>CAJQZP010000644.1:676250-1352500 GCA_907164705.1 Parnassius apollo | reverse complement strand
GAGACAGAGCGGTGTGACTGTTTGTCTCTTTCTCCGTGCCGGGTTTTTTGTTTAGCAAGCTACACTTTGCTAAACAACTTTGACAGTTCGTAGCGATCTAAGGAGTTTACAAGTTGGTTTGAGTGAGAAAAAAGTGTTTTGTGAACTTAAGATTGGTGAATCTTGTTCAGTTCTTAGAACAATTAAAAATGTTATCTAAATATCTGTAAAAGTCATAAAGATTATTGTATAACCAAAAACTACGTTAATGTCCCTTCTCACTCGAGGCCACGCTAATCTTTAGTCTATAGGTTTCTCTTTCTACGCTTCGAATAGTTGGTTATTTCATAACATTTGACGGCAAAACATCGTTCATAAAACATAGCTCATGAAGAAACATGTTTATGAACGGTATATCGATGTTTGAAAGAATTTATGTATCGTTTGCATCCCTAGTCGCGTAACGAATAAGTGCCCTAACTCCCTTAGTGTTATTATACTGCACGGTGAAAGGGCACTGCAGACCGAGTCCACTTGGACGCCCTTATTAGGGACCCTTACTCCCTTTCTCTCATTACACTACAATGAATCAGGGCCATGGGACCCTGATTCAGGGTAGTGTAATAGGGGTATATGTTGCGAAATATTTCCAGTATACTGGCGAATGCAAATGACGTCATTAACTGACGCCGTATTCCAACATATTCAATATAACGAATCACCAGTGTGGCGTCGATTTATGACGTCATTTGCATTGGCCAGTGTACTGGGTTGTATTTCGAAACATACCCCGAAATTATTCGATGTTTTGCGTACGATATATCGGTATGATTCGATGTTTTAACAAATATTTATTGTATTCGATACATCGATATATTTATTCATAGTAACATCAAATATTTGCTTCTTTGTTTTGTCGAATCTATTAAAAAACTAAATAATTTTAACACTACATACTTGATGACTTCAATTTTAAATAAGGTTCATTAAGATAGTGACATCCTTGAAAGTTAGAGAACAAGAGACGATCGCCGTAGAAAATAGTGTCCCAGAAATATGAACACCTTAAGTGAGGCGCTGCGATCGCTAAGTTCGGTCAATAAAAGTCATTTTCGGTGTATATTTCCGATCGGATGCTAAACCACTTGCACATCCATGCACAATAAAATATTTCTCCATTTTTTAATGTTTCTTTTTGTCAAAAATTACAAAATTACGGAGCATGAAAATTTTCTCACCGATGCCGCAAAAAAAATTTGTACATTATTCAACTAACTTCATCTACTTGTACTCATAAACAGCTAACTTCGCAGTCACTACTCACCGACGTCAGCGCCGCTATAAATTCTACAATTTTCAAGGACAGACGGGCTATACTTTAGTACGTAGTAATCGTTCTCCTGTTTTCTAACCTTCTTGGTGACATCTGTGAGTGACCAGCTTAATTACCTAATCTTTTTTTATTAACTGGCTTTACGGCTCTGTGTTCTACAGCTTCTGAGCCTAATATTTCTTTTTTATATATTTGTATCTTCATTTTTATATTTTTTTCTTCACAATATGCTAATACGTCGCATTGCGAAAATCGCATCATTTAACGAATTAAAATCCACTTCAAACCATTATTCAAGCCACAAAACAGGAGCGTCAATCCATGGATGGCCAAGTTCCCGCCAAAACTCCATTACCTAATCTAACCTGACATATCCATGGAGGTAGAGAACTGGAGAACGATCACTGTAGAAAATAGTTTCCAAGAAATATGGAGAAAATTATGAAGGGCTGCGATCGCTAAGTTGTCCCAATAAAAGCGGGCTATTGTGCGCTTGTTTGAAATGGTTATGTTACGGCCCTCAGTTACCCCGACAAAACTCGACTGGACTAGGGCCCATAGTAATCCCACTCGACGAGTAACTGAGGGGAGGGCCCCAGGGGCCTATGGATAACTAATTTATAACGGCTGCTATAATCAAACAAACTTACCAAGCTCCGGAGGTAGTTTCGACCACAAGGCTCTGTCAGGGGTAAGTAAATGGTATGTGTGTCTGGTGTAGAAAAGTGTTTAATGTAACCTGACGTCTCCGATGTAATATTTAAGCAGAACCGCATGCGTTGCCACACTCCACAAAGCGCAATCACTCCAGAGGGCGTCCGCCGCTATCAGAACTAAAGTCCAACGGCACGTAGCACAAAATATAATCTAGCACGATCTTTTTCCGGGTCACAAGTTTAGCGTTCCACACAGCAAAGCAAAATTCCTTCGTACCCTTTAACTAATTTATTTTAACTTTAATTAACTACACAAGCCACTCGTCGACGCAAATTAATAGCAATCGAAGTTAAAATAGTCAATCAAAACTCAAAAGCCTCGTTGTCACGTATATTAACGACAAAATACAACACCATGGAGGCCGTCGTTATTCTACGCCGTAATTCTTATCAAAACCCGCGACCTCTAATCGACACTGTCGTCGCGCAATCGAATGTTCCAGGCTAATCTCACGACCTCCCCCCCTGGCGCGGCCTCAGTGCTCAAGAGATTCCTGCCGACTGCCAGGCGCGGTCGCCAGTGCAAATGAATACACCCCCCGCGTAACCTGCCAACCGGTTCCTCGCCCGTGACGCGCCTTGCAAGTTTCAAGAGTTATGATTTAGCGTAAACAGGTTATAATATATATATATATATATATATATATATATATCTATATATATATATATATATATATATATATATATATATATATCTATATATATATAATCATCCTTTCACGGTAAATATTGATCCACCTATTTGACGTGTTTGCTCAGCTCCTCGTCGCACAAACTGATATACTTTGATCCATTCTTGATGCGCGTATGACGTCGGTGGATCTGCACTAACAGGATGTCAATATACTCGTCAACGATTTGATCAACATTTGTTGATCTATCAACGGTCGAAAAAATCATACTGAATATGATTTTTTAGATCCAGAGTATATTTAATTTATATGCGACATTTACTTAGACTAAGTGGATCCGGAGCCATAATTGACGAATAGGTACTCGAACACGAAGCGGCAACGTCGCGTTCTGTGTGTGACAGAGAACCCAGTAGGCTACTTCGTTATAGTAATAAGGTAAGAAAATGCGTTATTTGCTGATTTTGTGGATCAAACTTTGGCAGGTTTTATTGTGGAAAGACGTTTGTTCGAGTTTTTGTTATCGTGTGAGTGAATTTGTGTTATTTTATTCATTTATCATAGATCAATTAGAAGATGATGGATAGTACTTTATTACAAATTAATTTGTCTCTCGAGCGTGTGTGTGTGTGTGTGTGTATGTGTGTGTGTATGTGTGTGAGAGAGTGAGTGTGTGTTTATGCGAGTTTGTGTGAGCGCGTGCGTGTGGGTGTATGTGCGTTCATATGTGTTCGTGTGAACGCATGTGCGTGTGCGTGTGTGCACTGTCGTGTTTTTGTTAGTATGTGTGTGTGTTAGTATGAGTGCGCGCGCGCGCGTGTGTGTGCGTTAACTGTTGTTCATGTGTGTGTGTGCGGTTGTGCGTGTGTTTGCTTTTGTGTGTGGGTTCGTGTGTGTGGGGGTGTCGACTCTTGTTTTGTGTTTGTGTATGTGCGGGTGTGTGTGTGTGTGTGTGTGTGTGTATGTGTGTGTGTGTGTGTGTGTGTGTGTGCAAACGCGCGCGTATGTTTATGTGTGCGCGCTCGCGAGCGTGTATTTGTGTCTGTGTTCGTCCGAGTGCGTGTTTGTGTGTGTATGTGTGTGTTTGTGCGTGTGTGTTCGTCTGAGTGCGTGTTTGTATGTATGTGTATGTGTGTGTGTGTATGTGTGTATGTATGTGTGTGCGCCCAGAAAACGGAGGCGGAGAATGGAGGCGTAGTATGTGGTGAAGGCGGAGGAGAGGAATTTGTGGTGAAGTCTGAGATAGTGGAAACGGGGAATTGTGTTGGAGGCGGAAAGAATAGTGACGACGCGTGATGGTGGCGGCGGAGGGAGCGGAGTTTTATTGTTGAGGCGGATGAAGCAGAGTTTATGGTGGAAGCGGGGGTAGCGGAGGTGGAGAACGAAGGCTTAGAGTGGGGTGCGGTGGTAGATGTGGAGGCGTAGGTGGCAGAGGTGGTGGTGGGTGCACTGGAGTTCAGTAAATTGGGTACCACGTGAGGGCAAATGAGGCTCATATAAAGGACAGTTGGTTACAGCGAAAAACAGTGTGGCTGGTAAGTGGATATCGATACTGCCCCTAAAGATGTTACCACGAGGTTATTCATTTTTCCGAATATCAGCTTGGATACCTATTGGTACTAGACAAAGTGAAAAGAACTTTTGTTTTGTGACGGTTTCATCATAACTAACAAAACAAACCCAAACTCGGCATACCTAGTTCTACTAGTCCAGGTGTTACAGTGTTAGTTACCGAAGTACACCTTCAGGTCACTTTTTTTTTATAGGATAGGGTGACAAACGAGCACACAGTCCACCTGGTGGTAAGTGGTTGCTGTGGCCCATAGACATCTACATCTATCCTCGATTACGAATCAAAATGCAGATGCGTTGTAACCCGTGAGGACTAAGATGGAATGCCTCGTTTCCAGTAAAAAGGGTCTCCAGTTCTCTACACTCACCATGCGAAATACAGCAGGCTACTATTTCACGCTGGTATTCTGTGAGAGCGTGGTCCTTCCCCGGTCGAGCCGACCCATTCGTGCTACAACTATACTACTAATATAACTGCAGCATGGCTCTACCACGTATAAAAGTGTAAAGCAAGTCTTACCAGCAACTTCGGAGGTAAGGACTCATCATAACTAACAAAACGAGCCCAAACTCAGCACACCCAGTTATACTAGTCCAAGATTTCCACTACTAATCCCGAATTACATTTTGAGGTCACTCCATCAAGACCGGAGGTAAGGTCTCATGATAATATCTCATGTAATAGTTCGATTCTATACCACACACACACGCACGCACACACACACACACACACACACACACACACACACACACACACACACACACACACACACACACACACACACACACACGCTCTCGCACGCAAACACGCACTCAGACGAATACCTTATGTCGCCGTTGCCACCACTTCCGCTACAAGAAGGGGCGTTGTCGAGTAATTCGTTAAAAAAAAGTCGTTTATTTCGACCACAAGGATCATAGATGTTAGTAATAATACAAATCTTAAAACTAATTTTCGTAAAACTTTAAACTATTTACCTAACTTTAAAACTATATATAAGACAGGCCCGATTAGTCAGCACGTGCACCATATGATAATGGTTCAGGTACTGACCTCAAACCTGTCAGAAAATGCCCTCAGGATACCATTGGAACTGGCCCGCACCCTGCGCACGACACGAGGGATGTGCATCGTTTACGCATGGTGGTGTAGAAACAATCCACACGCGCATCCGCGAACATACCCGGCGCATTACAATAACGAGGTAGACCAAACAGCACCCTGAATGCATTACATAACACGCATTTAATCTGTAGCTTGTACCGCCAAAGATACGAAACGGCAACGTCGCGGCTGCATTCAGCCAATCCGATCGTTTATCTTATCGTTTGCTGTGCTCTGATTGGCTCATTTAAATCGGATCAACATTTTCCGTAACCATCGCAAGGTGGATTTGTATATCGGATCAACTTCGGCCAACGCTAGCAAACAGTCTCGTGAGTGCAGATGTTGATCCGGTAGGAGCCACATTAGTTACCAGAGATGCAATCAACATTTACCGTAAAGAGATCTATATATATATATATATATATATATATATATATATATATATATATATATAATAATTTATTTTCAGACTTTGTCCATAAAGATGTTAGTAGAACAATAACTACTTAGAACTAATGTTAGTATTTAACTTTTTTTACTTACAAAACTTAACAAATTAAATATCGCTCCTACGTTACAAATATCTTATTTATTCAATTTTATATGTAGGCTCAACCAGTGCTTCATAATGGCAGAATCCCACCTATCCAGGAAGTGTATTCAGGATGCTGTTGGTAGAGGTACGTAGTCGATTCATTAATGATGCGGACCTTTTACGTATTATGGCATGAAAGCCATCCGTGTGTGCCTCGACGAACATGGCAGAGGCACTACAATAACGCGGCAATCCTAACAGCACCCTGAACCCATTATTGTATTGTACACGCAGGACATTGTATGTCCGCTGCGTGTATCTGACCCACAAGTTGCATGTGTAAAAGCACTGACAATAAGCTTTAAAAAGCGTAACTTTAACTTCTTTAGTACATCGTGCAAACCTGCGGGCCAGCATATTACAGCGAACAGCCAACGCCCTGCGTTCCCTTTCTATATCCAAGTCATCCTCTAAGTCCTCTGTTACCCAGTGGCCTAAGTACTTAAATTTGACGACTCTGTTCAAAGGACTATCACAGAGCTTAACAGTAGGCATGGTGAGCTGCCTTTTAGTGCCTGAATTAAAAACCATGAGCTCGCTCTTCGTTACATTATACTTGAGCCCATGGGTCTTTGCGTAGGATTCACAGATCCCTAGCAGCTTTCTGAGTGCACCTATCGTGAGGCTCAGCAGCACCATGTCATCTGCATAGCTTATGTTATTTATGCAAACTCCGTCTATAGAACAACCGACCTTAGTGCTGCTGAGCTCCACAATCAACTGGTTTATGTATAAGTTGAAAAGCGTAGACGAACTCAACCCTCCTTGTCTCACCCCGCATTCCAGCCCATACCCCTCAGAAAAGCTGCTACCCCATCGAACATAGTTTATTTGGTTACTATACCAATATTTAAATACGGAGACAATTTCCTGGGGCAAGTCAGTTGCCTCCTGTAACTTTCGCCATAAAATGTCATAAGAGACTAGATCAAAAGCTTTTGATAGATCTAAAAAACAGGCATACACCGGCGTTTTTCTATCTGTGTAGTACCTAACAGTCTGCTTAAGACACAAAATTGCACTCTCTGTGGATAGTCCAGGTCTGAACCCAAATTGAGCATCATGCAGATGAATGAGCTTTCTCAATTTCCTGTCAAGCAGACCGTCCAGCACCTTAGCCACTATGGTGGCTAGTGAGATTGGCCTGTAATTATTTAAATCTGATATATCTCCTGTTCTGTTCTTAATGATAGGCACCACAATTGTCTTCATGAGATCAGTCTGAAGATATTGATGAGCTATACATAAACTTAGAAACATAGCCAACACTCTTGGCAGATGGGCACCAGCATGTACCAGATGTTCAATGCTAAGCCCATCATGCCCTGGTGATTTACCTCTAGTCATAGAAGTTATTACTTCAAAAACTTATTTGGCAGAGATCCTTACACACGATCCACCTGCAAAACGTCCATCATCGATTAATCTCGATGACGGACCCCGCGGTGACTCTATTTTAAAATGCTCTTTAAATAGATTGGCTATGTCTCCAGGCTGGTTGTGACCCTGAATATTAGCCGGAAGGCTCGACTTGGGATTCAGTTTATTCGTAAATTTCCAGAATTCTTTAAATTTCTTTTGCGAATGACTTGATGCGATCTTATCCATTCTTAATTGCTCTGCGTGATTTTGACACCATTTTAACTTTGACTTGAAATTCCGTCTTGTTTCACACATTTTATTATAATAATAACCAGAAGATGGCTTACCGTATAAGACCCACGTTTGAAAGGCAAGTCGAGCCTCCCCGTGGGCGTCTCTAACGTATTTATTCCACCCCACAACATATTTCTTATTCCTTTTGTTATTACAACTGGCCTGAGTTGATTCTCTAAGAATAGTAACAATATTACTGTACATATTATCTAAAATTAATTTGTGATTACCATTAATACATATATTATTACAACAATTCATAAACTCCTGTGGAAAATTTACGTCTTTTAATTTAGAGTGACACAATTTTTTATAAGTTTCTATTTGGTTATTATTTCTGACACCCCAAATTATTTTATTATTACAGAAATAGCTTACCACATTTTTTGATCTTAATAAGTTAATATTGCACTCGATCAGCAATGGAACATGATCCGACCAGTAGATATCATACAGTACAGTGACATCTATGACTGAGCGCCTTGCGGCCTCTGTTACAACGCAATGATCCAACCAGCGCCGACAACCGTGCGCATCACTAGTGTAAGTATAGCTGCCCGTTGGGAGGACCTCCAAATCAACACAAATCAACTGGTAATCCGTGGAAAAATTTATCATTTCGTTAAAATAATGTACCGGGATGCGAATTAAAGTCACCTAACGCAAATACAGAGTCGACATTTTCATTTTCAATAATAGCACTTGCCGTGTAGTGGCGGTTGAGAATATCCACTACCCCATATCTTCCCGTGGGTGTCGTAAAAGGCGACAGAGGGAGACAGGCAGGAGATGGGCAGCAGCATCTTCCTGATAACAACTGTGACGTAATAAAAAACTGCGGTTGCCAACCCGCTCGCCAAGCATGGCAACTATGGCAAATACCCCCCAATGAATAAATACACAAACAGACGGCCCCCAGTCCCCGGCGGCCCCGCTATTCCTGGCTACGGTGGCGACCATGGTAACGGCGGGGCAGGGGGTGCTAAGAATCTCCGGTGGAGGTTCGGTTGCCACCTACGACGACTCGACCTGGCAACATATAACGCACGCACCCTGAGGACTGACGAGAAGATACTAGAGCTGGAAGAAGAGGTAGACAAGTTGCGCTGGCATATTATTGGATTATCCGAGGTCTGAAGAGAGGGGAGGAGCACGGCAATCCTCGAGTCCGGCAACTTGTTCTATCACCGGGAGGGCGACCATCTGTCCCAAGGAGGTGTCGGATTTATTGTCCACAAGTCTCTCGTCAACAACGTTGTAAAGATTGGGAGTGTGTCGACGAGGGTCGCGTACCTGATACTCAGAATCACCAAACGGTATTCGCTGAAGGTCATTCAGGTTTACGCACCAACCTCGGCACATCCCGATGAGGAGGTGGAGGAAATGTATGAGGATATTTCCAGAGCCATACATTCCTCCAAAACCCACTACACGGTGTTGATGGGAGACTTCAACGCAAAACTAGGCACAAGAGAAAGCGGTGAGCTGAAGGTAGGGAAATTTGGAGTAGGGCAACGGAACCGAAGGGGCCAGCAGCTGGCCGACTTTATGGAGAAAGAGGGACTCTTTATGATGAACTCTTTCTTTCAGAAGCGGCCCCACAGGAAGTGGACCTGGTCGAGCCCCGACGGTTCGACAAAAAATGAGATTGACTTCATTATGACGACCAGACGCCAACTGTTCAGTGATGTCTCAGTGATCGCAAGGGTGAAAACTGGCAGCGATCACCGAATGGTTAGAGGCACACTGAACCTAAACGTTAAGTTGGAGAGGTCTCGTCTAATGAAGTCAACGCTCCGTCCCCCTCGTGCTCTAATCCAGAATCCCCAAAACCTTTCAGCTCGAGTTACGTAACCGCTTCCAGTGCCTAGAAGATTGCAATGCAGTGGACGATATGAACGACAAGCTCGTGGAAACTGTCCATGCGGTCAGAGCTAAGTTCTGCAAGACCCGCCGCAGAAGAACACAAAAACTCTCCGATCACACTCTTAATCTCATGGCTGTTAGACGGGAGATGAGACTGCAATCGTCAACAGATTTGACAGCATACAGGCAACTGAACAGACAGATCTCCAAATGCATGCGGCGAGACTTACGCAACTTTAATACTTCTCGTATTAAAGAAGTGATCGAGCGGAACCAGGGCTCCAAAATCTTTGCCAGAGATCTGTCTGCCAGAAAGAGCCAACTGTCAAAGCTGAAGACTGAGTGTGGCAACATCGTTTCCGGGACACCTGAGATTTTGAGTGAGATTGAGAGGTTCTATGGGCAGCTGTACACATCATCGTTGGAGCCACACGCAAGTGTGAGTAACGATCCAAGAGCAAGTCTTATCCGACACTATTCCGATGATATCCCGGACGTCAGTCTGAGCGAGATTAGAATGGCTCTCCACCACCTTAAAAACGGCAAGGCCCCGGGCGAGGATGGAATTACAGCGGAGCTTCTGAAAGCGGGTGGAAAACCGGTACTTGAAGTCCTTCGGAAGCTCTTCAATTCCGTCCTCCATGGTGGCACTACTCCGGAGGCGTGGAGCAGAAGCGCGGTGGTTTTGTTCTTTAAGAAAGGCGACAACGCTCTCTTGAAGAACTACAGACCGATTTCCCTTCTGAGCCGCGTCTACATGCTATTTTCGAGAGTCATTACGAATCGTCTCGCACGCAGACTCGACGACTTCCAGCCTCCCGAACAAGCCGGTTTCCGAAAAGGCTTCAGTACCATAGACCACATACATACCCTGCGGCAGATTGTACAGAAGACCGAAGAGTACAATCTGCCACTTTGCCTGGCATATGTGGACTATGAGAAAGCCTTTGATTCCGTCGAAATTTGGGCGGTGCTACAGTCCCTTCAGCGGTGCCAAGTTGACTGTCGGTACATCGAAGTGCTGAAGTGTTTGTACAGTAGGGCTACGATGGCTATCCGAGTACAGAACCAGAGTTCGAAACCTATCCAACTGCAGAGAGGTGTAAGACAGGGTGATGTTATATCCCCGAAACTCTTCACCGCTGCGTTGGAAGACGTTTTCAAGCTACTGGACTGGAAAGGATACGGTATTAACATCAATGGCGAGTACATCACTCACCTTCGATTTGCCGACGATATAGTCATTATGGCAGAATCGCTGGAGGACTTAAGCATTATGCTCAATGACCTCAATAGTGCCTCCCAACGGATAGGTCTTAAGATGAACATGGACAAAACAAAGATCATGTTTAATGTCCATGTCACACCTATGCCGGTAGTTGTTGGGAGCACTATGCTCGAAGTTGTTGAAGAATACGTCTACCTGGGACAAATAGTCCGACTAGGTAAGTCCAACTTCGACCGAGAAGTCAATCGACGGATTCAACTCGGCTGGGCAGCGTTCGGGAAATTACGACGTATCTTTTCGTCAGGTATACCTCAATCTCTAAAAACTAGATTGTACAACCAGTGCGTGTTGCCAGTGATGACTTACGGATCTGAGACGTGGTCCTTCACTGCTGGCCGTATGAGGACGCTTAAGGTCGCTCAGCGAGCTATGGAGAGGGCTATGCTTGGAGTTTCTCTGCGTGATAGACTCAGAAATGAGGATATCCGCAGTAAAACCAGAGTGACCGACATAGCCCAACGGATTAGTAAGCTGAAGTGGCAATGGGCCGGCCATATAGCTCGAAGAACCGATAACCGATGGGGAAGAAAGGTTCTCGAGTGGCAGCCTCGTACCGGTAGGCGTAGTGTAGGGCGACCCCCCACTAGATGGAGTGACGACCTGGTAAGACATGCAGGAAGTCGATGGATGCAGGTGGCTCAGGACCGTGCCTTGTGGCATTACTTGGGGGAGGCCTATGTTCAGCAGTGGACTTGTGAAGGGCTGTAATGATGAATGATGAATAGCACTTATCTCGCTCATGCACGATGTATTTTCTATTAAATTGTCTACTGAATTCGTTGGCATATAAACCGAGAATATTATGTAAGTTCGTTTACTATGGAACACTTTAATTGCTGTGAGACGCACACTACTACATTCGACCACACTGACACAATCAAACGCATTTTTCCTCCACAAGAGGGCCACACCACCATAGGGTCTGCCTGTGAGTATACCGGACGACGTATCAACCGCTGACTTACCAGTATAGCTGAAGTCTTGATGTATCTCGCCCAGAAACGTTATGTCATCAGGAGTAGAAGCCATGTCTCCTGTAGCGCTAGCACGTCAGACTTTTCACACAGGTGTCTTACGCATTCCAAAGAGCGTTTAACAGATTTACAATTGAAAGTAGTAAATTTTGCCGTACTATACGTGAACGATTTTTTTTACACATTATCTGAGGTCTCCTGATGTCTGTACTTAAAATGCACAAATCTTCTGAATGAGATGCCGTCCGGCCAAAGACTGTCATTTAAAAAGACAGCAAGTTTTTGTTTGGACACGTATAATTTGAACGCATTATATCCTTTATCTTTTTTTCATAGTCACTTTTTCTAGTGTCACTAACTCGTTAGTTATATTCCTAATATAATCGACGATATCTTTTTCTAGCGTCTCTCTATGTACGTTAGATATAAATAGCGGAAGTTTCAAGTCCGCTGATTTAAATTTCTCCTCAGGTTTTATTTCTGCTTTTCCTGTCTTACCTATAAAACGGTTACGCAATCTGCGCTTTTGAACTTTTATCCAGGCCTCTGGCGGTTCTTCATTTTTCCAAGCTTCACCTTTTTTCAATATTTCGGCCGTAGTTAGCGAAGTCTGAAAATTTACATCACAAGATGTATCTTTTATTGCGTTATTATTGTTAGTAGACTTATTCACTACAATTGTTTTGTCATCATTCATCCTGCTTTTACTCGGTGAGTTGTGCATTGGAATAGGAATTACTTTAGTGCCTCCTGCGCTGAATGATTGCCGCCCATCCGCACCGTTATAAGCAGTCACGCCTCCAGATATAAAGTGGTCAGCCTTATGCATATCTGACACAGGTGCGAGTGCATCGACACTATCACGAGCACGACTAGCTACTTGTGCGATAGCTGTCTTTTCCGTCTCTGTCTGTACGTCAGTTGTTTGTAACGGTACATCAGCTGTTGATAACTCGTGTGACAAGCCCATCGGCCCACTGTCGCCAAACGTAGTACCCACATCTAACAAGAAGGTACTGCACCTTCTACCTACCCTATGATGATGAGCTGGTGATGTGGATGTTTTTAAGAAAGATATATCTTTCTTTAGCTCTTCCAGGTGCGTCTTGGTTACATAATTATGCTTGATGATCTTAACCTCCTGTTGCAACAAAACTATATCCTTCAGCAGTCGAGTTACATCTACATGATCGAAAGTGACCGGCGGAAGTTTTTGTAGGTCACGAGCAACAAAAATAGGCGCACTATCAGGGTCTGTTTCTTTGAAAAGACTAATGATGTCTTCTAACTCCCTTTGGGATTTCCCATCTGTACGTCGAGTTAATTTTCCATCTCTGCGTCTTATATTTTTTCTTTTACCTGAGGGCAATGACTCGAATAGCAAACTTTTTGCATTAGTGATATCTTCAGCTGTAAAGGCACTCCTACAAATTCGGACAATGCTCTCCTCGTCCATCACATCTGCCTTGTTTTGTATAAAGGCAAGCACTTCGCTTATCACAATATTACAATTTGTAAATTTTACCACTTTGGACGCCATTGTCTTATCGTACAATGACCTTTCGCTTACGCTCAAAGCGAACACATGTACGCGCTTTGCCGTTCCGCGTGCGAATCTTATAATAATATCATTCAAAAAAAAAGAAAATAACGATATTTTTAATGTTATTATTATTTATTAATAAATGAATTTTATATTTTTTATAATTTTAATTATTATAAATATTATAAACTATTACAAATATAAATTATTCATCATTATTCATTTATTATTATTTTTTTAATAATATTTCACAATTTTATAATGTTTCTTTTTGTCAATGATTAAAAAATTACTTCGCAGATACTAGGTACTTACCGACGGCAGCCCGGCTATAAATTCTACAAATTTTCAGGGACTGGCGGGCTATGCTTTAGCACGTAGCGATCGTTTTGCTGTTCTCTAACCTCCAGGGTTATATTGATCGACCATTCACTCATTTTAAGAAAAAAAGAAGAAAATAACGAAATTAATATTATGTATTGTATAGCTCACCGAGCTATGGAGAGGGCTATGCTCGGAGTTTATCTGCGTGATAGACTCAGAAATTGGGATATCCGCAGTAAAACCAGAGTGACCGACATAGCCCAAAGGATTAGTAAGCTAAAGTGGCAATGAGCCGGCCATATAGCTCGAAGAACTGATAACCGATGGGGAAGAAAGGTTCTCGAGTGGCAGTCTCATACCGGTAGGCCTAGAGTAGGGCGACCCCCAACTAGATGGAGTAACAACCTGGTAAGACATGCAGGAAGTCGATGGATGCAGGTGGCTCAGGACTGAGCTTTGTGGCATTACTTGGGGGAGGCCTATGTTCAGCAGTGGACTTGTGAAGGGCTGTAATGATGATGATGATTGTTATGATTATTTATTAATAAATAAATTATAAATTATGTTTTTATAATTATTACAAATATAAATTATTTATTATTATTTATTTAGTATTATTTATTTTCTTAAAATAAAAAAAAGTAAAAAAAAATACGGAACACGATATTTTTCGATTAAATGCTTACTATATTATCATATTATATCATCTTTTTATGATTAAATTTGTACATTATTCAACAAATGAAAATATTATTATGCTAGGAGATTTTAATGGAAGGGTTGGGGTCAGGAGGCTTGGTTATGAAAGGATATTGGGAACGTTTGGTGATGAAAGTATAAATGAGAATGGTGAAAGTCTCCTCACCGTATGTATGGAAAAGAATCTTTTTGTGACGAACACTTGCTTTCGCCACAAGAGGATTCACATGTATACTTGGGAAAGAGGTGACGATAGAAGCATGATAGATTTCATAATTGTGGATGAAAGATTGAGGGGCGCAGTGGTAGATACGAGAGTTTACCGGGGTTCCAACGTAGGAACGGATCATTATTTAGTTTTATGCCGAATTAATGGTCTATTCAGGCGTTGGCGCCATCGATCGTCTGTGTCCACCACTGCGTTACAGCGTATTAGAACCGAAAGGTTACAAGATGAAAGTGATAAAAACAAGTTCAAATGTAGACTGAAAGAAAATATAAGTGGTTTGGATGAATTATGTATGAAGGAGTTAGACTTGGAGAATATATGGCAAAATGTAAAGAAAAGTTTAGTGGATGCAGCTACCGAAGTATGTGGTGTTAGTAAGAGAAAGAATGAAAGGAAAAATAATACGTTATGGTGGGATGATGAGATACGTATGGAAGTTGAAGCAAAGAAGAGAGCATGGCTAGATTTACTAGCAACAAAGGCTGCTAATTCTAGTGGTACGAATAGTAATATTGAAAGAAAAAATGCAGTCTTTAGACATCTTAATAAGAGATTAAAAGAAGTAGTTGAAAGAAAACAGCAAGAAAGAACGGATAAGAATGATAGAAGAATATCGGATAACTTCCAGGCAAATATTAAAAAGTTCTGGAAACTTGTAAGAACTGCCAGGGGACATTCAAAACAGCCTATGATGAATGCTATAAAAGACGAGAATGGCTATATTCTGAATGATGAAGTTTTGAGTTTAAAGAGATGGAAGGAATATTTTGAAAGCGTGTTTATGAGTGAGGAGACAACGTGTGTACTAAGTGAAGTAGAAACACCGGAAGAAGAGGAAAGAGGTAGCGAGATAAGTATAGATAAAATAATGAAAGCAATGAAAAGCATGAAAGCAGGTAAGGCTGCCGGATATGATAGAGTTTCACTCGAAATGCTGGCTGGAGAGGAAGTGGTGGCAGGCCTGCTGCACACCTTGTTTAATTTATGGTGGAAACTGAAGCGGGTACCGGTAGACTGGTGCAAAGCCGTGATAGTCCCAGTATATAAAGGAAGAGGATCGCAGCAGGACTGTAAAAACTACCGTGGCATCAGCCTTCTTAGCGTTGTGGGAAAACTGTATGCTAAGGTACTGATTGAAAGGGTCATGAAAGAAACTGATGGAAAAATTTGGGAAGTGCAAGCGGGATTTAGAAAAGGAATGGGATGTACAGATCAAGTCTTTTCCATGCGCATGACCGCGGAGAAGTTTCTGGCCAAAAACCAAAAGGTTTTTTGTGTGTTCATGGACTTGGAAAAGGCCTATGACAGAGTGGATAGGGATTTGCTATGGCAAACACTGAACTCATATGGGTTGAGCGCTGGCTTGATACAGGCACTGGAGTCTCTTTATAGGGACTCTAGTGCTTGTGTTAGGATCAACGGGGTCTACTCGGACTGGTTTGACATCCATAAAGGTGTCAGACAGGGCTGTGTGGCTTCCCCGTAGCTGTTCAACCTATTTATGGACAGTTGTTTGCAAAATTTGAAAGTTGAAGAATGCGGATTAAGAATGGGTGAAATAACCGTCAAATGCCTTTTGTACGCCGATGATCAAGTTATTCTTGCGTCGTCGGCGGCCGAGTTGCAAATGATGGTTACATTAATGAACGGATCATTAAAAGAAAAGGGTTTGAAAGTGAACGCAAGTAAAACGAAGGTCATGGTTTTTGAAAGAGAAGAAAGTAAAACGATTTGTGAAATAAGAATAGAAGGGGAGTTGATCGAGCAAGTAGATGAGTTTGTATATTTGGGCTGCGTATTTAGCAGGGATGGGAGATATGATAAGGATATAGAACGACGAGTGAATGCGGGAAATAGAGTAAATGGGACCTTGCACTCTATTGTGAAGACTCAAAATGTGTCGAAAAAGGCACGTATGGCAATTCACAATGCTGTGTTGGTCCCTACTTTAATGTATGGTAGTGAAAGTTGGGTGTGGCAGAAGAAGCACGAGAGTAGAATAATAGGGATTCGCGTGGAAGCTAACAAAGCGTCTGTACACTGCTAGACAGCGGATCCCAAAATAGCTTTATAACGCGACAATGTTGTTAGCGCTTAGGCTTAGTAATAAATAGGTCACTTTCATGTCCCGTAGTCAAAGGCATCGGAGGTACTAGTAAAGTTAACCAGGGATATATAAATTTAAAATTTTATTCTCGGATAGATCGTATTGTTAACTTTGATATATAATATATAATATACAACCGTTTCGGTTGACACCTCGGCAATGATTGAATTTAAAAATTTGACTCTAGCAGACGACACTTAGGCCGTTCCCGGAAACATAGACATGCTCATTGGAGCATCGCTTTTCCCTCATTTTTTGTTAAACAATAAGGTCAGGGGCAACTCCTCGTATACCGCGCCTTACGCATTGGAAACCGTCTTGGGCTATGTCATCGTTGGCTCCGCCCCCTTCATGGATAGTATTTCGGCAACCTCTTATTGTGGTATGGCTGTCGAACCGCTCGAGTCGTTGGTCCGCAAATTTTGGGAGATGGAGGAGGTGAACGTTCCACCTATAGTTAGCCCAGATGATAGAATGTGCGAGGAAATTTACGTCCGCACGACCGTTCGTGATCGCGACGGTCGATACCCTTTAAAGGAGATGTTTTATCTCTCGGCGATTCTGAATGGCGGAAAAACGTTTCTACAGCTTGGAGCGTAGGATGCCCGCTTCACCCCAGTTAAATGAAGCTTATGACGGCGTCATTAACGAATATATAAGGGAAGGTTACATATCACTTGTGGATTCGAAATTGGATAACTACGAAGACACACCGTCGTATTTCATACCACATCACGGGGTCATTAGGGAGGACAAACTTACATCTAAGTTACGTGTAGTGCTCGACGCTAGTACTAAAACTAGCACTCACCTGTCGCTTAACGATATCCTCTATAGTGGGCAAAATTTACAGGGCAGTTTGTTTAATATAATAGCCAATTTTCGTTTGTTTAGTATAGCACTATCCGCCGATATTCGCCAAATGTTTCTTTGCATAGGGGTCCGTGAATGCGACCGTAGATTCCAACGCATTTTATATCGTTTCAACCCAAAGGAACCTCTAATGGTGTTTGAATTTAACCGCGTTTGCTTTGGTTTAAAGTCGAGCCCATTTCATGCATTACGCACGGTGAGACAGCTCGCCCACGATGTAGGTCCCTCTTATCCTAAAGCTAAGAGGGCAATTGAAAGTGGATTATATATGGATGATTTTGTGTACTCGGTCGATAGCGTGGAGGAGGCCACCCTAACCACCGCCGAAGTTATAAAGCTCATGAAATCGGGTCAATTCGATCTTGTCAAGTGGACTAGTAATTCGCGTCCGGTTTTAGACACAATCCCACTATCACACCGTCTTTCGGTGACAAAGGAATTCGACGATTCTGATACACACAAGGTGCTCGGTCTGTGTTGGTCACCAGAGTCCGACGTGTTTAGCCTTAAGATAAACCCGCCCGTAGAGAAGTGCACAAAGCGCACAATACTGTCATGCGTTGCTAGATTATGGGATGTCATGGGTTTCGTAGCTCCGGTGGTATTATACGCTAAGCTTTTGATTAAACAACTTTGGTTATTTTAATGCGATTGGGATGACTCGCCGCCTGACAGCATTGTTCGGTTGTGGCAGCGTTTTAGAGAGGAACTTCCTTTATTAAGAGAAATTAAAATACCACGTCATATAATATTATAATATAATAATATTAGTACTCACCAAGCTTATTACCGCAGTTATCAGCGCATGTAGGGACAGAGTTCACATAGAAAGGATATTTGCCTTTTCCGACTCAACCGTCGCTTTATGTTGGGTTCATTCTTCACCCCACCGTTGGGATACGTTTGTCGCGAACCAAGTGGCCAAGATCCAAGACGAGTTAGGAACGCGGAACTTTTATCACGTGTCCGGTACGGAAAACCCTGCCGATTGCCTATCCCGTGGACTCACTCCGATGCAGATAATGGACCATCCGCTTTGGTTCCACGGACCTTCTTGGGTTCACTTGGAGCCCTCGCAATGGCCAATAACCGATTTCGACCCTTCGTCAGTGTCTCAACCGCCGGAAGAGAAGAGGCACGCTCTGGTGGCAAGCGTTTCGAGCAAGGTTTCTCCAATCATTGCTTTGGCGAACCGCTTGTCCTATTGGTCGAAATTATTGCGTAGCGTAATTTACGTTTGCCGATTCGCGAAGCTTTTACCGCGACGTTCGTATATCTTAGCGTCCGATTACAACTATGCCGAGTTGCTGGTATTGCATGAACTTCAACGTGCGCATTTCTCTGAAGAAATTACAAGATTACAATCGAATAGAGCTTGTAGTCGTGCTTTTCAACGCCTTAAGCCATTTTTACAGGGTGGAATTGTAAGGGTAGGTGGACGCTTGTCCAACGCGCAGTTGAGTTTCGACCAACGGCACCCTATAGTTTTACCGCGTAAAGACCATATCATGAATTTATTAGTCGATTACCATCATAAATTGAATTCTCATGCTGGCCCCGACTTGCTGATGTCGGTCTTGCGTCAGAATTATTGGATTCTTTCCGCACGTAAATTAATCCGCAATCGGGTGCACAGATGTATAGCTTGCTTTCGGGTACGTCCCAAGCCGTCATTTCCGGAAATGGCGGAACTTGGGTCTTGTCGAGTAATACAATCCGTAAAGCCCTTTACGCACACCGGGTCTGATTTTGCTGGTCCGTTTAAGGTCACGCTCACTCGCGGGCGTGGTATAAGATCCACAAAGGCTTACGTCTGCATTTTCGTATGTCTAACTACTCGAGCGGTGCATATAGAACTCGTTGGTGATGAAGCACAGCAAGCTTTATGGGTGCGTTTAAAAGATTTCTTTCCCGCCGTGGCCCTGTAAGTAAATTGTATTCGGATAACGGTACGAACTACGTCGGTGCAAAACGTATTTTATCAGAACTACATGAGCTCTTAGCTAGCAAGTATTATAATTCGGAGTTCGTTCACATTCTAGCCGAGAACCGCATCGAGTGGTCTCTGAACGTCCCAGCCGCGAGTCATTTTGGGGGCAATTGGGAGACTAATAATAAGAGTCTAAAGATTCACTTATACCGAGTAATAGGAGAACAAATTTTGTCCTTTGAAGAGCTAAGTACTGTACTCGCTCAAATTGAGTGCGTAATGAATAGTCGCCCATTTTGTCGTACGTTGTCTTACTTGCATACTTTGCAGTCTCGGCAAAAATGGAACACAGCAACTGAACCTTTAACTGTAGGAACTGTGGTTGTGCTCACCAAAGAGAATACGCCGCCTCTCCATTGGCCATTAGGGATTGTCGAAGAGGTTTTTCCCGGTTCCGACGGAGTAATTAGGGTAGCTCGCGTTAAGCGGTTGGGTCTTACATGCGTCCTGTTGTCCGTTTGTGCCCCTTGCCTCTTCCATAGTTTAAATTAGCTTTCTAGATTAGAAATTGTAGTTAAATTTTAGGTTTAATTGTTTTTTAGTTAGTTATTTGTCAGTTTGATCTTAGCTAGTTGTTTTAGTTATTTTGAGGGAAATCCTTCAAGCCGGGGGAGATGGTTGCGCGGAAAACCATTCGTATTTATTTTATTAGAAGGTAGGCTTGCCAAAACGTTTGTCCCTTTCCAAAAACCTACCGTCCTATCGACACATGGGGGTGGTGAGGTGGGAGGGGAAAGAAGATAGTTCTAGAATGTCACGCGACCATCGCAACCGGAGGAATAAAAGGCGCGCGCTGCCTACTTGCGCTCTCTTCCCGTCGCGCTCTTCGTTGGAACCACACCGCCTAGGACAGTAGTGTCCTAGAAGGCTCTTGCCCACGCGCACCGCTAGTTCAACCGCATTAGCCCGGAGCAGTCGAGTTCCGGGAGTAACCGCCTCACCTCGTGTGAGAAATAGTCGCGCACCTCTCTTCCATCGCATCACCGGACAGAGAATCCACCAGAAGTCGCACCGCAGCAACAAGGTGCCCAAGCTACATGGAAACGATACCCCGGTGAGTGAACCCCACCTTAATTCATATTTATGCCTGCTTGATAAAATTGTGTTTATTAGTTAATCCGCTCCAATTTCATTTTCTCCTAATCAAGCAGGGTTCCTTCATAGGTTTTGGCAAGCAATAGTTCGTTTTAGGGAAGAGCGAGTGCATTGTATGGGAAACCGCGTGCTATAGTCGCCATTTTGTGTAGAAGGAAGATGCAATTCGCGTATACAGTCCATTTTGGTTGAACATCTCGAGTAATAGGCTTAAGGCTCGACCGGGGAATTAGAAATTCGGTAACCTTAGGCTCGTCGCTCCACCAACTAGTATTTATCAAAATATTATACAAAAGAAAGGCCAAATAAGTCGAATCGACACTTGCCACCTTGTAGCAAAAGTATGCAATTTTTATAAAATAAATTGATATCACTGCAACCGAAAGTACTGCAATGTTCACTACACTGTACTGTACGCCACAACTTGTATGCTGAACTAGTTTTTATTTTTTGTTAAAATTTTATAATAAAGTATTACAAAAAGCAGTAAATTTTTCTAATATTGGTTTAATTTCACATATTTACAAGAAATCCTCTTAGGCAGTAGACTAGGATAGGAGCTTGTAGAAATCATGAATCTTGGATACATAAACGGACTAGCTAGCACCATTTGCTCCGAACATTTTGATAAATCATATTTAATACCCCAAGCTATCAATAAAAGAAGGTTGGCTGATATTACAGTACCAACCTTGAACTTGTGGAAGGTAATGTCTAGCTGTAATTATATCAATAGATTAAATATTTTTATTATAACCCTTGACACCAATACCTCCTTGAAAATGTGTTAGACGTTCGATAAGTTAACAATAATGACTGGTTATATTTACGCGAACACTAAAGAATCTAATCTTACGGATTTCATCGCGTATAATTTTGACTTTTTGAACCCCGACGTCTTTTTGCTTTTACAAAACGACCTTTAATGTCACGCCTTTGACATAGTGCGGCACGTGCCGAGGCGGTGTAGAACAAAAGCGACTTTATCTAAGCGAACATAATACACCAAGGACAATTAAACTAAAAAAAAAACGCCTCAATATAAAAATCAATAGCATAAAAAAATCTTCAATCACAGTATTTGTTACTGTATTTATGGTTCACTTTTCACTGACTAGATTTTGTAAATAAAATAATGTCTTGCTCTGAGGAGTGTTTATTGCAAACTGATTCTATACAATAGTAATCTGTGACTGATTCATTACAAATATATTTTACACGACGCATAGAAAATGTATGTATGCATAATTGTAAACACAACATACCGCCCAACAAAAACCCTCGGTTTTTATAAAAGAAACATTTATTATTAACTAAGAAAATACAAGAATATTAAATCACAAATGGAAGTATAAATTAATTGGAAACAAACATAACTTAGCAACAGATCTTTTAACAATTTTATTTCTACATGTTAAACTATAAACACGACATGTATTATCCGGTCCAGGATGTTTTTGTACAATACGTCCCAAAGACCACTTCCCAGGAGAAAGATTTTCTTCCTTGATGAGTACAATGTCACCGATTTTGAACTCTTGAGCGTGTTTTAAACATTTTGGTCTTTGTTGCAGCCTAGACAAATATTCATTCTGCCATCTATGCCAAAAATCCTGTAATAATCTCTGAGTATACTGGCAATGTGATAATCTTTTTACTTGAATTTGCCTTTAGTTTGGTTCTGGAATGTTAATTGGAGCCTCGCCAATAAAAAAATGTCCTGGAGTGAGTATCTCCAAAGAATCAATGTCCGTTATATCTATTGGACACAAAGGTCTAGAGTTCAAACAGGCTTCTATTTGACACAGAGTGGTGGACATCTCTTCAAATGTAAGGTGTCTATTTAAAATCCTCTTTAGGTGGTATTTAATGGACTTCACGCCTGCCTTCCAAAGGCCACCAAAATTTGGACTGTATGGTGGATTGAAGTGCCATTGTGTGCCATCTTCTGCGAATATATCTGATAAAGATCCAGGAATTTCTAATTTTCCTGTTGGCATAAATCCTTCAACTCCCTGTTAGCTACTATAAAATTTGACCCCTGGTCACTTCAAATATGACTACATTTACCTCTTCTTGCTACAAATCTTTTGAAGGCCTATCTCCAACCAGCTCCAAGTGAATTGCCATTGTAGCCCAACAGATGAAGATGCAAATTATGCCTTATCAGTTTTGATTCCTCGACCTCTTGTGATAAGAATTTGCAACGGACCAGCGAAATCGAGTCCCGCATGTAAGAATTGCTGCGACGGTGTAACTTTTACTTCTGGTAAGTCACCCATAATTTGGGTTCTAGTGTTAGCTCGTTGTTTGGAACAAATAAGACACGGATGTTATCAGTGACTTAACTCTTACTATCCAGAAGCGAGACCTTACATAGTTCATTGTTAGTTGAACACCTCCATGTAGGCTTGTTTTATGAGCATCGCGAGCATATTTTTGGTGACTTAATATCATTGGATATTTCATGTTCTCCGATATTGACGCATGTTTGAGTCCGCCGCCCACCCTAAGAATATTCTTACTATCGAGAAAAGGATTTAAATTATTTATGGAACTCTTGCTGTTTATGCGGCTATTTCTTCCTTTAAGACATGTAATTTCATCTGTAAAACCTTCTTCTTGAGCAATTCTTACACCAATTTCTAGGGTAATTTTTATATCTTCTGTAGAAATAGACTATGTTATATCACTTATTTTTTGCTTCTTAAAATTTAAAAATCTTTTGCCGTAACTTAGTGTCCTTAACAATTCATTTAAATTATTAAACTCTCCAAAACGGCTAGGCCATAAACATCCTTTAATAGGTAATTTATTTTCTATCTTAAGATTGGAATTCATAATAATTTTTCTTCCTATGTTCGTTTTTCTGTTGTTTTTACTTGATGTTTTCATTATCAAATAAATATCTTGCCGGTTTAACCACTCTGGGTCTTGCCACCACAACTTACACCCGTTTAATTCGGGTAATAGTAATCCACGAGAAGCAATGTCGGCTGGATTCTCCTTGCATTGGACGTGATACCATTGGTCTCCACTGTTCTCCAAAATAGTAGCGACACGATTTCTTACAAAAGTTTGCCATCTAGGTGGATCACCTTGCAGCCATGATAAAACGATTGTTGAGTCAGTCCAGGCATGAATCTGTGCACGAGGCATGCGAGTAGTTTTACTTATTTATTTTAGTAATTTTGACAACAGTAGCGCGCCACACAACTCTACTAGTGAAAGTGAAAGTGGCTTTACCGGTGCTACACGACTTTTTGCAGCAATAAGGTAAGTAGTGATAGTATTGTTTGTATGTTTAACTCTTAAATAAGTAACTGCTCCATACGCTCTTGTTGATGCATCGCAAAAACCATGTATCGTGACATTTTTTATATTTTTCTCTGTAGTACCAAGCCATCTAGGTATTTTAATCTCATTTAGTCGATTTCAGCTTTTTCTTATGTTTAACCATTCTTTTTTATTTCAGGTTCAACGGCATCATCCCAGGAGACTTTATTTAGCCACAACTTCTGCATCATTATTTATGCAGGGAGGAGGGTTGGAGTTAACCAGCCGAGTGGATCAAACAACCTTTAGATTTCTGCAAGTATGATTCTTTTAGTAATGGTTTTAGAAGGCGTTGGTAAATTAATATTGTGCTCCAGTATGTCCTTCTCTATGTTCCAGAATAAACCAAAAGCTCTCACCGTCCCGCGTACATCTAAATCAATATTGATTAGAGAGCTTCGTCTGTTGGATTCACATTCCTTCAAAAAATCTAAACTATTAGACGCCTATTTTTGTAATTTAAAACCACCCTTTTGTAAAATGCAGGAAACTTCCATTGCAGTTCTTATTGCATTTGTGATATTATCTTGACCAGACATTAAATCACCCTAAAAAAAATCTTCTTTTATTGTTTTAGCAGCAACTGGGTGATCCTTGCCTTCATCGTCAGCTACTTGTTGGAGGGTTTCACGGCAAGGTAAGGTGCCGAAGCGGTGCCAAATGTAACTCTCAATAAGCGGTAGTCTTTAATTGAGTCTATGGGATTATTGCGCCACAAAATACTGTTACGAGCTTAGGGTTCGTGACAAAATTAATACTTTAATTACCGAACACCAATTAAAACTTAAAAGACACTAATAATTAATCACACTTAACACTTTAGTTCATTTTATTTCGCTCCGAAACTTCGCTTGTATCGCCAAATTCAATACCGCCCCGGTGGCGTGCATCAACGCCTTTATATACGCCTTTTTCACCAATACTCCAGAATAGAATAGAATAGAATAGAATAGAAGAAGAAGAAGAAAAGAAGAGATGCATGGTGGAATGATGAAGTGAGAGAAGCTGTAAAGAAGAAGAAAAAAGCATGGTTAGACTACATGGCCTCTAGTAACGATAAGCATATGAGAGAGAAGATGAAAGAGAGATATAAGCTGCAGAAAGTTCATGCGAAGACATTGATTGAGGAAGTACGTGAAAGGTGTAGAATAGAAGCGGACGAAAAGTTGTCGCACAACTTTAAGGAAAACTCCAGACTCTTCTGGAAAGAGGTTTGAAGGTCCCGGAGTGGTGCGACAGCCTTAAGAATGAACAAAGTGCTTTCGAAAACCAATGACGTCCTCTCAAAAAAATTGGACGTCATGCAACGATGGAGCGAATTTTATAGAGAAATGTATGCGTGTCATGATCTTAGTGAAGGATCCGGGGGTGATACCGTGACTGGCACGCCAGACACGGCCCTCGATGACACTGAGGTCATCAGCATGAAAGAGGTTGAACGTGCGATTCAAAGTTTGAAATGTGGTAAGGCTGCGGGACTAGACAGAGTTACTGCTGAAATGGTCAAGTACGGTGGGCCTCGCGTCTGGGACAGCTTTCATCTGCTGTGCATTTGTGCTGGCGTACGAGAGGTGTCCCGGATGATTGGCGATCCGCGGTCATTGTGCCTTTATATAAAGGTAAAGGTTCACATTTTGACTGCGGGTGCTATCGGGCGATCAGCTTGACCAGTTTAGCAAGTAAAGTTTACTCGAAGGTTTTGACACGTAGAATGCAAGAGAAATCGGAAAGATTCTTATGGGAGGCACAATGCGGATTTAGACCTGGTAGAGGATGCACGGATCAAATGTTTTCTCTCCGCATGATCACGGAGAAGCTTCTGACTGTTAACCAGAGGATTTTCTGTGCATCTGTGGATCTGGAGAAAGCATTTGATAAGGTTATAAGGAAGAAAATGTGAGAACTGTTGCCGGAATATGGTGTGGATGGTCGATTGTTAAGGGCAGTGCAGTCACTTTACTATGAATGTAAAGCCTGTGTGCGGGCATGACCTGTCACCCATGTTTAGCGTCCAAGCGGGCGTAAAACAGGGTTGTGTCATGTCTTCCTGGCTGTTCATACTGTATCTCGACAGCTGTTTATAGAAGCTGAGAAATAGCTGTTTGGTTGTGAAATTGGGTGACATTAAAGTAAATTGTCTGCTGTATGCTGATGATGCCATGCTTATTGCACCATCAGATGCAGAACTGCAAGCATTAGTCACGTGTATGAAAGAGGAATGTAAAATTAAAGGTCTCCGTTTGAATGCTAATAAAACTAAGGTTCTGGTATTTGAAAAGGACGAAGAGAGAACGAAATGTAAAATATGGGTAAATCAGGAATGTCTAGAACAGGTAAATGAAATTGTGTACTTGGGGAGTGCTTTCAGCCGGCATGGAAGATGTGATTTAAATGTGGACAGGCGTGTCGCTGCTGGTAACAAAGTCAATGGTGCCCTGAATGCGTTAGTCAAAAGGCAAGGCGTAGTGAAGAGTGCACGCCTTGCAATGTATAACGCAGGTACCGACTTTGTTATATGGCAGCGAAACCTGGGTATGTCAGAAGAAGCATAAAAGCAAGTTGAATGCAGTGGAGATGTGATCTCTTCGTAAAACCACCATCACCATAGCCGACCGAAAGCGAAACGAAGAGATTCGCAATATGGCAGGATTGAAAGATGACCTTATCACAAAAATTGATAGGGGCGTACTTCGATGGTTTGGGCACGTTGAGCGAATGAGTGAAGACCGAATGGTAAAGAAAATATATAGCGCGAAAATAAATATTAAAAGGTGTCGAGGTAGACCGAGACTAACTTTCGAAGACCATGTGAGCAAATTACTCGAAGAGGAGAAGGTCAAGAGTACTCGGGTACCTAGACATGCATGTATGAAGAAGATAATCAACCTGAAAGAAGCGACAGAGGTATTTAAGGATCGTGACACTTGGCGATCTATTCTCTCTGGCTACCCCGTTAGGGATTGTGCGTGAAGATAAGTAAGTAAGTACATCCAGAATATTACAGCAAATACGGGCGCCCACCGACCAGACGCATAGAGTTCGAGTGTGGAGCTTTCAAGAAAGTTTAGTTCTTCTATTCGATACTAGATGGCGCTGTTGTTTGAAAGTTCGGGAATGGTATTTTCTAGAAAGCTCTCCTCACTCTGTTCCCCGACACTAGATGGCGCTAGTGCCAGGTACCAAACATCAACTTAGCAACAATACGCTGGTAGTCTGTGTCTTCTTTTTTTACTAATATTTGGCGATACATTTTCTCTATATCAGCCACAAAACATATTTTCCTAAGCCACCACCGCATTATTAATGATGAGATCGTATATTATATAATTATGATCTCATCATTAATAATGCGTAATATATTTTCCTGAAATTGAGGTCCAATGAGTAGTTCGTCATTAAGACAAACATTACTTGCTCCAGGAGATGAGGCGTTAAATACTATTCGAATCTTTGTTGTTTCACTCGTTTCTTTGACTACTGGATGATGTGGAAGATATACTGCGGCATTGTTTATATCATTTAGAGGCACTTCTTCCATATGACTGAATTTCAAATATTCTTCCATGACCTTAACATATTCCTTTTTCAATTTTGGGTTTCTGACAAATCGCCTTTCTAATTGTAATAGTCGAGTTTTTGCTATATCTCTAGTGTTTCCCTCTAGTGACTTTTGGTTATCATTTTTAAATGGCAGCTTAACTATATACCTCCCGTCTTTATTCCTGATTTAACTTTCTTTATATAATCGTTCACAGGTTTCTTCATCCTTCGTAAGTTTTTTTAGAAATTTCAGGTTCTATTTCCCACAATGTTTGCAGCATATCATCAAAATTGACGTGGTGATGCATTGCCAGTATCTCATTCCGTAAATTGTTGTCTCGAACAGTCCCAAAAAGGATCCAGCCTAGGTTTGTTTCTTGCGCACATGGAGAACCAGGGGTCCTTTGATTATATTATTCTTCATTATTTGGGCGTATACTTCAACTCCAAGCAGCATGTCTACTCGTCCTGGCTGGTTAAAACTAGGATCGGCCAAGATACGTCCTTGTAGCGGCCAGATTTGCTCGAGACAAGTAATAAAACTTGATAGTAGTAAAGTGGTAAACGTGTAGACATGACATAGGCGTTTATACGAAGCTTGAATTGGTGGTCATATTTAGAAAGAAGCTTGAAATGTACTTTATGTTTAACTCTTGTTTGTGTTGAACCAACTCTTGTGATGACTACATTACCCATTGCAGCCGTTTTTTTACAACTTAGCAATTGTATTGCGCTCTTTGAGTTATGAAGTTTGCCTGCGATCCTTGGTCAATTAAAGCACGTAACATAGTCATAAACCCGTTCTCATCTCTTACTAATGCAGTAGCCAATAACGATGTGGATCTTCTTGTTGCTAAGTGTGATGATAATGCTACCTCATCCTCCTTTACTGCCTTGTCGTTCTCAAGGGGTTCCATGTAATTAAGGTGAGCTTAAATAATACTAGTTTTTACGGATTTTATCGCGTATATTTAACTTTTTAAATACCCGACGTTTCGAGTACTTTACAGCACCCATGATCACGGGGGGGACTGAGATGTTCAACGTCCAGATGTCATAGTTAACCGCGGTTACCGTAGATTAAAATTTAACTTTTGTTCCGATCTACACAGTATGAACTTATGGTATCTTGAAGTCTTGCAGTTGTATGCTTGGGTTGGGATTTAATTTTATTTATCGTATGATCTCAAGCAGATGGTGGCACCCAACCACCTTCTCTATTGAAATTAGGATGTTTTGTTTATAGCCTCAGAATCATCCTTGGAAGTCTTGCGAGAAGTGTATTTCAAGACTGCAGACTTCTGGAGTTTCTTCACTTATACCTCGTTAAAGAATTGTGTGTGAGGGCGCGCTTAACATGTCCTTCAAGTCACCTTTTAAACACAAGTACAAATCCTCGATGATGCAATAATCTTCGTTAACATAATATGATATATTTGGCCTTTGTTCATTAGGTACACATTTAACCAAGTCCTGGTGCGTCGACTTAAACGTTTGCCAATATTCTTCGATGCACTGTATTCTCGTTTCAATATAACCTTTTGTTAAACGTTGTTTTGGATATTTTTTAAGTTTACTTGTGTCTTTTGTAAAATAACTGCCGTTTCTTCTAATAAATTTAATAATTTTTCACTCATTTTCACGTTTTGTAATAGAATAAAGCAATTCAATTTAGTTCGTTAACGATGTTAACAATATTGCACTTTACAAGTTGTAGCTGTTCAATATTTTTGGAGAGGGCCTTGTGAATGCAGTCACTATTTTTCTTAGTTGCCAGCCGCTCGATGTAATAAACAACTATTGATCCGGCTCTGATTCGACCATATATTATTGTATTTAGGGTTCACTTTTCATTGACTATAGATTTTGTTAATAAAATAACGTCTTGCTCTGAGGAGTGTTTATTACAAACTGATCACAGAATATTTAATTCTATACAAAAGTACTCTGTGACCACTGACTGATATATACACTTGTATATATAGAGGTCAGTGTCTGTGACTGATTCATTAGAAACATGTTTTACACGACGCATAGAAAATGTATGTATGCATAATTGTAAACACAACAATATTTAAAGAAAAAAGTTACAAGTTTGAAAGAAATACTAGATTCGGTGATAGAGACATCTTTGATAAATAAAGAAAACAAACAGGTCCTAGAAAAGATAGGAACTAAAGAAAGCGAACTTTTAAAGAGACAATCCCTTAAAAATAAGACTGTTAATGAATCGACAGAGTTAAGATCTTTCGCCCTAACACTTAATTGTTAACGAAAAGCCTATCACTATGTATGTAAAACTTTTGGACCATGTTGCATGCAAACCACTGACATTAGCTAAGTGGTACAGTACCATCAATGGCCGACCAGGCTGACGAAATTAAAATTGAAAGCGGATAGTAACCCTGTTAAAAAAATTATTGTATAAAGAATGTCATAGATGAAATTAAAATTAAGTAATTGACAGAATACCATGCTAGCAGCCAAAGGCATTATGGCAATGTCAACTACGGGTTTAACATTATATCCGATAAATAGGATGAAGCTACTGGTGGAGCCACGTGTCTAAGGTCGCCGAAGTCTAATTCCCCGGTCGAACCTTAAACCTATTACGCGAGCTATTAATCTAAGTGGACTGTATCTACTAAATGTTTCTACGCTTATAACGAAGACTATAGTGCGCAGTACAATGCACTCGCTCTTCCCTAAAATAAACTATTATTTGCCAAATCGATGAAAGGAATCCTGCTTGATTAGGAGAAAACAAAATTGTAGCGGGTTAAAACACAGTTACATCAAGCAGGATATATTTAGGAATATTGACTCACCGGGGTTTCTTCTATTCGGTCGAGCACTATAGCTGCGACTTCTGGAACTTCTTCTGGAACTGGAACTTCTGAAACTCCGGAGAGAGGCGGTGCGCGACTATATCTCACACGAGGTGAAGCGGGTTTCCTGGAGCTCGACTGCTTCCAGGCTAAAGTGGTTCGACTAGTGGTGTGGTTCCAACAACGAGCGCGGCGGGAAGAGGCTGCGCGTCGGTCGCGCGTGCCTTATATATCCTCGGTTCCGATGATTACGTGACATTCTAGAATCATCTTCTTTCCCCTCCCACCCCACCACCCCTATGTGTCGATAAGAGGGTATGAATGATATCGTTTTGGAATGGGATAACCGATTTGGCAGCCTACCGTCAAATTAAATAAATACGAATGGTTTTCCGCGCAACCATCTCCCCCGCCCTTGAAGGATTTCCTTCAAAAAATAACTACAACAACTAGAGCTAAGATCAACTAACAAAACAACTAACTAACGCTAAGATTACCGAAATTCAACTACAATTTTTAATCTAGAAAGCTAATTTAAATTATGGAAGAGGCAAGGGGCACAAACGGACAACAGGACGCAGGTAAGACCCAACCGTGGTCTTAACGCGAGCTATCCTAATTACTCCGTCGGAACCGGGAAAGACCTCTTCGACAATTCCTAACGGCCAGTGGAGAGGCGGCGTATCCTCTTTGGTGAGCAAAACTACAGTTCCTACAGCTAAAGGCTCAGTCGCTGTGTTCCATTTTTGCCGAGACTGCAAAGTATGCAAGTATTCCATCCTCCATCGTTTCCAAAACGATTGCACTAACCGGTCTAATAATTTGTAGCGTGCGGAAATGCTAAGTCTGTTCTCATCCATATCTGCGACGGGCAAATACTTTAAAGGCGTTAAATTTAAAAAATGTGCTGGAGTTAGAGCCAGCGGTTTCGAGGGGTCGCTAGACAACGTACGACAAAGTGGGCGGCTATTCATTACGCATTCAATTTGAGCGAGCACCGTACTTAGCTCTTCGAAGGACAAAATTTGATCTCCTATTACTCGGTATAAGTGACTCTTTAGACTCTTAATATTAGTCTCCCAATTGCCTCCAAAATGACTCGTGGCTGGGACGTTCAGAGACCACTCAATGCGGTTCTCGGCTAGAATGTGAGCGAACTCCGAATTATAATACTTGCTAGCTAGAGCTCATGTAGTTCTGATAAAATACGTTTTGCACCGACGTAGTTCGTACCGTTATCCGAATATAATTTACTTACAGGGCCTCTACGGGATAGAAATCTTTTAAATGCACCCATAAAGCCTGCTGTGCTTAGATCACCAACGAGTTCTATATGCATCGCTCGAGTAGTTAGACATACGAAAATGCAGACAAAGGCTTACGTCTGCATTTTCGTATGTCTAACTACTCGAGCGGTGCATCTTATACCACGCCCGCGAGTGAGCGTGACCTTAAACGGACCAGCGAAATCCGACCCGGTGTGCGTGAAGGGCTTTACCGATTGTATTACTCTACAAGATCTAAGTTCCGCCATTTCCGGAAATGACGGCTTGGGGCGTGCCCGAAAGCAAGCTATACATCTGTGCACCCGATTGCGTATTAAACTACGTGCAGAAAGAATCCAATAATTCTGACGCAAAATCGACATCAACAAGTCGGGGCCAGCGTGCGAGTTCAATTTATGATGGTAATCGACTAATAAGTTCATGATATGGTCTTTACGCGGTAAAACTATAGGGTGCCGTTGGTCGAAACTCAACTGCGAGTTGGACAAGCGTCTACCTACCCTTACAATCCCATCCTGTAAAAATGGCTTAAGGCGTTGAAAGGCGCGACTACAAGCTCTATTCGATTGTAATCTTGTAATTTCTTCAGAGAAGTGTGCACGTTGAAGTTCACGTAATACTAGCGACTCGGCATAGTTGTAATCGGATGCTAAGACATACGAACGTCGCGGTAAAAGCTTCGCGAATCGACAAACGTAAATTACGCTACGCAATAATTTCGACCAAGAGGACAAGCGGTTCGCCAAAGCAATGATTGGAGAAACCTCGCTCGAAACGTTCGCCACTAGAGCGTGTCTCCTCTCTTCCGGCGGTTGTGACACTGACGAAGGTTCGAAATCGGTTATCGGCCATTGCGAGGGATCCAAGTGAACCCAAGAAGGTCCGTGGAACCAAAGCGGGTGGTCCATTATTTGCATCGGGGTGAGTCCCCGGGATAGACAATCGGCAGGGTTTTCCGTACCGGACACGTGATAAAAGTTCCGCGTTTCCAACTCGTCTTGGATCTTGGCCACTCGGTTCGCGACAAACGTATCCCAACGGTGGGGTGAAGAATGAACCCAGCATAAGGCGACGGTGGAGTCGGAAAAGGCAAATATCCTTTCTATGTGAACTCTATCCCTACATGCGCTGATAACTGCGGTAATAAGCTTGGTGAGTACTAATATTGCGCAAAGCTCTAAGCGCGCCAGAGAGACAACCTTACGGGGGGAGACTCTCGACTTAGAACTAATGAGGCTAATCGAATTTCTACCATTATTCTGAACGTGGAAATATACAACGCCCCCGTAAGCCTTCTCGCTGGCGTCTGCAAACCCAACGACCGTTACGACGCTATTTCTATCTACGTTTATATGACGCGGTATTTTAATTTCTCTTAGTAAAGGAAGTTCCTCTCTAAAGCGCTACCACAACCGAACAATGTTGTCAGGCGGCGAGTCATCCCAATCGCATTCAAATAACCAAAGTTGTTTAATCAAAAGCTTAGCGTATAATACCACCGGAGCTACGAAACCCATGACGTCCCATAATCTAGCAACGCATGACAGTATTGTGCGCTTTGTGCATTTCTATACGGGCGGATTTACCTTAAGGCTAAACACGTCGGACTCTGGTGACCAACACAGACCGAGCACCTTGTGTGTATCAGAATCGTCGAATTCCTTTATCGCCGAAAGACGGTGTGATAGTGGGATTGTATCTAAAACCGGACGCGAATTACTAATCCACTTCACAAGATCGAATTGACCCTATTTCATGAGCCTCATAACCTCGGCGGTGGTTAGGGTGGCCGATAATCCGCTATCGACCGAGTACACAAAATCATCCATATATAATCCGCTCTCAATTGCCCTCTTAGCTTTAGGATAAGAGGGACCTTCATCGTGAGCGAGCTGTCTCACCGTGCGTAACGCATGAAATGGGCTCGACTTTAAACCAAAACAAACGCGGTTAAATTCAAACACCATTAGAGGTTCCTTTGGGTTGAAACGATATAAAATGCGTTGGAATCTACGGTCGCATTCACGGACCCCTATGCAAAGAAACATTTGGCGAATATCGGCGGATAGTGCTATACTAAACAAACGAAAATTGGCTATTATATTAAATAAACTGCCCTGTAAATTTTGCCCACTATAGAGGATATCGTTAAGCGACAGGTGAGTGCTAGTTTTAGCACTAGCGTCGAGCACTACACGTAACTTAGATGTAAGTTTGTCCTCCCTAATGACCCCGTGGTGTGGTATGAAATACGACGGTGTGTCTTCGTAGTTATCTAATTTCGAAGACACGAGTGATATGTAACCTTCTCTTATATATTCCTAATGACGCCGTCATAAGCTTCCTTTAACTGGGGTGAAGCGAGCATCCTACGCTCCAAGCTGTAGAAACGTTTTTCCGCCATTTGACGCGAATCGCCGAGAGATAAAACATCTCCTTTAAAGGGTAGCGCTACACTATATCTACCGTCGCAATCACGAACGGTCGTGCGGACGTAAATTTCCTCGCATAATCTGTCATCTGAGCTAGCTATGGGTGGGACGTTCACCTCCTCCATCTCCCAAAATTTGCGGACTAACGACTCGAGCGGTTCGACAGCCATACCACAATAAGAGGTTGCCGAAATACTATCTATGATGGGGGCGGAGCCAATGATAACACAGCCCAATACGGTTTCCAGTGCGTAAGGCGCGGTATGTGAGGAGTTGCCCCTGACCTTATTGTTTAACAAAAGATGAGGGAAAAGCGATGCTCCAATGAGTATGTCTATGTTTCCAGGAACGGCGTAAGTGTCGTCCGCTAGAATCAAATTTTTAAATTCAATCATTGCCGAGGTGTCAACCGAAGCGGTTGGCAACCGTTCAGTGACCCTATCCACTACTAGTGCATTTATATCAAAGTTAACATTACGATCTATCCGAGAATAAAATTTTAAATTTATATATCCCTGGGTAGCTTTACTAGTACCTCCGATGCCTTTGACTACAGGACATGAAAGTGACCTATTTATTACTAAGCCTAAGCGCTGACAACATTGTCGCGTTATAAAGCTATTTTGGGCTCCGCTGTCTAGCAGTGCACGGGCGCTTTGTTCGTTTCCACGCGAATCCCTAACCAAAATACGCGCCGTACCCAGTAACACGGTTGAAGGAGATTGTGCTCCCATATTCGCCAATGAGCACAGAGCGACATCGCCAGGTCGACCGCTAGAATCGTTGACTTTAGTAGGGGTGAATTCCTTGTCCGCTTTCCTTGACGCCGCTATGTTGCTATTTTCAAAATGTAATAGCGTGTGATGTTTCCTGGCGTACTTGCTACATACGGAACTCGAATTGCATTTTGCAACTAAATGCTTATCACTTAAGCAGTTCAGACATAGGTTGTTTGTCTTTACTAATTTATAACGTTCGCTTGGTGAATATTTACGAAAAGTCGCACAATTATATAAATTACCGTGTTTATCTTTACATACGATACAAGTATGCTGAAGTGATGTTGACGTAGCGGTTACGTACGTTAACGACCCTGCTATTTTGGATGGTTGAGTCTGTCTACGGTCGACGCACCTTTTAATCTCCTGTTTAACGTTCGGAGAGCGCTGCATCACCTTTATTTGATCTCGCACGAACGATGCTAATGAATGAAAGGAAGGCATCTCCGAGCTACGATGCTCCATTTCAAACGCACGCACGGTGTCAGGGTCTAATTTCTTTAGTGCAATATGGAGAAACACCACGTCCATAAGATCATTAAATATTAAATTCTTAAGTGCAGCCACCGATGCCACAAAATTATCTAGAAACTGCTCTAAGCCGTTGATGTTCGCGGATGATATAGGTTTAAGATCGAATATCTGGTTCAAATATTCGGAAGCTAACATTCTCCTATCTTCATATTTAGTTTTAAGCGTTTCGAATATTAATAAGTAATTGTTTGCTGTAGGTGTAAAACCAGAGCAGATCGACTGTGGCCTGCCACTAAGTTTACTAATTAAGTAACATAATTTTTCAGCGTCCGATAACGATGGGTTATTGTGTATATTGTTTTGAAAACTACTGAAGAAGAAGGGCCACGTCTTAATATCACCATTGAATACCGCAATGTCTATTGGCGGCAACCTAATTGAGTCACGTGGACGTACCTGTATTTCCGGCTTTGCTTCGTTTTGAGATTGTAGGAGTTTTGCCGTTCTTTTCACGCGACACAACATATCTTCGAATGCCAGCAGCGGTTGGTAGTTCACTATGTATTTCGGGTCGATTTGTAATTCCAAATGATTAATTTGGTCTAATATTCTTTTGTAATCCGTCCGCAAAGAATCCACCGTTTCAATTTCATTCAGAAAAGTTTCCCGCACCGCTTCTACATTAATGTTCTTTATGTGATCGCTAATGCTTTGTATACGTGAAAAAAGTACGTCCCTCTTGGCATAAAGCGTTTTAATTTTAAATTCACTTCCACTAACTGCCATTTTAAATTATTATAACAAAGTTATATTAATCACAATTAATCTCACAACGCGCAACGATGGACGATGGACACTCGGTATGCCGAATTACGTAATTAAACCGAACACCTGTTACAGCGAGTCGAGGTGACGCGTTGCTTGCTAACTCAATATTTTTATCAAATTGTCGGGTAAGCGTACCGAACGGTTGCTATTACACTGTTTCAATTATTTAATAAGCTTTAAATTTAACCAAATACGAGCGCTATAAATAAATAATTCTGTTTGCGAGTACCTAATCAAAATTTAAATTCAAACGAACACTATTTAAGACTATTCCATAAACTAGAGTGCATTATCTAAATAATTAATCTAATAATTCGACCAGAAAATGGTTGAACGACTACTAAACCAGTCCAAATCCTGCCGAAGTGACCATAAAATGGTGGAGCCACGTGTCTAAGGTCGCCGAAGTCTAATTCCCCGGTCGAACCTTAAACCTATTACGCGAGCTATTAATCTAAGTGGACTGTATCTACTAAATGTTTCTACGCTTATAACGACGACTATAGTGCGCAGTACAATGCACTCGCTCTTCCCTAAAATGAACTATTATTTGCCAAATCGATGAAAGGAATCCTGATTGATTAGGAGAAAACAAAATTGGAGCGGGTTAAAACACAGTTACATCAAGCAGGATATATTTAGGAATATTGACTCACCGGGGTTTCTTCTATTCGGTCGAGCACTATAGCTGCGACTTCTGGAACTTCTTCTGGAACACTCCGGAGAGAGGCGGTGCGCGACTATATCTCACACGAGGTGAAGCGGGTTTCCTGGAGCTCGACTGCTTCCAGGCTAAAGCGGTTCTACTAGTGGTGTGGTTCCAACAACGAGCGCGGCGGGAAGAGGCTGCGCGTCGGTCGCGCGTGCCTTATATATCCTCGGTTCCGATGATTACGTGACATTCTAGAATCATCTTCTTTCCCCTCCCACCCCACCACCCCGATGTGTCGATAGGAGGGTATGAATGATATCGTTTTGGAATGGGATAACCGATTTGGCAGCCTACCGTCAAATTAAATAAATACGAATGGTTTTCCGCGCAACCAGCTACTGACGCATTAGTGTTCTCTTTGATCGTTATAAACACAACGTGGAAACTAATCATAGCCAAATTTTTGGTTAAATTTAAATTAAAATTTGATTTTGTTATGTCTTACCCTTATCTTAAATACCCTTTACTTCTGGCCGTACGAGAAAGCTCAGCGAGCTATGCAGACGGCTGTGCTTATGGTTTTCTGCATGATAAACTTAGAAATTAATATATCCGCAGTAGAACCAGAGCAATCGACGTAGCCCAACAGATTAGTAAGCTCAAGTGGCAATGGGCCAGCCATATAGTTCGTAGAATCGACAATCAATGGGAGGAAAATTGTTCTCGAGTCCCAGCCTCGTACCGATGGGTAAAGTGTAGGGTGACCCCCCAATAGATGGAGTGACGATCTGGTAAGACATACAGGTAGTCAATGCATGCAGGTGGATCAGAAGCGTGCTTTGTGGCACCCCTTGAGGGAGGCGTATGTTCAGCAGCGGACTTGTGAAGGACTGTGGTAATGAATGAAAAGACACTAAAATCACTTTTACCAACGCGGAACTAATGTTTTGATGTTGCTTTACTTATGTTATATCGACATAGTCCTCGTCTTACGTTGATTAACGCATGTAAACAGCGGCACCAGTGTATCGACACGTGTACAATTCGATAGTATGCATAAATGCAGTGAACACAAACGTAAATACTGTAGTGTGCGTATATAGTTACGCGATTTAATTTTGCATTTGAAGTGACGTATATAGTAGTGTGTTTTCCTCGCCTCCTCCTGAAATTGACAGACTTATTGTTTAGGAATTAACGAGCATGGCCTCTCCAGTTAGTTGAATACTCAAAGACAAAACACGACAGACTAGGCTGTAGCGGCGTAAATCTTTATCATGTAAAAAAAAATTTAGCTGACGTCGGCATTGACAATTTGCTTTTTCTGTCATACATTGACAGACAGCTGTGAACTTAGTTTACGAAAATTTATACCCATTTTATTTCGTATTTGCATTGCCGCTAGCCACAAATATAGCATATAATCACATAGATTATGTTTTAAAATAAATATGTTGTTATATCAGAGGCGTTTTATACTTTTGTCATTAACATGTCAGGTGGTCTCAGTGTTTTCTGCCGATCATCTTCTCGAAGGCATTTACTGTGGAAAAGAGAACTGTTACGAAGTTTTAGGAGTTGGCAGAGAAGCAACTAAAAATGAAATCGCTAGAAGTTATAGACAGTTGGCCAAGAAATTTCATCCGGATTTACATCGCTCCGAGGAGGCTAAAAAAGAAGCGGGAGAAAAATTTAAGCAAATCGCTACCGCGTACGAAATATTACGAGATGAAGAGGAAAGATCAGACTACGACTACATGCTGGATAATCCGCAGGAGTACTACGCTCACTATTACCGTTATTACCGACGCCGAATGGCTCCAAAGGTCGATGTTAGAATCGTCATTGCTGTTACTATTACTATTATATCAATTATTCAATACTATAGCGCGTGGTCAAAATACGACACTGCCATTAAATACTTCATGACTGTGCCTAAGTATAGGAATAGAGCTTTGGAAATTGCCAAAGCAGAAACAAAAGAGTCACAAGGCAAAGGTAAAGCTAATAGAAAAAGTAAAGCAGAACAAAAAGTCGAACAGGATAGAATAATAAGAAGGGTCATAGAGGAAAATTTAGACATCAAAGGGGCTTATGCAAAACCTGAAATAGTAGATATTTTATGGATCCAACTAATAATCTTACCATACACAGTTGCTTATTATATATACTGGTACTTAAGGTGGTTATGGAAGTTTACAATACTGAAGCAACCTTTTGGTGAAGAGGAGAAATTGTATATAATCAGAAAGTATATGAAATTGGGACAGCACCAATTTAATGCTTTAGATGATAAGGAGAAACAAGAATTTTTAGATGAAGAGTTGTGGATCAAAGAAAACTTTTTAATTTGGAAAGAAATAAAAGATGAAGAGGCTAAGAAAGCCCTTGCAGAAAATAATAAATACAAACAATACAGAAGGTATATAAAGCAGCATGGTGTTGGCAGGATGACTTTTGATGATTCATGATGTGATTACATTCCTGATGTGAATGTTTTAAAATGTGTATGTTTGTGAAATTCTACATTTGAAAATGTAATAATTTATTGATTTATAATAACTGGCAACTTTTCATAAACACACCAAATAAAACAAAGTGATTACACAAGATATTACCTTTATTTTTTAATCTCTATCCATCTCAACAACTTCTACATTGATTTAGTTCAATCAACCATTCAATTATAATTTACAATCATCACAACTGACAATTTTTAAGGCAATCTGAAAGTGACTGTTGACCAAGGCATTGAGGAATAAATTATGAGCACTTTTGGTCAGCATACCACATTTATCATTTACAAGGCAAGTTAGTCCAAGCAATTAAATTTGTCTTGTATTATTATGTTTGCTCTAGGATATTTATTTGGTAATGGTAACTATAGTTGTATAATAATGAGAATTTAAAATGAGCACCTTATTTGCTATTTGTTTGATTTGAACTTTGCTCTATTTTTACCTCTTTGGACTTGGACGACTTACAAGACAAATTTAATTGTTATAGTTTTACTAGTAGAAATAATTTGAGATCATTATTTGCAACTAATGCTTTATTGATTTTATAGTTTGAGTATTATAGTAAGGGTACACAACAATACTAAACACTCAAATCAACATAGTCACTGTCACAATACCAAGTTGTACATGAAGTATTGCTCATGTCAATCAATGAACATGTAAATCAAGTTTAAGTGTCATTTTATATACCTACCATGAAAATATCTTTCTTACATTATTATATGCAACGGCAGTGCATATTAGTAATATTTTACAATTTTAGTAACATTTGGTGAATTAATATGTAAATTTAATTTCAACAACTAAACAATTCTCTTCAATTTTCATAATTTGTTTGCAATCAGTGTAAAGCTAGGAAACAAACTAATATTTTGTAACAATTAAAAAAAAAAACAAATGTTTATTTTGATACAAAATAATGAGAACCTACAAATGGCTTATTTATTTATCATTTACTGTCATATTGTTTGTAATTGTATATCATTTATATTTCAGTTTTCATAATTTCTTGCATTAAATTAATAGCAAAATATGTACTACCAAAAAATTAATAATTTTGACACAACTTTGGTTGGTTAACTTCATTGTCTACTAAGCTTTCGATTTGCTTTCCATTACGATTTTTTTAGCAATAATGGATAACAATAGAATGGGAACAGTACTGAGGCACTGAAATAGTATTACGTAAGTCAATGTGCAGAAGCATGAAGTTGGATCAAATTGATTCATTTCACCTTTTTTTATAGTGATGCAAGTTTTAAAGTAATGGCAACACAGGCAATTTTGCAATAGCAATTTAATAGGCATGAACAAATTCATAATTACAAAATCACATTTTAAAAAAATAATGGAAGAATCAAATACCTAGATAACGAAACTTACTATAGTGACATGCCTTATGAACATCAAACTAGTCTTCATCATAATGTAGTATGTTTTATAAACCATAACGATTATTTTAATTCAAAGTATAGTAATATTGCCAATTAAAATAAAATATTATATTTCATCTTCAAACATAGAACAATATTCCAAATAATTATTAAAGTAAACAAATTGTACATAAATATATACATACCTATTACATTAATAGAACAAAAACTAACAATTATTGCTTATGGTAACAAATAGTGTCTGTTGGAAAAGAGATCCGTCGAGGCGGAAATAGTAATATAACATAAAATATTTCTTTAGTTTAAGAACTATGATATAAAAACAAACCAGAAAAAACATACATAAATCAGTATATTCTTCGTGTTGTAAGAAGTGATTTAAACAGTTACCAGAAATTTTGTGGTATGGTGTCTGATTTATTGATTATAGTATAAGCACCTAGTGTCAGTAAGATATAAAATATATATACCAGTGATCGAGAGCAGTTTCAAAGGGGCAAGATAATTGATACTATAATTGGCAATCAGTCTGCTAAACAAAACATTTATGGCAAATTCTATTTAAGAATTTAAGTTAAATGGCACTGTGGCGCCACAAGCGTAACGCATTGAAGCCTAAATCGCGCTATCAAATTTCCGAATGCACTGCCGTATATATAGAATAGCTCGAAACTATCACATGGAGTGTCGACCGCTCCCTGGCTTGAACACCTTGCCCAGCACCTTCCCATCTTCCTATTACGGCCAAAGCTCCCTTATTGTACTAGAAAAGTATTTATAAAAAATATTACTTTATAAATACTTTTCTAGTACAATAAGGGTGTTGTATTGAGTAGTGGCGGTGTGAGCATATCCACTACTCCATATCGTCCCCTGGATGTTCTGAGAGGCGACAAAGGGAAACAAACTAGCTACGTAGCAGTAACAGCTCTTTCTGACAACCACTCAAAATTTTATAAAACTGTATATACAGAATGGGTCCCACATATATGCATTAAATGAAACCACAAGTAATACTAGTCCGTAGAAGTGTAGAAAAATTAAATATTAAATTAAAACCCGTAAAATAAAAAAGTGAAATTTTCAAACAAAATAAATATTAAAATAAATTCAGTAAAAGTGAACACTCTGTTTAGACAACGTACCTTGACCCCTTGGAAGAGTGACAACGTTGCACGCGGGTGGCACGCCGACAAAAGACACCGCTGTCGATATGTCGCAATACCAATAGTTTGCACTGCGTGGCAACGTCGCTTTTTAATGTTCAAGGATTCAAGTTCATTGAATCATTGACTTAGTGACCCAATTCTATAGAGTGTTCAAATTTGGTTAAAATTAAAACTCTACTTTTTGACCTAATTACTGGACCGATTACGTTCATTTTTTGTATATCGTCAGCAACGGCGATAACAAGTATATGGTTTCATTTATTGCATATATGTGGGACCCATTCTGTATAGTGACACTATAGATAAGGTAATCTTTAGGGCAGACCTCTAATCTTCAGAACTGGACTTTTATAGGCTGTAATAGATAATGAATGTTACAGATGATACAATTGTGTATACAATTATATTTATTCCATTATTAAATGTGGGAATTGAAATTAAATGTATCATTACTGTATAAAGCCCCCTTAATTCGTTATGAAGCAGATAGTGCGGCACCATGCATAGTGAAGATTTAGTTCTAGTTTTTAAAGTAATTCTTTATCATTTCAAACAGTTTTGGAATATAGTCATTTTTTAAACTTTTAGTACCTCAAATTCTGCCGGCGTAGGCCCAGATCTTTGGGGCCAAGTCTAAATCCCCTGCCGGCTAATTAAAATTTTTGATGTGGAACTATGGTTTTTGACGTGGTAGGTACTATAATTGGCAGTTACGGATTTATGAAAATGTATTCGACAATAAAACACAAACCAACTTTACTTTCCCAAACCCCAAACTGATTGTCCCAAGAAACCCAAAGCGATTCTCTTTCCAAACAGACTTCAATAGAAAGTTGTAATATTAAATAGGATATTATGTATGGACTATAAACAGTGACAATTATTATGTGGTATTTAAACAAACTGGTTTTTGGTATTTTTGACACAATGTTACAATTTGCATAGAGTTCTGAGATTTTCCAAAGAAATCAATTTTCTCTTGCATTACGGCACCAAGCTACTAATTTTAGAATCGATATAATAATCGAAACCAGAATAAATCGAAGTCAAATAGCAGTGTAAAGCCCAGCTATCTTGTAATTCTAATACAAACTGCATATAATGATACCAATGAGTATCTTCTAATAATGGAGCCGATAGTACACCAGATGGGAAGTAGATATTTCAAGGCGTTAACAACTGCAATCAACTTCAAACAATGTATGATATGGATAACATGATGGCATGCCTCCCAATATTCATGTAAACAAAAAGGTAGAAGATAATAAAAGGTATGAGTGAACATTGTCTGTGTTCATATCATAGAACACAGTATACTGCCCAATGCAAATGACGTCATAAATAGACGCCATACTGGTGATTTATTGCAAAACATTGGCCAGCATATGACATCAAACATTTGCGCCATATCGGAAAAGTGTTGGCGGTTATTTTATGTCATTTGTACTCCAAAAGTTATTATATCCCGTTTCAATTAATTTGTGAAGAATGGAGATACCAGCAATTATGTTGCTATTGAAATTCATTCTGATTCATCTGATGGCGGGATATTCGATTTAATATGGCGGCGGCACGCCATTACAGTATGGCGTCAATTAATGACGTCATTTGAATTCGCTAGTATACTTAGTTCTGTTTCGGAACACAGACATTATCTTGTATACGCGACGAGTGCCGTGCCGACGAGTGTTCCGAAATAGAACACAGTATACTGGCCAATGCAAATGACGTCATAAATAGACGCCATACTGGTGATTCGTTTCAAAACATTGGCCAGCATGATGTCATATACATTTGCGCTATATCGGAAAAGTGTTGGCGGTTATTTTATGTCATTTGTACTCCAAAAGTTATTATATCCCGTTTCAATTAATTTGTGAAGAATGGAGATACCAGCAATTATGTTGCTATTGAAATTCATTCTGATTCATCCGATGGCGGGATATTCGATTCAATATGGCGGCGGCACGCCAGTACAGTATGGCGTCAATTAATGACGTCATTTGAATTCGCTAGTATACTTAGTTTTGTTTCGGAACACAGACATTATCTTGTATACGCGACGGGTGCCGACCCGCGACTAAGTGATAGCGCGTAAGTTAGACGTAGTTTTCGTGGACCATGTTTTACAGCTAAGTAGGCACTGTATCTTGCCTATTTTATTTTAATTAATGCAGTTTGTAAACAAGTTTCAGTTTGTTTTTTACAACGGCTATCTTATCCTTCATTTTTGATTGTACTCTTGCTAGGACCTACAATATAGACACACGAATACCATTTGGTATATCTTGGTTACAGTAAATGTTAGTTTTTGTAGTTGTGAAAACCAGAACAACAGCACAATATTGAAATAGGACAGTTCTTCTACATAATATCCCCATTAATTTACAAGCACATGAAAATTATGCCGTTATTCTGTATTTGTTTAATGTGATAATTTTTGTGGTGCACTTTACGATATTATTTTTATTTTAATCGGAACATCACACTAAAATACCTTGTCGTGACTATTTAAATCACGATATTATAGTTTAATGTTTCATAATAAACATATATTCGTTTCAGTACTTTCCACACTTAATTTATGTTTTACAAATTTAATACTTCTCTGACATTTTTTGTACATAAAATTTTCATTTACATCGATTATTATAGTTTCTATCCGTATATATACACAAAACGTTTATTAAATATATGTATAATGGTGTACTTTTACATTTTCTTTTTTATTATGGCTTCAGTGTCCATCCTAAAGGATCTTTTAATAACCGTCTATAATTATTGTTAGCTGCCCAAAAAAATTTAATATAGACTTATGTAAAAAAATCACAATGGGTAGGTATAAAAACTAGAAGAAACAGTCGTAACCAAATTTAAAAAAAAATTATGACACATTTTTTAATGATTTGTACGTACGTATATGGTTAAAATAAGAAGTTACGGTAATAAAATTAAAGTGGAAAAAAAAGCATCGGTCCGACACCGTAGTGCACAACTCCCTTAAATTGTAATGTTATTTATAGTAAATTATCTCTATCTACATAAACAGTATACACAAAATAATGCTTCTGTATAGTCTCTGTGATCCAAAAAACATGTTGAGATCGAACTTGAACCGTGTCTCTTCAAAATGTACCTTTTTTTTTTTAAATCGTATTTACTACCTTCATACAAAGACGTCTATATAAACTATTAGAGGAGCTTTGCAGCCTCTATACATTGTGCACAAGCAAGTTATGGTCAATTTACCGTAACTCCTTTAGTAGATTACGAGCGGGCGAGAAGACTAGTTCTTTGTTTTTTTTTAAACCGTGAACGCTGCATTATTTATGTTTGCACTTTAGTGATTTGAAGTTTATTTCAGATAAGTATGTAACTAACTTTATTTGTCCCTAAAAACAGTAACTGTCGTAAATGAAAATACAACTTGCGGAACGAAAGTCTAGCGGCGACCGTTATTGCGCATAATTGGCCGTATTGCGCATTATTGCGTATGATTGGCTGTGTGTATCGTTCGCACGCGCTGACTGGCTCTCCAGTCGCATTCAGTCCCCCGTACTGAAACGTCATTCGCAGGTATCCTCTCCACGTTTCGTTCAGCGCTAGAGTTACGTGCCGCGAGTTATACAACCGCCATCTTGCGTGGCATATTTACCGTAATAACTATCCGCCACATACATAGCTGTGACACAGTTTTTGTTCTGAGTTGCCGCTCTAGTAGCATACATAGAAGTCTTTGCCTTCGTGCATTTCTGCTATTTTTTTCTACTCCATAATTATAAATACTTTCGAAGATTTAAACCCAAAGTAATGAATATCACTGCATATGGCAATTATTTTATGTGGCTCAAAAAATGTTTCTAAAATAAATACCGAGAAGCCTCAAGACAAGACGTGATAAACTACCCAAAGACTAGATATTGGCAGAATTATAGAGACCAAATATACTGTCACAATTCAGTAGAGAGACACGTTCAAGCAAATATTCGAACAAACAGTCGACTGCAGATCGACTAGTTAATATGAGCGGTTATGAACCTTAATCTCATTGATATAAAGACGTGCATATGCATTACACTCGACTTGCACTCGATCGGTTATCTTACACAAGATTTACACACGAATTATACAACTTATACAACCTTAGACTAAAAGCGATAAATTTCATTCTGTTTCTTTTATTTGCAGTCCTATCACCTAGTTCAAGGTTATCAGTTCTAGACTTTACAAGCCATACATTTCGGGGCGCATATGCGCTGAGCCTTTTTGATATCAAGCAGGTAGTAACCCCGTCCCTGCTTGATATCAAAAGGGCTCCAATATTAAGAAATTATAGACTAAATAAATAAGAGCAAATAACGCTTTGTATTCGAAGTGTTATTTGGTTTTATTTAGGTAATTATTAACAGTAACTTTACTTGGGGCCTAATTAATGTAGCTATATTTTCGAATAACCTTCATTGGTTGCTTTAAACACAATCACTTCTTGCATTAAAGCGTCTCTTTGTTAGTTGTTCTTTGTGAGTTAAGGTTGCACTTGCACTAGCGGTGGTCGCGTCTCCCACGCCGCGGTCGGACCGCTACGTGCAGCGCTCGCCCTCAAACGGGCGTTTCGTGATCGGTCTCTTCGATTCGACCCAATCGCCATGCGTTGGGATCTGTCGCTGAACATTAAAACAAAAAATATTATTATTTATAATTTATTGTGAGAACACTTTTAGATTTTTCTTGCCGTTTTTGGCAGTTTCTTATTATATTATACAAAATTGTAGTTAAATGATTTTTCAGATAGTTTGTATATTATACATAATAAGGTTTTTTTTATAAGCAAGTGAAACGATATCGTAATTAATAATCTATTTTCAATCGTACCGCGGCGGCGTAAGATAATTCGCTACATCATCCTGTGGTGTCGAAAGACGCAACTGTAACAAGCTATGGACAACAGCATTTTCCTGATAAAAACTCAAAATAATAAAAAGCTGAGGTTGGCGACCAACCTACAAAGCGTACCAAATATGGCAATTAGGTGCAAACCTATTAGTTATTCTATGGGGAAGTATGTATTAATTAAATAAACATTCGATGTTCAATAATTCACAAAGAAAAACTTTAGAAACTTGTCATATCTGAAGCAGTTTTAGTGCCCTAAAAACTAATTGGTGTTTTTAGTTAAATCCTACAAAAGTACTTCGCCCTTAAACATAAAGCCGCGGTATTAATGTCTGCTTCAAAACCTAAAATACAATAAGTACCTAACTGAAGTTTGTTTCGAATATTAATGGTGTCGAAAGACGCAACTGTAACAAGCTATGGACAACAGCATTTTCGATAAAAACTCAAAATAATAAAAAGCTGAGGTTGGCGACCAACCTACAAAGCGTACCAAATATGGCAATTAGGTGCAAACCTATTAGTTATTCTATGGGGAAGTATGTATTAATTAAATAAACATTCGATGTTCAATAATTCGCAAAGAAAAACTTTAGAAACTTTGTCATATCTGAAGCAGTTTTAGTGCCCTAAAAACTAATTGGTGGTTTTAGTTAAATCCTACAAAAGTACTTCGCTCTTAAACATAAAGCCGCGGTATTAATGTCTGCTTCAAAACCTAAAATACAATAAGTACCTAACTGAAGTTTGTTTCGAATATTAACATTGGGTTTTTATCCAATTCTAATGTGCCTTCAGCAATCTCCTAAAGCGTTTGAAATAATTCCTCAAACATGTCTCCCCTATTGCTTGTTTCATATATATATATATTTACCTTCGTTGACACACATGGCAGGAAAGTAGGCAATCGCTTTTGTATTATTATGAGCTGTTATGTTATCAGGAAGATGCTACTGCCCGTCTACTGTTTTATTTTCCTTTGTCGCCTCTCCAACACGAGACTATATGGAGCGTGCCAAACTTATTATTAAAAAAATCACTTGTCAAGTAGTTACCGTTTCCATAGAACGTATTCCATTAACTAATGGCATCTGATGTACAATTGGCACACTTGCTGTTTCGACGCCACCCTTAAAATTAGTTTCCTTTTTACTCTTTCACGTGCATTCCTAAATTCGTCTCATGTATTTCGGCTCATTCTTAATTAATCCGATGCACGTCTGCTTTTATTTTTGAAGTGAAAAGTCCTTTATGTTGGACACTTTTGGGATGAGGAAAAAAGCACTGAACTCGCGTGGCCGTACCCCTATATATATACCATGATTAAATTAGATACATACATATAAACACACACATATGCACGCATGCACGCACGCACTCATACGTTCACATACGCACACATTCACGCAGGCACGCACACATTCACGCAGGCACGCACACATTCACGCAGGCACGCACACATTCACGCAGGCACGCACACATTCACGCAGGCACGCACGCATGCACGCACTCACACATTTACACACGCACGCACGCACATTCACGCATGCAGGCACTCACACATGCACGCTAGCACGCACACTCACACATTCACGCAAGCAAGCACGTTCACACATTCACGCACACACACACACACACACACACATTCACGCATGCAGGCACTCACACATGCACGCTAGCATGCAAACACTCACATTCATGCACGCAAGCACGCTCTCACACATTCACGTATGCAGGCACTCACACATTTACCACGCACGCATGCCGCATTCACACATTTACGCACGCACGCACGCACTCATCACACATTCACGCATGCAGGCACTCACACATGCACGCTAGCACGCACACACTCACACATTCACGCACGCAAGCACGCTCTCACACATTGACGCACACACACACACACACACACACACACACACATACACACACACACACACACATTCACGCACGCACGCATACTTTCACGCACCATGCACGCACCAACATTCACGCATGCACGCACGCTCTCACACTTTCACGCACGCATGCACGCACACATTCACGCACGCACTCACTCACGCACACACATATGTACAAAAACAATATAACATAACTAATTTCTCTCACATGAAAACTATTGCGCTACTTAACCCAGTTAAAATGAGGTAAAGCAATCTTTTGTATCATTAATTTGTGGCATGCACTTTTGGATTTTGATGAAATTTTATTATTTAGAGTTGTTATACTATCAGAAAGATGCTGCTGCAAATCTACTCTTCCATTTTACTCTGCCGCCTCTCCTACACGAGATGACACGGCGCGTGACAAATAACTTATGTTGAAACCTAGAAACTTCTGAAATTGCTAAAAACTGCCCAGTTATACATACCGCCGTTATTAAACATCCAGCAAATTAATATAAATTGAACATAAGAAAGTGTAAAAAACTGTTTTCTTGAAAAAATTCATAATTGGACCAGTTTTGGAAAAGGAAACTGAGGAATTACAGGATGATGATTTCGTCAACTGTTCAGTTGCAGTTCGTGCAGTTGTCTCGTTTGGGTAGAGCGCAACAGCAATAGATTAGTTAAAAACCTATTCTTAAAATCTCTAAACCTACACTACAACGCTGTGTTGTACCGCCAGGAGATTCCGTACAATGGGATACTCCCTGAGACCCAAAACCTGCAGTGTATTGACACCTGCAGACGTCGATATATCATCTTAAAATCACTTGCAGTCCGGAGTCCTAACAAGGGTGGCGACGAAGCAACTAATGTGAGAAAAGTCATCCCATTCAATTAATGATTCATAAAAAGTTTTTCGACCGCTCACAAAACATTTATTTAACCGTTAGCAGTGGCAAAGGGAATTTTTAAACATTCTTGAAGTAAAAAGCGAACGTTTTTTTTTCTACCACTGACATAATTTGTTCACGTAAAAACAAACGGAATTTAAATGGCAATTAAATTAGAACATTAAATTAGAAAAGTCATTTTTGTTTTCAAAGTCACTGACGAATATCGGCCTTGAAATCAGAGTTCTATATTTAAAAATAATACGGTGCGTTGGAGTGAATCAAACAAATATAATGTGAACAAAAAATTACCTGAGAATTGTAGCTCGTCCAAACATGCTGGATGGAAACATGGGAGTGATGGATTTCAAGGTGGAGAGGGGTCTTAAGGATATAAATTGATTTCATAGTAACACTAAACAGATACTAATACTTAGGATTGAAGGTAACACGTCATTATTGTTATTAGAGCATTGCAGGAGTAAGTCAAGGTACATGCGCCTGCCGTCAAAGTTAAAAAAATATATGTTTCAATATTATTATGTAGACAAAGTGTTAATAGCTTCTCTAAACATACAAAAATAGGTTTAACATTTATGTACAACATCCAACAATTTGAAATTTTCATCATTTTTTTTTAAAGACGAATATAAAAAGTTTAAAATTTCGGTAAAAACATACCTCGACTTACGCTATATTTATATCAAGCAGAATAATCAACTAGAAAGGGACAATATATGTTTAACATAAGCAGACTAGGACGGCATGATACTTAAACAAACAAACATGCAAAATACTTAAGACTTAAATAAGATTGCCCATTTGGGATCCAAAATTGTTTAAGTAAAACTATATTACACCATTATTCAAATGTTTAATATTTATTACATTATACTACATTTTGTACTTTTCATAATTTTTACAATTAGAGTGTATCAGCTGGACATAGTTATGAAAAAAAGATCCAAAACCCTAAAAAGTTACTTGTAAGATATAACTACCTTGAAGTTTGAATCAGTAGGTATTTAATGCCAGTTGTGCTTGCTTCGGTTTGTTTTTACTTTTGTGTTCTTTTTATTAATTAAAACGTATGCTTGTATTATTTTTACTGTGTCAAAATATATATTCTAAAGATTAATGTTACATAAACCTTTTTATCCAAATGTGGTTGGATCCCTTTGCCTAATTACTTTTCATTCTTAAGTCCTTGTTTATTATCAGATAGCATAATGTACTATAATTGTCACGTCTTGCCACGGTATTTTTACAAAAATAATATTAAAGCTACTTAAAAATACATATTTACAATAATATTAAGCCAATTATGCAAACACCATTTGAAAATATATACTTCTAAAATGTCAAAGTAAGGTTATTTCTACACCTAATCCTAAAATTGTTTTTTATTATGACACATTGTTTACAAGTTCATATATATTATATATGTTAATAGTGTTTAAATAATACAGATATAATGCATAAAATACTATTATATTATTACTATTGTATTATACTATTGTATTATATTATATATATAGAAATGGTAATTGATGTAAATATAAGTTACTTAAATTCCAGAATTGGCAACACTCTAGAAGTACAGTGACCATAGACAATGGGTTGATAAGAAGGATATAGGAAAGGGCAAAAATGTTATACGAGATATAGCGTGTGTGCGTTGATTACGTGCGCTAGTTTATTACATTAATATTTTACAATGCATTTGTTTGCATATAAAAGCCTGGACAGTGTTTATGTATGTGCACTAATATCACATGATGCAGATATGTGTCGTTCGATTATCTTATATCATTAAAATTAGAAAGCATATGTTCATACAATCTTGGGACATAGTAATGGTGATCTAATAGTCTACATATTTTTGTGCATCTTGAGAGGTAGAAAGTAGTATACAGTACCTGGCGATAAATATTGCACATCGACCTTTGGAAAGAGACAATCGGCTAATTTTGGCTTCATAGAGCGTTATGTCTGTCGCACACTGACTGACGGACTTTTTGTATTTCGTGCGACAGAGATAACGCTCTACGAAGCCGAAACTAGCCCATTGTCTCTTTCCAAAGGTCGATGTGGAATATTTATCGCCGGGTATTGTACTTTACGTATTGAGTAATTTTTGTTTAATTATTGTTTTAGTGTTATGCTAAAACACATTTTGCTTTAATATTAGGAGCAAATTGCAGTTTCACACAAGTAATAAAAACTATAAGTGAAAAATGTGCGTTTTTGGGGATGGACAGGCAAGTGGAAGTTTAGGTTTGTAGGGGGAGGAATGGGGGGAGCTCTCGATGTTCAGCATTGGTGCGTGGCGGGCGCGGCGAGCAGCAGCGGGGCGTGTTCGCCTGCACGAGCGACACGTCATCGACACGGCACAAGCACAGCACAATTTTGGGATAACGTACAATCTCTTATAAATATGACGATAGAGAAAGTAGTGTAAAGCGATTAACATAACATTAAAGTGGAAGAATATTTTGTTTTGCTTTTGTAAAAATTAAGTCACAATGTTGTGGATCAAAAGTATCGCAGCTGTTACGATATTAGATTAGTCGAAGGTCTCGTAAATTACGGACAGCAATAGTAAAGTAGATTGCACGTATTCCCGGACTAAATTAAAAAAAAAAACATCAGTACGTTTTATTCTTTGATGTGTATTATACTAGTAAAATGAAATAAGGCAAAGGTTTAGTTAGGATTTAAAATTAGTGTGCATTTAAACTCGCTGCTTACCAAATATGTATAATAAAATAGTAAGATATTCCCAAACATACTGAAGTTTTTTTTAATTATCTGCTATTAATGGTTAGATACCAAGGCTTTTTGCCTATACTCAGTTCTATTTTAATTTGGTTTTATTTAGTCAACACCGATGCGATTCTGAAATTACGTCAAATTTTATGCATTGATTGTGTAACAAACAGATTATATAGCTTTTTCATTAAGAAAATCGTGTAAATAGAAGTCATGTGTTTTATTTTCCACTAAAAAGGTCTATTTATCTAACCACTCATAGTTCCTCTACAAATACCACATTGCGATATTGTAAACATCAACATTACGTTAGATAATAATAGGCTAATGGCGGATAAAATGTTTAGTAGTTTCAAAATACAACATTTAATTTTAATGAGCATGTGATTGCACCCGAAAAAATAATAAAATAATTTAATTTCATTACCCTTTACAAGAAGTTATTTAATAGATAAGTATAAATAAAATATTAAAAATATTTAATAAGCTACTTTTTTGGATTACATACAAAAAATAATATTTTACTACGAAAAAGCGTTATCAAATACAGCTATCATAGAGAATATAAAATCTATGTTACTAAAGCGTTAATCAAAAATGTACCTGGCGATTTAATGGCTTATATCATGCACAAAATACATCGAGTCACCTTATTAAAAATCCAACCTTTTTATTATACTGTATTGTTAAACTAAACATGCTGTTTCCTTTATGTTTTATACCCTATACACCCTTTACATACGATCTATATTTGCATGCATAAATTACTAAACAGACCAAAAAAATATTTCTAATTCTATAACGATCCTTAATTATATTCTTATACTAAATTACAAAATGAATGATGTAAATTCAAACTGAATTTAGAGTTAACTTAAGAAATTACCAACGAACTTAAGAAATTTTTATGTACCAGAAACTATTTTTAGCCGGTAAACAATAAACATATGAAAATGAGGATACGGTATTTAAGACAGTCGCAATCAGGAAATTACACGAATAAAGCTGTCGCCTTTGGTCGCTATTATGCCAGTAAAGAAATGTAGAAATGGAAATGCTCTTATGTAGCAAAAGTATAAATAAACCGGTAGAGAATGCTCGCAGAAACCAATTTCTTTTTTATCGGGTCTAACTTTGGATTATCAAATTCAGGAAAATAAAATTATAAAATGCTTTATAATTCATTTTTTAAGAATTCACTACCCCATAACATTATTCCGCGCGTATCGTAAGGGTGACAGACACAGAAATCGTAATAATACAATTAAAAAATAAGACAATAGAAGTCGCATAGACGCGTGACCTTGTCGCCGCTATTATGTGTTGACAAACATAATTCACCATTTTGTGATTTAGTTGCGCGGGGAACGTCGTACGTGAATTTATGATATTATAATGGTGAACTGCAGTTAAAAAAAAGTAGTAAAAACGTATCAAGGACGTGTAATTCAACTAATAAAGGCATAAAATTTAATCGGTAAGTCGATATTTACTAATTATCATTGTTTTAACTAATTTACATCTAGATTAATCTATATGAATACTTTATTATGATATTCACCTATGTAACTTTCATTTATTAGTTTTTGTATTGACAATTACCATTGCTGCTTTTGTTCTAAAACAAAAAACAAACTCGCCAAGCAACGTAATGTGATACATTAGATATCATTGTGCATTGCGTATGATCATAATACGGCTGCAGATGGCGACATCGGTTTTAGGATTAATCGGGCGCTAATTCATTTCTATTGTTTTATTATTACGATTTCTGTGGTGACATAGGAAATCTGAAACAGCAGATTGGCAGCAGCACTTTCCTGATAACAGCACAATGTAATAAAGACTCTTCTGTTACCAACCTCCTTGCCCCCTTGCGTGAAAAATCTCTCCATATGAGGTGCCTATGGGGGAGGCTTGTGTTCAGCAGTGTTGGCCTGTATATTGTTTTGTTATGATTCAACACACTAACTGAATGTATATGCGGTGCTAGCGCCACGTTTGTGATTTACTTTAACAGGCGATAAAACGAATGATTGGTTCGTCCAATATACTGGATGTACACATATTAAAAAAAAAAACAATTATTGGAATAAATGTATCTCAAAAACGCGCCTAATACTTAATATGCGGAGCTAGCGCCACATAATATGTGTGCGTTGTAAAAGTTGGCAAAGAAACGTAGAAATTGAGAGGAATATTGTACTCGCAACAACAGACCAGAAAACAAACGCCGATTTAAAAAGCCATAAAACTGATTTATCCTTCTTTTTCTTTATCTTTGTAGGGGGGGGGGGGGGTTTGTTTTTTTTTATTTTTATTAAGTCTTTTTAATCCATTTTTTTATATTTTTTTTATAAATTTTCTATTAAAATAGGGGTGATAGGGGGGAATTTTAAAATTAAAATTAAAAGGGGGGGGTGTGGGTTTCTTTTTTTTAAATTTTTTTATAAGGGGGTGTGTTTTTTGTTTTTTTGGGGGTAAGAGTGTAAAGCGTAAATCTTTCAATTATCCTAAATACATGGAGGCCTTTGAAAATGCGCCAATAGCACAAATAATTCGAAAGAATTACCCACACCTCCCAACAAACGGAGCGGTTTATGTGTCCAGTTCAGACTTTTGCGAACTGATGAAGTAGGTTCAGCTGATACCGTGTAGATTACAATAATTTTTCTACTATTATCTGGGAGAAAAACTATCCTTCAAGAACCAACAAGAAAACCATCAGGACTTTTTCTTTTTCAAAGTATATTAACCAATAAGAACACACATTATACAAAACTACTTACAAAACATATTTAAGAACCAGCTTGGAAACATCAATCACATGCAATTTGCATATTTAGCTATTTGGCGTCCAAAGATCTCAAGAAATTCTAAGAAAGCATTAATAATGTGATACAGTCCTGCTATAAAGGGTTTGGGTTTCAACCCCAATTAATTAATACCCGTTGATTTTGACAAAGGTAGGTTTTATTTAAAATTTACATGTGACGTGAAAGTACATTACCGAACCAATATGACCTGATTCCAGTATTTATACAATTATTTCGTTACATAAAGCAAATGAATCTATTCTCTCTCGTAGAATTCTTCATCCAAACGAACTATAAATCGTTCAGTTAAGGAAATCCATTACATCTATATTTCTCGCGATTAATAAAACTAGATTTCATACGCAATGTGTATAGACTATTAAATATAAAAATCTCAAGTCTAAAATACTAAAATATCCATTTAATAAGAAAAAAACTATTTAGTTTTTAAAAACCATTAATAAGAGTACTCAATTCGTTTTGAAGTGAATTTACCAGATCTGAATAACTAGATCCGCCAGATCGAAAACCGAAAACTCTCACATGCCTACATAGATGCTAATGCTACACACGACATCAAACTTAACACAAGACGGTTTCACATTAAACCCCATATCAAGCACCCCGCCACCGTATTTACACCTAACATTTACTTTACTTCTTTACTTTCATACTCTGCCACTCTAACTCTATCTGGAATAAGGTTTTAAAGTCAATGATTGATCTATTTTTGACAGATAAGGATCAAGATAAATAGATATAATAACGATATATCAATATAACACTTAGACGTAGATTACAATCTAATAATACCGTTATTGCGATGCTTATTTTTCATATATAATTTTATGTCGTTAAAGTATGTAGTTAGGAATTATACGAACTGTCGAAAAAGTATCAATCAATGGCTAAAAGCCCGGCGTCCACGATGCTATGTTAAATTACGAAACTTATTACTAATCTATGTCACAAAAACTGTAACGTATTTATATATATTTCTGTTTATGGTGATTGATTACTTGTCGGAAATATTTAAAATAAGGCACTTAAAATAGTAGATTTGTGATTGCGTAGGCAATGAACTACCAATCACTTATTTTACAATTTTCCATCTATACCCATAATTGTTCTAACTTCTTCGAGTAGCTTGCTGCTCTTTGGACTCTGCCTACCCCCTCGGGAATTACATGCGCGATGCTTCGATTGTATGTTTCCTTTTTTTAAACTATTTAATTTACGATGACTTAGCTACTCATTACTAACTGGAGTTTATAGCTAGCTTCTTGAGCATAACATCGTGGATGTGTGGTCTGTGAATTTGTTAATGTGCTACAAAATTCTTAGTTGCATCTCACCGTTAACCCAGCATCAAACTTATCTATAATCGATCCAAGTCGTTATTAAATACTCACCCTGTAACTGTCTGTTAAGCAGCGCGGTGATGCCAGGTCCATCTCCGGCCTTCTTCACCACCAGCATGGGCTTGTCCTCGCCCTCCTCGTAACTGTTCGGCAGGTGACCGTTGCTCACCGCCATCGTTTCGCTCACCTGCAAAGTGTAAAGTGGTGATGGGGTTAAGTGGACAACAATATCAATAACAAGCACAACATCGTCTATATAACATAAATTAGTACTGTCACCTTTATCCGGATATATTATGTATGTATATTTGTATTTATAAGTATAATATGTATATATGTGTGTTAAGGATAATTAGTATCAAGGATTTTTTTATAGATGAGGGTGCAAACGAGCACACGGTTCACCTGATGTTAAGTGATTACCGCTGCCCATGAACATCTGCAACACCAGGGGAATTGCAGGTGCGTTGCCGGCTCTTTAGAAAGAAGTAAGCTCTTTTCTTGAAGGTCCCCAGGTCGTATCGGTCCGGAGAAATCGTCGGTGGTAAACTATTACACAGACAGGTCGTACGCGGAAGAAAACTCCTTGTGAAACATAAATACCATATTATTATGTATTTGTGTAATTTATAAGCACTATTTAATATATTTTATATCCATTTATGTTTATTATAGATAGTTATTTGAGTCAATATTAGTTGACTGGCTGGATTGCCAGTGATGATCTGAGATGTGGTTCTTCACTGCAGGCTGTATGAGGAAGCTCAAAGTCGCTCAGCGGGGAGAGGGCTATGCTCGGGGTTTCTCTGCGTGATAAACTTAGGAATGAGGACATCCGCAATAGAACCAGAGTGACTGACATAGCCTAACGGATTAGTAAGCTGAAGTGGCAATTAATTTAAAAGGCCAGCAACGCATCAGCAATCCCTCTAGTGTTGCAGTGTTCATGGGCGGAGGTAATAACTTAACATCAGGTGAAACGTACGCTCGTTTGCCCTCTCTCATATAAAAGAAATATCTCGAAGAACCGACAACCGATGGAGCAGAAAGATTCTCGAGTGGCAGCCTCGTACCGGCAGACGAAGTGTAGGTCCCCCGCCACTAGATGGAGCGACGACCTGGTAAGACATGGAGGAAATCCATGGATGCAGGTAGCTCAGGACCGTGCTTTGTAGCATTCCTTGGGGGAATGCCTATGTTCAGTAGTAGACTTGTGAAGGGCTGCAATGATAGTTAACTGGCAGAGAATGCTAACTGGCATTAAGTTCGACCTTTGGTCAGAGCAATGGAGTATTTAAAAAAAAATACATATCGATTGTTCATCATTCATTCTATCATTACAGCCTATCAAACGTCCAACGCTGAGTACTGGTCTTCTTCATAGTTCGCCTCATAGGGGATATTTGCATAGCTTAGTAGCCGGGTTGACAACCGTAATTTTTTACGTGGGATCGTATCTGGTATTGGATATTCTTACAATACTACTTCACGGCGTTTATAATATCGATTTTACGGTGGTGTAAGCAGTAAGAGAATCTACCATCCCATTTTGCCCCCTGGGTGTAAGGTCAAAAATACTTCATGGCCCTTGACAGATATAACTGTCTGTTATACATACTATTATATAGGGTTGATGATATTATACATATATTAGGCTATGTAAAAAAATTGGTACCAAATTATTTAGTTATTTTAGTCATTTAGATGCGTTGTTACAAAGCGAGAATTGAGAACCCAACTCACTTGATGGTAAGTGATTATCTAGCTTCGAGATAGATGAAGATGTCTATGGTCTACAGCATCCGCTTACCATCAGGTGGACTGTGTACTCGTTTGTCACCCTTATTTTATAAAAAAAAAAACTGTGAAATATTTACATCTATCTATGAGAAATCAAAGAATAATAGAATAGGATGTGCGTTGAGACTAACAGTTAAATCCCTTCAGTGATAACCAAGCTACTTTCTAAAAGCGTTAACGCTATAAATTGAAATTTACGTTAAATCATGTGACATAACAATAGTAATCTCATTATTCTAATGTAATATATAAATATTAATATTTGTTCGTATTTTATGCGCTGCAATACCATTCATCAGATTGCATTAAAACTTTGTCAACATATTGCTTGCAGTTCCGCGAAGGTTATAGGCGTAGTTAGACCCGGTAGATGGCGCTGTTGTAGAATCCAAATATCAACCGTGCGAAGCCGGGGCAGATCGCTAGTAATATATAAAAAATAATGTTTGTTTGTTCGTATTTTATGCGCAGCCATAACGTTCATCAGATTGGGCTAAAATTTTGTCAACATATTGCTTGCACTTGTGCGAAAGTTATAGGCATTGTACAATCAACTTACAGTAGATGGCGCATGTGTCGCACCCACAAATTTATTTATAAGTTATATAATATCTATCAATTTCAATAAATGTATTATCATTCCTAATTAAACAATATCTCTTTCATAATGATTTCTTTAATTTACGCGAACATGGATGTGCAAGCGAACACTACACATTGAATAAAACTCACGCACACCTTAATCTCTACATAGTATAATATAAAGTCGCTTCCCGCCGTCTGTACTCTTAGATCTTTTAAACTACGCAACGAATTTTGATTCTGTTTTCATCAATAGACAGATTAATTCAAGAGGAAAGTTTATATGTGTTATATATGCATATGTTGTCGAATTCCAAAAAACACCCGTGCGAAGGCCCGTGTCAAGGCGTCATCTGGGAACAGGAGCACACTCAGCATAATGCCATGAATTTTTTTTTCCATGGCGCTGATTTTCAGTGTGTCCAACCATTGACCTACCGAAATCAGTACTATATGTATACTCATTTTATTATGTTTTAAACAAAATTATGATGACAGAATTATGCACAACAAGGGGGAAAGAGACAGTAACTATTTTAAGTGAGAGGGAGAGAGTAGCGTTCAAGGTATAATGCCACTTCGACACAGCACATCCCGTTTATGTTGATTTCAGATGCTCTTAGAAGGTCTATACGAACACTACAAAAGGGGAGATTATTAAAATACTATAAAGGGCTATATACTACACTATGTAATTATTGAAGAATATAAAAGTATATAAGAAGACAAAAGCCGCACTCAAGTGGACGATTTTAATGCTCCGTTGTTAATAATCTATGACGATGAGGTACGTAATCGTGCAAAGCGTTATAAACTTTGATCAAAGTATATTTATTTTTAAATGTGTGTACTGCTTTCAGATTTCGCAAAGGAGGCGGTATATCGTTCCAGCACTTGGATGCGGCGTATTTGAAACTTCCTCGGAAAGCGTGAGTGCGGTGACGCGGCACGACGAGAGTATTCCCTCTAGTGCGCGTATTCATCACGTGACCATATGAGTTTGTCAGCAAGATAAGGAGGTGTTTTATTTTTTAATACCCCAAATAGGAGAGTTGCCATGTGCAGTTTTCGGCGATATTCCATTTTTAACATTTTAGCATTGTTAATGTAAGGGGTGACGTGCGCATGGGGCGGTATTGTAAAACTTAATCTTGCACATGCAACACGTTGAAAACGTTGCACTAGACGTCGCGACCGCGCTAAAAGTCTCGGGCCATATACAATGTCCATATAATTAAATTTCGAAACGACTTTCAATTTTGAATTTTTTGAATTTAAAAACTCCCTTATTTGATAAAGAACCTTAAGTCTATAAAAGCAGTTTCTGCTAGTACTTAGTATGTGGTTCTCAAACTGTAGTTTGTCATCCATTAGTAAGCCCAGATTGCGAATCTCATTTACACGTTCTACGATTTCCCCTCGAATTTGGATGCATGCCCCTCTTTCTGATAAATTTTTTATTTGATTTTTAGAACCCATAATTAGTAGTTTAGATTTAGTTCCGTTTAGTACAAGGCAGTTTGAGTCGCACCACGCGGCTATACTTTCGAGGTCTTCGTTGATTTTATTAACGACTTCTTGAGTATCACGCGGATTACATGACATGTAGACTTGCAAATCATCTGCGTATAAATGAAATTTACAGTGCTTAATGTTTTTTACTAAGTCGGCACTGTAAACTGAAAACAATATTGGAGCCAGGTTCGATCCCTGGGGCGCACCGGCTTTGATTTTTTTTTGATTGCGAACGTATTAATGTTCCTCGGTCATCGCTCAGTTCTACAGTTTGTAGTCGGTTTTTAAAATAACTATCGAACCAACTGCGCTGCTACTGAATCCATAGTAATGAAGCTTTGATAAGAAAAGGGAAACATTTATACAGTCAAATGCACGAGAAAAATCTAGTAATACTAGTATTGTGCCCTTTCCTTCATCTTGAGCGGTTAGTACATCGTCAGTAAGTTGGGCTAGGGCCGTCGTGGACATCTCAGTCCCCCCCGTGACCATGGGTGCTATAAAGCACCCGAAAAGTCGGGATAATAAAAATAAATTAAAGTTGTAATTAAAACGCGATAAAATCCGTAAATAATAGTTTTATTCAAATATCTCTTCCAAATATAAAACGATTTCCACAAATATTTCTTCTGCGGCAGCAACTACCAGCTACCGCGCCGGCTTCGCACGGGTGTTTTTTGGAATTCGACAACATATGCATATATAACACATATAAACTTTCCTCTTGAATTAATCTGTCTATTGACAAAAACAGAATCAAAATTCGTTGCATAGTTTAAAAGATCTAAGAGTACAGACGGCGGGAAGCGCCTTTATATTATACTATGTAGAGATTAAGGTGTGCGTGCGTTCGTAACTCTTCCCCTCTTAAATGGCATGACCGAATTTGATGAAATTTTTTTTCATAGGGCATTAAAGCGGCCAGTGCACCCGGTAGATGGCGCTGTTGATAAGAAGAAGATATAAAACATAACAAAGTTGTGGAGTGATTCCCATCGGCAAACGTTACTACCAGAGTTATATAATCGTACTGTAGCTGTAGTTGCTCTCTGCAGAGAGCTACTTGCGAAGGTTAAATAATACCTACACCATTACAAAACAACCTTACGAATTTATTAGTAAGTTAATACAAATTGAATTTGCAATTTAAGCGGCCATATAAACGAAGGTCGTACTTTATATACAGTGATAACATTGTTTTGCGTATATGCAAAGCATACGAAATATATGCTCAGAGGATATTATCTGAATAAAGGATGAATTGACTAAATTAACAATTATATCTTATCTGAGATTTGTTTAACAGTGTATAAAAGTAAGTTTATTGTATAATGTCTTTGGCAATCCGTATAATTTCTATTAAAAGCCAGTGTTTGAATGCTTTTCCACCCAGTGTTACCAGCCTCTGGTGGGATCCCGTTGCAAGTTATTAAAAATCTGATTTTTGGAATAAGGTTCGGTCTTTAGCTGGCATATCGGTAATAAAACTCAATAGATTGTAATTGTACGTAATGATTTCTTTACCATCGGTCAAGTGTAATGTCCCTCTGCAAGATGCAGGAGTGTACAAGCTTGATTGTGAATGTGGTCTCTCCTACATAGGACAAACTAAAAGATCAATAAAAACCCGCGTTAAAGAACATATAGCTGATGTGAAGAATCGACACTCCGGGAAGTCTGCAGTCTGTGAACACGTACAGGATCGCCCCCGTCACTACATCAGATTTGATAGACCGCAGACCCTCGCTAAAGAACACCGATTCCTTCCAAGGATGATTCGCGAGGCTATTGAAATCAAAAAACATCCTAATTTCAATAGAGAAGATGGCTGGGTGCTACCATCTGCTTGGGATCCTATAATAAATAAAATTAAATCCCAACCCAAGCATACAACTGCAAGACTTCAAGATACCTTAAGTTCATACTGCATAGATCGGAACAAAAGTTAAATTTTAATCTATGGTAACCGCGGTTAACTATGACATATGGACGTTGAACATCTCAGTCCTGCCCGTGACCATGAGTGCTGTAAAGCGTTCGAAACGTCGGGTATTTAAAAAGTTAAATATACGCGATAAATTCCGTAAAAACTAGTATTATTTCGATGTAATTGTACGATTCATTTTCTTATTAAATATACATAAATTACTATTTATATTTAAGGCCATTAGCACAACAGCTTTCAAAAAATCGTTTTCTCCATAAATTTTACAATCAAATTCTTTTAATGAGTTTGAAGTATTCACTTGCGTGAACGTGTAGAACTACGTATACATAAGTTCAGTCGGCATGTAAAGAATGCAGTATGTATTGAAATCCGGGCGAAGTCCAATCTTGGCTCTTAAAATTACGGTCAAGACCGGCTTTATTCGGTCAGATGTTTTACCCAAATCCCACCTAGTTATATTTTTTTATAGAATTGAACTGGCAAACCAATTTACTGTCCACCTTTTATTTAAAATAAAATCCTTTTTTTAAAATAAAACTACACGTGCAATCGAACATACAGTACCCATGTGATAGTAAATGGATTTCGTGACTTATGGGTGACACCTGCACCTATACTTGATTAAAATGAATAATCTAAATGCGGATGTGTCGTCAAACCTAATGACATTGACAGTGAATGAAGATGGAGTTAATTTAATTTATTTATTCTGTATTTCACAGCATTATGCTACAATTTTATGCTGGTATTCTTTGCGAGCGTAGACCTTCATTAGTCGATTTGACATACGTTGCAGCGAGGTACTACTATGTATGTATATACTATGTATGCATAAAGGATTTTTTATATCTAACTGACCTGCATAAGCTTGTGAACGACGTCCCGGCCTAGTATATGATCGAACACTGCCTGCAAGAAGCCGTCAGACATGATGGACAGCTTCAGTTTGTCCCGATGCCACACCAGCACGCGGGACTCCTCCATCGCCATAATTGACACCTGGAAGTGATGCAAAAGATACTTTAGATGAAAGTAGTATTTTTAGTGATCTTCCTCGATACAAATTCACTAAGAAAGTATAGTTTAGAGTAAAAACGAATTGTTCATCTTCATATCAGTTCTATCAATCTGATACGAATGCTGGACGCCTCCCATTGTAAGAAATATTTGTCATTATTGACGCGCTTGCCAAGTATTTGGATAACAGCAGTTTTTTTTTTAAATAGAATAAGGGTGACAAACGAGCACACAGTCCACCTGATGGTAAGTGGATGCTGTGGTCCATAGACATCTACATTTATCCTCGATTAAGAATCAAAACGCAGATGCGTTGTCACCCCTGAGGACTAAGATGGAATGCCTCGTTTCCAGTAAAAAGGGTCTCCGGATCTCTACACTCACCATACGAAACACAGCAGTATTAAGCTGCTATTTTCCGCGGTCGAGCCGACCCATTCGTGCTACAACCATAATAGAGCTGCAGCGTGGCTCTAAGACAAAGCTAATATTGTATTCGATGGTGTTACTAATGGCTATCGAAGTCCCTAAGATTATTCTAGCATTGCCCATAGTCGGACTACAGCAAGGAGACTAAATGGAGTAGTGATTTAAGTCGTCACCTAACGGTGAACTGAATATTAGATCGAAATTGGCATTAATGCCATTAATAAATCATGAGGTGATGAAAAAATTCTTTTAGTCTACGTATCGCAGTGGACTTGTAAAAGGCTGCAATAATGATGATGATAATGATGATGAAATTGATATTTGTTCTTTGGAACAAATGAAATTTAGGGAGTGTATTGAAAGTAAATTTTGAGCCTATACTTCACATTAATGAGTATAGGCCTGACATCATTTCTGAGGGTCATGGAGTAATAAGTGCGACATACTGCTCCAATGCACGTTGACAGACTTCACATGTCTTTTTCCATTATTTTTTCTCAGAATTACGGGTTTCCTCACGATGTTCTCTTTTACTTTTTATACAAGAGGGGGGTTTCTCCTGATGGACTTGGAGGGAGTAGGCTCTTTTCTTAAAGGCGACTAAGTCGTTAATGAGCACGCTGTAATTTAGCATTTGAAATTGCAACTAACTAATTCATTGATACTACTGCTTGTGGTACTTGGATACTGTAAAATTTACGACTAACTGTAAAATTTACAACAACCTTAGCTATGGTAGCTAACGGCAGTAGTTTATTTCTATCCATAATTTTGTAAACTTCTGTTTCAGAGGAAAGATACTGCCTTAATTGGAATTGTAAAAGGCTAATTAAATTTTACATGTTATTTTTCATAGAAATGTTAACTATCTTATGAACTAAGTCAGATATAATTCAAATGTATCGGTTTATCCACAACAAGGTACCAAATACGTGTTCACAGAGACAGATGAGAATTTATTCTGATCTTTCTTTTTTTTAAATCCGCTTATAGTCTACTTAAATTACTTCATACTTTGCGTTAATATATTTATGCTGATTATGCTGACGGATGCTATATCTGTATTGTGGGTGGTCACCAGCACCACCATATGTAGGTTTTTTAGTGTATTGATATAACGAATATATATTATATAACGATAAAACGAAGGAACTGAATCTGAATAACAGGGTGAGAAATGTTCGCGTAAATTTATGAAATCATTTGGGTGAGAAATTTTGTATAACAAAGAGTGTAGTTTACAAGATGATGTGACAAGGATTAAGAAAGGCAAGCTTCGGTGGTTTGGTCATGTAGAAAGAATGAACGAGGAAAGAGTGACAAAGCAAATTTATGCAGAAGTGAACGACAGAGTTGGGAAGAGACGCCCTAAGCGAAAGTTTATCGACCAAATTGGCGATTTTTTTTTGAAATACTAGCAATGTTATTAATTTACTAATATTCCCTTTAATCACTCCTGGTAAGCTTAAAATGCTTGTGTTAGAAGTGGTTCACGACGGACGGACGGATTCGAACCCACGACTTTTTGAGTTCGCGGTCCACACCCTACCATTAGGCTAATGTCACTGAAAATGGGCCAAATTAAGAGTACCCTTAACCAACGAGCATGTATGCGTAGGTATAAGCATATGGAGGAGGCGAGAGAGGTTTTTCAGGATCAGGTAGTCCACGAACTACAACCACTCGTTCGTTCGTAATATAATCATAGTGAACTTTGTGATCGGTGACATGCCCAAAATATTGTGTCGCGTGCCATCGATGGCACCCGTACCATTGGTTCGCCATCCCTGATCTAGGCCATATTCTATCCGAAAGAACTTTTTTTGAGTAATGGAAAAATTAATAAAATAAAATGGTCTATGATCATTATCTTAGATCTACATAGCGACAAATTAACAGATCGTACCCAGGCGAAGCTAGTACGTAATAAATGTTACCTGAAAATACTCGTCGGTAGAGACGCCGAACCACTCAGGCGAATCTAAGAAGTGGTGCGGGAACACAATGTGGAGGGCGCGCTGGTTTTGTGACACCACCAGTCTGGAACACACGATTTTTCCTTTAGTAAATATTATTTCTTCATCATCGGCCTGTAAATAAAACTAAGTTTTACAGATTTTGTCGCGTATATTAACTTACACACATAAACACTCACGCCTATCACCCAGAGGGGTAGGCAGAGACTACAATCTTTTATTTGACACGATCCTGACACTCTTCTCGCGCTTCTTTCACGTCTATATATTTACGCAAACATACTAGTCGGTTAAAGGAATCTCCAAATTTAGCCCATGTTCAATATATTGCCAATTTGGTCGAAGGACTTCCGCCTAGAGTGTCTGTTACCGACTCTGCCACTCACTTCTGCATCATATTTTAATAAACAGTTCTCATTCAATCCTAATAAAACCTAATCATTTTCTTATGTGATATAGCGTGTGTCAAAATGCTAACCACACCCGATTACGGTGCACTCTTCAGAATAAATAATGTTGCAACCATACTGTTCATCCTTATAAAGAAAATATAATTGTTAACATTTAGTGACACTATAAGTAATAGGGAGGTACTGTTTTCTTGGGAACTCGCAAGCGTAAAATTACATTTCCATGTGGTAGCGGCAAAAGAGAACCCACCCTACAACCCATTTCATCCTGTGGGTGTCGTAACAGCCAAATAAGGTCAAGGCCAGAAAGACTTATACCAGATGTAAAATATTCATAAATGGTAAAAGTCCGTAGTCTCTGCCTATCCATCTGGGTGACAGGCGTTAATGTTACCTACATACATGTTTATTTTATGAATTTATTATTAATTAACATTGTGTACATTACATACTGTATGTATTTATATCTGGTGTAATTAATTTACAGCAACAAAAGCAATAATTGGAACGATGACTAATTAACTACGTTCAAGCAATTCTTCAGGCATGATGTGATGAAGGGCAGAGTTCGGTCGACCGGGACGAAAACTTAATTTTACTCGTATTACATTAATTGCTTTAATTAAAGAGAAAACTAAAATGAGGACTTAATTAACATACTCTAGAATACTTAGACACAGATAATAAATTAAAAATTGGTTCCCGCTTCGCATCATAATAAATTTGCTAGTCCTTGTGTCGCATGATAATATAATCGTCAAGATAAATCATACAAGAACATTGTACATTCTGTTCGATCCCATGATTTAAGCAACTGCTATGGATCTTCGGGTCTGTTCATGTCTTAACTCTTTAAGGTCGTTTGAAACGAACTTGGCCCCTTTTCACATTTGTTTTTGTGTGGATCATTAATAAAAGTTTAATGTAATAAAAGGTTAATATATCTTTATCCTCATTTTTTATTTTGTACGTGGTAGAGTCATGCTGCAGTTATATTAGTAGTATAGTTGTAGCACAAATGGGTCGGCTCGGCCGGGGAAGGACCACGCTCTCAAAGAATACCAGCGTAAAATAGTAGCTTAATGCTGCTGTGTTTCGTATGGTGAGTGTAAAGAACCGGAGACCCTTTTTACTGAAAACGACGCATTCCATCTTTTCTCACGGGTGACAACGCATCTGCATTTCGATTCGTAATCAAGGATAGATGTAGATGTCTATGGGCCACAGCAACCACTTACCATCAGGTGGACTGTGTGCTCGTTTGTTACCCTCGCCTTTTAAAATAATAATCATTTAATCACTCATTACAGCCCTTCACAAACCTCCAAGTCAACTGTTGAACATAGGCCTCCCCCAAGAAATGTGTGGCATTACTCAAAGGGGCCTATGTTCAGCAGTCCTTCAAGCACGGTACCTAGCCACCTGCTCCCATCGAATTTCTGCATATCTTTCAGGTCGTCGCCAAACTACAACTTCAAATATAAATATATCACTACTATTGTTTAAATGTTTAAACAATATCAATTTAATAACTGTCCGATCCCAAACCTGTATTTGAGTAATTAGTGTGCTCTCGACCACCAATAATTTTATTGACCTTTCATCAAAGTTATCAGATAAGCTCGTAGTATTTACGAACTTCGACGAAACTCACCGCAAATGTCAAGTGAAACTCAGTTATACAAAATGTTTTTTTATAAAATGAATTTTGTGGACAAGTTACTTAAATATTGGAAATTAACTTCGACTTGAACTAAAAATTGTTGGTATCGATCAAGCCACGATTAAGCTCTTTCTGTAATTTTTATAAAAGTAAACCTAAGCACAGAATAAATAATAGTATAAGAACTAATACAAAGACCTCGTACTCTGTGATTGTTAGCGTAATAAGTAAATGTTTGTTATTTCTTCACGACGAGCCATACTAGAAAATTAAACTTTAATTAAATTGCTAGGAAAGTGTACAGAAGCTATTATGTGGGAATTATTTTATTATTTTCAGTTATTGTAGTCGGTCTGTACTTTTATTAAGGACATACATTTTTTACTCTCTTGAGTGTACTAAGGAATATCTCACGTACAAGGTAACAGTAGAATGTCATCTAAATATTTACATTAAAATTTCATCCCTTATTTTTCCACCTTTTAAGGATGGAACTTTTTCTCCAAATTTATATGGGGTTACACGTGAAGTACAATCCATTTACAAAAAATCAGCTTTTCACTGGTTCAACCGTTTCCCAGAAATCGACAAACACATAAAAACATAGGGTCGAATATAGAATTTTTATTTAACTCAGTAAAAAAAATCGTTAAAAATGTAATCACATCGGTGTTAGATATTACAGTGGTGTTAGTTTCCTCAGACGATTTTTTCAAAGACAATTTGGAGACTATTTAAAGTATAATGAAATTCGCAATAAATATACGGGTAATTTACCTAAGTTCCATGTGAGGATCAATATTACAATATTCGACCTAAATTTACTATAATATTCCGAATGTTTTTTCAAATGTACTCATATCTATAATTCTTTAAAAAATTATGAGAAATGATGATGTAGAAAAGAAATTATACAAATACATAACAACAATACATAGCGAACAAGTGGACATATCAATATTACATTATATTATACAATGATTTATATTTATGATTTAAATTTATACACTCATTAATATTAGTCGCAACATAATCACACATTTCTGTTTATAGTATAAGAATGTCTCATAAGTTACTGTCGGAAATATACTTTGTGTAAAGCCTATGAAATTTTCTATCGCGGTGATTTCGCCACTATACCAATCTAACACATCCTTGGCTACTTAGTCATCAGATACGCCATCAAAGATTCAGCTCTTTCATTCAGCATTCATGACTATAATTGTTCCTTCCTTACACAACCTTGGCGTTTTATAGGTAATATAAAAATATACGTAATGTTCGTAAAGTACAAAAATCCGCGATGCGTGGAAAAATGCTCGGCGGAACTTGCCACAGACTCAAGGCACACGGTGTATTTATTCACCGGAAGTTTAGGGAAGCGCTCGCTATATTATTATGTTTTCTGAGATTACGTTGTTTGTTATGTTCTTGGAGTTTAAGTAAAAGATAAAAGTTGTCTAAAGCTGTGTGCGTCGATACGCTTTGGCTTCTTGTACTCGTATATTTTCGATGATTCTCACGTAATTTAGTACGGCAAACGTACTCGAAAACAGCTTTGGTCAAAGTTTTTGTCGAGTACGTTTACCTAGGAAAAATTTTCCGCCTAAGTAAGTCTAACTTTGACTGTGAGGACAATTGACAGATCCAACTCGGCTGAGTAGCGTATGGGAGATTACTTATAACTTGAGTGTGGAACTAATGCATGTTGCTAGTAATGACATATGGATCTAAGATATGGTCCTTCACTGCTTTCCGGTTCGACGTTCTAGGTCAATCAGCGAGCTGTGGATGGGAACCCGGAGAAGGACCAGAGTATGTGCAACGACATAGCGTAAGAAATTAGTAAGTTGAATGAGTCCGCTATAGATCGAAGAACCAATCACCGATGAGGAAGAAAGGTTCTCGAAAGCAAAGTATATGGTCTCGGTGGGCATAGTGAAAAAAAAATGGCGTGGTAGGGTCGTGCTGCAGAGTAATATGGTTGCAGCACGGTCCAAGCGGAGAAGAACCACGCTCTTACAGTATACAAGCGTAAAACACAACTTATAGGTACTGGCTCGTTGGTCTAGTGGTTGTAGTAGTGAGATTGCTGATCATGAGGTCCTGAGTTCGAAACGCAAGTCGGACCAAAAATAAATTATTGAGTTTTTACGTCAAGACAAAGCTCCTCAGTAGCTGCCCGGAGTCAGGAAGTTGACGGTGTTTCACCCCCGTACCTCGGAAAGCACGTAAAGCCGTTGATCCTGCGCCTGATCTCTCTCTCTCTCTCTCTCTGCTCGTGTCATTTTACCGTCCCATCGGATTATGAGAGTGAGGGAATAGAAAGTGTACCTGTTGTGACGGCCCAATATTATTATTAATAATTAAATTCAATATAAAGGGGCGTCAAAAATAGTCTTAAAAGATATATATTAAGCAATTAAGTTAAATTAATAAACATAAAGTTAATATATTTCAGACATTATCCCAATAACATAGTAAATTAAAGGCAAAATTATTGTTTTTCGTAATAAATAAATTTATTTAAAAACTTGAAAAAATATTTAAAATAAGATAAATAATAGAAATACAAGTCAAAAAATATTATAAAATTAAGTTAAATAACGTTTATAAGATAATTAGAAAATTTGTTAAAAATTGTTTAAGTCATGGGAGGTGTTCGTGTATAAAAGAAAATTTTTCTAAGTTGTGGAAGGAGTTCACGTATAGATGAAATTTCCTAAGTTGTTGAAGGAGTTCATGTATTAAAGAAAATTTTCCTAAGTTATGGAAGGTGTTCACGTATAGATGTCTTGTATGGAGGAAGCTGTCGGAGGTACATACCTGCAGTTGTACATATATATGGGGTGGTCGGGAGCCCGACTGCCTGAAGTACTGTAGCACAATGACTAGTCCTATATTAGGGACTTATGATATTAAACTCAATGATACAAAAGCAATACTATAGAAGGTCTCCATGATGAATTTGTATTACAATAGTAGGGTCGTGGGTTCGAACCCTATATATTAATGACTTATGAAAGTAAGGTCTATGATACAAAAGCAATACTATAGAAGGTCTCTATGATTAATATGCATTACAATAGTAGGGTCGTGGGTTCGAACCCTATATATGAATGACTTATGAAAGTAAGGTCTATGATACAAAAGCATTATTATTGAAGGTCTCCTTGATGCATAAGCATTGTATGGGGTGGTCGGGTGACCGACTGCTCCTAGTACTGTAGCAAAATGACTAGTCCTTATTAGGGACTTGAAAAGGAATATTATGGTGGCGTGTGTGCTGCTTCACGAGCAATTGGTCCGAGGTAAACTTGGACTCGCTAACCGATGTGTCCTAGACATATCATCTTAGTGCCGGTGGTAAGCGGGTTTGTTGTAGCAATACGGCTTTCCCGTGGACATCGCACACCCATACCGTTTGTGGGCGGCGTCGTAGCGCATAGCGATGCGTCGTCTATCTTTCGGATTGGGAAGATGAGTGTGTTTGGTAGCACTTTTAAGTGTAACAGGCATACTCAACTTCATGTCTTAGTGCATTAGCGCTATGATACGTGGAGTTTTGTTCATTGGCGTCTTAGTAGTGTGCTACTATGATACGTTGGTGATATTTTTTATATAACAACAATACCAACTTTGTTACCGAAATCGATAGGAGTCATGTGGGTGTGTTGTGAGGGGGGCGCCACCCGTATGATAGTTGCGTTGATGCTTACTGCTACTTGCGGTATTGCGTCTTGTGATGGATCTGCGGGTGTGCTGCGCCTGATTCGACGCATTCTTGTGGTTCTGGTCGATGGAGGTATACAATTAACATCTTAGTGCTGGTGGTAAGCGGTTTGTTGTAGCAATACGGCTTTCCCGTGGACATCGCACACCCATACCGTTTGTGGGCGACGTCGTTGCGCATAGCGATGTGTCGTCTATCTTTCGGATTGGGATGATGAGTGTGTTTGGTAGCACTTTTAAGTGTAACAGGCATACTCAACTTCATGTCTTAGTGCATTAGCGCTATGATACGTGGAGTTTTGTTCATTGGCGTCTTAGTAGCGTGCTACTATGATACGTTGGTGATATTTTTTATATAACAACAATAAAAACTTTGTTGCCGAAGTCGATAGGGGTCATGTGGGTGTGTTGTGAGGGGGCGCCACCCGTATGATAGTTGCGTTGATGCTTACTGCTACTTGCGGTATTGCGTCTTGTGATGGATCTGCGGGTGTGCTGCGCCTGATTCGACGCATTCTTGTGGTTCTGGTCGATGGAGGTATACAATTAACACTTAGTGCTGGTGGTAAGCGGGTTTGTTGTAGCAATACGGCTTTCCCGTGGACATCGCACACCCATACCGTTTGTGGGCGACGTCGTTGCGCATAGCGATGTGTCGTCTATCTTTCGGATTGGGATGATGAGTGTGTTTGGTAGCACTTTTAAGTGTAACAGGCATACTCAACTTCATGTCTTAGTGCATTAGCGCTATGATACGTGGAGTTTTGTTCATTGGCGTCTTAGTAGCGTGCTACTATGATACGTTGGTGATATTTTTTATATAACAACAATACAAACTTTGTTACCAAAGTCGATAGGAGTCATGTGGGTGTGTTGTGAGGGGGCGCCACCCGTATGATAGTTGCGTTGATGCTTACTGCTACTTGCGGTATTGCGTCTTGTGATGGATCTGCGGGTGTGCTGCGCCTGATTCGACGCATTCTTGTGGTTCTGGTCGATGGAGGTATACAATTAACATCTTAGTGCTGGTGGTAAGCGGGTTTGTTGTAGCAATACGGCTTTCCCGTGGACATCGCACACCCATACCGTTTGTGGGCGACGTCGTTGCGCATAGCGATGTGTCGTCTATCTTTCGGATTGGGATGATGAGTGTGTTTGGTAGTACTTTTAAGTGTAACAGGCATACTCAACTACATGTCTTAGTGCATTAGCGCTATGATACGTGGAGTTTTGTTCATTGGCGTCTTAGTAGCGTGCTACTATGATACGTTGGTGATATTTTTTATATAACAACAATACCAACTTTGTTACCAAAGTCGATAAGAGTCATGTGGGTGTGTTGTGAGGGGGCGCCACCCGTATGATAGTTGCATTGATGCTTACTGCTACTTGCGGTATTGCGTCTTGTGATGGATCTGCGGGTGTGCTGCGCCTGATTCGACGCTCTCTTGTGGTTCTGGTCGATGGAGGTATGCGGGTGGTGATGTCTGCTGGGATGTATGGGGGACCTTGGGATGGTGTAAGCCCGACGATAGTCGTATTGATGCTTGTTGCGTTCTGCAGCATTGCGTCTCTGCGATGGTTGTTTGGTGGGACGCTATTCTCAATGGCGCTCTCTGCGTCTTGGTTTGACTCACACCTAAGTAGCTTTGCCCAAGTCGGGTCCCTTCATTGCGGGGCTGCAGACTGTCTGCCCTCCACGATGTTTTATATAACAACGTAATATTATATCTCTGTAACTTTCCCACCTTTGAATGATTGAAGGCAACTTGTCGGTGGGTGAGACAAACATGATCGAAAATGCATTTACTCAACGTCAGTGACACAAACCCTTTCTGATGGCGAATTATTACTCTTATCTTATAACTGCCTTTTGGCTATATCTGCCGTTGTATTGGTTGGTGGAGCATATGTGTCGACCTCATGCGGGTGGTAGCTGGCGGGAGGATCTGAGGAGACTCTCAAGGCTGCGGCCGAAAGCCGCACAACGTGGGACCCCATTCCCTTGAGGTGAGCGGTAGACTCATGACACGCTCTGCGGCTAGTAGCCGTGCTGATCATGCAATTGGTGGTGATGCCATACACTTACATCACGTCTGCAGGAGCGGCGGTCTGGCAGGTGGTGGCGCTCACGGAGGGTTTACGGCCAGTGTGCCTATTTGCCTAAACCGTGTGACGTACATTCACTGTGGCTGGATTCGTTCGTATTCTGTATGGCGTTTACACGCATTGACATGCGCGACTTCGGTCGATGTTTGTGCTTACGCACTAACAAGGGGCCAAGCCTCTTTTACTGGTTCGCCAGTTATTTTGCTGTGGACTACGGTCCAGTTCCCGAATTAGCATTCCCTTCGGGGGGAGTGCATCAAAATGGTTGGCACTCACCGTGCACGGCGTGTGTGGGGCCGTGTACCTCCCCTACATTTTTTTTAAAATAAATGTAGGAGAGCGAAGCCCTTGTATCGGGTATTATGTATAAATATATTGTGAGCCTTTTTCCAAGCGGGAAGGGATAAATAATAATAAATTAATAATGTCAACCTGATACAAGTGGAATAAAGACGTTTTACGTTCTTAACCTTTCTCGAGCCCTGTCTTCGTGAACGGGGTTCACTTAACTTATAAGGCACTACCAACAGCTTTCAATTGCTCTAGCGAATATTCATTCTTCCAAAAGACACCTAAAAGAACTAAGTTACAAAACAAACACAACGTAAATAAGGGTCCTAACTAAGACGATCACGCTAAAAATATTACAAACGGCCTATTATTAAACCTTTAGAAAGATCATTTAGAAAGACCAAAACATATTTTATTTATCCTGGTCACATATATATAATTTTTATCGAAAAGGGGTAAATTAATTATATCTAATATATTTATTATTATGAGAGAGGGGGGAGACCGTTACAATTTGGTGCCGTGACCAGGATATATTTTAAAAAGAAGGTCGTCTGTATAAGAATTATGAAGTAGGCGTTATGCCTACAATTTGTTGTCCGTGAAATGGAGAGGTGTCTTGAAGGATGGTGTTTGCTGGGGGTGGTTGAGAGTCTGGGGGTGGGGCTTTAATATTAATATTTTTGTTTGTTATAGATGGTGTGCGCATAGAAATCTAAGACAAAATAAACTAATAAGTGAAATAAGTGAAAAGTACTCAGTAACATTTGTATAAGTGAAAGACATAACAGTGCTAAAATCTGGAAAAGTATAAAAATATAAAAATGGCTAAAACAAAGAAAAGTTCAAAATTAGTGAAGGCTAAGCCTAAAAATGAATTAAAAATACTTCAAAAATTAATTAAGAATGTAGTGAAAACCTTTGAGGTTAAAATAAAAGATCTCGAAGAAAAATTTATCAATCAAACAAAAGATCACCAAATTAAAGTAAACCAAGAAGAGGTGTACGGGGCGAGCACCTCATTTGTTACTGACCCCAAACAGAGTATTGTATATAATATACATAATGTGACAATAAACAAGCCGAAATTTGAAAATGGGAATACTCATCCAGTAACATTTTTAGAAGATCTCACCAATTATTTAAAGAAAGTCCCATCTAATGGACTTGAAATATCAATAGCGCAAGAGTGCTTAGTAGGTGAAGCCAAATATTGGGCTCGAATTAATAGTGTGCGTTGGACAACTTTTGATGATTTTAAAGCAGACTTTATAAGAGTATTTTGGGGTGAAGAGGAACAAAATAAAGTAAGAAGATTCCTTGTACAAAATAAATGGAGTAGATATACGCACCCCACCATGGTTGGTTATTTTCTTTATGTCACTGAAAAAGCACAGACATTATCATATCCGATACCAGAAAAACAATTAGTTGCTGATGTTATTAGACATTATCCTAAAACAGTGCAGCAGTTATGGAGAATAGCTAAAATTGAGACAATAATTGAGACAACAGATTTCTTGAGAAATTTAGATGACATTGATAAACAGGAAGAAGATCGTGAACCTTACAATACTGAGAAAAAACGAAAATTTAATAATAAAGCTGAGCGAAAACAAAAAGAAATACAGCAGTCATATAAATCATGGCGTAAACCTGAAGAAGGAAGAAAGGAGGTTAACGAAATGAATGAAATACAAGTCACTAACGAACAAGTAAATGTTTCAACTCCCGAGCCAAATTTAGAGCAATAGAGGTCGAACTAGTTCCCGGTTCGATCCCTTATAATGTAAAAGGGAACAAAGCATTAAATATATTATTAAAGTTGGGTTGGAGACCTGGTCAAACACTTGGTAAAAATAATAGGGGTTTGCGAAAACCTATTTCTTTAAAAGCAACTTTTAATAGAGAAGGACTTGGTTATAACAATAATGTAAATAGTATAATTAAGACTTTAAAAACCAAGTCAGATTTGCTCATAACGGAGTTATTCGTGCAAACTGTTTTCGAGGAAGACGAAGATAAATATCAAAAGGAATTTATAGGGAATATGAGGTCTGAACTTAAAGTTTCAATATTTGATAAAGAAATTGATGCACTTCTCGATACTGGGAGCGATATTACATGCATTTCAGAGAGTTTATTTTTACAAATTAAAAGTGGTAATTACAAAATATCAGTAATGCCAGTTAAAGCAATGCAAATAAAAGGTGCTGTTGGGCAGCGCAGCACAAAAATACAACAGATGATCATATTGCCTATAAAAATAGATGAAGTAGTCTTTGAAACACAAACTTTAATTGTTAATAATTTAATAAGACCATTAATATTGGGCTTTGACTGGCTCAAGAAAAATAAAATATTGATAGATTTTAGAAATACGGCAATTGGTATAGAATTTAAGTTGAAAAACAAAGACTACTTCATACCGTTTAAATATAACTGTAATTCAGTAATATATAACAATTGCGTTGAACAAAGTACTGATGATCCTTTAATAAATATAAAGATAGGATCAAAATTGGAGGCCTCTGAAAAAGCTAAGCTAAGTAAGGTTTTGGAAAAGCATAAGAATATATTTTCGAGCAAGTTGGGTAGAGCGAATTGCTACGAACATAAAATTGAAATGATCGATGATGAACCTATAGTTACTAGATCTTATCCGATTCCATATGCATATAGATCGAAAATGGAAGAGAAATTAAGTGAGATGGAACAAGCTGGTATCATCACAAGGGCATCGACACCTTACAGTAGCCCATTAACATTCACACTTAAAAGGGATGGCTCAATTAGAGTCTTATTAGATGCTAGAAGCATAAATAAGAAAATGATTGCAGAAACAGAGAAGCCACCTATACAATTAGATGTTTTGAATTCATTTCATGGAGCGAATTATATTACTACCATTGATTTAAATAATGCATATTTTCAAATTCCAATAAATAAAGATGGTAGAAAATATACTGGATTCACATTCAATGGAAGGTCATATGTATATAATGTTCTGCCACAAGGATTAAAAACATCGGTAGGAAGCTTTAGTAGAGCCATGAGCTTAATATTGGGACCAGAAGTCCAAGAATTTTGTGTGAATTACTTAGACGATTTAGCTATTATAACATCAGGAACATTATATAAACATTTGGAGCACATTGACATTGTTTTAAGTAAATTAAACAAAGCTGGCTTAACGTGCAATTTGCAAAAATGTGAATTTATTTGTAAAGAAATTAAGATGCTGGGTTTTATAATTTCAACAAAAGGCATAAAGACAGATCCCGATAAAATTCGCGCAATTCAAGATTTTCCAGCACCCAAAAAGATTAAGCAATTGAGAGCATTTTTGGGGCTTTGCAATTTTTATAGAAGGTTCATACCAAATTACAGTGTATGTATAATACCTCTTTGTGAATTATTAAAAAAGGGACGTAAGTTCCAATGGAGCGAAAAGGTACAGAAGGCATTTGATTTTATAAAGCAACAATTTATTAATACAATAGAATTGCATCACCCTGATTTTAGTAAACCTTATTATTTGCAAACAGACTGTTCCGGTGTGGGTATGGCCGGAGTACTTTATCAGATAGATAATAATAGTGAAATGAGAATATTAGGCTATCACAGTAAAGCCTTAAAAGGTTCTGAATTGAATTGGTCTGTCACTGAACAAGAGTTTTATGCTGTAATAAGTTGTTTAAAGAAGTTCGAGACGTATTTAAGAGGCAGCAAAGTAATAATATTAACCGATCATAAAGCATTATTGTTTATTAATAATATGAAATTATTTAATGGCAGAGTTACTCGATGGATATTGTATATAGAACAATTCAATTACGAAGTACAGCATATATCAGGTAGAAGCAATATTGTTGCAGATGTGCTATCACGTTACCCTCCTGATGGTGATTTAATACAAGAGGATAAAAATAAAAGTTTAGAAATAGCGTATACAGAAAGTGAATCGAATGACGAATTAATAGAAAAGTTAAAATCCATATCAGTATACCAAACGCAAGATACAGAGTCGTTGGCTATTATTGAAAAATTAAAGACGCTAAATACTTTGACAATAGAACAAAATGAAAAACTGAAACGTTATAGTTTGAGAAATAATATATTATATTACAAAACAAATTTAAAGGAAGTAATTTATTTACCTGTACCCTTGAGACGAGATGTTATAAACCAAGTACATATAGAAATGGGACATCAAGGGCCCTATAAAGTAATTAAATATGTGAGAGATAGATTCTTTTGGAAAGGATTAACAAAAGACATTAAAAAGCAATTAAGGGTGTGTCATTTATGCCAGTTATCAAAGAAAAGTAATATAACATATGTGGGTCCATGCAAATCTATAATAACAGAAAATATCGGAGACATGGTTATGGCTGACTTATATGGACCATTGGCATCAGGTACCTTTGGGTACACTTTCATATTTGTTATACAAGATTCATTTAGTAAATTTATCAAATTATATCCTTTAAAACAATCAACAGCAAAGTGTGTTGTTACGAAAGTAAAGCATTTTGTTCAGATTATAAAGCCCAAAGCAATAATGACAGATAATGGGAAGCAGTTTATAAGTAATCATTGGAAACGATCAATGAAAGAATTGAATATTAAACCGATATATACTACAGTAAGAAATCCTAGGCCAAATACAACAGAGCGTGTAAATAGAGAGTTGAGCAGATTATTCAGGACACTTTGTCATGCTAACCACAAAGATTGGGCAATAATATTGCCTAAAATAGAAGAATTGTATAATAATTCATATCACAATAGTACAGGATTTACACCATGTGAGATTCTTTATGGCGAGTCTAATGAAATGTCTTTCGACAAGATAATATTTAATAGTAAAAACAAACACAATGTCGAACAGATTAGACAGCAAGTGCGAAAGAATTTAAAAGAGGCAAGCCGCATTAGAAACACAAAATTTGATAAGAGCAATAGATTAGTGACATATCATGTTGGCGATTTAGTAAAAGTTTCAAGATCTAGTAGATCAGATGCAGATAACAAAGTTATGAGTAAATTTAATTTGGCGTATGAAGGGCCATATATAATAGCAGCCGTACCATTTGACAATGTATATACTTTAGCAAACCCAGAAACAAATGAAATTAGGGGAAATTTTAATGCTATTCATTTATTAAAATATTTTAAATAATAGGTTTGGCTTATACACATTCTAGAATAAATACTGTAATATAATTTGGTCCCGTGGGTGGCCGTTTGAAAAAAAAATATATAGATTAAAATTATTAAAGTTATGAGCAAGACACAAATTAATTAAAAATAAGAAAATGTTGTAATAATTTTATTAATAACTATCTGTAAATATAGATTGTAAGATAATTTTGTAAAATATGTTTTATTGAATAAATTTGGGGAGTTGGGTCAGGGTGAATGGCTCAATCACATTTATCCTGTGGGTGTGTAGCATCTGATTTTAACTCATAATCAAATTACTGTACATATAAAGAAAGCATTGCTGAATTTATATTTTAAAGATTTTAAATGTAAGTCAAAAAGTAAAGAGAACCACTATATTAACAACATAAATACAATACGTTTATCAAGATAACGATTTATGGTTTATCGCATTGGGATAGTTGTGGTTGAAGGGGTGTGTGGCGGCGGCCATTCCCTGGGGTAGGTGGGATGAAAATATATACTGAATTGTAACAGATTGAAAGAGGAAAGAACAGATACACATAAGTTCAAAATTTTGAGTGTAGTGCATATGCTCTCAATATAGTAAAATTTTATATCAACGACTCCACTGTGTGGGTCATTAACATAAAATTTGGGGGTGGATTGTGACGGCCCAATATTATTATTAATAATTAAATTCAATATAAAGGGGCGTCAAAAATAGTCTTAAAAGATATATATTAAGCAATTAAGTTAAATTAATAAACATAAAGTTAATATATTTCAGACATTATCCCAATAACATAGTAAATTAAAGGCAAAATTATTGTTTTTCGTAATAAATAAATTTATTTAAAAACTTGAAAAAATATTTAAAATAAGATAAATAATAGAAATACAAGTCAAAAAATATTATAAAATTAAGTTAAATAACGTTTATAAGATAATTAGAAAATTTGTTAAAAATTGTTTAAGTCATGGGAGGTGTTCGTGTATAAAAGAAAATTTTTCTAAGTTGTGGAAGGAGTTCACGTATAGATGAAATTTCCTAAGTTGTTGAAGGAGTTCATGTATTAAAGAAAATTTTCCTAAGTTATGGAAGGTGTTCACGTATAGATGTCTTGTATGGAGGAAGCTGTCGGAGGTACATACCTGCAGTTGTACATATATATGGGGTGGTCGGGAGCCCGACTGCCTGAAGTACTGTAGCACAATGACTAGTCCTATATTAGGGACTTATGATATTAAACTCAATGATACAAAAGCAATACTATAGAAGGTCTCCATGATGAATTTGTATTACAATAGTAGGGTCGTGGGTTCGAACCCTATATATTAATGACTTATGAAAGTAAGGTCTATGATACAAAAGCAATACTATAGAAGGTCTCTATGATTAATATGCATTACAATAGTAGGGTTGTGGGTTCGAACCCTATATATGAATGACTTATGAAAGTAAGGTCTATGATACAAAAGCATTATTATTGAAGGTCTCCTTGATGCATAAGCATTGTATGGGGTGGTCGGGTGACCGACTGCTCCTAGTACTGTAGCAAAATGACTAGTCCTTATTAGGGACTTGAAAAGGAATATTATGGTGGCGTGTGTGCTGCTTCACGAGCAATTGGTCCGAGGTAAACTTGGACTCGCTAACCGATGTGTCCTAGACATATCATCTTAGTGCCGGTGGTAAGCGGGTTTGTTGTAGCAATACGGCTTTCCCGTGGACATCGCACACCCATACCGGTTGTGGGCGACGTCGTAGCGCATAGCGATGCGTCGTCTATCTTTCGGATTGGGAAGATGAGTGTGTTTGGTAGCACTTTTAAGTGTAACAGGCATACTCAACTTCATGTCTTAGTGCATTAGCGCTATGATACGTGGAGTTTTGTCCATTGGCGTCTTAGTAGTGTGCTACTATGATACGTTGGTGATATTTTTTATATAACAACAATAAAAACTTTGTTACCGAAGTCGATAGGAGTCATGTGGGTGTGTTGTGAGGGGGCGCCACCCGTATGATAGTTGCGTTGATGCTTACTGCTACTTGCGGTATTGCGTCTTGTGATGGATCTGCGGGTGTGCTGCGCCTGATTCGACGCATTCTTGTGGTTCTGGTCGATGGAGGTATACAATTAACATCTTAGTGCTGGTGGTAAGCGGGTTTGTTGTAGCAATACGGCTTTCCCGTGGACATCGCACACCCATACCGTTTGTGGGCGACGTCGTTGCGCATAGCGATGTGTCGTCTATCTTTCGGATTGGGATGATGAGTGTGTTTGGTAGCACTTTTAAGTGTAACAGGCATACTCAACTTCATGTCTTAGTGCATTAGCGCTATGATACGTGGAGTTTTGTTCATTGGCGTCTTAGTAGTGTGCTACTATGATACGTTGGTGATATTTTTTATATAACAACAATACAAACTTTGTTGCCGAAGTCGATAGGGATCATGTGGGTGTGTTGTGAGGGGGCGCCACCCGTATGATAGTTGCGTTGATGCTTACTGCTACTTGCGGTATTGCGTCTTGTGATGGATCTGCGGGTGTGCTGCGCCTGATTCGACGCATTCTTGTGGTTCTGGTCGATGGAGGTATACAATTAACATCTTAGTGCCGGTGGTAAGCGGGTTTGTTGTAGCAATACGGCTTTCCCGTGGACATCGCACACCCATACCGTTTGTGGGCGACGTCGTTGCGCATAGCGATGTGTCGTCTATCTTTCGGATTGGGATGATGAGTGTGTTTGGTAGCACTTTTAAGTGTAACAGGCATACTCAACTTCATGTCTTAGTGCATTAGCGCTATGATACGTGGAGTTTTGTTCATTGGCGTCTTAGTAGCGTGCTACTATGATACGTTGGTGATATTTTTTATATAACAACAATACAAACTTTGTTACCAAAGTCGATAGGAGTCATGTGGGTGTGTTGTGAGGGGGCGCCACCCGTATGATAGTTGCGTTGATGCTTACTGCTACTTGCGGTATTGCGTCTTGTGATGGATCTGCGGGTGTGCTGCGCCTGATTCGACGCATTCTTGTGGTTCTGGTCGATGGAGGTATACAATTAACATCTTAGTGCCGGTGGTAAGCGGGTTTGTTGTAGCAATACGGCTTTCCCGTGGACATCGCACACCCATACCGTTTGTGGGCGACGTCGTTGCGCATAGCGATGTGTCGTCTATCTTTCGGATTGGGATGATGAGTGTGTTTGGTAGTACTTTTAAGTGTAACAGGCATACTCAACTACATGTCTTAGTGCATTAGCGCTATGATACGTGGAGTTTTGTTCATTGGCGTCTTAGTAGCGTGCTACTATGATACGTTGGTGATATTTTTTATATAACAACAATACCAACTTTGTTACCAAAGTCGATAAGAATCATGTGGGTGTGTTGTGAGGGGGTGCCACCCGTATGATAGTTGCATTGATGCTTACTGCTACTTGCGGTATTGCGTCTTGTGATGGATCTGCGGGTGTGCTGCGCCTGATTCGACGCTCTCTTGTGGTTCTGGTCGATGGAGGTATGCGGGTGGTGATGTCTGCTGGGATGTATGGGGGACCTTGGGATGGTGTAAGCCCGACGATAGTCGTAATGATGCTTGTTGCGTTCTGCAGCATTGCGTCTCTGCGATGGTTGTTTGGTGGGACGCTATTCTCAATGGCGCTCTCTGCGTCTTGGTTTGACTCACACCTAAGTAGCTTTGCCCAAGTCGGGTCCCTTCATTGCGGGGCTGCAGACTGTCTGCCCTCCACGATGTTTTATATAACAACGTAATATTATATCTCTGTAACTTTCCCACCTTTGAATGATTGAAGGCAACTTGTTGGTGGGTGAGACAAACATGATCGAAAATGCATTTACTCAACGTCAGTGACACAAACCCTTTCTGATGGCGAATTATTACTCTTATCTTATAACTGCCTTTTGGCTATATCTGCCGTTGTATTGGTTGGTGGAGCATATGTGTCGACCTCATGCGGGTGGTAGCTGGCGGGAGGATCTGAGGAGACTCTCAAGGCTGCGGCCGAAAGCCGCACAACGTGGGACCCCATTCCCTTGAGGTGAGCGGTAGACTCATGACACGCTCTGCGGCTAGTAGCCGTGCTGATCATGCAACTGGTGGTGATGCCATACACTTACACCACGTCTGCAGGAGCGGCGGTCTGGCAGGTGGTGGCTCTCACGGAGGGTTTACGGCCAGTGTGCCTATTTGCCTAAACCGTGTGACGTACATTCACTGTGGCTGGATTCGTTCGTATTCTGTATGGCGTTTACACGCATTGACATGCGCGACTTCGGTCGATGTTTGTGCTTACGCACTAACAAGGGGCCAAGCCTCTTTTACTGGTTCGCCAGTTATTTTGCTGTGGACTACGGTCCAGTTCCCGAATTAGCTTTCCCTTCGGGGGGAGTGCATCAAAATGGTTGGCACTCACCGTGCACGGCGTGTGTGGGGCCGTGTACCTCCCCTACATTTTTTTTAAAATAAATGTAGGAGAGCGAAGCCCTTGTATCGGGTATTATGTATAAATATATTGTGAGCCTTTTCCAAGCGGGAAGGGATAAATAATAATAAATTAATAATGTCAACCTGATACAAGTGGAATAAAGACGTTTTACGTTCTTAACCTTTCTCGAGCCCTGTCTTCGTGAACGGGGTTCACTTAACTTATAAGGCACTACCAACAGCTTTCAATTGCTCTAGCGAATATTCATTCTTCCAAAAGACACCTAAAAGAACTAAGTTACAAAACAAACACAACGTAAATAAGGGTCCTAACTAAGACGATCACGCTAAAAATATTACAAACGGCCTATTATTAAACCTTTAGAAAGATCATTTAGAAAGACCAAAACATATTTTATTTATCCTGGTCACATATATATAATTATTATCGAAAAGGGGTAAATTAATTATATCTAATATATTTATTATTATGAGAGAGGGGGGAGACCGTTACACTGTGATTGCCCATACACTAGGGTACAATAATCCTGTCCTGCGCCGAAGGTCCGTCCATTCATCCGTTGAGGCAGGCCGCCGTGACTGAAATTCGGTCTGGAGGACATTATTATTATTATAGGTACTGCTGGGATTTTTATAGTAAGCGACGTGAACCGGAAACCATTTTTACTTGTAACGAGGCATTCCATCTCGATCGACTAAGACCAAAATAAAAATAATATGGACTGTTTTCTCGTGTGTAACTATGACTTCTATAAAATACACGTACTCGTATGTATAGGTAGGTACCTAACCTACACAAAATATCACGTTTATTTTTAAAGACAATATGACATTTTTCGCCTCTACACTTGTGACGAATATTATCGATCTTGTGACATTTGCTTTATGCTGAAATATTATAGCGTTGCCGAAATCAAAACACTGTTCGCATGAACTCATGAAAAGGTCAAACCTGTTGGAGCGTTTCAGCTTTTGCCCCGGTCACATTTCGGGGGTTTAAAACAGTAATTCCCAACCTGTGGTCTACGGACTACCAGTGGTCTGCAAAAGCTTAAATGTAGCCCGCGAAAGATTTTAATATTTTGCCTACCTAATCGTTTTAAATAAACACATATGTTATTTTTAAGTACCTACTAGCTTTTGCAATAAATACACAAATAATACTGTTAAAAGTTGTGATTATAATTTGTTGTTAAATTTAAATAGTTTTTTCTATCATCTTGTGGTCCCGGCTAACAACAAAAAAATTAAAGTGGTTCTTGGTCAAAAAAAGGTTGAGAAACCCTGGTTTAAAAGACTAATGTCAAAAATAATCATTTTATTTTTTTCTATCAAGTTTTTTTATAATATATAAATTTTTTCATAATAAAATTACAAACGGACTGTCGATTTGTTCGAACTAACCTACAGTTCTGAGGACCAAGATGGTATGTCTCTTGACTCTTGACCTTTAATAATACTGCGTCTTTGTGGTAAGTGGCTACTGCCAGCCCATGTATACTTGCATCTTTTAAAAAAGAAGGCTATACATTCGTTGTCACCTCGGAGGACTTGGAATGCATCACAGCCTGCAATTTTATTAGCTCACCATACCCTTCAAGCACCCCGGAACACAGTAGCGCACGCACTGCTGCTCGGTGTCAGAGATAGGCAACATCGTGCTGCCTACCCAAACAGACTCTTAGGCTGAGATATATAGACCGTACTTTGATTTTGCTCAGACTTATCTTTCGAGCTAAGACAATGTCGGTATTTATAGAACTATGTAGTTTTGAAGTCGTGCTGAGTGCGTGCTTAGCAAAGCCCATGTCAACGAAAGCGACGACTTACGAAAACTCAGGATATTAACGAAAACCACCGTATTAATTTTAAATTGTTGTTTTTATGTTACTCTAATTAATTATAACAATAAATAGGTTTGTTAATGTAGTCTTCTAAATCTATATTCTATTTACAAACTTATTTCGAATTTATTAAAAAAATTCTTTGTGATCTCTGTACTCTTCCCATCCGTTCCCTTCTACAATCGTCGAATAAACAGGAAAAAAGCAATTTAAACTAAATATTTATATTATTATTAAATTTCTAAAGTGGATAGAACCTTCTCCATATTTTCTCTCCTTATTTATGTCACAATGTCCTTAAATAAACCTGGGTTACAGAAAAGCCCAAAGAATGTTGGATCCATAGATCGAATAGGTAGGTAGGTATTATAGTAGGTAGGATCGGGAGTTCAAGTTCTAAAGTCAGTCGTAATAAAATGATCAGGCATTTAATTTAAATATAAATAAAAAGTTTCACGTTTAAAACAGTGATTTGACAACACTTGACCGCCTGACCAAGCGTTCGGTTCCTTTCTCATATTATTATATATTAATATATATTATATACTAAAATTAGTTAAATGTTATAACAATTTATTTATGAAATACTATTTGGATTGTTTTCGATTTTTAAATATAATTTTTTTGAATTTTATAAGCTTAGAATCTTTGATTCTGAATTTATAGCGGACTTTACTTACGGAAAACAGCTGAGCATATAAAAGTAAGATTTTCGTAAGTAAAGTCTGAGCAAAGTCAAAGTGCGGTCTGTACATCTGTCTTAGGCTTGGATACAGTCCTACAAAAAATTTAAAGCACAGTCTGATTTTAAAACATAATTTTTGCCTGCTTTTATATTTCGTATTTATCAGGTAGGAAGGGTCCTTTGTTAAACACTATATTTCCCATTTTATAGCGTCACTGAGGCTATAAGAAACTTATGAACTTAAGAATCAATTGCTTTTCTATTTTTTATAACTTATATTTAAAACATTATTGGGTTACGAAAAATACAAAAGACGAAATCTATGGATTTTCTTAAGACCTCTTATTTTTCATTTCCCTCTCTCGCCTCTTAGGATATGCACGGGATGTTATGTGGTAATGGATATATAATATTATACAAAGCTTATGGACACGGACACAGACTAACTCGTGCGTCATCTTGGCTAAATAACGATAAATAGAAGGATTAACTCCTTCCATTTATCATTGTCACATTATCTATTATATTAGTTACATCGCCAGCATTTTTATATTTGCTTATGCCAAAAAAGTGATGTGTGATTATTTTCATTATTTTTTTTATCATTTGCTACATACCACACAAATATTTTATTTAATAGATGAATACATAAGTAAATTACAACGAGCACAAAGTAAACCAATAAAAAAACTATTTCATTACAACTACCTAACACCAACTAAGGAGCTATACAGAAAAATACAACTTTTTAAACACTAAACATTTATATACATACAACACTTGTATTATTATTAAAAAAATAATAACTAAAAACATACATTCAAATAGCCTTCACACCAAAGTATATAATATCTATACATAATCTTAGAAACAAAAATAAATTTCAAATTTGGCAGCCTCGGACGAGATACATACATAAACACTCACGCCTGTCACCCAGAGGGGTAGGCAGAGACTACAGAGTTCCATTTGGCACGATCCTGACAAACCTCTCTCGCCTCCTTCACATCCATATACCTACGCACACATGCTTGTCGGTTAAGGGTACTCCTAATTTGGCCCGTTTTCAAATAAATCGCTAATTTGGTCGATAAATTTTCGCCTAGGACGTCCCTTTCCGACCCTGCCATTCACTTCCGCAACATAAATTTTCTTTGTCACTCTTTCCTCACTGATTCTTTCCACATGACCAAACCATCGAAGCATTCCTTTCTTAATCCTAGTCACAACATCATCTTGCAAACCACACTCTTCTCTTATCACCCTTAATTTCTCACCCTGTCATTCAGATTCAGCCCTAACATACTCCTTTCCGAGCCGTGTACAGCCGTGTAGTGGCGGTTGAGAATATCCACTACCCCATATCTTCCCGTGGGTGTCGTAAGAGGCGACAGAGGGACACAGAAAGGAGATGGGCAGCAGCATCTTCCTGATAACAACAATAACATAATAAAAAACTGCGGTTGCCGCTCGCCAAGCGTGGCAACTATGGCAAATATCCCCCCATGAGCAACGACGAAAATAAACGGCCCCCAGTCCCCGGCGGCCCCGCTATTCCTGGCTACGGTGGCGACCATGGTAACGGCGGGGCAGGGGGTGCTAAGAATCACCGGTGGAGGTTCGGTTGCCACCTACGACGACTCGACCTGGCAACGTATAACGCACGCACCCTGAGGACTTACGAGGAGATACTGGAGTTGGAAGAAGAGGTAGACAAGTTGCGCTGGCATATTATTGGATTATCTGAGGTCCGAAGAGAGGGGGAGGACACGGTAATCCTCGAGTCCGGCAACTTGTTCTATCACCGGGAGGGCCATCTGTCCCAAGGAGGTGTCGGATTTATCGTCCACAAGTCTCTCGTCAACAACGTTGTAAAGATTGGGAGTGTGTCGACGAGGGTCGCGTACCTGATACTTAGAATCACCAAACGGTATTCACTGAAGGTCATACAGGTTTACGCACCAACCTCGGCACATCCCGATGAGGAGGTGGAGGAAATGTATGAGGATATTTCCAAAGCCATGCATTCCTCCAAAACCCACTACACGGTGTTGATGGGAGACTTCAACGCAAAACTAGGCACAAGAGAAGGCGGTGAGCTGAAGTTAGGGAAATTTGGAGTAGGGCAACGGAACCTTAGGGGCCAGTAGCTGGCTGACTTTATGGAGAAAGAGGGACTCTTTATGATAAACTCTTTCTTCCAGAAGCGGCCCCACAGGAAGTGGACCTGGTCGAGCCCCAACGGTTCGACAAAAAATAAGATTGACTTCATTATGACGACCAGACGCCAACTGTTCAGTGATGTCTCAGTGATCGCAAGGGTGAAAACCGGCAGCGATCACCGAATAGTTAGAGGCACACTGAACCTAAAAGTTAAGTTGGAGAGGTCTCGTCTAATAAAGTCAACGCTCCGTCCCCCTCGTGCTCTAATCCAGAATCCCGAGACTTTTCAGCTCGAGTTACGTAACCGCTTCCAGTGCCTACAAGATTGCAATGCAGTGGACGATATGAATGACAAGCTCGTGGAAACTGTCCATGCGGTCGGAGCTAAGTTCTGCAAGACCCGCCGCAGAAGAACACAAAAACTCTCCGATCACACTCTTAATCTCATGGCTGTTAGACGGGAGATGAGGCTGCAATCGTCAACAGATTTGACAGCATACAGGCAACTGAACAGACTGATCTCCAAATGCATGCGGCGAGACTTACGCAACTTTAATACTGCTCGTATTAAAGGAGCGATCGAGCGGAACCAGGGCTCCAAAGTCTTTGTCAGAGATCTGTCTGCCAGAAAGAGCCAACTGTCAAAGCTGAAGACTGAGTGTGGCAGCATCGTTTCCGGGACACCTGAGATTTTGAGTGAGATTGAGAGGTTCTATGGGCAGCTGTACACATCATCGTTGGAGCCACACGCAAGTGTGAGTAACGATCCAAGAGCAAGTCTTACCCGACACTATTCCGATGATATCCCGGACGTCAGTCTGAGCGAGATTAGAATGGCTCTCCAGCACCTTAAAAACGGCAGGGCCCCCCCCCCCCAGGCGAGGATGGAATTACAGCGGAGCTTCTGTAAGCGGGTGGAACACCGGTACTTGAAGTCCTTCAGAAGCTCTTCAATTCCGTCCTCCATGGTGGCACTACTCCGGAGGCGTGGAGTAGAAGTGCGGTGGTCTTATTCTTTAAGAAAGGCGACAACGCTCTCTTGAAAAACTACAGACCGATTTGCCTTCTGAGCCGCGTCTACGTGCTGTTTTCGAGAGTCATTACGAATCGTCTCGCATGCAGACTCGACGACTTCCAGCCTCCCGAACAAGCCGATTTCCGAAAAGGCTTCAGTACCATAGACCACATACATACCCTGCGGCAGATTGTACAGAAGACCGAAGAGTACAATCTGCCACTTTTCCTGGCGTATGTGGACTATGAGAAAGCCTTTGATTCCGTCGAAATTTGGGCGGTGCTACAGTCCCTTCAGCGGTGCCAAGTTGACTGTCGGTATATTGAAGTGCTGAAGTGTTTGTACAATCCGAGTACAGAACCAGAGTTCGAAACCTATCCAACTGCAGAGAGGTGTAAGACAGGGTGACGTTATATCCCCGAAACTCTTCACCGCTGCGTTGGAAGACGTTTTCAAGCTACGAGACTGGAAAGAATACGGTATTAACATCAATGGCGAGTACATCACTCACCTTCGATTTGCCGACGATATAGTCCTTATGGCAGAATCGCTGGAGGACCTTAGCACTATGCTCAATGACCTCAATGGTATCTCCCAACGGATAGGTCTTAAGATGAACATGGACAAAACAAAGATCATGTTTAATGTCCATGTCACACCTATGCCGGTAGTTGTTGGGAGCACTATGCTCAAAGTTGTTGACGAGTACGTTTACCTGGGACAACTAGTCCGACTAGGTAAGTCCAACTTCGACCGAGAGGTCAATCGACGGATTCAACTCGGCTGGGCAGCGTTCGGGAAATTACGACACATCTTCTCGTCAGGTATACCTCAATCTCTGAAAACTAAAGTGTACAACCAGTGCGTGTTGCCAGTGATGACTTACGGATCAGAGACGTGGTCCTTCACTGCTGGCCGTATGAGGACGCTCAAGGTCGCTCAGCGAGCTATGGAGAGGGCTATGCTCGGAGTTTCTCTGCGTGATATACTCAGAAATGAGGATATCCGCAGTAAAACCAGAGTGACCGACAAAGCCCAACGGATTAGTAAGCTGAAGTGGCAATGGGCCGGCCATATAGCTCGAAGAACCGATAACCCATCGGAAAAAAGGTTCTCAAGTGGCAGCCTCGTACCGGTAGGCGTAGTGTAGGGCGACCCCCCACTAGATGGAGTGACGACCTGGTAAGACATGCAGGAAGTCGGTGGATGCAGGTGGCTCAGGACCGTGCTTTGTGGCATTACATGGGGGAGGCCTATGTTCAGCAGTGGACTTGTGAAGGGCTGTAATGATGATACTCCTTTCCGAGATATTATGGCAATTAAAATATAATATGTGAACTCCCTTCAGCGGTGCCAAGTGGACTGTCAATATATCGAGGTGCTGAGGTGTTTGCACAGAAGATCTAAGATGTCTATCCGAGTACAAAACCAGAGTGCGAAACCTATCCAACTGCAGAGCGGTGTAAGACAGTGTGACGTTATATCCTCGAAACTCTTCACCGCTGCATTTAAAGACGTTTTCAAGTCTCTGGACTGGAAAAGATACAGTTTAAACATCAACAGCGAGTACATCACTCACCTTCGATTTGCCGACGATATAGTCCTTATGGCAGAATCGCTAGAGGACTTAAGCATTAAGCTCAATGACCTCAATAGTGTTTTTTCCAACGGATAGGTCTTAAGATGAACATGGACAAAACAAGGATTATGTGTAACGTCCATGTCACACCTATGCCGGTAGTTGTTGGGAGCACTAAGCTCAAAGTTGTTGACAAATAGTCCGACTAGGTAAGTCCAACTTCGACCAAGCGCCCAATTGACGGATTCAACTCGGTTTTTCAGCGTTCGGGAAATTACGGCACACCTTCTCGTCAGGTAGACCTAAAAATTTGGAAAAGAGATTGTACAACTAGTGCGTGTTGCCAGTGATGACTTATGGATCTGAGACGTGGTTTTTCATTGCTGGCCGTATGAGGAAGCTCAAAATCGCTCAGCGAGCCATTGCGACGGCTGTGCTAGGGGTTTCTCTGCGTGAAAAACTTAGAAATGAGGATATCCGAAGTAGAACCAGAGTGACCGACATAGACCAATGGATTAGTGAACTAAAATGGCCGACTAAAAAACCGACAAACGATGGGGAAAAAAGGTTCTCGAGAGGCAGCGAGAGGCAGGCGAAGTGTAGTGCGACCCCCCATTAGATGGAGTGATTATATGGTAACCTGTACAAAATCGACGGATGCAGGTGGCTAAGGACCGTGCTTTGTGGCGTTCCTTGAAAACAACAAGAATTACACATAATACAATTATTTTTCATTTATACTTAATCTGTGTATAAGTGAACAGTGAGTTATTTAAGAAACCTAACCTAACCTAACCTATATGTATAAGGTACCGGGGGTCATATGGTCACCTTAAGCTTTGCCGCCCTACAAAACCAAAACTAGGAGAACAGAGACAAAAACATAAAGTCGTACACTATAACTAATAATTAAGAAAAATATATCAAAACAAGCTCTAGAAATAATAAGGAACACTTCAAAAAATCAACCTATAACATACGACACTACACAATACTAAAATCAACTAAAATATTTAGAATAATGTAACTGTCAAATGGCGTTGATGAAGCAGCGCCCTTTTGACCGTTTAATATTTGATTGACTGATGAGAGCTACCGTATCACAGAGTCATCTATGCAAACAAGGCTGTAGTTTTGAGTTATAAGAAAGTGACCATATTAACCGGATGGCCATATAACCCTCACGTACTATATTTAAATTTTACAATCTAATAACAGAAATAAGATTTATTTTTGCTCAAGAGGCATTTTATTTCTCTAATCTAATTTGAATGTCATATCCTTTCGACGAATGAAAATTCTCCAGCTTTACGAAAAATTTCGTAAAGCTGGAGAATTTTCATCATCAATTTAATTCAATGGAATATGATAATAAAAGTGTCTAGACAGTAGATACCGCGTCAAGGCAATGATGACATCAGAGGGTGACGACAGGAATGACATAGTTACGAGAATATTAATTTATCTTAATTATACTGAAGAACTTAAAGAAAAAGAAGTAATACTGAAAATTGTAGGTAGGTTGACGGCTCCATGGCGCCATGGGCTTTAGCAATGAATAACGGCGCTGAGGGCGGGTTCGAATCCCTCATGGAACAAGTATTTGTATGGCCTCTGAGTAATTATTCCTAATCAGCTACTCGATTAAGATTCAAGATGCAGATGCGTTGCCACCTCTGAGGACTAAGTGGAAGCTTGAAGTCCCTCGCGAATTACAAATGTAGTGTTAGTATGGTGAGTGTATAGGACGAGGCATTCCATTTTAGTCCTCAGCGGTGACAACGCATCTGCGTTTTGATTCTTAGTCAAGTATAAATGTACATAGATGTCTATGGACCACAGTATCCACTTACCATCAAGTGGACTGTGTGCTCGTTTGTCACCCTTATTCTATAAAAAAATATAAATACAAGCTGTGAGGAACTACATCTTACTCCTCAGAGGTGGCAATGCATGCATGACCAGGCTCGCAAAGTAAGCCAGCGTTTAATAGCACCACAAAGCTGCTGTTTCGTATAGTTAGCGGCGAGAATCCAGGACTCTTTACTGGTAAGGGTAACAAAGTATTACATCTTAGTCGCATTTGATGAATTTAGGATAGATGTAGGTATCTATATACAACAGCATTCACTTACGATCAATTAAACTGTTTGCTTGTATGTCACCTTCACAATAAAATTATATAACGCTATATAGTAATGAAATTCTTTAATCCATTTTACAATTTCTTTTATCTATCTTGATGCTTTTTTGTTTGTTTAGAAGTGGAAGCGCTTAGTTGTCTTATTGCATTAAAATCCCTCCAAAGTTGTCAGTTATAATGCCATTCGTGTATCAGATTTAACTTTTACGGACATAATCTTATTCGCAAAGTAATTTTCCTTTAATGTAGATTCAAAGTCAACGTCAACCAACCTAATATTTAAATGAAAAAACATAAGTCATACTCAAGTGTCGCATAATCAAATTCTACAATTCTGATTCAAGCTCATTTCTTATTTTATCCTTAGTACGCTTTTGTCTTTATTACTCTGCTAAGAAATTATATATAATAATGTCAGAGATTAGAAAAAAATTTAACGTGCATTGACCATATAGCTAGAGAATACAAGTTCATAAACATGAGTATTGTATTATTATCGGTTTCACGTTTTACGTGGTGGACATTGACTAGTGGGCCAATGGTGGTAGTGCCACAATTGACACATCTTTAACATTCTAGCCCTCCTTTCCATCTTTAACATCCTCACCGCCAGCCGGAAGCGCCCCAAACAAATACGACAGCTTCAAAGAACCACCCTATGGCGTACATTACACGCTCATGCAGGCGTCAATCAATTCCATCAATCATGGATATAATATAATATAAAACGGATGGTGACTGATAGGCATACAATACGCGCTCATGCAGGAGTCAATCACAGCATTACACAGTAGGTTATTCGTCAATCACAACAGTGATTGTTGTAAAACTAACAGCCTGCATGAGCGTGTAATGTACGTCTAAGACTTAACTGGGCACATTACGTCAGAGTGTGCATAAGCAAATAAGAGCAGTCGGTGGTTGGCTTTTAGACGAACTGGAATCTAGAGTTATCACTTTGAAAACTGCCATGAACACATTCGGAAACGCCACCAAAACCAAGAGAAATATCTGTTTATTTAAGACGTCTTTCCTCAACTTAAATCAACTGCTGCCAGCAGGGATAGAGACGGGAGCGGATCCTTTATACTTCCAGTTATTACCATGAGCTTGTGATATTCAGAAATCCACATAAAATGGTAAAAGAAATAATTATATGGTTGGGCACAGATTGCAAATGTCTATTCACGGACACGGAAAAGTCCGCCGCTACATGAAGTTCCGTCGTGTTTTATTTCACCGCTGAAAACGTAATAAAGTGGCACTTAAAATTGCAGTTACAATTTCATCGGTACGGTGGGGCCGATGGGCCGAACTCTGTTAGGTCTGACGCGAAAAAATCTAGAAATATGGATTCTAACTACACAATGTCAAAAATTGAGCATTTCATTTCCATTACAGTCCATAAAAGTCCACCGCTAAACTATCGACATCGATTCTATCGATTGCCTCATAGAGAAAAATCTGCTAGTTTTTTTACACTTGGCAGCCCCAGTTTTTGATTCTTTAGATTTCTTATTAGGCACGTGCTCGGGCAAGAAAGGTATGCTCTTAAAATTCATTATCATGGGAAAAGCCGGAACAAGAAGCGTGTGTCTGATTCACCTAGTTCAGTCCTTCGCTAGTTAGAGAGGCACCAGAAGAAGATTAGGAAGATGCTGCTACCCATCTCAACTCCAGTTTTGCTCTGTCGCCACTTACAACACTCAAGGGACGATATGGTGTATCGGATATTGTTACACCACTATTACACGGCTTATATAGGCTATATAATATCACACTAATTTTGACACTGAAGAGTTTGAGGTTTAAACTCGAGGTTGTCTATGAATAAAGAAGAAAGGAACACTTAATCTTGGCACAGGCCTGGAGGCATGCAAAAAGGTCTTTACTCAGTTGTGGTGAAACCACAACGCCGATTTTCAGTAATATTCAGAATAAAAGTTTAATCTCTGTTCTATGCAAAATAAAACTTAACATTTCTATTAAGTTGTTTAAAAATAAAAACTTAATAGAAATGTTTCCAGAAAGCACGGATATAAAACGTATACAAAATATTAAAAAAAAAGAAAGTACAACGGAAGAAAACAGGCAGCGATAATTTACGGCGCATTGTGGTGTGCGACACGTCTGACGAGGACAAAAGAGCTGGCTCGGGCAGGCGTGCTCAACTGGCGCGCGTAATGCGTTCTGTTTTACGTTAATTGCTGTTCCATAAGCTTACATAATACGAATTGTTTGGTGATGGAAGAAAGTGGAAGGAATTATGTCATACAAGATCTCACCCCCTTTGTTTTAACATAATCCATCAAGCCATTAAGGCTATATATATATATATATATATATATATATATATATATATATATATATATATATATAAGCGGGTAATAATATATAGGCGGGTCAAAGATATAGACATACATACAGTCCAGTAAAAATACACCATGACTAACCGCGCGAGACTACGATGTCTAACCGTTAATTAATAATATAATGTAATTAACCGCTAATTAATTTTCACATCCATTTAATATAACGTAATTAATTTTTGCAAAGTACTTTATTTGATTCTATTAAATATAATTATGTCAATTTACTACGTACTCGGCGGTAAATGGAATTACCGTGAGGAGACCTTTGTGTCTGAGAAATTAAGAAAAAATATTTCAAAGACCATGTAGCGGCGGCTACTAGGGATGGACAATTTTACAGAAACATCGATGTTCGATGACTATTCTACTCAAAACTTCGATGTTGGCCATTATCGATGTTATAGCACATGTACCTATTTAGTAAGTTAAAATTAGATCAACAAAAATTAGTAGTGTTGTTTATGATTTATTATTAATGAAATTAAAGAAAGTAATAAAACATTTAGTGTGAAACAGTCATTTAAAAATGGGAAAAACTTAACAAATATTTAGTTAATTTGTTATAGTTTTTGCCGATAATGATGAATATTATTATTTTGATATTTAAATGTTCCTATACAATTACAAATGTGATGGTTGCGCGGAAAACCATTCGTATTTATTTAATTTGACGGTAGGCTGCCAAATCGGTTATCCCTTTCCAAAACGATATCATTCATACCCTCCTATCGACACATCGGGGTGGTGGGGTGGGAGGGGAAAGAAGATGATTCTAGAATATCACGTAATCATCGCAACCGAAGATATAAAAGGCACGCGCGACCGACGCGCGCTCTCTTCCCGCCGCGCTCGTTGTTGGAACCACACCGCTAGTAGAACCGCTTTAGCCTGGAAGCAGTCGAGCTCCAGGAAACCCGCCTCACCTCGTGTGAGATATAGTCGCGCACCGCCTCTCTCCGGAGTGTTCCAGAAGAAGTTCCAGAAGTCGCAGCTATAGTGCTCGACCGAATAGAAGAAACCCCGGTGAGTCAATATTCCTAATAATACTGCCTGCTTGATATAATGTGTTTTAACCCGCTCCAATTTTGTGTTTTCTCCTAATCAAGCAGGATTCCTTTCATCGATTTGGCAAATAATAGTTCGTTTTTAGGGAAGAGCGAGTGCATTGTACCGCATGCTATAGTTGCCGTTTATATAAGTGTAGAAACATTTTGTAGATACAGTCCACTTAGATTAATAGCTCGCGTAATAGGTTTAAGGTTCGACCGGGGAATTAGACTTCGGCGACCTTAGGCTCGACGCTCCACCATTTTATGGTCACTTCGGCAGGATTTGGACTGGTGTTTAGTAGTCGTTCAACCATTTTCTGGTCGAATTATTAGATTAATTATTTAGATAATGCACTCTAGTTTATGGAATAGTCTTAAATAGTGTTCGTTTAAATTTAAATTTTGGTTAGGTACTCGCAAACAGAATTATTCATTTAAATAGTGTTTGTATTTGGTTTAAATTTAAAGCTTATTAGTCGCTTAAATAATTGAAACAGTGTAATAGCAATCGTTTTGTACGCGTACCCGACAATTTTGATAAAAATTATATTGAGTCTAGCGAGCGACACGCGTCACCTCGACTCGCTGTAACAGGTGTTCGATTTAATTACGTAATACAGCATACGAGTGTCCATCCTTCATTATTTGTGCGTTGTGAGATTAATTGTGATTAATATAACTTTATTACAATAATTTAAAATGGCAGTTAGTGGAAATGAAATTAAAATTAAAACGCTTTATGCCAAGAGGGACATACTTTTTTCACGTATACAAAGTATTAGTGATCACATAAAGAACATCAATGTAGAAGCAGTGCGGGAAACTTTTTTGAATGAAATTGAAACGGTAGATTCTTTGCGGACGGATTACGAAAGAATATTAGACCAAATTAATCATTTGGAATTACAAATCGACCCGAAATACATAGTGAACTACCAACCGCTTCTAGCATTTGAAGATATGTTGTGTCGCGTGAAAAGAACGGAGAAACTCTTACAATCTCAAAACGAAGCAAAGCCGGAAATACAGGTACGTCCACGTGACTCAATTAGGTTGCCGCCAATAGATATTCCGGTATTCAATGGTGATATTAAGACATGGCCCTTCTTCTTCAGTAGTTTTCAAAACAATATACACAATAACCCATCGTTATCGGACGCTGAAAAATTATATTATTTAATTAGTAAACTTAGTGGCAGAGCACAGTCAATTTGCTCTGGTTTTACACCTACAGCAAACAATTACTTGTTAATATTCGAAACGCTTAAAACTAAATATGAAGATAGGAGAATGTTAGCTTCCGAATATTTGAACCAGATATTCGATCTTAAACCTATATCATCCGCGAACATCAACGGCTTAGAGCAGTTTTTAGATAAATTTGTGGCATCGGTGGCTGCACTTAAGAATTTGAAATTTAATGACCTTATGGACGTGGTGTTTCTCCATATTGCACTAAAGAAATTAGACCCCGACACCGTGCGTGCGTTTGAAATGGAGCATCGTAGCTCGGAGATGCCTTCCTTTCATTCATTAGCATCGTTCGTGCGAGATCAAATAAAGGTGATGCAGCGCTCTCCGAACGTTAAACAGGAGATTAAAAGGTGCGTCGACCGTAGACAGACTCAACCATCTAAAATAGCAGGGTCGTTAACTTACGTAACCGCTACGTCAGCATCACTTCAGCATGCTTGTATCGTATGTAAAGATAAACACGGTAATTTATACAATTGTGCGACTTTTCGTAAATATTCACCAAGCGAACGTTATAATTTAGTAAAGACAAACAACCTATGTCTGAACTGCTTAAGTGATAAGCATTTAGTTGCAAAATGCAATTCGAGTTCCGTATGTAGCAAGTGCGCCAGGAAACATCACACGCTATTACATTTTGAAAATAGCAACATAGCGGCGTCAAGTAAAGCGGATAAGGAATTCACCCCTACTAAAGTCAACGATTCTAGCGGTCGACCTGGTGATGTCGCTCTGTGCTCATTGGCGAATATGGGAGCACAACCTCCTTCAACCGTGTTACTGGGTACGGCGCGTATTTTGGTTAGGGATTCGCGTGGAAACGAACAAAGCGTCCGTGCACTGCTGGACAGCGGAGCCCAAAATAGCTTTATAACGCGACAATGTTGTCAGCGCTTAGGCTTAGTAATAAATAGGTCACTTTCATGTCCTGTAGTCAAAGGCATCGGAGGTACTAGTAAAACTACCCAGGGATATATAAATTTAAAATTTTATTCTCGGATAGATCGTAATGTTAACTTTGATATAAATGCACTAGTAGTGGATAGGGTCACTGAACGGTTGCCAACCGTTTCGGTTGACACCTCGGCAATGATTGAATTTAAAAATTTGACTCTAGCGGACGACACTTACGCCGTTCCTGGAAACATAGACATGCTCATTGGAGCATCGCTTTTCCCTCATCTTTTGTTAAACAATAAGGTCAGGGGCAACTCCTCGCATACCGCGCCTTACGCACTGGAAACCGTATTGGGCTATGTTATCGTTGGCTCCGCCCCCATCATAGATAGTATTTCGGCAACCTCTTATTGTGGTATGGCTGTCGAACCGCTCGAGTCGTTAGTCCGCAAATTTTGGGAGATGGAGGAGGTGAACGTCCCACCCATAGCTAGCTCAGATGACAGATTATGCGAGGAAATTTACGTCCGCACGACCGTTCGTGATCGCGACGGTAGATATAGTGTAGCGCTACCCTTTAAAGGAGATGTTTTATCTCTCGGCGATTCGCGTCAAATGGCGGAAAAACGTTTCTACAGCTTGGAGCGTAGGATGCTCGCTTCACCCCAGTTAAAGGAAGCTTATGACGGCGTCATTAACGAATATATAAGAGAAGGTTACATATCACTCGTGGCTTCGAAATTAGATAACTACGAAGACACACCGTCGTATTTCATACCACACCACGGGGTCATTAGGGAGGACAAACTTACATCTAAGTTACGTGTAGTGCTCGACGCTAGTGCTAAAACTAGCACTCACCTGTCGCTTAACGATATCCTCTATAGTGGGCAAAATTTACAGGGCAGTTTATTTAATATAATAGCCAATTTTCATTTGTTTAGTATAGCACTATCCGCCGATATTCGCCAAATGTTTCTTTGCATAGGGGTCCGTGAATGCGACCGTAGATTCCAACGCATTTTATATCGTTTCAACCCAAAGGAACCTCTAATGGTGTTTGAATTTAACCGCGTTTGTTTTGGTTTAAAGTCGAGCCCATTTCATGCGTTACGCACGGTGAAACAGCTCGCCCACGATGAAGGTCCCTCTTACCCTAAAGCTAAGAGGGCAATTGAGAGCGGTTTATATATGGATGATTTTGTATACTCGGTCGATAGCGTGGAGGAGGCCACCCTAACCACCGCCGAGGTTATAAAGCTCATGAAATCGGGTCAATTCGATCTTGTGAAGTGGACTAGTAATTCGCGTCCGGTTTTAGATACAATCCCACTATCACACCGTCTTTCGGCGATAAAGGAATTCGACGATTCTGATACACACAAGGTGCTCGGTCTGTGTTGGTCACCAGAGTCCGACGTGTTTAGCCTTAAGGTAAATCCGCCCGTAGAGAAATGCACAAAGCGCACAATACTGTCATGCGTTGCTAGATTATGGGATGTCATGGGTTTCGTAGCTCCGGTGGTATTATACGCTAAGCTTTTGATTAAACAACTTTGGTTATTTGAATGCGATTGGGATGATTCGCCGCCTGACAGCATTGTTCGGTTGTGGCAGCATTTTAGAGAGGAACTTCCTTTACTAAGAGAAATTAAAATACCGCGTCATATAAACGTCGATAGAAATAGCGTCATAACGGTCGTTGGGTTTGCAGACGCCAGCGAGAAGGCTTACGGGGGGCGTTGTATATTTCCACGTTCAGAATAATGGTAGAAATTCGATTAGCCTCATTAGTTCTAAGTCGAGAGTCTCCCCCCGTAAGGTTGTCTCTCTGGCGCGCTTAGAGCTTTGCGCAATATTAGTACTCACCAAGCTTATTACCGCAGTTATCAGCGCATGTAGGGATAGAGTTCACATAGAAAGGATATTTGCCTTTTCCGACTCCACCGTCGCCTTATGCTGGGTTCATTCTTCACCCCACCGTTGGGATACGTTTGTCGCGAACCGAGTGGCCAAGATCCAAGACGAGTTAGAAACGCGGAACTTTTATCACGTGTCCGGTACGGAAAACCCTGCCGATTGTCTATCCCGTGGACTCACCCCGATGCAAATAATGGACCACCCGCTTTGGTTCCACGGACCTTCTTGGGTTCACTTGGATCCCTCGCAATGGCCAATAACCGATTTCGAACCTTCGTCAGTGTCACAACCGCCGGAAGAGAAGAGACACGCTCTAGTGGCGAACGTTTCGAGCGAGGTTTCTCCAATCATTGCTTTGGCGAACCGCTTGTCCTCTTGGTCGAAATTATTGCGTAGCGTAATTTACGTTTGTCGATTCGCGAAGCTTTTACCGCGACGTTCGTATGTCTTAGCGTCCGATTACAACTATGCCGAGTCGCTAGTATTACGTGAACTTCAACGTGCACACTTCTCTGAAGAAATTACAAGATTACAATCGAATAGAGCTTGTAGTCGCGCCTTTCAACGCCTTAAGCCATTTTTACAGGATGGGATTGTAAGGGTAGGTGGACGCTTGTCCAACTCGCAGTTGAGTTTCGACCAACGGCGCCCTATAGTTTTACCGCGCAAAGACCATATCATGAATTTATTAGTCGATTACCATCATAAATTGAATTCGCACGCTGGCCCTGACTTGCTGATGTCGATCTTGCGTCAGAATTATTGGATTCTTTCTGCACGTAGTTTAATACGCAATCGGGTGCACAGATGTATAGCTTGCTTTCGGGCACGCCCCAAGCCGTCATTTCCGGAAATGGCGGAACTTAGATCTTGTAGAGTAATACAATCAGTAAAGCCCTTTACGCACACCGGGTCTGATTTCGCTGGTCCGTTTAAGGTCACGCTCACTCGCGGGCGTGGTATAAGATCCACAAAGGCTTACGTCTGCATTTTCGTATGTCTAACTACTCGAGCGGTGCATATAGAACTCGTTGGTGATCTAAGCACAGCAGGCTTTATGGGTGCATTTAAAAGATTTCTATCCCGCCGTGGCCCTGTAAGTAAATTATATTCGGATAATGGTACGAACTACGTCGGTGCAAAACGTATTTTATCAGAACTACATGAGCTCTTAACTAGCAAGTATTATAATTCGGAGTTCGCTCACATTCTAGCCGAGAACCGCATTGAGTGGTCTCTGAACGTCCCAGCCGCGAGTCATTTTGGGGGCAATTGGGAGACTAATATTAAGAGTCTAAAGAGTCACTTATACCAAGTAATAGGAGATCAAATTTTGTCCTTCGAAGAGCTAAGTACGGTGCTCGCTCAAATCGAATGCGTAATGAATAGCCGCCCACTTTGTCGTACGTTGTCTAGTGACCCCTCGGAACCGCTGGCTCTAACTCCAGCACATTTTTTAAATTTAACGCCTTTAAAGTATTTGCCCGCCGTAGATATGGATGAGAACAGACTTAGCATTTCCGCACGCCACAAATTATTAGACCGGTTAGTGCAATCGTTTTGGAAACGATGGAGGATGGAATACTTGCATACTTTGCAGTCTCGGCAAAAATGGAACACAGCAACTGAGCCTTTAGCTGTAGGAACTGTAGTTGTGCTCACCAAAGAGAATACGCCGCCTCTCCACTGGCCGTTAGGAATTGTCGAAGAGGTCTTTCCCGGCTCCGACGGAGTAATTAGGGTAGCTCGCGTTAAGACCACGGTTGGGTCTTACCTGCGTCCTGTTGTCCGTTTGTGCCCCCTGCCTCTTCCATAGTTTAAATTAGCTTTCTAGATTAGAAATTGTAGTTGAATTTAGGTAATCTTAGCGTTAGTTAGTTATTTTGTTAGTTTGATCTTAGCTCTAGTTGTTTTAGTTATTTTTTGAAGGAAATCCTTCAAGGGCGGGGGGAGATGGTTGCGCGGAAAACCATTCGTATTTATTTAATTTGACGGTAGGCTGCCAAATCGGTTATCCCATTCCAAAACGATATCATTCATACCCTCCTATCGACACATCGGGGTGGTGGGGTGGGAGGGGAAAGAAGATGATTCTAGAATATCACGTAATCATCGCAACCGAAGATATAAAAGGCACGCGCGACCGACGCGCGCGCTCTTCCCGCCGCGCTCGTTGTTGGAACCACACCGCTAGTAGAACCGCTTTAGCCTGGAAGCAGTCGAGCTCCAGGAAACCCGCCTCACCTCGTGTGAGATATAGTCGCGCACCGCCTCTCTCCGGAGTGTTCCAGAAGAAGTTCCAGAAGTCGCAGCTATAGTGCTCGACCGAATAGAAGAAACCCCGGTGAGTCAATATTCCTAATAATACTGCCTGCTTGATATAATTGTTTTAACCCGCTCCAATTTTGTGTTTTCTCCTAATCAAGCAGGATTCCTTTCATCGATTTGGCAAATAATAGTTCGTTTTTAGGGAAGAGCGAGTGCATTGTACCGCATGCTATAGTTGCCGTTTATATAAGTGTAGAAACATTTTGTAGATACAGTCCACTTAGATTAATAGCTCGCGTAATAGGTTTAAGGTTCGACCGGGGAATTCGACTTCGGCGACCTTAGGCTCGACGCTCCATCATGTGGTATTAAAAAATTTACTATCCTAATTCACAATTTAGACGTTGGTTTTATATAAACTACTCCTAATTAGAGAGAAAATTAACAAACTTCACAAAATCAAAATAAGAGACTTTTTATCCGTCACCTTTGTTCACACAATTTTTAATCAGGCAGCCCAAGCAGTAAGTACCCACAACGGTTTATAAAATTCACTGTAGAATGCACTATGCAGTGAAGTTGTCTATGCTCATGATCGTCCAGTGATTTATTTTCATAAACTTCAAGCAAACAATAAACTTGTTATCCCAAGCTCAAAAAAAAACAGCTAAATATAATTAAATTGTGTAGATACATATTGTTTTAAAATTATGTGTGTATAGACAGCAAGGGAAAAAACAATTAATTTGAATATCAATTTGAGTAGAATAGTTATTGCTTATTAGGCGACAACCGACAACGACAGTTACAACTGTGACATTACAGTTCACACTTGACAGGGAGTTTGACACAACATAATGATATTTTTTTAGGTGATCGATGCATTTAGGAATCCTTAATTATTCAAAATTTTAAACCTTTAATAGGAGATGAAATATTTAGTTGATATTGATTTCGCGGGTTGGCATTGTTCACAAGTTCTTATTAATCTATTATTGGTTCATTGACATCGATGTTTGACATGTGGCAACATCGATGTTTCGATGTTTATCGTGTGGTAACATCGATGTTTTAATTTCTAACATCGTGTCGTAAACTGGGCGTCACTCCATGTTAATCCTTTAAGGTGACAACGCATCTCCATTTTGATTTTTAATCTAGGATAGACGTAGGTGTCGATGGGTTGTAGCATCAACTTACCATTATGTGGATTGTGTGTTTGTTGTCATCCTCGCTTATATAAAACAATAACAGCTAAGTCAACTGAAATTCATCTTGTTAATAATATATCAGTATATCACGTAAGGTCCTAAATCGACCACACTACTAACGAGCCTATAAAGCTTATCTTATCAGCCCCTCTTGAATCCGCTGCTAGATACAGGCGTTCTCAAGGACGCGTCAATTTTTTTTGTTTAATTTATCTCGATAGATGGGTAGTGCCGATAAGTGAGGGTAGTACGATATCTTTGAATTTAGGTTCGGCATCTTCAAATGGTTATACCGCCAATGTTCCTTATTAGCCAGAGCGCACTGCGCAAGGTGCCAGTTTGGTTAATATTTGAGGACGTTGATATTTAAATATAAATTTATCGATAAACTTTTTTAAATATTATCAATGCTATTAAAATCACTAATATTTCCTTTAACCACTTCTAAGCTTAAAATGCTTGTGTTAGTTGTGGTCTATAACTTATAAGTTCGCGATCCGGCGTTTCAAACCTAGAAGCAAAAATACATATAATGCTAGAAGCAAAAATCCTTGCATACATAATTATATAAGTGAGGCACGTTCTTGAACTACGAATGTAGGTACATTACGGTGAATAAAGGTGCTTCTAGCTCACCTAAATACAAACTCTTTTCAGAGAACTCATTCTAGTAGCTGTTATTTAAGCGATCCAGGCAGCGATAATCCTCAGTCTAGACTCCGAGCGTAAGTGTGCAAATAAGCGTAGGGACTGACGGATGTAAGCAGCAGTTCACCTGACGTACACGTGTTCGCGACGGATTAGTCGGAGTGAGTACTTAAAATGAGCAAAGTACAGGCGATAAATAAAACTATAAGGATTCGCTTGTAAAAGTGTTTTCTCCTAAGTGTCATTCTAAGTTGAAAATTATATTGCTGATTGCAATAATGAGGTCGGGAGTTGGCAATTATAATTTTGTATAAAATAAAATATTTATAAACTCCTGAACGAATTATTTAATATATATTATATAATATAAATACTACATATACCTATTAATTATATAATAAACTATATTATAAAATATAAAATACTGTATCATGCAACATCTATATTATGGTTGTAGCACGCATGGGTCGGCTCAACCTGCTCTCGCAGAGTACCAGCGTAGCTCTGCTGTGTTTTGTATGGTGAACATGGGCATATCTATATATAGGCTTTTTGGGCTGTAATACAGGGCCCCATGGATAAAAATGGCCCCCAGCCCCATTGAAGACAATAGCTATCAAAGTTTTTGTAATAATTATGACGATATTATGTAAAATTTTGAGTTTTAGTTGAATTGAGGATGAAAGAGTGTATTTTCGAAAAGAGGCATGAAATTTATTTACTAAAGTGGCTAAACTCAATATTATTTTTTGGAAGAAATTTAAGAGAGAATATTTGTTAAGGCAAAAGTTAATTATGTCATTAAAAGAGATCGTGAGTAACATACGATACCAATCATCATCATCGGATCTCAGATCAAAAATTAAAGATATACGAAGAGAAAACTAAAAACTTTAAAACTAGAGTGGAAACAGAATACAGTGATAAATTATTATACACATTAGACGTCCAGACCGAATTTCGGTTAAGCCAACCTGCCTCAACGGAGGCTAGCTATCGGCGCAGGACAGGATTATAGTGCCTAAGTGTATGCGTAGGTGAGACACCGTCAACTTTCCTGTCTCCGGGCAGCTGCTGAGAATTTCTTTACAGAAAAATTGAACTACTGATATTTTTGGCCCGACCCGGGATTCGACCCCAGGACCTCATGATCAGCCTATATATATATATATATATATATATATATTTTTTTTTAATATATATTTTTGCGCCCTACTATAACCACTTGACCAACGAGGCAGTCACAGTGACATTAACAAGATACGAATTACATCAATTTTTAGTTAAAATTTTTAAACAGTCAAAATTTTTAAAGAGACGCTAAATATTGCGTTGGAAAAGCTTTGGATTTAAAAAGAAGACGCTAAGTCTATGAGGCATGTAGTAAGAAATTCAAATTTTTAATGAATTTGCAAGGCAACAATAACGACACCGCCTTTCAGTGAAAAGTTAATGCCAATTAATGAAAAGCAACTTGTTAATGTTTTCCCAAATTGCATACAATTTTATAAATAAATAAATACATTATATGTAATATATTCATAAATAAAATAAAACAGCTTAGGGTAAGCGCAGACCGAACTGCAAAATGCTCGCGCATGCTCAAGCAAATTTTTGACTACTCGACCATGCAGGCGGCATCCGTGCGCCTCCGCGAGCAAGATCCATTGAAAGTGCTCTGGGTTGCTAGGGGGCGTGCATGACCAATTTGATGCCAAAAATCCGACGTTGATAGACGAGTTCAATATGACTTGAGACTTGGTGATTATCGCCCTTTTGGCAGAGGAAGAGGAACATGAAGAACATATTAATGAAATCAGACGTCAGAAAATTAGAACAGTATGGGTAGAAGAAACGTGGAGATTCTTTCCCAAGCGTTGGCTTTTAACATACGATCGCTGTACTTTGATATATTGATTTTACTGACTTGATATATTGTACAGACACTCAAAACGCTGCACCAAACTTATCTTCGTCCATGATTCCGACTTTTGTGACGCGCTTATAGGTATTAACTAAAAAAACTGTTTGGACATGCCAAACAGTTTTTTCGCTGCGGCAATACTGAGTGCGGGCGGCTACGGTGCGAGCGCGCTCGCGCATGCTCGAACATGCATCCTGCAAACTCGAGCATGGTCGAGTATCACGTTTGGAACATAGAATAATAACACCTAGAACGATAGTTCCCTACAAAGCGGACGTTCTTAAGTGAGGCAAAAACAAAATCTATGTGTGCGTAAGCCACTTGTGTTTACGCTAGACGAAACGCACTCAAGTGAAAAAATAATTTTGCCAATACATTAAATTTTCCCCAAAAGTAGGGAAGTTGAAACTATATTGGACTAATAGTTACGACGTAACGTATGACTGATACAAATGTGAAAATAAGTTTTTTGAATTCTGTTATCGAAGTGTAGCCCGCCAAATTCAAAATATTCTTGAATAGCGCATTTGCCTATGTAGCCAAGTGAGATTTTTATGAGCCATCGAAATGTGATTGCATCATATTTTTCTTTGTTACTGTATAGGTTATAATAAATGTATACGTTATAATTATATGACTAATGCAAGTTCGATATACACACCCGCCCGATACCCGACACATGACTGTTCGACGAACGATTGATCGAATTCAGTATATATTTTTCAGTTTGTTTTTAACTATTTTTTTAAATAATTGTTGAGTAATGGTGTACCGCACCTCACTGCATGCATGATGTAAGCTACATTACGAAAAACACAAGATCATTTTAATTTTGGCAGGTTTCACACAGTAGATGCATTTCAGCTTAAAGTGATTGGGAAAAATTTATTAGAAAAACACAAATAAAAATTAAAATCATTTATTTCAGTAGCCTTGTAACTGCAACTGTTTCCTGAATAACTGACGCTTTGATGATACGAATCGTAAAGTATTTTCTTTTTTGGATTCATAGAACAGTCTAATTCTTAAGAATTAGACTGTTCTATGATAGCTACTTAAGTAGCGCTCGACAATAAGTCTCATCAAATTCGTGTCATGGAAGTGGGAGTTAACGTGTTCTATAGAAAATATACGAGTTCCTCCTATGAATCTTCTCATAATTAGAAGTGTGATTTCTTTTTCGGAAATATTGCCTGGATTTTCTTTTAGATAACGTCTCAGAACAGTTTCAATAACACTACAAATAGAATAAACTTCTTTTGAGGCGTAAACCAATCCACCTTTATCCCTCATACATACTAATTTATGGAACCAAAGTTTCTCTTTTGCAAGCATGTTATCAATGCAATATTTACATTTTACTCGGGTTGTGAGATGTCTAGCTACATTTCCAGCTATATAGCCAACAATGTGGTTTCTGCAGTTAGGATCATCGCTACCCGATGAAATTTCGAATCCGACATCATTTGGAATCGGTGTTTTCAATAAGTGTTCAGTTAATTCTTTTTCTTCATCATTAAATCTTTCGGAAAATGAAGTATTATTGATGCAAGTTAAAGCAGATGAACATGTTAAAATAGGTATGTTTTCGAGTGGCACGCAGTTACCAGTTTCACTTACTTGCAGTTCCATGCGGCAGAGCAGTTTTCTGTAGCTACCCTTAAATTGTAGAGCGTTTGGATTGTCATTATGTCCGCTTTGCATTCTTATCAATCCAAAAAGTAGCTCGATATGGTCCTGGCTCAACCTGTAGGTTGTAATATACTCCAGTTCTTTTGTATCTTCAACTAAGGTATTATATAAGTACTTAAGGCTCTCTATGCAAACTAACAATCCTTTAAAGCCAGGAGAGCACTTTACAGTAAGGGCCGATTGGAAGCTTTTGATTTTGAGATTTATTGAACTCTCTTTTTCATTGTATTTGCGCTTTCTAGTAGTTTTAATCTTTAAGTGAAGTATATATTTTTTGGTTTTCTCTAAAAAATCAAATATTTCCTTTTTATTAGAATTTGAAAGGGGATGGCAAAAACCATGTTGTGTTAACCTTCTCGTATTAAAAATGTCGAACAGGTCGTTGAAAATCATGATAAAATTTTCTGTGCCCTTACTATTCTTGAAATCGTCCAATTTCAAGACTTCGCGGCAAAATTTCAGTGCCACTGCTACACTTCTGCTAAGTAGTTGAACTGCTAACTTTATTTTCATAATAGAGTTTCTAAACTCGAGATGTTTACGCGTTAGTTTATTAGCAATGTGTAAACCTTCTTTTTCTTGAAAGTCATTTAATTTTGTTAAAAATTCCCAGTCCACTTTATTTTCATCTTGGTCTAAGAATACTTTTTTGTCTTCGAAATGATTCCGAACCAGTTTGATCATATGACTGGAATCTAAAAACACCGCTACCTCGTTATTAGCTGCTGGGTGTTTGAATGTAGTTTTCATATTCTCTACGTCCTTTAGTCGGCATCCTAATAATTCCATGGCTGATATATTTGTCGAATGTGCGTCAAATGTCAGAGCAACCACTTTTACGCCTACCTCTTCACATTTAGTCAGGCATATTTTTATCAGGTTAGCTTTTTTGCCCCCCGGTAAGACCATGCACCAAAAAATATCCCAATGGGATCTTCCAGTGTTCATTCAAGCACACAAGAATAAAAGTATAAGCTTCCGTAGCCTTTGTTGTACAATCGGATGTACCTGTGCCAATGTCTACACGCCCGTGGCCTCCTTTTATATTTTGTGGTCGTATTGCCATTTCATCTGCCACTAAAGCACATATTAATTTCTTCTGTGTACATTGTAATACTTTCGATTTCAAAATATGAAATGCTTCATCTGTAAAACCAGGGGAACCATTTATGGTTTTATACCAGTTGTAAATAGTTTTCGGATGTGGGAGGCAAGTATTAAATGTTTTACGAACATAGATGTAAGCTCGTGGCGAGTAAAAATGCAAGGTTAGACAGAATTTCCTAAATTCTGGAGTGTATTTAGGCATCGGTCGTTTTTTATCTTTACATATTTTTTTTAGCTAAGCTACTGTATAAATCTGCTGCAAATACATTTTCCGACAAAATATTGGATATGTCATTATTAATATATCTTTTCTTCCGTAATTCTACTAAAATATTTTTAAGAGTGTCATTTCTTTTCTTTAAGCGTCGATTTTTTTGCTTCAGAGTCTTAATCTTTCTACTGTGTTTTTGTTGCAAAAAGATCTTTTTTCTTAGTTGTCTCCGTAGTGAAGCCTTTTTAGGTGAATCGAAAATAGAATCTAGTTCTGAAGATAAAGGTGTCATTGAAGCGCTTAGATTAAAATTTTTGTCCATCTCACAACCTGAGGCTTCCTGAAAAACATTTATACAAATAAATAAAGTAGTAAGTACGTATCTGCCCCACATACTGATTTACTGGTAGAGAATGCCATAAGGCATAAAGTCCACTGTTTATGCATCTTATTCGTGCAATAAAGAAAATATAAATAAAAATAAGCCAATAGCTACTCGTCAATCGACATAATAATTTACTGTTAGTTTAGTTCCTATATTATTATTATTTTACTACACAAAAGGTGGACTTAACGCTTATTGGCATTCCCTACCATTAATTTTATTTACATTATGTGACTATGATGATGACTATGACTTAATAAAATACTGCACTAGAAAAAATCGACTGGTATCGAGTGGGACTCGAACCCACGATCTTTCACTAACCGGGCAACTGCTCTTCTTTTTCTCTTGTCGTGGATTCGAGTTCTGCTCGATACCAGTCGATTTTTCTACTGCAGTATTTTCTTTTGAAAATAATGGCATTGTGAATGCTTAAAACCACAAATAAATTATGTGACTTGGCTTTGTGTTGATTTATTAAAAACTTACCGGCTGAGGTTGATTTTGCTCTTGACTTAAATCATCACTCTTCTCTTCCGTGCTAAAAACGGGTAGATCCTAGAACACAAAAATTAAACGTAAGAAAAAAAATTAAAAAGCAATCCATATTAAAACAGTTTATAGGTATAGAGCGGAATTTTTTATACCTTAGTTGGAACTGCACCCTTGCGTAATCTACATAGGCCACATTTAGTAATATACTTTACTTCATCCTCAAAATGTAAAGAACAAATTTTTGTATTTTTAGTGGGCTTCCAACTGCTATCATTTCGATTGCGTCTGATTTTTTCTGTCCAACGATCTGCAATGATCGGATCAGAAGGAAACCTAAAACGAAAATGAAACATTCATTTATTATCAGACCATATAATAAATTTCCTTAAAATTTATCATCGATACTTTTTAAATAAAAACAATGCGTTGTATTTTATTCAAATTTATTGACGTATTTTACTTTTAATTAAACGACAAAATGTGGGAGAATTTTTTTCACACTTTGGCAAAATTTCCATATAATATCATGTGTGAATTTTTAAAAATTCATATTTATTTTTGATGAATATTTTACGTAAAAATATAAGTTCAAAAGCACTACTTACACGTGAAATGTAATGTCACTATGTTTCTTGTGTTTCTCTGATGTATTGTGACATCCGTTCACTGCACAAACCGTCATTTTAATTAAAATTATGAGAGCTGTTGTCAACACCATACGACACTGAGCACTAACGGGCCGAGTATTGAACTGAGCCATACTGGCTTAGTTTAAGTTGCCTCACATTACGGACGCGGACTCGGCTTCTAGGTGTTATTATTCTATGGTTTGGAAGTGAATATAATTTTGCACTGTCTGTCAATAGTAATAAAATTAATATTGTAGTGTTCTCAGAAAATGCTCTACTCTGCTCTGCTCTTGGTGTGCGCTGACACTTAGCAGTTAGCGGTTTCTCCAGGATATATTAAATAATGTCTTACAGTTGCTGTTTGTGTATCTAAGTCATCATTTTTTCCAGGCCGTGTACATCATTATAGAGAAAAGCTTTTTGACTTGATTAGTTTGATTATTGGGTCCAACGTAGGGACGGATCATTACTTGGTCTTATGTCGAATTAATGGTCTTTTCAAGCGTTGGCGGCATCGGACATCTGTATCTACCACTGCGTTACAGCGTATAAGAATAGAGAAGTTACAAGATGAAGATGTGATAGAGAAGTATAAATGTAGACTGAGAGAAAATATTAGATGTTTGAATGAGTTGTGTATGAATGATTTAGACTTGAATACTGTGTGGGATAATATTAAGAAAGGTTTGGTGGATACCGCCACCGAAGTATGCGGTGTAAGTAAGAGAACAGATGAAAGGAAAAGTAATACGTTATGGTGGGATGATGACGTACGGGTGGAAGTTGAATCAAAGAAGAAAGCATGGTTAGATTTACTAGCAACCAAAGCTGATAATTCTTCTGGTATGAATGATGAGATTGAAAGAAAAAAGGCAGAATTTAGACGTCTAAATAAGAGAGTAAAAGAAGTTGTTGAAAGGAAAAAGAAAGAAAGAACGGATAAGAATGATAGAAGGATATCTGATAATTTCCAGGCTAACATAAAAATGTTCTGGAAACTCGTAAGAACTGCCAGGGGAAATACAAAACAGCCTATAATAAATGCTATAAGAGACGAGAATGGATGTATTCTGAATGATGAAGTTTCGAATTTAAACAGATGGAAGGAATACTTTGAAAGCGTGTTTATGAGTGAAGAGTCGTATGAATTAAATGAACTAGAAATTCCGAAATAAGTGGAAAGGGGTATGGAGATAAGTGTAGATGAATTAATGAAAGCAATAAAAAGCATGAAAGCAGGTAAGGCAGCTGGATATGATAGAGTATCACCCGAGATGCTAAGGGCTGGAGAGGGAGTGGTGGCAGGCCTGCTGTACACCTTGTTTAATTTATGTTGGGAATTAAAACGGGTACCGGATGAATGGTGTAAAGCAGTTATAGTACCAATATATAAAGGAAAAGGGTCACAGCAGGACTGCAAAAACTACCGCGGTATCAGCTTGCTTAGTATTGTGGGTAAACTGTATGCTAAGGTGTTAATTGAAAGAGTTATGAAAGAAACTGATGGAAAAATTTGGGATGTGCAAGCGGGTTTTAGAAAGGGAATGGGGTGTACAGATCAAGTCTTTTCCATGCGCATGATTGCGGAGAAGTTTTTGGCCAAAAACCAGAAAGTTTTTTGTGCGTTCATGGACTTGGAAAAGGCTTATGACAGAGTGGACAGGAATGTGTTATGGCAAACACTGAACTCATATGGGTTGAGCGCTGGTTTGATACAGGCATTAAGGTCTCTTTATAGGGACTCTAGTGCTTGTGTCAGGATCAATGGGGTCTACTCGGACTGGTTTGGCATCCAAAAAGGTGTCAGACAGGGCTGTGTGGCTTCCCCTTGGCTGTTCAACCTATTTATGGACCGGTGTTTGCAAACTTTGAAAGATGAAGAATGTGGGTTAAGAATGGGCGAGTTAACCGTCAAATGCCTTTTGTATGCCGATGATCAAGTCATACTTGCGTCATCGGCGGCAGAGTTGCAAATGATGGTTACATTAATGATCTGGGAATTAAAAGAAAGGGGAATGAAAGTGAACGCAAGTAAGACGAAAGTGATGGTTTTTGAAAGAGAAGAAAGCAAAACGGTATGTGAAATAAGAATAGAAGGAGAGTTGATTGAGCAAGTGGATGAGTTTGTGTATTTGGGATGTGTATTTAGCAGGGATGGTAGATATGATAGGGATATAGAACGACGAGTAAATGCAGGGAATAGAGTGAATGGGGCACTACACTCTATTATGAAGAACCAGAATTTGTCAAAACAGGCACGTATGGTAATTCATAATGCTGTGTTAGTCCTTACTTTAATGTATGGTAGTGAAAGCTGGGTGTGGCAGAAGAAGCACGAAAGTAGAATAAATGCTGTAGAAATGCGGTCTTTAAGGAATATGCTAGGGTGTAATCTGAATGACAGGGTGAGAAATTGCGTGATAAGAGATAAATGTGGTATGCAAGATGATGTTGTGACCAGGATTAAGAAAGGAATGCTTCGGTGGTTTGGTCACGTAGAAAGAATGAATGAGGAAAGAGTGACAAAGCAAATTTATATGGCAGATGTGAATGGCCGAGTCGGGAAGGGACGCCCTAGGAAAAAGTTTATCGACCAAATTGGCGATATTTTGAAAATGGGCCACGTTAGAAGTACCCTTAACCGACGAGCATGTATGCGTAGATATATGGATGTAAAGGAGGCGAAAGAGGTATGTCAGGATCGTGCCAAATGGAAGTCCGTAGTCTCTGCCTACCCCTCTGGGTGACAGGCGTGAGTGTTTATGTTTATGTTTAGTTTGATTAATTTGGTAGGGGCCCAAGTAGTGTTAGCCCAGGGTCCCACAAATTTACGGTCTATCCCTGATGATAAGTGCAGAGAAACGGACTCTTATTACTGGAAACGAGGCCCTCTAGGGTGTCTTTTGTCCACTCAAAAAGGTTAAAAAATTTAACTTTTATTCCTTAATCTTTTCATGTAGTGGCGGCGCATAAGAATATCTATTACCTCACATCGTCCCGTGGGTGTCTTATAACCTTACAAGGCGACAGAGGAAAATAAACCAGCAGATAGGCAGCAGCTTCAGTCTTTCTCGCCAGCCAAACCTGGCAACTATGGCAAATATCCCTCTACGAGACAATCTATGTGGAAGACCTCTCGTTTTTTGTTACTCTGTAACGTTACTCTGTAACGAGAGGTGCCTTGTGGACAGCAACGGTACGGACGTATATTATGCAGTCTACATGCCGAAAAGGGCAAAAATGTTAGGGCTATTTAATTAAAATTCTACTTACGTTATGTTTTTGCAAATAAATGACGAATTTAATGTTTCGATGATGTTCATTAAAAACTCGTAGGTTGAAAAAATAAAAGCTTATCCTCTCGTCTGTGAGGCGACCGGGTCCCGGTTAGTGACAGAATATGCGCGTTTGTGAAGCGACCGGGAGCCGGATCCAATAAGTAGTCCTTCGTCTTGCTTATATTAAGGGTTTTCGCATATATCTTTCTCTTTTTAACTCATTACGAAAGCATAATGCTTAAACATGTTAGCTATTGGACCGCGTCTTTGCCGGATTACGTCATGTAAGAGTCAAATATTATGAAGAGAAGCAGTGTTGCCGTTTTAGCGACTTTCTCGCTAGATTTAGCGGATTTTAACAATGTTTAGCGAATAAAAAAATCGCTTTAGCGAGAAATAATTATTTAGCGACTTCTAGCGACATTTGGACTTTTGAGATGGCGACTTTTTTTTATAAAGTAATTCATTTCAAATAAGTCATTTATCATATGTCCAATTTTGTAATCTACCGTTGGTAACACTGTATATATAATATAATTTCACGAGAATTCCCGAATATAAACTAACAATTCAATGTCGTTCATTCACTTTCATCTGCTTTGACCTTATACCATGGTCTAAGGTTTCGACATACAAAAATGTAGCAGGAGTAAAAATATTAGAAGATTTATGTAATTTTGCAATATTATCACTACCGCACTCAAATGCAGAATTTGAATTTATCACGTATTTGGTGCTATGAATGTAGTTAAAAGCAAACTGCGAAACAAGCTATCAGAAAAACTTTTAAATTCCATTCTTCTAATTAGAAATCAGTTAAGCAACGAATGATTGATATGCGAGATTAATATTGCGAAATGATTTTCCCGAAGATGTCAACCAAGTCGATAAAGGCAAACGAAAGATGGGAACTGGAGACGTTGGCGAAGCTTCAACTTCCGCTGAAGTTCGTTTTGAAGATTTGGATCCATACTTCGCTATTAATTTTGAATTTTAGGTACAAGAACGTATTGAGCTAATTGTTTTATTTTTAATAAGATAACTAATGTTTAAATGTGGTTTAAAGATTTAAGATTCAATTTTTTACAATATTTTTTATTTTGTACATGAATAATTTTTGTTTTGGTTGTCATATCTTTAACCTAAACAAATAACTGATTTATATGAAATAGAGTCCGCTCCTTTTAAGGTTTTACTGAATTTATAGTTTTAGATTTTCGGTATTCATTGACCATTTGGCAAGATTTTTCAGTTAGCCCAATGGTACCACGAAAATATACCTAGGGACATCTAGCGGATTTTAAGAAAAAGAAAAATCATATTTCTGGCGGATTTTTTCTGTTAGTTTAGAGACTTTAAAATTTGTAGAACGGCCACCCTGAAGAGAAGTTCGCCGGTCACATACGTCTGACCACCTTGTTTAAGTGTGTTATAAAAGGTAAACAGCTGTTAAATAGGTTGATAAAGAAGAAAATACGATGGAAAGGTAAGTTATATTTAATTTCTATGAATAATATTAAAGGTGTAACTTATTTTTTTGTAATTTTCGGCCTTTTTTTCAAACCTACTCTGTGTCGAACTACGAGTATGATTTTGATTTGGTTTAATTTTTATTAAAACACGTCTAACTTATTAATTTAATATCATGAACTAGTCGCCCACTTAATGAATTTAGCTTGGATTTAGTGTGAAACATGTATTAATACTTAAAAAGTAATAAATAGATGTACTTTACTTTCAAACCGGGAATCGGTCTCACCACAGACATTGTTTCACAGATCCTATTTAAGACTAAGTATAGTATGGATATTCCCTGCGTGTTAGAATTTTTGAATCGACTTCACAAAGAAGGAGGGTCGCAATACGACTGATTTTTCACGTGTTTGTTATCCAATTTTACTTCATTTACATTTACACACATTTTAATATTTGTTATTATTATTGAAAAAATATTCTTCGCCCAATAGGATGAAATTAAAGTCGGTGTTGTTTTTTCTGTTGAAGCACTACAAGTTTTTAATGTTTCATAATATTTTTGAAAAGTTATGTACGCTCATTTTTTATTTTCATGAATTTTTTTTTTCTGTTTAGAATTTTTAATACTATTTCCGTTAAGTGTTTTTATTTGCTTTGTTCTGTTTTGAGTGCTCTCTTTTGTTTTTTCGATGCATAAGATCAACAACAAGAGGCGGACAGAGAAGAGGCGCCGGTGGACGCGGGGCACGCAGAGCCTCTGGTCCACGTACGCGTGGTGGGCGGCCTGGTGGAGGTGGTGGCGGCTTACAAAGGCCTTCTTCTGACTCGTAATAGCGGCTTTTTATTAACACATAAATAATATATATATACAGTATATATATATAATACTCGAAATTGTATTTTAGGATATTCAGTGGCAACCTCGATGATATCTTTTTTTTTTTTTTTTTTTTTTTTATAGGATAGGGTGACAAACGAGCACACAGTCTACCTGATGGTAAGTGGTTGCTGCGGCCCATAGACATCTACATCTATCTTCCATTACAAATCAAAATGCAGATGCGTTGTCACCCGTGAGGACTGAGATGGAATGCCTCATTTCCAGTAAAAAGGGTATCCGGTTCTCTACACTCACCATACGAAATACAGCAGCATTAAGCTACTATTTCACGCTGGTATTCTGTGAGAGCGTGGTCCTTCCCCGGTCGAGCCGACCCATTCGTGCTACAACTATACTACTAATATAATTGCAGCATGGCTCTACCACGTTAAAACGTTCGTTCTCGGAGACTCTGGCTCTGGAGAGAGCCATAACTTCTAAACGACCACGAATTCTTCCTGAACCAAGACCATCGACATCGACTACGTAAATATTTACTTATTACGTCCTTTTATTAATGTATGTAGAAAATAATGCGTTGACATGTGATAATAATTTGGTTTTTAGAACACAACGTTTGTGGTCGTCTCTGAAGGTAATGACATGCGACCCAGCTTCAGAACCAATCACACTGCCTGAGAGCCCTCCTACGCCTGCCACACTGTGTGCACGCTCTGGCCCCCCTTCACCCGCTCTGTAATTATTGACAATTTTATGTATTTATTTTACATAACAATTTTCTGTTAAATTAAATTAAACATAAAAACATTTGCAGGCACATTGAATGTGGCAGTAGCGGGGCCTCTACGCCACATTCAATCGTAATCGGTGCAGCAAAACGACCCAGGTTAGTTTTAGTATTGTAATTTTAGCAGTAGTATTAGTAAAAAAGAACTTATTATTATTATATATTTTTATTGACTTTACTATTTATATATTCAGAAATACTAAGGACCCCCTCCTGCTGGATCACAAAAGCGGCGGTGCTCATGACATGCAAAAATAAATACGTATTAAGATAAAATTGATCTCAATTTTAAGATTTGATCTATATATTTTTACAGAATTTCATCTTCGTCACCCCATCGCCCAAGACAGCCTCTTAGGGATAATGATATAAGCACAATACTAAACTATGGTACCTGAAATTTTTATTATTACATCTTCTGACGGAATTCTATCAATAATTTTAATGATGTAGTAATTAAGATGTTTTTGTTCAGGCAGTGAAGAGGACTCCGAGGACGATGGGGAGAACGATGATTTTACCACATCACCAATGGTGCCGAGAGCTGCACGATTTTATTTTCAAGAGGAAGACGACGATGTGGTTAAAACTGATGCGATACCATCGTTTCAATGGCCACCTCAGTCGCAGCAGCCGCAGCAGTTCGAGGCCGTACTACCAATTTTTAATATCCCCGATCCCAAACCCACAACCAATCCTGAGCCCACAACCGATTCCGAACCCATAACCGAGCCGGAACTCACAACTGAGTTACAACCGTCATCAAAATTTGTGTTCAATTGGAGAGCGTTCTCGCAACCTCAAATTCCACCTGAGTTGAGAAGAGAACCTTTCTCCGACAGTAATTGTGGTCCCACTGTTTCATTAGCGACCCCATATGAAGCATTTACTGCCATTTGGGATCGGCAAATAATGGAATACATAGCTAGTGAAACAAATAAATACGCACAACAGCTGGCAACGTACATGCTGGAGGAAGGCTCCATACGCCCTAACAGCCGTATTACCAAGTGGCAGCCCACCGACGTCGATGAACTATACGTGTATTTGGCTATAATTCTGGCCACTGGAATTGTAGTCAAATCACGTCTCGAGGAGTACTGGAATAAGACTGAGGAAATTTTCAGTACACCCGGGTTCTCGGCGTCGATGAAGTATGATCGTTTTGTGCTGTTGAGCAAATGTCTCCATTTTCAAGACAATGATAGTTGTAACCCGGAATTGATGACGCGTTCTGAGGCTAAATTGTTTAAAATTAAACCTATACTAGACCATCTTAATTCCAGATTCCCACAACTATATAACATGTCACAAAATGTAGCTTTGGACGAGAGTCTAACTATGTGGAAGGGCTGGTTAGACATAAACCAGTTTATAAAAAAATAAGGCTGCTTCAGTAGGAATAAAAACCTACGAAGTATGTGAATCCCAGACTGGTTACTTGTGGCGTTTCGAAGTCCACGCAGGGCAAGATGATTCCTCGACTCCACAAGAAGGTCCAATTTCTGGAATTATCTCCTCCTTAGTGATCAGGCTTTTAAATGGTCTTGAGCACAAAGGCCATACTATCTGGATGGATAATTTTTACAATTCCCCAGCCCTTGCGCGAGAGTTGAAAGTTCGGGGCTTTGACTGCGTGGGAACGCTTCGAACAAATCGCCAGTTTGTTCCCTCAGAAATCACAAACTTAAAAAAAAGTGACATGTCGATTGGTCAATTGTGTGGCTGCACCTCGCAGGATGTGGATATCGTGGTATGGAGAGATAAGAACCGTGTAGCTCTTATTTCAACATACCATGGTTTAGCATCTGTTAGGTGCGGTGACACTCTAAAGCCCTCGATCATATCGGATTATAATATCTGTATGGGAGGGGTTGACCGAAAGGATCAAATGATCGCCATGTTCCCGATTGAACGAAAGCGTACTCGAGTGTGGTACAAAAAATTTTTCAGACGCCTATTGAATGTGAGTGTTCTAAACGCTTACACATTACTAAAATCACAACACCAAATTACCCATCGAAATTTTCGTAAAACTTTGGTGGGTCAATTGATAGCACATCACACGACTGCACAAATAGTTGTGGCTCCTTCGGTATTAGGGGGGCATTTTCCAGCACAATATGAGTTTGTTGCCGGCAAACAACATGAGCGGTTGCGACGTTTGTGCGCCGTGTGTAAAAAACGAACAACCGCTTATTGCAAAGCGTGCAATGTCCCCCTATGTGTATTTACCTGCTTTGAGCCACACCACTCACCACAGTAAAACTATACAGAAACACTATCCTAAAACGCAGAAAAGTTATTTTATATTATTACATACAACAAAAAATAAAGAGTCGTATCCATATTTTTCTAACCTCATTGTGACTAAAGTAGTTGTTTTTTTACAATTTTTATCAACATTGTTCTTAAAATATTTCTAGGAAGCAAACTTATTTTCTGTTTGAATTTGATACCTTGATCTATGTAAATCTTGGTAAATATAACACTCTTTTGATAGTATGTACCTAAAACCAAAGAAAAGAGTTTTAAATGAGCACTGTGTTTTGTGCCCATTTTAAGTACCATATTTGTTCAGCTCTTACTCAAGTTATATTAATCTTAGAACTATGTTGCTATTTTAACTTGTAGCTGATATGCTCAACTTACTGTAAACATAAAATGTTTGACCCTTAAACAAAGAGTCTTTTCAAACCATTGAGAAACATGACGGCCAATTAAAATACCAAACAGAGTGGTTGATTTTAGTCGCTTTTATTAAAACAAGTGGTGTGTAAAAAAATGTATGATGACGTGTGATGTTTGTATTATTTTTTTGTTTCAAATATGTTATCCTATTAATAAAATAACATATAAAAGCTATTAATTGTTTTATTTGTACAATAAATAATAAAAATCATCAAATTTGGAGGAACCTACATTATGGGCTATATTTAACCGTCCAATTTAATACTAATGATAAAAAATTGAATACAATTTGTAGAATTGTTGTCTTGGAGTCATAATTTATTAATAAATATCCATTATTCTAATTATAATTAGAGATATTCCAATTGGTATGAAATAATTGCCCTCCACAAGCCCTGAATGTGTTGCGACCGGGAGCCGGTTGCACACATCTGACAAATGCGGCTTTTGACAGTACACAGTTGTAAGGTTAAGTTACAATATGTATACGTCCCTATGCTTGGTACAGATCTCTCATTTCTGAGAGTACCTAGGTAAACTAATTACCTTTGTCAAAACATTGTTGTTTTAATTAATGGGACTTTGTTTTTTAAAATAACAATGAAAACAACTGTTCCTTTATTTTAAGTAGGTACAACTTACGGGAAAGACGAAGGATAACTTCTCAAAAAATATGTTTATACTTGGATCTTTCCGCTTACAACGGTCATGCCTTGACACCGATGCCTGCATCAGGCAGCGAAACTGGTATATTTTGTGACTCCAGATCAAATTTTTATATTTTGACAACCCTAAAGGGAGGCCCAAATTTAGCAATGGATGTTTAGCGATGGGCTTTAACGATGAAAATGTAATTAATTTTTGTAGAAATTACGCGACCAAGCCACAACGTGTTAAATACATGCATTAACTTGTTAGGATTACCGATTATCTTACAGATAATTTAAGACGCTGTCTAGGATTAAGGCCACCGTTGGATTATTTATTACTAACAGGAGAATTAAGCACTGGAAACTTGGCAGCACATCGTGAAGCTAGAAGGCTTTTAATTATAATGTAAGTGTACGACACAGAGTAATTAATGAGGTCCTTAACTTAAAGTTACGGTAAAGTTCTTAATTCTTTTCATAAGCCTCGTTTCTTTATTAGTGATCGATGGCTTCGTGTTTTTAACCCCTGATGCGAACAGAGAGGTGTTACATGTTTAACTTGTGGCATCGGTTTGCCTGTGGCATCGTAGGTCCTAGCTCCCAAGCGGATGAACCCATTTAGATTTAGTTTTTTTTTTGTTTGAAAGGTGATTTGAATAAGAGTGTTTTAGCTATGATTCAGGATTTTTTAAGCCATTTGAAGATCATCAGCTCGTTTTGTTTCGAGGGTTTTTAAAAATTCCAATTGAAGTTACATATCTTTCTGTTCTTCCTCGGCCAGGCGAGAATTGTTCGGATTAATCCCAGCCACCAAATTTCATGAACGCACTACGCGGCAAACCTCCCGATACCATCCACACCATCTGGATGCTTGGCGGTCCACCACTGTACGTTTCACTAGGAGTTTTCATCCGCGTACGACGTCTCTGTGTAATAGTTTACCACCGGCGATTTTTCCGGACTGATACGACCTGGGGACCTTCCAGAAAAGAGCTTACTCCTTTCTAAAGGGTTGGCAACGCACCTGCAATTTCCCTGTTGATGTTCATGGGCGGCGGAAGTCACTTAACATCAGGTGAACCGTATGCTCGTTTGTACCCTGTTCTATAAAAAAAAAGATGTCCATGGACAGAAGTAGCCACTTCAACAATCAGGTAGACTAAGTTAGTATGTTACTTCAATTAAATTAAATAAAAAAACTTACAATAATCTAAAAATAATTTGAGAAACAGCTTTTAAGCGATCGCCTCAATCGCGTGATTGATGAAGGAAAAGGAGGTTTTATCAAAAATCAAACCCATATAAATAATGGTGTTAATGGTAATAGTGGGGGTCATTGTAGAAGCGTGCTCGTCGCGACCCCTGCCAGCCCTTTTCAGGGCTGCAATTCTACACAGCTGCGCACCCATGCAAACGAGGGTTAGGGCGTCCCCCCAAGGCGACGCACACCAGCTCGTCCCCGTTGGTGTGGAATGCAGCGCGCAGAGCGGCGATGGGGACCGCCACCCGTCACGCACAGCCCGACACGGCGGAAGGTGGAGGACGGAGTGCAGAGTTGGCACGTGGAATGTTAGAGGGGGCATGAGAGATAAGACGAATGATTTGATCGAAATAATGAAAGAAAGAGAATTAGATGTCGTGTGTATGTCGGAGACCAAACGGAAAGGCAGTGGTACTGAAGAGCTCCCTGGCGGGACGTTAGCTATATGGTCCGGAGTCCCGGAAAGCGAGAACGCCTGCCAGGGAGTGGGAGTGCTGTTGTCGTCCCGGTTGGTCGATCTTATGACTGAATACAAGGTTGTGAACTCAAGACTTCTCTGGGTTCGCTTCAAAATGGGACTGAGGAAGTTATTCCTTTTGGCTGTTTATGCGCCGGTAGCTTCGTCGTCCAGGGCTGAGCTGGAGGAGTTTTGGGAGAATGTAAGAGAAGTTCTAGATTTGGTTAAGGGAAACGAAAGAACTGTTGTATGTGGTGATTTGAATGGATGGGTAGGTATCGCTCGACCAGGATACGAGTCGGTGCTTGGAAAGTTTGGCGATAAAAGGGTTAATGATGCTGGCAAGCTTATACTGGCTGTATGCAAGGAAAAGGGTCTTCTTGTGACAAACACTATGTTTAATCACAGGAAAATCCATATGTACACTAGAGAAAGAAAGAATGAGAGAAGTATGATTGATTTGTTCCTGGTGGATGACCGACTGCGAAAACAGGTGATGGATACACGAGTGTTCAGGGGTGCTGACCTGGGAACGGATCATTATCTAGTAATTACTAGATTTAGGGGTTTGTTCGCGGGTTGGCGCTACCGGACGGCAGTAACAGAACCACAGTCGGTCTGTCGCATCCGAAGCTGGAAGCTTCAGGAAGCGGATACTAGGGACAAATATCACACGAGGGTAGCCGAAAAGCTTGACACCATCGATGGCAGGAAAGAATGTGTGGAGAGAACATGGCAGAACCTTAGGGATGGAATGGTAAGTGCAGCGGAAGAAGTATGTGGTACGACAAAAAGAGGTAGTAGTAAAAGAAGAGATGCATGGTGGAATGATGAAGTGAGAGAAGCTGTAAAAAAAGAAGAAAAAAGCATGGTTAGACTACTTGGCCTCTAGTAACGATGAGCATATGAGAGAGAAGATGAAAGAAAGATATAAGCTGCAGAAAGTTCATGCGAAAACATTGATTGAGGAAGTACGTGAAAGGTGTAGAATAGAAGCGGACGAGAGGTTGTCGCACAACTTTAGGGAAAACTCCAAACTCTTCTGGAAAGAGGTTGGAAGGTCCCGGAGTGGTGCGACAGCCTTAAGAATGAACAAAGTGCTTTCGAGAACCAATGACGTCCTCTCAGAAAAATCGGACGTCATGCAGCGATGGAGTGAATTTTATAGAGAAATGTATGCGTGTCATGATCTTAGTGAAGGATCCGGGGGTGACGCCGTGACTGGCACGCCAGACACGGACCTCGATGACACTGAGGTCATCAGCATGAAAGAGATTGAACGTGCGATTCGAAGTTTGAAATGTGGTAAGGCTGCGGGACTAGACAGAGTTACTGCTGAAATGGTCAAGTACGGTGGGCCTCGCGTCTGGGACAGCTTCCATCTGCTGTGCAATTTGTGCTGGCGGACGGGAGATGTCCCGGATGATTGGCGATCCGCGGTCATTGTGCCTTTATATAAAGGTAAAGGTTCACATTTTGACTGCGGGTGCTATCGGGCGATCAGCTTGACCAGTTTAGCAAGTAAAGTTTACTCGAAGGTTTTGACACGTAGGATGCAAGAGAAATCGGAAAGATTCTTATGGGAGGCACAATGCGGATTTAGACCTGGAAGAGGATGCACGGATCAAATGTTTTCTCTCCGCATGATCACGGAGAAGCTTCTGAGTGTTAACCAGAGGATTTTCTGTGCTTTTGTGGATCTGGAGAAAGCATTTGATAAGGTTATAAGGAAGAAAATGTGGGAACTGTTGCCGGGATATGGTGTGGATGGTCGATTGTTAAGGGCTGTGCAGTCACTTTACTATGACTGTAAAGCCTGTGTGCGGGTAGGGCATGACCTGTCACCCATGTTTAGCGTCCAAGCGGGCGTAAAACAGGGTTGTGTCATGTCTTCCTGGCTGTTCATACTGTATCTCGACAGCTGTTTACAGAAGCTGAAAAATAGCTGTTTGGGTGTGAAATTGGGTGACATAAAAGTTAATTGTCTGCTGTATGCTGATGATGCAGTGCTTATTGCACCATCAGAAGCAGAACTGCAGGCATTAGTCACGTGTATGAAAGAGGAATGTGAAATTAAAGGTCTCCGTTTGAATGCTAATAAAACTAAGGTTCTGGTATTTGAAAAGGACGAAGAGAGAACGAAATGTGAAATATGGGTAAATCAGGAATGTCTAGAACAGGTAAATGAAATTGTATACTTGGGGAGTGCTTTCAGCCGGGATGGAAGATGTGATTTAGATGTGGATAGGCGTGTCGCTGCCGGAAACAAAGTCAATGGTGCCCTGAATGCATTAGTAAAAAGGCAAGGCGTGGTGAAGAGTGCACGCCTTGCAATACATAATGCAGTGTTGGTACCGACTTTGTTATATGGCAGCGAAACCTGGGTATGCCAGAAGAAGCATAAAAGCAAGTTGAATGCAGTGGAGATGCGATCTCTTCGTAAAATGTGTGGCGTTACCTTAGCCGACCGAAAGCGAAACGAAGAGATTCGCAATATGGCAGGATTGAAAGATGACCTTATCACAAAAATTGATAGGGGCGTACTCCAATGGTTTGGGCACGTTGAACGAATGAGTGAAGACCGAATGGTGAAGAAAATATATAGAGCGAAAGTAAATATTAAAAGGTGTCGAGGTAGACCGAGACTAACTTTCGAAGACCATGTGAGCAAATTGCTCGAAGAGGGGAGGGTCAAGAGTACTCGGATACCTAGACGTGCATGTATGAAGAAGTTAATGAACCTGAAAGAAGCGAAAGAGGTATGTAAGGATCGTGACACTTGGCGATCTGTTCTCTCTGGCTACCCCGTTAGGGATTGTGCGTGAAGATAAGTAAGTAAGTAAGTAAGCATATAAATAATAAATCTGTTCACTGTGCTCACTGTTGACGATATATTAAAAAATATATCTTTAAATTAAATTCGTATTCGAGCAAAAAATGAACCGCTATTTGCACTTCTTGTTTTATACTCCCTAAAAGCCTTTACAGAGAACACATGTGGAATCTGATTTCTGAGGAAATTAAGTTAACCTTCCGAAATAAGGCAATTGTATCACAACTCACAGCCCGAGGAGAATAACTATATCAAGATAAAACCAGAGACGTTGTTTAATGATCTATAAACGAAGCTTTTAACTCAATAGGTAACTTCATATACATCAAAACTTAATATCTTCTCAAATATATTTCATTTTATTTAATTTTTTTCTTAACCTTAACGCCATAAATTTCCCATTATAAACACCCCGAGCGAAATCGATTTTATTATTTGTACCACCACTAATGCTATTAAGTGCTAAGAGACACATTACTTTAAGTGTGTTAATGTTTGAATGCAGCTGAATAAATCAGTCGAGCGGTTCAGCTCGCGTTGCCAACTCCGTCAGTATTTTGACTCAAGGCCTAAAGATGTTAAAGAGGTCACAGGCTTGCGGCCAGCCCACCGTTCGTATTGCGCAATGGCCCCATGTAGTATTGACGTAGGTTCACCACATTTGAAATAATAAATTAAGAAAAATCGTAAATGGATTTAAAATCATATAATAAGCGAGCAACACGAATCCCCGTCAGCACCTATGATATTTTTAACCTGGCTAAGTTTTGGTTTGGCGCTAAAGGAAAACATCATATCGTAGTAATCGGCATTTCTAAGAAATTCAAAATAATCTTTTGATAACATGCGAAATCAATCAATAAGCATGCATTGGTTCAGCGCGGCGGACTCTTCCATGCTCGAAAACTTTCTCAGAAATGGAAGGTATGCATTCAGCAGTGAGGCACGTACAGGCTTATTATAATACTTTATAGCCCAGTGAAAATAGACATTTGACTTAGCCAAAATTCGCATAAAGCTGAAAATTGACGACGTTAAACACATCATTATAAATAAAATGTCAAAAATCCCTTTCGATCCTACTTCTGTCAAAAATTTTTTCAAGGTCATACGTACAAAATTACGGTTTTTTTTTCGTTTTTTTCGAAAACGGTAATTTTTATCGTGAAAATAGGTCAGACAAAAGTCGTAGATCATACAATTCTCTACAAAAATGGTCCCGTCACTATTTTATATATTTTGTACGTTTGACCTTTAATAATTTTTTTTATTGCAGAAGTAGGATCAAATGGGGATTTTTGACAATTTATTTATAATGATGTACTTAACGTCTCTGCCAATTTTCAACTCTATGCGAAAGTTATGACTTATTTTTGTCTATTTTGACTGGACTATTACTAAATTGCTAAACAACTAACTACAAATGATATCACAAAGGGTAGTCTTAATCTCCTCTTTGAACCAAACCTTAATTAATAGGTCTTTGTTGAGTCTAGTGAAAAACGAAATATTTGTACATTTCACTTACGCTTTCCAAAATTAAAATCGAACAAGTGACTATTTCTATCTTTGTCTGATAGACTTAGAAATGGGGATGTCCGCAGCAGTAAGTTGAATGCTGGCTATGAGCCGGCCATATAGCTCAAAGAACTGGCAACCGATGGTGAAAAGAGGTTCTGTAGTGACAACCTCGTAAGTGTAAGGCGGCTCCCCCGCACCAGAGGGAGTGACGACCTAGTAAGATATGCAGGAAGTCGATGGATACAGGTGGCTTAGGGCCGTGCTTTGTGGTATTCCTTGAGGTTGGCCTGTGTTCAGGAGTGTATTTGAGGAGGATTAATATGCTATATCAGAAACCGTTAAGCGGATTTATTTTTTATAGAATAAGGGTGACAAACGCGCACACAGTCCACCTGATGGTAATTGGATGCCGTGGCTCATAGACATCTACATTTATCCTCGATTAAGAATCAAAACGCAGATGCGTTGTCATCTCTGAGGACTAAGATGGGATGCCTCGTTTCGAGTAAAAAAGGTCTCCTGATCTCTACACTAAACATACGAAACACAGCAGTATTAAGCTGCTATTTTACGCTGGTATTCTGTGAGAGCGTGGTACTTCCCCGGTCGAGCCGACTCATTCGTGCTACAACCATAATATAGCTGCAGCGTGGCTCTACCACGTTGTAAAACGAGCATCGATAACCAATTGCTAAAAGACACCATGAAATCCTAGGCACACGGGACATATAGTCCCTCTACATGAATGAGGTAAACGAATACCTTTGCTCTCAATGAGAGTTTCATTCGCAAAAAGCAGTCTCGCCTTCTGCGTGACAAGTGGAATGAGGTCGAGCGGACTGAAGGAGCGTTGTCCTTATCAGGTAATGTAGTCATGTTTACATACATACAAATTACGAGCGCTTGCATATACAGACGTGCTTTACCTGTTATGTAACTTCCATAACGTTATGAGATATTAATCAGATTTTATCGATATTTAATCGATTTATAAGCAATACTATGTATGAAACTCTTGGTGATTGTTTATTACGAACATATTTAAAAAATAAATAAATAAGTAAATCTGTCACGTTGTGTAAAGCTATCTTAGATTATTGATTAATAGGTCTTCGCGCGGTCTGAGCGCGATAGCTATTATGGCTATGATAATTCATATAACCAAATACAGAGGACGCCCTACGGGAAAATCATATAGTCATATCATTGTATGAAAACTTAAGACCACAAAGTTTATCTCGAGTAGTTTTCGTTCTAGAGTTTAGTATTTGAATCAATTCGGTACACTACAATATTTTATCGCATTATATTCGTTCTTATTATGTTTATTGTATCTTGCATGGTACGTACAATATATTTAACATGAACATAATATGAGGCACGCCATAGTGTGATAACCAAAGCAGAACTCTGAATCCGACTATAGTGGAATATTTTGTAACTCTGGTTGGAATCGTTTACCGGTAGGGATCCCTCTACAAATGCATTGCCTTTTTATTATGATAATATTTTGTATGACTGTGTATTGGCAGTTCAAACTAATACACATATATATGGAATTCCGTTTCGGGATTCCGAACGCAGCAGGTCAATATATAATCAAGGACCCGTCACACACCTACGTTAGTTTTCCGTTCGAAAATTTGCGGGCAAAACGGGATTCCGTAAGTTTGTCACCAACCCGTTCGGAATTCCGAAACGGAATTCCGTATGTAGTGGCCTAAGAGGCGACAGAGGGAAACTGAAATAGGAGATGTGCAACGGCATCTCTTTGCTATCATCTCAAAATATTAAAAAAAATTGCGGTTGCCAACTCGCCAGCAAATTCTAGATTTGGCAAATATACAGATATAAGGCAAATATACAGAGGAGCCATATGTTTAGCAGTTGATTTTCTAAAGGCTGTAATAACGAATATTTTGCAAACAAACCAATATTAGATAATTATATAAAAATATCGGCTCATAATCGGTATTCATGCATTTCTCACAACACGATCGGAAAAAAATCAAACGTCAAAAGGAACCCAGTCAGATTACCACCAGATTTACACAATCACTTCACGGGATAAAGAGATTCTATAAGATTTAAAATGGCGCACAATGCCCGTTGAAATATTTTTGTTTCTTATATAAACCATAATAAGTTACCTATTATATGTGGTAATATAACCTCAGCACAAATGAGAAGACTCGCTTACTGAAAGACTATACTGTCACAGAAACCTAAAATAATGTACAATACTACTGTGTTTCGTAAAGTGTATGACAAGTACCAGTAGGGTTGCCACCTTTTTTAGAACAAATATAGTATTTTTCCCAAAAAAAAAAAAAATTTGAGAAATTCAAGAGAAAAAAGTACGCATTTATTTTAAATTTTATGTATTTTTCCATATATATTTGTTATTGCTTTTTGATCTGATCATCAATGATGTAACCACCTTACCTTTAAAATAATTATAGGTCTGAGCAATTTAGATTCATATTAATATAAATTAACAATTAATTTTTAATTAAATTAATACATTCTCTTTTTCTCTATTCTTTCAATTTTACATTCACGATGGAATTTTTTTTCCGCAAAACTTACTTGTTCCAGACTTCTAATCACAGTTAATATAAAGAAGCGCGGCAGTTAAATTAAGGATAAAAATATAGTATTTTACATACTATGTTATTGTTCTATAATATATAGTACAATTGACTGAGGGTGGCAACCCTAAGTACCAGAGACACCTCTTACTAGTGATGGAGGCATTCCGTGTTGTACAGCAGGGATGACATGGTATCTGCATTTAGATAGATAAGATGATGTAGATAGATGCTTATAGAAACACAGAATCCACAAATCATCAGGTGTATGTTTATGCTTGTTTATCAACCTTTCTTGCATGTAAAAATACTATCGTCGTTCTCACTTGCATAACCAATCAATATATTTTATAGTACATCTATACATTAAAACGTAAACAAAATGAAATAAATCGTAAAGAAGGTACAATAGGCGGTCTTATCGATCTGGAAACAATTTCTTCCAGACGTCACCCCGCTGTTTCTCATTTCAATTTTTATTACGACGTTCCACAAAAATGTATAGGTACGTAATATCATCGAAACGCTATTTATCTAGTCAATCTACGCGTTACAATGATTTATTAAATATGAGGATAGTAAAGAAGCACCGTTCTTACAAACATACGATGTACGTGACGAATACGATCACAGGGCCTAATGGTGAAGAATCATTATAACTTATTGCTGCTTCCTTCCATCTGTGTGAGGAACCAACAAAAATGCAATGACACCCCTGATAATTAAGTTTTTACGCGAAACATCCATATCATCTACATGAAGCAGCGTCAAGGATACAAGACGTATGATACTGTGATGGCTGATCCGCCTACTAAGCAATGACGAATACAGTAAATTATCCCTGATGGGGGAGCCTCTTTACCGAAGATGGACTTTTTGCGAGTTGAAGGACACGATGTTCTCCTAGATGCGGTTTAAATAACCTTCTAATTACATTCACACACACCAGTTTACTACATCCCATCACAAGCCCACTACTAAACCTCGGCCCATGTGATGAAACAGGCATCTAGTCGACGGATGCAGCTGGCTCAGGAGCGTACTTTGTGGCAATATTTGTTAGAGGCATATGCTGTAGAGGCCTCGAGGAGTATGTGAGGAGCACAAATCCCAAATTGGTTTAAACCATTGATTTAAACTATTTTCCAAACTATGGTTTAAAAAGAGTCTTTTTCATGGAAGAAATCCCTTAGCCGCGACGCAACGCAACTGTCTTCGTGAAATCAGACAACTGCTGTCAAATTCCGTAGTTTTATATATATATATATATATATATATATATATATATATATATATATATATATATATATATATATAAAACTACGGAATTTTTATATTATATATATTGCATATTGTGTATGGGATTCCTTTATTGAAACTACGCCAGTATATTCTAAGTCTATGATTGAAACATTTAATTTGAGCCTAACCGATTGTCAACTGCTTTTTGAAACAAGACTAAACCGGTTTAATTACAAAACGTGGTTTAGTGGATAATCTCGGGATTAAAGAAGTCTTTGACTGTAAAGAATTCCCTTAGCCGCGGCGTCACTGTCTTCACGATAATTGACATAATTATGCTATTAGTTAGCATATATTACACGAGACTTCTTTTTTTTAAGTTAACCTGAGACTAATTATAAACTACTTTTTGTAATAAGGCGACTCTGGCTAAAACATTATAAATGATTACCGAGGAATATTTATTTGAGAGTGTGTCATTTTCTATCCTCTATCATTTTCTATCCCTTAAACATACGCTTAACATAGCTGGTAAAACGCAAGTATAATTCAATGTGGTTTAGAATTTTCAGTTAATAAAAAACAGCATGACAAAACTAAGTATGAAATCAGTCAAAACCAAATATTGAATAACATTCACAAGGGAGCTTGTTAGAGCAATGACATCACCACGTCGGAGCTTGGCCGGGCGGTTCTGATAACATCGCGGGATGGAGCGGCTTGCGAGTTTATTTGCAGCACCCCGGTACCATTCTCGGAACAGTTCAATTACCGCTAAAACGCCTAAGGCGAATATTCGAAACGACTCTGCTAAAATATGTATGTGCACAAACTACACGTTGCAATGATTTGATACAGATTAAAATTAGCTTATATGAAGGCGAGTAACTTATTGCTGCTGTGTTGATGTTATTTAAGGAATATTACCTACAGGATATAATAACTTTCCTATACATAATGTAGCATACTCGACAGGGCCATGTTTTATTTTTAAAACCGAAGTGAACTTACAGTATACCTGATGGTGACTACCGCTGTCCATGGACACCTACAGCCAACGTCAAACAAAGAATGCTACAGATGCTCTATCATCTTTGAGGAATTAAGATAAATTGGGACTGCAATGGGTATAGCTTGCTATGAAATAAACAAGATATATATAAAGTGTTAAGGGGAAATATAACCTCAAATGGCTTAGCAAGATCCTCCGTTATGCCGAAAGTATTGCAGCATTAATTTTGAAATAAATATATGGTAAAGTTGAGGATTAATGTTAAGGTTTATGTTAGACGTAAACACGATTCCGTAAAATTTTCTCGATAGAAAAAAAAATCCAAAGTGACCTCCAAACTGAACAATAAACCGCTGTTATTCATAAAATACTGTCGCTCCGCAGGAACCAAGCTTACGCGCCGATAGTTTAGGTAATTTATTTTTAGAGTGAAAATAATGATATTTTAAAAAAATATTATAATAACATAAGCACTAAATAATATTTTAAATAACATAAGCACTGCTTTATGGTTAGTTCAGTTAGTATGCAAAGTTTCATGATCTTATTTAAAGTATTTTATGAATAACAGCGGTTTATTGTTCAGTTTGAAGGTAACTTTGAATTTTTTTTCTATCGAGAAAATTTTACGGAATCGTGTTTTCGTCTAACATAAACCTTAACATTAATCCTCAACTTTACCATATATTTATTTCAAAATTAATGCTGCAATACTTTCGGCATAACGAAGGATCTTGCTAAGCCATTTGAGGTTATATTTCCCCTTAAGTATAAAAAATAAAGCTGGATTACTATCTATATATACTCGTAACGATCTACTCTTACAATATATTATTCCGTAAGTAGTGTGCCTAAGTAAGGTTTTTTATTTAACGCTTTTCATTGACTTATAAATGCTCATAGAGCTGTAAGCTTCCCAAATAGAATAAAACGCGATCAAACGGGCACACAGTCAGAGTAAAGCGTTTGCTGTTACTTATATGCATCTACATGTATCCTCAAATGAGATTCATAATACAGTTGCGTTTCACTGTGACTAAAGCGCTTATTACACTATACAATTTTTAGGAAATCTAATTAGGAACCTAAATTGGAAGCTAGTGATCACACTACACTAAATTGAAGCGACAGTAGCCTAATGGCAGGGCGCAGACCGCGAACTCAAAAAGGTCGTGGGTTCGAATCCGCCATTCGACTACTGGCGTGAACCACTCGTAACACAAGCAATTTAAGCTTACCACGAGTGGTTAAGGGGAATATTAGTAATGTTTATAGCATTGTTAATATTCTTTAAAAAAAAAAATCTAAATTGTGACGAACCGCATTCGTAAAGAAGTATCGACGGGGTTGCACGTTTGATCGATGGCGCCGTATTTATCAAAACAGCAGAAAATAGGATTGCCTTAGCCGTGGTGGGAACAATGGATATTAAAAAAAGAGAAAAGAGTACTTGTCATTGAGAAAAAGCTGTCCAATATGAATATAATTATATATTTTTAGATTCTAAGAATTTTTTTATAGGATAGGGTGACAAACTAGCACACAGTCCACCTGATGATAAGTGGATGCTGCGGCCCATGGACATCTACATCTATCTCCGATTACAAATCACAATGCAGATGCGTTGTCACCTGTGACGACTAAGATGGAATGCCTCGTTTCCAGTAAAAAAGGGTCTCCGGTTCTCTACACTCGCCATACGAAACACAGCAACATTAAGCTACTATTTTACGCTGGTATTCTGTGGGAGCGTGGTGCTTCCTCGGTCGAGCCGACCCATTCGTGCTACAACTATACTACTAATATAACTGCAGCATGGCTCTACCACCTATAAACAGTTTGAATATTTGTTAAGTTTGGTATCCAAACATATTGAAAAAGAAGAAGTCACGATATTTCGATAAACTATGAGTACCAAAGAATGTTTGATGGTGACATTACGTTTTATAGCCACCGGAAGTTAATATTAAGATTTAAAGTACTGCTCTCTGATATCAGACTTCTATCAAAACTTCAAGACATCCGCTTGTATCAAAGCGCGGGCGCCGACTGGTTGTTCTAAATCGTAACTTTGCGATTACACTGCCCTAAATTGTAAAATTTTAGTAAGTATTAGCAATTTAGGAAGTAGAGCGATTGGGACTCCAATTTGACTAAATCGGATCCTAACTGTTCTAACTACGATTACACCTTCCTATTTCCTAATTAGATTTCCTAAAAATTGTATAATGTAAAAAGCGCTTAAAGTGTAATGCCTATCGATACCATTACGCTGGTAATGCCGTTGCCCATCTCTACTCTGTAGGACTTAGGCTAGGCATTTCCGTATGGGTTTTCAGTCATCAATCGAACCTAAGAGTCTCTTTTATCGGTCAGTTCCCAACTACCACGTGCGAGTGAGTTGGACATTTTCACATTCACAGAAATTCGGGACAGTGAATAGCATTTAAAGCAAATGAACACAATACTTTAAATTTGAGTATCATGCGCAAACAACATGCTCGTTGCTACGTGCTTGCAGGAACACGTAGGAGACAGTTCTTGAATCTTATCGCGCGTGCATCTTGTGAATTCGGCGAGTCTGTCTGCAGACATAGTACGTTCGTAATATAGACTGACTCATTTACGTCAATTTTCCTTTAGGAATCTACGGTTTTTTAAGATACTAAGTTCAAAATGACAGATATTCGTTGCCCTTTTATAACTCATAACTATGATCATTAATAGTGACTTTAGTAAGTAAATAATATCTATGTATGCTGATAACAACCTTTTTACTTTTAATAGTAATGAGTTATTTCACCTTTCCTACGTAATAAAGCCACGTTGCTATATTATGGTTGTAGTGCGAATGGGTCGGCGCATCCGGAAAAGTACTACGCTCTCACAGAATACATGCGTGAATTAGCAGCTTAATGTTGCGGTTTTTTTTGTATCAATACTGAGTGCAGAGAACCGGAGACCTCTTTTACTGGAAACGAAACATTCCATTTTAGTCCTCAGGGGTGACAAGGCATCCGCGTTTTGATTATTAATCGAGGATAGATGTAGATGTCTATGGGCCGCATCAATTAATTTACCATCAGGTAAACTGTATGCTCGTTTGTTACCCTTATTCTTAAATAAAAAAACGTAAAACATTCAGGAGTGACAAAATCAGTAATACGACTACCAATCGAAGAAAGTTGTGGGTATCTATAAGCCATAGCATCCACTTACCATCAGATGGACTGTGTGTTGGTTCGTCGTGTTGAAGTAAAGAAAGAAGGAAAGAAACACTTTATTTATATTGAAGATAGTTTAATAAATTTGGCTTTGTACGTCGACGGCGTGCCAAAAACGGTCAAACAATTACAAAATAAACTAAAACTCACTTGCCGGACAGCACAAGTGAAAGACTGTCCACCTTGGTGACTTTCTCGTGCGCGTAAAGCTCGTGACACTTTAGGTGACGCACGTTTCGCATACACATCAGTACGCGACGGAACTGCCGCCTGGAGACGCGCAGGGGCTTGAACAGCGCCACGTACACCTGCGGACAACGGTGGACAATAAGAAATAAGAGCTAGAGCATTACACAATGCACACAATGTTTTTTTTTGGTGGTAACACTTCTTTACGCGCAACTGGAGCGTAACTCAGATATTTTTGGAAACGAATTAATGTTTAGTAAAATTAATGATTTTTTATGTAGTTTCTGTATTTACAAAGCGTATGACTAAAGTAATTTGTGGGTACCTATATGCGTATCATCATCATCATAAGGAAAATCCATCAGTTTTATTACATTCAGTGGTTGTGTTAAAAGGAGACTATGGGAAATGCCAGTACAAATTGTATGGAATTCGATTGATAGCGGTATACCAACGCGTTTTAGCCAGATGTAAAAACATCCGGACTGGCGATGGGTAGCAGCGTAGAGGTGCGAAACATCTGGAAATGCCAAGCGTGAACATTAAGCCAAACCTTTCCTACCAAGAGACAGGACTGTGGCCAGCTGTGACTTTTAGTGACGTTGTGAGAATATCCACTACCCCATATAGTCCCGTGGGTATCGTAAGAGACGGCAGAGGGAAACAAATCAGGATATGGGCAGCAGGGTCTTCCCAGTAATAACTACAAAATAAAACGGTCCGTATACGTGGTAGAGCACGCTGCAGCTATATTATGGTTGTAGCACGAATGGGTCGGCTCGACCGGGACAGGACCACGCTCTCACAGATTACCAGCGTAAAATAGCAGCTTTATACTGCTGTGTTTAGTATGGTGAATGTAGAGATCCGAAGACCCTTTTTTACTGGAAACGAGGCATTTCATCTTCGTCCTCAAGGGTGACAACGCATCTGCGTTTTGATTCTTAACCGAGGATAAATGTAGATGTCTATGGGTCACAGCATCCACTTACCATCAGGTAGACTGTGTGCTCGTTTGTCACCCTTATTCTATAAAAACAGTTATAGACAAGCCACCTGTACCATCGCAAATATCCCTCCTATGGTGCAATCTATGGGCCCATCGTCAGCAATGAATTTTTGATAAGCTGTCGGTATCGGTGAAGGTTTTTTACAGGCTGACGATGACAATCATTACAATAAATCATCCAAACCAAACATAAAAAAAACAATTTCGTTGTTTTAAAAGATTTATAAAAATTGGATGCGTTTGGCAGAAAAAAGCGCTTGCAAGCGTGCAAGCAAAATGGCGATCGTAAGCAGTAAGCGCTGTCAAATCGTAAGTAGCTATTTTCATCTAGGACACGAAGTCAGTTTTAACCGGGGAACCTCACCTAATTTAAATATATGTTTGTAAAGTATTCATATTAAAAACTTACCATTCATGAATTTTTAATAACATCTATATGTCTATTCATGCATTATATTACTTAAAACTAATATTGCACAAAAAACTTATAAACTTTACTTCAAAACAAACAAATTAAATAAGTAAAATGGCGGATTGTGTCAGCGCTACTGAAGTAGCAATCGTGTCCTGGCCGAAAACTATTTCAGCGCTTGTAAGCGCTTGCTAGCGCTTTTTTCTGCCAAACGCACCCATTATGTACAAACTTTTATAAACCGTTCAAAACAACGAACTCTTAAAACTAAGAGTATGTTGGTTTGATATCTGTATCAATACAAACAAAGAAACAAGTGTAGTGCGGGAGCGTGAGTCACGGCGCGCTATTACATTCCTGCAGCTAATGTTTCGATCTTGGATTGTCTCGACGCCGACACATGCAGGCAACGATCCGCAGTTTCCTTTACTATATTGTCTTTTAATAAAAATGTGCTAAAGATTTTATGTGACGTTATAGATCTTAATCGTCGGTATTAAATAAAAATAAACCTGACAGACGTGATTTTTATTTTCTATACAAGTAACACAAGGGCTACTGTGTAGTGTTGGTGTATGAATATCCACTACTCCAGGATTTCCCAAAGTGTGCGCCGTAGAGAGTAAAGATGGGCATCGTGAGGCGCTCCTGTTCCGGAAACAAAACTTATGTATTCGCGAGTACAAAAAAAAACTGGATTTTCAGCTGTAGCTGTAATAAACAGCAAAAGTCGCTTAATGATCTTCGGAAAATGTGTGCAGAAAAGTCAGTCTCACATGTTTTAATGTTAATAATTTTGGACATTAGAACTTTGGTAATAAAAAGAATCTGAGGTAGCTATTTAAAACTAAACAAAAACCTAAGTACTTACTATTTTAATTCTACTTTTAACTTTTTCTAACCGTAATGCATAGTAGTGACACAACAAAATAAAATATTAATAATATTACTCTTCAAAAAAAAAAAAAACAAATTTTAAGTCTCTCCCTTTGCATAACAAAAAAAATCTTAATTCTTAAATAAAGTTTGTTAAACTACACGCATATTATAGATTTTTAAAAGACAAAACTAATTTAATATAACTAAATTAATATAAAGATAAAACTAAATTGTTATTGTTTTTGTACTAAAAATTAAATAAAATTGTTATTTTTTTGTACTTAATATTACAATAAATTATTTTTTCCCTGTAATGTTAAATAAAGAATCTGTAACCATCTACCTAATAATTTGTTAAAAAGAAATACTCAATTTGAAAAAGTATTGAAAGCTTTTTAGAAAATATTTAATTTATTTGTCATTTTTAACCAGTGGCAAATTGTGATCCGAAAAGGCAAAAATCTCAGCCTTTTCTGGTTGAAGTCAATTTGTTTTTGTTTCGTAGATACCAGATATTCCCGGCCTCAGAAAAAGTCTCTCACTATACACAGAGCTGGCGGGGCAGCAAAGGAAAACTTTGGCTAAACGGGACATTTCTGGATATCTGGAAGAATTTTTGTTCCACCATTTGAATTTATCATTGGATAGGGATTGGCTGGGCCGATTAATCGGCCATTTCTTAACCGATTTATCGGCTTATCGGCCAACCGGCCAAAGTACTAATCGGCCCAACTCTAGTTAAGAGTGACAAACAAGCAAAAGTTTGATGCTAAGTGTAATCCGTGGTAGGATACAAGTGGTATAGAACTGTTAGTGGAAATCTATGGGGGAGCAGGGTTTTGAGATGGGCTGTAGGAAAGTTATAATTTTCCGTGGTCCATATTTCACCTTCATTTTTCCGAGATTGAGAATCAAAATGCATGTCATGAGTAATCACTCTTGAGGGCTTAGATGGAATGCGTCGTAACAAGTGAAAATGGTCTGCGAGTTCCGCCACTCTTTAAAACACATCATCATCATACTGCTGGTTTTCTATCTTTCGAGGGGACACTGCTCCTTTCCAGTCGATCAAATCCATCCATGCAGCGAGGCTCCACCACGTAAAACGAGTTGTGTAATAAATAATAAATATATGTAACTCATTTCAAAATCTCCTTTTCTAGTGAAATGTTACCGGATAAACATGGATGTGAAAGCGAGGGACAGGGTTCAGATGTAAGATTTTATGAATGTCACCCTGACTTTTTTATCTTTAATAATGCCATTTTTATTTTATTTTTAAATAAAGCCAGATGATTTCTCGGAAAGGGCATTATCGATTTAGTCATTCTTCTTTTAATTGTTTTTTATTTATATAGTAATAAGTTGACAAACGAGCACACAGTCCACCTGATAGTAAGTGAATGCTGTAGCCCATAGACATCTATATTTAACCTCGATTAAGAATCAAAATTCAGATACTTTGTCACCCCTGAGGACTAAGATGGAATGCCTCGATTCCAGTAAAACGGGGCTCTTGTATTCTGCACTCACCATATGAAAGACAGCAGCATCAAGCTGCTATTTTACCCTGGTATTCTGTGAGAATGTGGTACTTTTCCGGTTGAACCGACCCTTTCGTGCTACAACCATAATATAGATGCGGCATAGCTCTACCACGTATAAAATATTATTAGGTTTTATATAATTTTAGGAAATTTCACCTCTAAATGTGTAAAAACAGTTTAATGTAACTATTTGGACGTCATACTAGTTGTCATCTTGAATCTGTGACACGCTTTAGTTGGCTTTAAGCAAGGTTTAGAGGAAGCCAGTAACGTTGGCGCCAGTTCTCAGACAAGCCAGCGTTGGCCTGGGCCGTGTTGTTTGCATGAAGTCAAATGGATTCATTTCATTCCTAGGTTATTCTTGTAAATCGTTCTATTAAGATAATGATTTTTAAACTAACTGAAAAATAATGTTTATCATATACCTACATACATCAAATATAGGAATTTGTACAATATTACTAGTAAAATTTTTATATTACAAATTATTTATACTGGTGCGGGGGCTGCGGGGCAAGCGGGCGGAGGTCACTGGCTTGAAAAATAGGCAGGCGCTCTATTCCCGCCAGTGCTGGTAGCCAGCGCTGACTTTTCTTGAAAAACTGTTTACACGAGGCCAATAACAAGCCAGCGCTGGCTGCCAGTCAAACTGGCAGCCAACACTGGCTTCATCTAAACCTAGCTTAAGTCCACTCCAAAATCTAGTATATAAAAATTTATATTTGTTCCTTCGTATTTTATGCGCTTCTATACCGTTCATCACATTGTGGTAAAACTTTGTCAACATATTGCTTGCAGTTCCGCGAAGGTTACGGGCATAATTGGACCCGGTAGGTGGCGCTGATGTAGAATTAAGATATCACCCGAGCGAAGCTGGGACAAATCTCTAATGTAAAACGAAATAAACTTAAAAAAAGTAGTTTTGTTTTTGGTAGTTTCGTAGTCCGGGATTTTATAGCTTTTGATACACCATGTCTTAGCATCGACGTGATTTATTTTATTTTTTTAAGTCGACTTTAACTTTTTAAAAGTTTATTTTATTTAATTTACTTATGTTGTATTTTACTTATCTGGTATTTGAAAAGGACGAAGAGAGAACGAAATGTGAAATATGGGTAAATCAGGAATGTCTAGAACAGGTAAATGAAATTGTATACTTGGGGAGTGCTTTCAGCCGGGATGGAAGATGTGATTTAGATGTGGATAGGCGTGTCGCTGCCGGAAACAAAGTCAATGGTGCCCTAAATGCATTAGTAAAAAGGCAAGGCGTGGTGAAGAGTGCACGCCTTGCAATACATAACGCAGTGTTGGTACCGACTTTGTTATATGGCAGCGAAACCTGGGTATGCCAGAAGAAGCATAAAAGCAAGTTGAATGCAGTGGAGATGCGATCTCTTCGTAAAATGTGCGACGTTACCATAGCCGACCGAAAGCGAAACGAAGAGATTCGCAATATGGCAGGATTGAAAGATGACCTTATCACAAAAATTGATAGGGGCGTACTCCAATGGTTTGGGCACGTTGAACGAATGAGTGAAGACCGAATGGTGAAGAAAATATATAGAGCGAAAGTAAATATTAAAAGGTGTCGAGGTAGACCGAGACTAACTTTCGAAGACCATGTGAGCAAATTGCTCGAAGAGGGGAGGGTCAAGAGTACTCGGATACCTAGACGTGCATGTATGAAGAAGTTAATGAACCTGAAAGAAGCGAAAGAGGTATGTAAGGATCGTGACATTTGGCGATCTGTTCTCTCTGGCTACCCCGTTCGGGATTGTGCGTGAAGATAAGTAAATAAGTAAGTATGTTGTATTTTCATGTTATAAATAACTTTCATGGGATAGTTGAAAATTAGCCCTAAGTGTACCTATAGAATCATATAGGTCTTTACTATAAATATAGAATAACCAAAAATAATATTTACCTATAAGGTACCTACATATATGTATAAATTACAAATAGTAAGTTAGTAAGTACATAAAAACAAAATACGAAGCTGGCACAAAAATGACACTCAGGAATCCAACATACTCAGGTATACCTGATACCATGAATAAGGGTTCGACCCCATCTATAAACGAGCTTCAAAAGGTACGAAGGGACCGTCGCAAAGTGGGCATTGTAAATTGAACCCACCCCTGAGTCCGGTTACAAAAATCTATAGTTTATCGACCCTGTTAATGCCAATAAGCCGGAAATAGTCGGTGTCAAGTGTGAGAGAGAAAGCGGATCACTAAAACTATATTTTTTTATAGGTAGAGGTACATTGAAGGACTATATCGCAGTTGACAAGCAGTGTTTCCTACTATGACTTTGTCTGTTAGCTACAGTATATATTATTTGCTATTTTATACATGGTAGAGCTATGCTGCAGTTATATTAGTATTTAATAGTATAGTTGTAGCACGAATGGGTCGGCTCGACCGGGGAAGGACCGCGCCCTCAAAGAATACCAGCGTAAAATAGTAGCTTAATGCTGCTGTGTTTCGTATGGTTAGTGTAGAGAACCGGAAACCTTTTTTACTGGATACGAGGCATTCCATCTTAGTCCTCACGGGTGACAACGCATCTGCATTTTGATTCGTAATCGAGGATAGATGTAGATGTCTATGGGCCACAGCAACCACTTACCATCAGGTGGACTGTGTGCTCGTTTGTTGTATAAAAAAAATAAAAAATAAAAAATAAAATTGAAGTGTCTGTCTGTAATATATATAAAACAACTACATTTCAAAATAACTTCTCTTTTAATAGGATAAAGATGAGAATCAAGCACACAGTCCACCTGGATGTTAAGTGGTTGCTGTGGCCCATAGATATCTACATCTATCCTCGATTACGAATCAAAATGCAGATGCGTTGTCACCCGTGAGGACTAAGATGGAATGCCTCGTATCCAGTAAAAAATGTCTCCAGTTCTCTACACTTACCATACAAAACACAGTAGTGTTAAGCTACTTTGATTACCTTAAGGGCGGATCGCTAGTTACTAATACAATTAAAATAAGCAGCCGTTACTTAGTGGAAATAATTATATTAAAAACTCAAAATAAAACAACATGAATTCAATATAGAAACTTACAAACCAATAAGTGGTAAAATTAAAAATTTTATACAACCGACTTCAATATAAATAAAATGAGAACATTATCATGTATTTGAAGTCAATTAAATACGCATTATTAAAAATAACTCAAAAACTACGGGTCAGATCTTGATTATATTTATATGGGACCACACGAAAAACAACAGCTTTCAGATAAAAAAAAAACATTCATAAAAAGCGGTTCACCCAGAGAAACGTTATGATAACACACAAAAAAAGCTACAGTCGAATTGAATACCTCCCCCTTTTTGAGTAAAAAGAAATTTATTGAGGATCAGGACACAGTGGTCATTCAAGTTTAGCCAACTTCTAGTCGAAATAACCTTCGTGGTTACACAAAAAAAAGCAAAAGTAAACAAATAACATGCTTCCACTTTCCTTCATAAAACCAGACGCGACTACACCAGTGCAGTGTAATATCATATTCCTGTCGGCTGGCGCAACATTTGGCCGCACAAAGCGTTATGACTCATGCGAAATCAATCGAGGCGCCCGCCGCGGGCGTACGAGGAAACCGGTCCCCGGGATAAACAAAAGCGATCGTGTACTTCACAACGATGACAATATTCATTAAAAGTTTTTTTTTTTAATTTAAATCCAATAGAAGATATGACAAGAAAACGGGTTTAAAGTAAACATTTTTTTTATAGGATGAGGGTGACAAACGAGCACACAATCCACCTGATAGTAAGTACTTGCTGTGAGGCTGTGGCCCATAGACATCTACAAAAAAATGTACATCTACATATATCTTCGATTACGAATCAAAATGCAGATGCGATGTCATCCGTTAGGACTAAGATGGAATGCCACGTTTCCAGTAAAAAGGGTCTCCGCTCAGAGGAAATAAAAAATTCAGACGAAATAAAATAAAATTTTTTTATTTCGTCTGAGGGTCTCCGGTTCTCTACACACTCACCATACGAAACATAGCAGCGTTAAACTGAAAAAATTTTTCTATAAGTACAACCTCTTTTCTACAACTATACCACTAATTTAGCTACAGCATGGCTCTACCACGTTAAAACCATCCAGGGACAACGCTCCAACACACACAATAATTTTCATCAAAATCGGTCCAGTTTAGGTGGAGTTCAGCGACAAAAACACAAAGAGACATCGATTTAGAAAAGGTCGACGCGTACATAAGAATTATAAATATAAAAATTCTTGTGTGCGTGCGTTTATAGTGTAATTATTCTCATACTAAACGGCTGGATCGATTTTTAATGAAATTTTTATGGGTTACTTGTATAGGGATATAGGGCACCTGGTTTTAACGTAAGGTAGCATTGTTGTCGAGACCCATAAATTATTATCTATGCGAAGCCGGGTCGGAATCGCTAACTACTATAGTTCTCTACTAATAATTAGCAGCATTCCAAGCAATATTGAAAAAAAAAACTTAAATGGACATTTAACAACACTTACATCTACATCGGGATAGCGAGGTTTTGAGTGTACGCCAGTTGTATATTCTATCCGCAGTTTTAAAAACCCATGGGCAAGTAATTCAGTCGCCTATTTACGACCACCTAATCACTAAACGAATATTTAAAATCCCAATTCCGGCTGCCAGCTCTGTTTTCGCGCAACGTCTTCCACAGTTCTCACATCCTCATATTTATAACGAAATACTTAAAGTCTGTGACATCAAAAATTACATCACATTGAAAGCTAAACAAATAGTAAAAAGATATCTCACCACACTAAATTATAATGATACCGAAAACTTAATATTAAAGCAAAAATAATACCAGATTTTATCTACGTTTCACACTAAAATATTGTATTCATATTTTTCCTAGAAATAAAAAATAAATAATAATGTAAGCCACAAATAGTTAAAAACTTTCTATTCCTAAATTAAGAAATAATTTGTTGTTCTGTATAATTTGAGTACTTTTAATTACGTAAGTAAAACTGATAACCGTACTCCTGGTCCCCAAGATACAGGCTATGCCTAGTTTGGGACCCACCAGTAACTCATTTTATATGTAATAAGTATTTAATATAATATAAATTAAAATTAATTTAATATAACTCACTATTTTTTCCAATGTTCAGGTATGTAGCTCTATTCCTAGGAATTCATGATGTTTTATTTTTATTTTTTTTATTTTTTACATACAAGACACATTATAATTAAAACAATGACTACTATGCCATTAAAAAACTTAATTCGCTTCTACAGCTATTGTATAATTATAAAATTATTTTTAGTACATGATCTGGAAACTATGAATAAAACAATTGATTTTGGTTTTTACTACTTGTACTTATTTTCTACAATAATATAATAAGTAAAGTATGAATTTAGTTTTATAATTTTTACTTTAACCGTGGCCTTTTCTTGAATTTTACCTCTTGAAGTATTAAAAAGTTTATCATTATGCTGCATTGTTAATCAAACTGTGGAAAGGGTGATCGCTACCAAGCTATTTCTACTACCTATTTGTTCTGTGTTGTTGTTAATTGTAACATACATAATTGTAAGCTGTTTTTTTTAAAGTCGCGCTGGGCTTTCTGCTGGTTCTTCCCAGGACAGAGGTATTTTCCGATCCAGTGGTAAATTAAAAAAAAGTAACTTTTAATAGGCATTATTTAATATCTATATCGAATTAAAAAAAAATCTGTTTCTGTTTGAAACTGTTGTGATTTTAACGTGTCTTCGCTAATAGAAGTCGCTGACATAAATGGATATTCTCTAAAATATTAATACTTAAGATGTTCTTCTGAACGAATATTGGCTATAACTTAAAGTCTATTGATAGTGCTAAGCAGTCACAAGAAATCTTCTTGCTAATGTTGACCCATTTCCATGAAATGCGGTCGACTTGGAACATCAACACGAATGATATGTGATGACGTAACAACTTAAATATGAGCACAAATGGCAGTAGCGTCAAATATATAGTACGTGCATCTCGATTTCCATCACGAGCATCGATCACTAATAAAGAACGATCGATGATCACGAGTCGAGGACAAAATTAAAAAGTATCTGACAGAAAAGAGCCTACTCTTTTTTAAAAGATCGGCAACACATCTGCTATTCCCCTGGTATTGCAGATGTTCTTAAGAGACGGTAGTCACTTTACGTGGTAGAGCCAGCCATGCCGCAGCTATATTAGTAGTATAGTTGTAGCACGAATTGGTCGAGTCGACCGGGGAAGGGCCATGCTCTCACAGAATACCGGCATAAAATAGCTGCTGTTTTGTATGGTGAGTGTGGAGAACCGGAGACCCTTTTTACTGGAAACGAGGCATTCCATCTTAGTCCTCAGGGGTGTAAACGCATCTGCATTTTGATTCGTGCTCGAGAATGGATATAGATGTCTTTGGGCCGCAGCAATCACTTACCATCAGATGGACTGTGTGCTCGTTTGGGAATTTATTTATTATGAGTTATGACATATAAAGAGAGAAATAAATAATTCGTTCAGAGCAATTACTCTTTGTACCCATTAGTTTTAATGTAAGAATTCTGCGGGAAAAATTATAAGGTTTGCCGCATCATCGAAATGCCTGTTATGGCGTTTTATCAAAAAGAACATCAAAGGCTAAACCTCTGTAATTTGCACTTGATTATCCTCGCATTCAACGAACGGGAGGGGGCGGCCTCCGAGTAGCGATGAGTAAAGCCAGGGTTGCCATATTTAATAGCTTTCTGAATTCGATCAAGATTAATACATAGTTGGAAACAGAATTTACCTACCAAATATGATAATTTCATTTACAGTTTTCTGTCTGTAAAATGTAAATAATCTGAGATATTTAGAATTACATATCTACATGCTTTTGAATTATTCTTTTGAATTATTATCTTTATGCTTTTGAATTGTTTACTGAGTTTTACTAAGCTAAAGGTTCTCGAGTGGCAGCCTCGTACCGGCAGGCAAAGTGTAGGGCATCCCCCCACTAGGTGGAGTGAAGACCTGGTAAGACATGCAGGAAGTCGATGGATGCAAGTGACTCAGGACCATGCTTTGTGGCGTTTCTTGGGGGAGGCCTATGTTCAGCAGTTGAATTGTATTGTAATGATGATGATGATGATGATGATTAATTTTTATATAACTTCTTTATATTTTTTTAAAATAACTAATTTTTAAAATTTTTGTCTGTCCGGACCACACCGATTGTAATGAATCTTCACGAACATGCCGGGAGAGATCTAGGATATAGTTTATCCACAGTCCAACTAGGTAATAGTATAGACGGGGCAATCGTGAGGTGCGATGTGGGGCAAGACGCGGGCGGAGCACTCCCGAGCGACTAACGGAGCTGTCCTCTAGGATTGTCCCGTCACGCAAATAAATTAAAATGATTCACACTACATGTACGGTATGAAACTGTGGGTCGCCCTTATTTAACGATAAAGAATTAAATTTTCAAGAGTTTCCACTATTAATTTGTTTAAACGTGAAATAAATTAAAATCAGTTTTTTTTAATACTTCCCGTTGTCAATCAAGACATCAAACGCGAACGAACATCAAAAGCGATTACTGACTGTATATTATTCTTAGGCTGTGGTGGCTTATCCTAAAAAAGTTTTTTTTTTTGAGAAAACGAAAAATTGATAATATTAATGGTCCTTGATGATTATCTTAAATAACGCCATATTAAAAGATCCTATGGAGGCGGAGCCGGGGCGGGTTGCTAGCTTTGAATAAACATAACCTCGTGAGTCACAGTTTGATGACATCACAGTCACAGTCATGCAAAATACATGCGTATTAAATATGCTCTCTGCTACCATCAATCTCTTACTGAAGCATGAAAATGTCGAAACAACTGAAAACCGTACTAACAACGAGGTATTCCAACCTTTGCCATTAGATGTGATAACATATCAGCATTTCGTTTCATAATATTCTATAATAGAACTGTGTGCTCTTCTCCCTTTCACATACAAAAATGACTGCGTAGATAGTATAGTCCTGGGTTCGAATCCAAATCCAGGACTAGACCATCAAGGCATTCATTTCATCATCATCAGGTCAGGCCAAAAATCAGTTATTGGGTTTTTCTGTCAAGAAATTCTTAGTAGCATCAGGAGTCAGATTACCGTCCCATCGAACTACGAGATTGAGGGTATAGAGAGTGCATCTATGTTTGCGTATACAGTCAGGGACTATAATCCTGTCCAGCGCAGATGGCTACTCTCCGGTGAGATTGGTCGCCGGGACTGAAATTCGGTCTGGAGGACATTATATAAAAATGTCATGGCAAAATAATTGCTTTAATCGACCAATTAGCATGATATACATAGCTGGAATAATTAAATAAATAACGTAATTTTTACAATACCGTAATTGAATTTAGGGTCAAACATCACAACGTACTAACTTCTTAAAGAAAGAAGTCTGAGTCATAGGCATTATTAAAAAAAATCAACGTTTTCTAAGCATCGTTTTAAGCACAAAACACTATTTTTCTGCTCCATGGTTTAATTTAGGTAAAGCTTATTCAAGTTGATAACCACTACGACTATCAAATTCATGAATTCTGTTTTTAAACTTTAATTAAACAGTTTCTTATTACATTTGAATAGCCATGGTATCTCAGGGGATAAGCGTTCGCTGCAAATCTCACAGTACGCTAACAGCTCGGGTGACATCCTCGCCGGCACGAAATAAATTGTTAATTGTAGTTTTAATTGCTGATTTACCACGTGCTCGACGGTGAAAAAAAAAACAACGCGAGAAAACCTGCTCCTTGAGAAATAAAAATATTTTGGATATACATATAAGAAGTCGACCAACATCCATTCTGTGTTCTGCGGGCTTATTGCCCAGAAATGTATGTAAGCCTGTACCCAGCATCTGGACGTTATAAGCTGTAACTATACTTTATCTGTTTTCAGCTACTTACTAAATTATATGACACGTTTATTTTTAAGAGTTCACTATAAGTAAAAAATTCTTATAAGAATTTGTGATCTGAGTTTAAGCACAGAATAAATAATAGTACTACGTACAGAAGTTGCACTCCTTTGATTTTGACTGCTTGCCGACGTTTTATTAACCGTAAATTAGATAAATCGCGCACGCAAGCTAAATAAAACTTTATCGCTGCGCGCAAGTGTCCATATGTACTTTGTATGTTTTCCCCTTCCTACGTCACAGCGCACTTTCCGTGGTCACTACGGGCTGTCAATAAAGAGTAAAAAAATACATTACGAAAGGGCAAGTAAGTTACTTAGGTAAGGTACCTATTCTGAATATGATCGACTGACCATATTTTCGCTACTAATGAAGTGTGATCGTAATCTAATTAAAAATCTTGCTATAACAATAAATTAAAATATAAATATCTAGCTTTATCCTACAATTAAGTATACTAAACACTAAACAAAAACTATTTCAACAAGTATTTACAAAAACTATTTGCGTAAACAGCGTTAAATAACTAATATTCAACTAACAACGCGCTAGCCCCGACAGCATATGTGGCCCGGCCCGTCTCGCGATTGTTGTAGGTAATTATTTCACGCAGGTAGCAAGAGTGATAGAGGCCTGGTTTAAGTACGTCTAGCTAGGTACGTACGTACGTAGGAGTTACAAAGTGCTTTGTCACATATTTTTTAATTTAAACATGGCAACAGCAGAGCTTTCAGACGGAGATAATAAGCAACCTCCTCTCCAGTTTTATTTTTAACTCTGTCGATGACAAATTATGTAGCACTCGCCGAGGCTATATTGCAATATTTATGGTGCAATTTATTGTCCTGCGAGGGAGATATTAATTTTTAACTTATCTGATTAATAAATAAATAAAAAATCTTAAATTCATTGCTGACTATTGCTGACTAGTCATTAAATTAAGCCTCAAGAGTAAGTGTTGTCAGTTAACATTGCATATAAAGTGTAATTTCAAGTTGAGTAAAATTAGTAGATGTAATTATTTGCATTTTTTTTATAAAACTGAGGTGACAAACGAATTACAGCCCACCTGGTGGTAAGTAACTTCCAGAGTCCATGGCTAACTTTAAATAAAGAAGACTATAGATGCGTTGTCACACCGGAGGACTAAGATGGAATGCCTCGACTCCGGAAGAGGAATCTCCGGATCTCTACACTCACTATACGGAACACAGAACAATAGAATAACAACGTAAAATAGCAGCTTGATGCTGCTGTGTTTCGTATGGTGAGTGTAGAAATCCGGAGACTCTTTTTACTGGAAACGAGGCATTCCATCTTAGTCCTCACGGGTGACAACGCATCTGCGTTTGGATTCTTAACCGAGGATAAATGTAGATGTCTATGGGCCACATCATCCACTTACCATCAGCTGAGCTGCGTGCTCGTTTGTAAATTTTATTATAAAAAAATAACTTTCTGTCTAATCTGTCCAGTCCTGTACTTGTCCGTATTTAAATTAATTAGCGATTATAATGTTTATTATTAAAGTAATCTGACAAGAACGGGGTTTCATTAATTATATTAAATATTCTGTTAGTATTCAGTCAGTAACAGTACTGGCATATTGAACTATTTATGTGAAAAGCCCTGCACTTGCTAACTCGTCTATTTAGAACGGCGGTTGTCTGTAAATCTTTTAAGGTTCTGTAGCTGGCGTATTCATAGAAAGACTTATGTCCATAACAAGATCCTTTAAAAGTTCTATGTGACTCAACTATTATTGATCGAAATCGCTCGATCCAGTCGACCCAAACGTCGCAGGCACATCACACAACGACACTACACCCACACTAAATGGGACAAACACTAATAGGACAACGAATGGGACGCGTTGCACCCGCAGACGGGCACGACGCGTTCCTGGACGGTTCTCACCGCCCAGACCATCGACCGACACGAGCTGAGCAGTCAGAGGCGGGGGTCCGCACTCCTCCCCTCGGACTGCGGTTAGATAGCTCAAAGAAAAACGCCCAAAAAGGCGACATGATGATTGGTAACAGTATCAAATCATAAACCATCTCATCATCATCCTCACCTCATTGCCTTTCCCTTTTTAATTAGCGAGCCCTGAGACAAGATGAAGCTGTAAGAGTCGCATAGACTAACAGCACTAACATCTAGATAATAGTAGTAGTATTGATCGAAGGACTCAACAGTGAATAATTATGAGACGTTGTTGAAGATGAAAAAGAATTGTTAATTCTACGAGAGAATTGTTACGAGTAAATGTGTTTTTTGTTTGTATTTGATATGTCTTTCGTTTTTAGGATGAATGGTGAAAATCGAGCACACAGTCCACCTGATGGTAAGAGGTTGCTGTGACCAGTTATGTTAATTATAGGCTTAATAAATAAGGCTACTAAAAATTAAATTGCTAAATTTTATTCTAAATAGCTTCGATTTACAGCAATCTCCATAAATTAACGCTATATCACTTCTTAAAATGGAGATTCACCATCTCTATTTCTTCATATACCTACCTATCCACTCAAAACTATCACTCACGTTCACGAGCTTCTCACACTGCATAAAGCAATGAAGCAGAACATGTTCAGATAATTAAAAAATGCGGTTTTCAACCAGCCTGCCAGCATGGCAAATGTGGCAAATATCCCTCCTATTAGCAATATATGGGAGAGGCTTGATTCTACTGTCGATGTTTGATAGGTGAATGATTATAAATCATGAAGATGACATTAATAATACAATTGACAAATTAATAGAACGGCTTGACGTAAATAATTTGAAAATTAATTTAGATAAATCTCATTACATACAATGTAATAAATCTATCAATTCAAATCATAATATTAAACTTATTATACCAAAACTGAAAAAAGTTACATGTACAAAATTTCTGGGAGTAACGTTAGATGATGATATAAACTGGAAAGAACAAATAGATAACGTATGCCGTAGAATCAATAAATTTGTATATGCCCTTAAAATCGTTAAAAACATTACAAATATTAAGACGGCAATTGCAACGTACCACGCATACGTAGAGTCTATTCTTCGCTATGGAATTATAATATGGGGTAATAGTACTGACCGAAATAGGGCATTCGTTGCCCAAAAAAAATGTATTCGTGCAATGTGCGGGATGTCGCCAGATATTTCTTGTAAACCAGTATTTAAGAGACTTGGTATATTACCCCTCCCGTCACTATACATTTATGAAGTTAGTATGTTTGTCTTTAAAAATAAGTCATTGTTTATCAAAGCGCGTGATATATATCCCCGAAATCGACGTGACCCAGAAAAACTAGTTCTAGATATTATTCCTAGAATCGTTAAATACAACAAAAGTTACCTAAATATGTGTCTAAAAATATTTAATAAACTACCCAATGAATTTAAATTATTAAATGAAAGATTATTTAAGAAACATTTGTTTAATTGGTTAAAAACCGAATGTTACTATGACGTAAAAAAATTTTAAGCCTGTAATTAATTAATATTGTTGATTCTGTATTTGCATGCTATTTACCATTGTTAGCGAAACACGATTGCACTAGACAAATTGTAAGATCTTTTTATACCGTGATTCTTGCAAATAAAAATTTATGATTTATGATTTAAAAATCAATGAATACTCTAGTAAAAGCAACTGAACACACAAAAATAAACTTAATCATTGGGTGCGTTTGGAAGAAAAAACCGCTAGCAAGCGCTTGTAAGCAAAATGGCGATCGTAAGCGGTAAGCGCTGTCAAATCATAAGTAGCTATTTTCCTCTAGGACACGATGTTAGTTTTAACCGGGGGAATCTAACCTAATTTAAATACATGTTTGTGAAGTATTCATATTAAAAACTTACCAATCATGAATTTTTAATAACATGTATATGTCTATTCATGTCATTATATTACTTAAAACTAATATTGCAAAAAACAACTTATAAACTCTACTTCAAAACAAACAAATTAAATAAGCAAAATGGCGGATTGTGTCAGCGCTACTGAAGTAGCAATCGTGTCCTGGCCGAAAACTATTTTAGCGCTAGTAAGCGCTTGCTAGCGCTTTTTTCTGCCAAACGCACCCAATGAAACACTTCTGTAAGCTCGGAATAATTGAATATAGTGTTTTTTGTGTCTCCTGTCTGTCTATTATATTTTGACTGCGTACTGGCGGTGTAAGAATATTCAGTACACCATGTCATCTCGTGGGCGTCGTAAGAGGCGACAGAGGGAACAAACCAGGAGATGGGCAGCAGCGTGTACCTAATAACGACTTAAAATAAAAACTGTGGTTGCCAACCCGCTTGCCAAGCGTGCCAACTATTACAAAAAATTTCTTTAATTCCCCCTCTCCCTTCCACCATCGGACAACCAGACGTTCGGCCAGTCTCCACCCTTTCGTTGTTGACTAAGCATTCGAACAAACGGTTTGCTACGTCGTTCCTCATGCATATAGCGAAGGAGTGGAATAAGTTGCCAGCATCTGTTTTTCCATCCGATTATAATGTGGCTGTCTTCAAGGCAAGAGTGAATAGGTTTTTGTTAAGTCAGTGCGCTTTACCATCTTAGGCTACATCACCACTTACCATCAGGGGGGATTGTAGTTAAGCGCCGACTTTGAATAATAAAAATATATCCCTCGTATGAGGCAATCTATGGGGGAGGCCCATGTTCAGCTGTGGTCTTTAACAGGCTGTAACGGTAACTGCTGTCTCGAAATCCGTTTGGGTGGGTACCGCCCTCCGAACTATTTTTGAAGCCACATATCCGTGCATGAACTGCTGTGTACCGGTCTGAAGGGTATACAGAGCCAGTACAGTTAAAGGCGTTGAGGCATACAATCTTGGTTCTCGGAGCGACGCATCTGTGGTCTTGCTTAGAACCACTTAACATCAGGTGAGCTTGTTTGTCAGCGGCAGTTTCGAAGGTGATAGAGATCTTGTATTGCAATCGCCAAGCGTGGCGATTTGGGCAAATCTTATTGCGAATGCTTGCTGGCGAATTCTTGGACGGCCATACGGTTGTGCAACCGGCTGTGGTACTGATGGGATCGCATTAAATGGGAAAAACTCCGTAAATGCGTAATGCTATATTATTAATATTAATATGTTATTATATATTTTTCATTGTGATAAAACGTAATATCATTACAGCCCTTCATACGTCCCCTGCTGTACATTGGCCTCCCTTAAACATGATCTAATAAAAAAAACATTGTTTGTTCGTATTTTACGTGCCGTCATACCATTCATCAGATTGCGGCAAAGCATTGTCAACATATTGCTTGCACTTCCGCGAAGGTTATAGGCATAGTTGGACCCGAAAGGTGGCGCTGTTGTAGAATTCAGATATCACCCGCGCGAAGCCGGGGCATTCCGCAAGTTAAAGTATATAATTAAATATTAATATAAAAAAGACATCGGTTTAGAATCGATACTGATTTGACACAATATAAAAAATTATAACGCTAAGCACAAACTAAGCTAACCACGAAGTTAATGACGGACCTCAACCTCAACCTCAAAAAGATGTTAAAGAGAATAGAAGAATAATATAGATAAAAACTTATTTTAGACAACATTATATTGAAATATGCTATAAATATTTTCTACGATAGCTGGCGTCTTATCATTTCAATATTGAGAAGCACTCTTAGAACATTCATAATTTAAAAAACAATGCCCCATCGGACCGAGAGTCATATTGTCCCCGAAAGAAATGTGGGTGCGCCTCTTCAATACTCATTTCGACTCCGGTATTGCTCTGTTTGTTCTATTTCGAGAAAAACATCTTTCCTCTTGGACTTGCATTTGATTTGTTTTCTTATATTATAGTGATTTAGTAAAATTTACATTTATTCGTAGATATAAACGCTTTCTTAATAATGTTTAGAATCATTCAAAATTAAAAAAGGAGTCCGTTATAACTAGGCGTCTTCCATAGAATGCCTCATAGGGAAATATATGCAATCATTGCCCCGCTTTGCAGGCGGATTTGAAGGAGCTGCGGTAGCTCAGGGGCTAAGCACTCGCTGTACATTTCACAGTACGCGTGTAACCAGGGTTCGATACCCGCCGTCACCAATGAAATTGTTAATTGCAATTTTAAGTGCTGATTTACCACATGCTCGGCGGTGAAGGAAAACATCGTGAAGAGACCTGCGTGTCTGAGAAATGAAAAACATATTCGCCAACACGTATTGGGGCAGCACGGCAGACATTTCCTTGCCCTAAAACACTCTCAGAAATGAGGGGAGACCGGCGTCCAGCGGTGGGATGTATTCGGCTGTAACTTTCCTTTACTTTACTTCAAAACCTCAGCTTTGTATTAATTTAAGTTAATTATTTGAGTTATTCAATAATAAATAACACGATTCTGAATAACTTTGGGTCGGCCTAATAATAAAATTGGATAATATTTACTCTGCATAATAATTAAACAACATAATTTGAATTCATTTAACGCTATTTAGAATAAATTTAAATGTAATAATAATAATTTACGTAACTTTATGAAGCACGACTAGTACCTAAGTTCTTTAGTAAGATAATGAAAGGAAATTTAGAGCGAAAGCATACCAAAAACAATTTAATAAGAAATGAGTAACCAAAATAAAACCGTACCGTGTGGTGGCGATGTAATAAATATCTACTATCCCATCGACCCATTGGAGTCTGAAGAGTCGACAGAGGTAACCCAACCAGTGACGGGCAACGGTGTTTTTCTTATAACTCAAAAATTAAAAAAAAACTATGGTTTCCAACCCGCAGGCCAAGTATAACAACTACTGCAGAATCCTCTATGAGGAAATGGGTGTGATCAGCACTGGACTGATATGCTGAAATAAATGATCAATATTAAGCAAAATAACGATTTTGTGGATGATCGTTATGCGATAAACATTGAGATGAGGATTGAGTGAGGAGTGTTTAATATACTATTTAATTTATACTTTGTTCTAGAACATCAAAAAAAAAATGATAATCGAATTCCCTTATATTGATATTGATGGCGGTTGTGCTCAAATTAATATAATAATACTCTTTTTTCTTGCGGTTTGTGGTTGTATTTCAATTTCGTGGCACTTTTCTTCTGCAACGGTGTAAAATATTAAATCATACTGTTAAATCCCGGACATTTGTATGGATTATAAATTATAAAATAACCATAAGTATTTTGTACAAGGTTAATACTAAGATGTTTTTAAAAGTCCTTTTTTATTATGTTTTTGGGTTAATATCAATATTTTGTCGCAATAAAAATACTAAGTAAGGTCGAGTCTTGTAATTGCAACTAAAAATATTGGCGGCCTTACGTCTCCGGTTGATAATTCTATATTCATAAGCAAAATACATTTTTTTTAAAGATTCGTTATTAAGTAAATTTTATGTAGATTTATATCATCGTCATAAATAAAGGAAAGCTGTAAATAAAAAAAATCTATTAAATAAATTTCTGACACAGGCACAAATAGTTGCAATTACCCGTCCTGGCGGGTAATTGCAACTAATTACTTTTTTTACTTTTTTTCTGTGGGTACTGCTACCGTTACATTGAAAAAATATACCTTGTTCAATATCTCATAATATTTTGATATCTATGCCCTAGTAATAACGTTAAATTTTGCTCAAAATCACTTTTTAGACATGGGTCCGGTAATTGCAACTATTTACCTACAAATAGTGTTGAGAACCTTGTTGTGGTTTTATCGACTGACATGGAAACAAAATTAAAAGTCAGGAATACGGTTTTATCGATGTTTATATTGAGCTTAATCAGAGGACGACATCGTACATTAATAATTATTTAAATTGAAGTAATTTAAAATACTTCTAAGGTGTAATTACAATAGGTAATCTTTTAGTAATCAAACAGCCATTTTTACTTTATACTATCTTTACAAAAAAAAACAGGCGGCTTTTTCAAACTTAATTTGTTTCGTTTTCTAAATCCTCTAAACCATTCCTTCCCAGGATAGTTATCTTTAAATCTCGTAACGATTCCGTTCCTTCGAATATAATCAGATATCAATATTTTTACTTCCTTTGAGGTTAATTGATACCCACATTTTTTCCATCACATAGAGATTAGAAGCTACTTTAGTTTCCCACTCTTGACAATTCAGTAGGTCTGCCAGGCGTTGGCTGTTTGGTACCGTGTGTTCCGTATAAATGGTGAATAATGGTTGACCTTGGTATTCCATATTTTACGGAGGCTTGGTAGCTATTAATTTTTTTTTGTCGTACGTTTTCGATCGAATAGAAGCTCTATTAGATCAGCTAATGAATACTTCGTCTCTTTTATTCGTTTAAATTTTGGCATCTACAAAATAAAATAAAAAGATACTCAAAACCTAGAAAACAGGTTATAGAGATAAAACGATATTGTTTGGTAGTACAGTAGTAGAGACGCCAGCTCATCAAGCTACTACAATCTGTCAGATTTCTTTGATAGATTTTCGATTTTATTTCTAGAGCATTAGGTTTAAGGTACATTGGGAAAAATTGACAGTTTTGGGTAGCTTGACCTGCTGGCGTCTGTACATCAAATAAAATAAGGTGACCTAAATGCCAGGATTCCACTTATCAAATACTGAGATAAACTGAAAATAAATCATTTATTATTCACTACTACCTAGTGAATCAGAATTTTAATATTTGACTCAAAGAGCGACACTAGCGCCAATAGTTTCAAATATATAAACGAACTATTCAACTACTGCTTAGTATGAATAGTATCCCTTTCGATAAAATATTTTTATCGTAGTAGTTATTTTCACTGTCGCATCACTAGCATTATCATACTTCATATAAAAGCGGTCAGATAAATGCAACTAACCTAAAAATTTAAAAATAGTTGCAATAACCTGACTTTTGATTTTTAGTCTGGTAAATGTAACTGAACCCATAAGTTGGGCTAGATTTATCGTGGAATGAAACAAATACGTAAAAAACAACTTACCGTAGTAAATAATCACTTCCTTTATAAAGAAACCTACCAAAAACCACAAATAACAGAATTAAATAACTATTGCGCTCCGCGTTTACGCCGCGTCACTCCGAACAAAATGGCAGTTTGACAAAAAGTCATGTCATTTACACAGTTCAATAGCTATTAGCGCCATCGTAATATTTTCATTGGATCTTGGGATAAAGAACAATATTACGCCTGTCGTTGTTCGAAATAGTGATGATAGATGGAGTTATTTAAATTAGTTGCAATAACCATATAGTTGCAATTACAAGACTCGACCTTAATACATAATACATTATAATCCAATGTATATTCTGAAGTAGCAGCATAATACATTCCACGGCTGGGCACAGGCCTCCACATTTATAGACTAGAGCTATAGACTAGCTGTTCCCCGCGACTTCGCACGCGTGGAATTTATTACGATTGGATTTCATAGGTTTTTAAGTTTTGTGCGAAACCCTACTTATTTTTCTAAAATAGTAGTAGTAGTAATATTTGGTACTAGCTGTTCGCCGCCACTTCACCCGCGTGTAATTCAGGGTTTAAATTTCTATGTGCAGAACCCTAATTATTTTTCTAAAATAAAAGTTAAGCCTAAGTTACTCTTTATTATATCAGCTATCTGCCAGTGAAGTCCCGTCAAAATCGGTCCAGCCCTTTCTGAGATTAGCCGAAACAAACAGACAGACAGATAAAAATTTAAAAAATTGTGTTTTTTTTTTGTTAGAAGTACCGTATAGAAAATAAAGGTTATTTGGTAAGAAAAGCAACTTGGTGATAGACTTCAAAAAGTCTTTCACGTTACCTATGCACGTAGATAACGCGAAATGATGCGTCTCTTTCGCTTTTGCGGCAAACTACTTGCATCATTTCGCGGCACAGGTAACGTCGTGAATGACTTTTAAAAATTATATCACCAAGTAGCCTTTATCACCAAATAAGCTTTCTTTACACTACATTCTTTCATATGAATTTAGTAAAAAGTTGTCATTACGACATTACAAATAGACAATTTATTTGTATAGATGTATAATAGATTACTCCGCCGCGTTGCTCCAATGCTGAATGGCGGACTCCACTTGTCCTCGAAATATTTTATTTCTTACATATGCAAGACAATCCATAGTAAACATACTTAAAAAAATAAAAACTTTTTTTATCATAAGTTTATGATCGGTTGGAAAAAGAAAACATAAACGGGAAAGCGCCGCGTTCGAAACCTACTTGATTATAATTTCAAATTAAATGGTCACAATGGTTTCGGACAATGCGTGAAAATAATTCTCTTAGTTATAACAGAGTCAATGGTTAAGTCTGATTATACTGTAGTCTAAGTTTGTATGAAGATACCATGGGGACTTTTTTTTTATAGAATAAAGATAACAAACGAGCACCACATTCATTCTCAATTAAGAATCAAAATGCAGATGCGTTGTCACTGGAATGCCTAAAGTGTAAAAAAATGTAAATAAAGTAAACAGGGTCTCTGTTTCTTTACATTCACCATACGAGACGAAGCAGCATTCAGCTGCCTTTTTACGCTGGTATTCTGTGAGAGCGTGGTCCTTCCCCGGTCGAGCCGACTCATTCGTGCTTAAACTATGATATGGCTGCAGCGTGGCTCCACCACGTACAATTGCATTATCATTCCCATATATTTGCTAGAATGATAAACTGCATTATCCTTCTAGCAAATATATTGTTTGCGAGTTGACGGCTTTTCTGTTAGCATAAGGTATAATATTCGTTTTATGTTACTTTATCGTATTGTTAAAGGACATCGCAGTGGTGTAACCAAATCCGTTACCTGTCGCTGTAGCCGCAGACACCTGACTACAGACACCACAAGAGGCAATGGAACTGTGCGTATCGATTATATCTTTATATCCTAGTGTTATATCTTATATCGTAAGAGGCGCGTGATCTTCCTGATAACGAATCAAAACAATAAAAAGACGAGGTGGTTTTTCATAGGCTCTATGTAATAAATGGTGATCAAATGAGTAATTTGGCTGTAACAATGATGAAAAATCCTAGCGTTAATAAAAACGATAGGGAATACCTGTAAGAGACCAAGGCCAGCAAAAAGCACCTTAAAACTTTTTAAAATTCACATTGAAGTACCTGAGATTACGCTAGAACGGAAAGAGTCATCCTGTTTACGTCCCACAGTTGGGCATAGACCTCATCACATTCCTAAGGTAGTAATGGAGCAACAATTTTGCTACGCTGCTCCAGTGCGTGTTGTTGGACTTTACATATCTTTAATATATATATATATATATATATATATATATATATATATATATATATATATATATATATATAAGGGTTTCCTTGAATTGTTTTCCATCACCACCACGCACGGGATTAATAAACATTTAAAATTGAAATTAATAACATCATTGGTGCAGGTAGGCGCATTAAATGTGTGAATTTTAAACGGTCGATATGACAATACAAATAATAAATTTAAAAAAAAAACTTAATTTTAATAAAAAGATACACTGTTACATACTTCCGTTACGCTAATGGATTAATCTTGACTAGTTGTATCGAGAAGTTTGTATTATAGTACATTTTACACAGAAATCTCTGAACCAGTGCAGTGGTAAATTAATCATAACTTTCAATAAATATAAGTAATTATTTAAAGGCATTTGAACGTTAATTATAAATATTTCGTTCATGTTCTTATGTAGGCAAACCTTCACCAGTAAATTGAATTAAAATTATATGCTGCAAGAACGTAAACGTCTAAGTCAGAAGTTTCTTTACGTTCTTGGGGTGTTTAATTAGTTGTTGGGAACTCATTAGCAGTCTCGAGTCGACCTTATTCCGCGTCGATGTCAAGCCCTTTTAAACGCATTTTTATAACTTAACCGTCTAAAACCGCGATTTATTAAACGAGTAAAATATGGCGCTATTAAGAAAAAACGTCTATTTATCACGACGCTATAAGAGTGGCAAATGTGATCAGTGCCCACCTGATGGTAAGCGGATGTTGTGGCCCAATGACATAGCTAGTAGCTATCCTATCCTCGATTTAGAATCAAAGTGCATGTGTCACCCCTGAGGACTGAGATGGAATGCCCCGTTTTCAGTAAAAAATATCTCCGGTTCTCTACACTCACCATGCGATACACAGCAGTGTTAAGCTGCTTTAGACACCACTATTTGTATAGTCTACAAATAATAACTCCAGTTCTGGATGTTGGGTCACAAAGACAATGTGCAATTTATGGATGTAAAACGCCTCAGGAATCGATGGATGCAGGTGGCTAAGGACCATGTCCTTTGGAGTTTTTTGGGTCAGGCCTATGTTTAGCAGTGAACTTGTGATGGGCTCTAATGATGATGAAAACGCCTCCATGGAGAAATTCCCTGTGTAAGGTTGTGGAGGTAACGCCCTTTTTAAATTAAACACGCTAAATGGCACTCGAAAAACCATTCCCTTTCTTAAACAGTTGGGTAAATAAAAAGAATAATGCCTGCTTACACGTACCATACAAGTTAAAGTAAGCGGTTTCAGACTGTGCAGTTAAATCGGAAGCCCTTAGTGTCTCCACACGCCACACGCCGATATCGGTGTCGATCGTCAGTTCACCACAGAAGCTCGCGCATGAAACATGTTATCCACGATGGAAAATGATGAGTGATGACGCACTTGCGTTATTGGGCCCGATTGTTTGTTTAAAAGAAGTCTTTGTATTTTTCGAGCAGCCTGTTGTAGGCGGTATTTTTTTGTTGCGATCATGATACGCCTTTGATTTTGTCTTCCAAAGACAAGTTTCTACAAGCGCGTTTATTGCAAAGAATGCGATCCGCAGCACGCGAGCTGAGCTGCAAGTGAGCTCCGTGACGAACTGCTGAAATGAGTGGCCGCCATTCACACGTGATGACAAAACTGTGGTAACGCAATCTATCTAATAGAAATTGCACCTGCTGCCGGTGAACGACAATCTGCAACGATTTGTCATACACAAGATCGATAAATCTGCACATCTGGTTTGCACAGATTATTCGCTACGATATATCGTAACGTCTGTAGCAGACATAAGTGTCATAATAAAAGAGTCGATACAGCGGAGTTCGATATGTTTTAATAAATGTGCTTTTCGTTACACAATTCTCCGCTACTGATACTGATATATACAGTACAGTAAAATAAAAATACGTATAAACAGGCACATATAATATTTTATGACACTTCTGTGTATACACTTTTTATATTGTTATTATTATCAACCAATATCTTAATTACTTTTAATGCACTCATCACATATTGCATCACATCCCGGGTTTAATGAGAGGCAATGCTTAAAAATTTGAAGTCCATCCTTAATATAAACCTATTTTATATATTTCTACAATTAGGTATAAAAAATGAACATGCACGCAATCTAATGGATTGATAAAAATTAATATTTGTTTATTCATATTTTATGCTCTGCCATACCGTTCATCAGATTGCGGTAAAACTTTGTCAACATATTGCATGCATTTACGCTAAAGTTATAGGCCTTGTAGAATATTAACTTATACTAGGTGGCGCGCGTATCGTACCGGCAAATTTAATTGAAAATTATATAAATCATGCAACTTCAACAAATGTGTTATAATTTCCAATGAAAAATTATAATCCTTTCAGATTTAAAAAGATATTTCCACAATTATTTCTTCTGCGGCTACAACGCGCCATGTAGCTATTAGCTAGTACTTTATAGAAAATTAGGAGTAAGACAACATTTTTAACTATTTTACAATAGTTTAAAGTAAGAGTACTTATATTCTTTTTTATTTATTCTTCTTTAGATCATTTTTATAAAATCGATTATAAATTATTAATTTTTCTACTTATAACAACGGATAGATTATGCCTGCTTAACACTAGAACTACCACTTGTAAATCTGCACTAGAGACGTAGAAAACAATATCTAGCGTAGATGGCTGAGAAACAGCCATGGCTTCGGAAACAACGGCACCCTGGCATTATTTATGGCACGATTATGGGAGAGTTGGTTTTTTGACCGGCCGCTTTAACTTTGTGACGAGGTCGATCAACCGCCATAGCATCAGTTATGCATTGTATTGCATTCCGAGTTTTTGCATATATTCTATAACTGAATGGAGGACTGTGAACACGTGATTCTCACATAATTAAAATATAAACTAGCTTTAAACAGAATAGATTTCATCTCATATTGAGTAATCTTTTTTGTTCATTGTTCTGATAACATAAGAATTAGAAAATATTTGCTGGATTTTACAGGACTAGAGTCGAATCCCGCATAAAACAATTGTTTGTCATTATCATCAAAATTTCATTAATTACATTTCATTTAAGATCTCTAATTATAGCAGTTCTATTTATTTTGTTCTGTTGTTTATGAATTTTGGGCAAAGTTATATTTTCCTGTAGTAAGTAGTATATTAAAGTTACAGTTTATATAGGTTCGTCCCAGCGCTGGGCACAGGCCTTTCCTAATTTGTGAGATACTCCAGTACAGATTAGCGGACTACAAATACAGTATAATTTTTCCATATTTTTATACTGAGCTACAAATGTCCCAAAAATAATTTACACCACGGGTTTTCCGCAGATTTTTCTCACGGTTTTTTCCGTTACCGCTAAGCCAAACAAAATTGCAATTAATTTATCATTTGTGATTCTGGCGTAGATTAAGCTCGAGTTGTTTGTCTACGGCCCCTATCTGTACGTTGCACGACTCATAAATTTTCAGAAAATTCTTTATAATATTTTATACGGTGTTGATAATTGTGGATTAATCCAAAAATAACTTTCATCATCACCAACCCATAAAAATCCACTGGTGAAGTCTGAACATAGACCCTATCTTGATGTAAGGACTTACATAATCGCCACGCTTGACTGGGTCGATCGGAGAAGCACGTTTCGCACTTTTTTTATAGATTAAAGTTGACAAACGAACATAGTATACTTAATGGTAAATTTATGCAGTGACACTAGACATCTCCGTCCACCCTAGATTAAAATTCAAAATGCAGATGCATTGTCACCCATGAGGACCAAGGTGGAACGCTTCGTTTGCATTCCATCTTGATCAAAAATGGTCTGCGATTCTTTACACTCACTGTACGAAACACAGGAGCATTACGCTGCTATTTCACGCTGGTATTCTGTGGGAGCGTGGTCCTTCTCCGGTTAGGACGTCCAATCGTGTTACAAACATAATATAGGCGCAGCTTGTCTCTACCACTCATAATACTCCCGCCCGGGTCAGGAAGTTAGCAGTGTGTGATACACTCGTGCCTCGGAATGCACGTAAAGCGGCCGATCCATCAGCGTCTTATCTCTCTTCGGTAGTGTCGTGCCATCCCATCAGACAATGAGACTAAGGGAATAGAAATGTCATGCTCAGGATTTCTAGTCTATGTTGAGACTGGCCGCGGTGACTGAAGTTCGGTCTGGAGAACATTATTATTTGGGTATGTTCTCGTGGTATCGAGATTCATAAATATGTACTCGTAAAAGATGTACCGCTGCTTCTCGTGACCGCCTACCCGCTCGCGTCGCTGGGCGCACGATAATATTTTATTGTGGAACCTAGATGTAAAATATCAAGAATTTTTTTATGGGATTGTCGTAAAATCCGTTCTTAGTGAGCGTTTAAATTTTTTTTATAGAATAAGGGTGACAAACAAGCGCACAGTCTACCTGATAGTAAATGGATGTTGTAGTCCATAGACATACATTTAATTCTCGGTTAAGAATCAAAACGCAGACGTGTTGTCACCCCTGAGGACTAAGATGGACCATACGAAACACAGCAGTATTAAGCTGCTATTTTACGCTGGTGTTCTGTGATAGCGTGTTCCTTCCCCACTCGAGTGGATCCATTCGAGCTGCAACCATAATATAGCCGCAGCGTGGCCCTACCACGTATAAAAGACGTAAAAAATGAGTAACTATCCTAAATTTCAAGTCCATCGGGTGTATAAATTTAGAGATATCGTGATGAGTCGGTCAGTCAGTGGTATTTCGCTATATTTAATTAAAATAAATTAGCACCTTACTCCAATGTCGTATGATTTTCGAGTTGGACCGCTCCGCGACATTCGTCAGAAAGGGCTGGACTAGATACTGTGGACGAGTTCTTTTTTATTCTATACAGTCAATACGTTTACTTACTAAGTTTTAATCTTTTAATACAAGACCCGATGTCAGATTGAATCACATCGCCAATTTTTTTTTAAATTTTAACACGCTATGCCAAAAGGCAACAGCTATGCGTTACCGAATACCCTTAGAAAAACAATCACTGCTACACCGAGATCGCATTTTGCATCGCCACACCAAAATAACAATATAATATTTGCTCCCCATGCGTCTACCTGCTTCGCAGTAGGTACCTGCGTGTCCGATACAATACAGACAAAAAAGCACCAAAGTTTCTTTCAACCAAAGTTTATCTCATTTCATGTGGAAATCTACTAATATTTCTGCAATGAATGACTGCAAAACCATAAATTTAATTTCTTATTTTTAGTCCGAGACTTTTATCGTGTACTGATCACCCACCCGGTTTCGTCTGGAGACGATCTATTAATGTAGTTGAGTGACGAGTTACTTAAATTTAAGATTTTTAAGCTATTGCATAGCTTCTATCGCGGGCCTTGAGCGCGGGGACCGAATCCAGAAATTCCGTAACGAAAAAAACCTCACGCTCCCCACTCCGACGGGCACGGAGGTGTGGCGTTGGAAGCCGTGCATCGTCTAACGTCGTTTTCATAGATTACTGTATATTACTAGGTCGTTTTAGTTCGGCAGACTTCGGCACGGTATTTGTGTGCGTGTACACTAGCTTCTAACTCAATGATAAAAATTCCTGAATAACCTACATGTATTGTAAGATATTAAAAATATTTTAAACAATATTAACTTCTCATTTATTCAATAAGAGAAAAAAAATTGTTTTCTTATCGGTCATCACGCTCAAAAAGTGTAACTTGATTTAATATCAAAGACTTAACTGCATAAATAAAATAAATAAATAATTATAATTGCATAAGTTGATAAAAAATGCTATGCAATAGCTTTACCGCGGCAGTCACCGAGTGTCACACGTATTTTTTTTAAATCTCCAAGTTTGTTAGATGTAATATAGCCTTAACGTTGCTATTTATTTGTTCTCTGTACAGACAGACAATAAAAAAAGGTTGTTTATGTCTATATAGCATGCAAACAATCCGAGCTTATAAGAAGCCAGTTATTTCAATATAGACGCTTTATATACATATGGGTAAGTACCTATCACATGAAGCTAGAAGTATTTCCGAAATTATCACGAAGAAATATTTTTTTTAGCTTGAAATTATTTTAGAGTTATAATATCCCACTCAGAACTGATAGGAGACCTGTGCCCAGCAGTGGGACGTATATAGACTGTAACTTTACTTCACTTTACCAATTTACGTTTGACATATTAAATAATTATAAGATCCTTCCCAATAGGCCAGTGTGATTTTGCGAGTCGTGTACGAAATTAAAAAAATAACGAGATTGAAACAAGGTTCGTTCATGCAAAATTCACGCATTAATCATGCTTACGTCGCGTCGTGTACGTTAATAATTAAATGCGGACTTCGTTTGCACGCGCTGTACACGGATCGCAGGCGTTGCGACGTTTTTTTATATTGGAGTGTGTAAGTAACTAATAGTCTACCTCGAAGTAAGTCCATTTATCCATAAAAAATTCTATAAAAGTCAAAACAAACCTCCTTCATAGAGTTTATAGCTTTATTCTGGGGATTATGTCATAATTGCCACTCTTGTCCGACAAGTTTTCATAATTTCGAGTTATTATCGGAAAGATCTTGTTGCCCATCGCCTGTTTCAGTTTACCTCTGAGGCAGTCGATATTCTTACACCGCTAGGAACTATACGTACGTTATATTAAGTGGTGCCTGCAATCGCTGGATAATGGCTATCATCTTTATTACAGCCCTACACAAACCAGTATAGAACATAAGCAACAAAATACGGTACTAAGCCACCTGCATCCATCGACTTTTTGCATGTTTTACCGCATCATCTCTGCGTATAATGCGGTCCGGTTCGAAGCTGAGAATCTTTCTTCTCCATCGGTACGTTGAGCCATACGGCCGGCCCATTGTCGCTTCAGCTTACTGATCCAGCCTTTAGATACCTGCATCCAACTTTAAATAAAGAATGCTACTAATTGCGTTCCTACACCTATAAACTAATATTGTACCTTACACTCTATAACTATACTGTATAACTCGCGGCACGTAACTCTAGCGCTGAACGAAACGTGGATGGAATGCGACTGGAGAGCCAATCAGCGCGTGCGAACGATACGCACAGCCAATTATACGCAATAATGCGCAATATGGCCAATTATGTGCAATGACGGTCACCGCTACACTTTCGTGCCGCGAGTTGTACTACCTTACCATTCAGTTGTATCCTGGCTACTTTACCCTTCAGGGCGGAACGCAGCAGCACTGTTACTTGATGACAAAAGCAGGTAAGAAGTTGCTACCAACCTGGATGGATTGCTATGTTTGTGGTTACAGTGGATTGTATCAAAACAATATGTAAACGTTCACTTTATTGTATTATACAGTCGTTACACCATAAAGTAAAGTAAAGTAAAGTTACAGCCTATATACGTCCCACTGCTGGGCACAGGCCTCCTCTCATTTCTGAGAGGGTTTTAGGGCAAGGAATAGTCCGCCGCGCTGCCCCAATGCGTGTTGGCGAACTTCACATGTCTTCGAAATATATTTTTTCTTATTTCTCAGACATGCAGGTTTCCTCACGATGTTTTCCTTCACCGCCGAGCACGTGGTAAATCAGCACTTAAAATTGCAATTAACAATTTCATTCGTTACACCATACATATACAAATTACTTTTTTCTACACATCTATAGCGCAGTACCTTTCGCATGTTGTTATAAGTTCAACTTCCCTCCATTCATAATTAATACTAAGCAACGTACAACAACTTCCAAAGTTCAGTCATTAATTTAAGAAAATATCGGTGTATATTAGTCAGCCTCCGTATGCTATATGCATACTAGTTACAGTATATTAAGAGGATACCTTGAAAATTAATTGTAGTTTTGAGGGCGTGGCTTATTCCTTTGTCGGTGAAGCTCACGGACGTCGGAGGGAGTGTCAAAATGAAAGTGATGCAACGACCTCTTATTACACAAATTATGAGATAGCTATACCGAGCACACGCTCGGAAAAAAATCAAGTAAGCGCCAAACAACATTTTTATTTTTTTTTTTGACAAAACTACGTTATGGATTAAAAAATGGTTTAGGAAAACTTAGATATGATTATTTACTATGCCTTAAAAATAATTCCATGAACTTTGGAATTTTTTTCTATCGAGAAAATTTCATGATATCGTGTTTTCTTTTTATGCAATCCAAGCTCATATAGTCAAAAATCATATACCAAAATTTGGGTTTGTAATCTATAAAACTTTAAAAAATATGTAAAATAGAAAAACCATTAAATTTTCGAGGTATCACCTTAAGGGTCCACTGCTGAACATAGGCTAAACTCATAGTTGGAATATTTACCAAATAGGCACGCATAGCAAGCGGGTTGACAACCGCAGTTCCTTTATGTTTAGTCGTTATAAATAAGACGCTGTTGCCCATCTCTTGATTAGTTTCCCTCTGTCGCCTCTTACGACACCCAAGGGATGATATGGGATAATGGATATTCTTACACCGCCCCCACACGGTGTATACGTTATATGCACACGTATTTAAATAATTATAAGCCATGGTGGTTTATGCATAATGTTTCAATCACTGCATAACACAGTCGCTAAAAATGTGTACTCAGAACCTTTTGTGGTAGTATGTGTGGTCAAGGTACAATTCTAAGTTGCACATTTTTTTTATAGAATAAGGGTGACAAACGAGCACACAGCCCACCTGATGGTAAGTGGATGCTGTAGCTCATAGATATCTACATTAATCCACAATTGAATCAGAATCAAAATGCAGATGCATTGTCACCCCGGAGGACTAAGACGGAACGGCTCGATTCCAGTAAAAAGGGTCTCCGGTTACTATACTCACCATACGAAATATAGCAATATTAAGCTGCTATTTTACGCCGGTATTCTGTGAGAGCGTGTATGGGTCGCATGACCCATTCATGCAACAACCATAATATACAATTAGCTGAAGTGTGCAATAAAAATGGCTACTTCATACCACCATCCCATCTAGATCTAGTTTGAATTTTATTAAACTACCTATACACACTAGTGCAGACTTTATTTCTAGAAGCACAGGCTCATTAAGAATGAATAAGTGGAAAGATCGGAACAAAAATTTTTTACTAATAGTATTACTAATTACCAGTAGTTTACCAATAGTATTTTTAAGTTACGACTTATTGGAATAATTTGTACAGTTTATCAAAATAAAATAAATTATTATTATTATTATTATTACTAATAGTAAATAGTAAATATCAGTACTGTTGCAAATAAAATACAGGGTATAGATATATACCCTGTATTTTATACACGTATTTCGTGTAATGTACAGGTCGCAGTATGAATGCAACCGCATATAGCTGATGCGAAATATTTTTATTTTCATTTTAGTCGGAAAGAGTTTTATAACCGAAGCCACTAGCTCCCTCCACTTCCCGTTACTTAAGACTGCAATATATTTCCCTCCGCATGATCGTTGCTTCCTCTACCGTCAATCTTCTGTCTCTGCATTTACTCTCATACTTTGGAAATTGCTCTGTCCTCGAGGTAGCACAATAATTTATTAACAACAACAAAGGAATCTTCGGCCTGAGATATTTGGCCATTTAATCGATTCATTACCTGAATTCGACCGGGGAAGAATCAAGCTCTCACAAAGTACCAGCATGAAATAGCAGCATAAGGCTGCCTGTGTTTCTTATAGTAATTAACGCGAAATTTTTTATTGAATAAAACGAAATTTACAAATTCTATCGCGTTTAATTAATTACTTTCACTTATTTTTAATTCCCGATGTTTCGGGTGCTTTACAGCAGCCATGGTCACGGGGGGGGGGGACTGAGATGTTTGACGTCCCAATGTCATTGTTAGCCCGGCTACCTTCAGTTTTTTAATATTTATTTTAGTCCGATTTACGCAAAATGAGCTTACAGTATCTTGAAATCTTGCAGTGGTATACTTGTGTTTGGGTTTAATTTTGTTAATTATAGAATCCCAAGCAGATGGAAGCACCCAACCATCTTCTCTATTGAAATTAGGATGTTTTTTAATTTCAATAGCCTCGCGTATAATCCTTGTAGGAATCGGTGTTCTTTTGCGAGGATTTGTGGTTTATCAAATCTGATGTAATGGTGGGGACGATCTTAAACATGTTCACAGACTGCAGACTTCCCGGAGCGTCGGTGCTTCACGTCAGCTATATGTTCTTTCACGCGGGTTTTTATGGATCTTTTTGTTTGACCTATGTAAGAGACCACATTCACAATCTGACTTGTACACTCCTGCATCTTGTAGAGGGATATTACACTTGGCGGATGGTAAAAATTGACTAATCTTCCTCGGCGGCTTGTAGTATGTTTTAATGGAAGCTCGCTTCAAGATGTAGCCAACCTTGTCTGTGACTCCTCTGATTTTTGACTAATTAAACGCGATAGAATCCGTAAATTTAGTTTTATTCAATGTGTAGTGTTCGCGTAAATTTAAGAAATTAGAATTTTTTTAGTAATGGCTTCAATGTATCTTTGATTCCTAATGCATTTTGAATGTGTGTGCGATTACACACACATAAGCGACAGCACCAACTTACCCTCAAATGAAAAGTAAGCTCATTTATCATCCTCATTTGTAAAACATGAAAAGTCGATAGAGAAATATAATGACGTTCGCTGTTCAATTTGTGAAATAAATTCGATTCCATCAATCGTGTTACAGGTTTCCGATGCAATTATATTTCACGTAGCGCCGACTGCTGCGGTCTGTCGCCCTCTGAACCACCACCCGGCATCGATTTGACCTTAATTCATGAAACGATGTTCCCGATACGGAACAAATGTTAAATGCATTCAAATTTGTAATTAATTGAAAATGTGATATTACCGTTGTTGTTATTTCAGCGTTGAGGCATTCCGTGATGAGACTAGTCAATCCTGAGATCTGAGACAACATAGTTTTATTCACCTTATTGATTTTTTATTGTTAAATAGAAGACCACTGATAGAAATCAAATAAGATAGGTTGATGTCTTTTACAAAAAAATATTGCAGCTCTTGTTCGAATCAAAGGGCTTCGACTCAACAGTAGGCCTATAGTCTTTAGTAACCGCTGAGATGTGTATAATATATTAAACCACTGTGTATGTTGACGGTCGCTTTGAACGAACTCATTTAATTAAATATTTTTATAACAATGCTTACTGCGGCTAAATCAGTCTTTCAAAGGATACGATGATTAAAACTAACGTCGTCATAATTAATATTTCCATCTTTGGTTCGAAACAGAAATGAAAGTAAGATGGCTATTTAATCAATATTTAATTTTGTGTATCCCTGGCTGGCTTAAAGTTTCTATACAGGATCTGTGCACTCGTTTATGAACAGATTACATAGAATACTAAGAAATAGCTCCTTTATGTACATTTTATAAAGGGTAGCGCTTACAACTTGATACCGGTTGTGACAATAAAAAGCTTGGGATTCAAACAAAGGACCCGCTATTGAGCAATAAGGTAAAATATATGTACATAGCTTGTGCACCGAGTAGTGGCGGTGCAAGAATATCCACAACCCCATGTGGGTATCGTAGAGATAACATAGATAAACCAGGACAGGTACAGCAGCGTCAGCTTCCTAATGAGAACTAGAAAATAATAACTGCAATTGTCAACCCGCATACCACGCGTGGCAACTATGGCCAACATCCCTCTTATGAGGTCCATGAATCCATGTTCAGCAGTGGTATATGATAGGCTGTAATGAATTATTGAATGAATGCATACATAGCTAACAATCGAGCTCTAGCCGTTTCAAAATTTGACCGCGGCAAAGATTAAAAGTTGAGTAATATTTTAGACTAGGGTATAAATAAGTATGTAAGTAAGTATTCCTGGCAAATATATTATATCAATCGATCTTTCATAATAGCGTGGTGCGGTAACATAGGCTATATGACGTAAGCGTTAAATAAAAATGGCGCAAATGAACTGACAAAACATACAATTTATAAGCCACGCTGCAACCATATTATAGTTGTAGCACGAATCGGTCAGCTCGACCACGTTCAACAGAATTTCAGCGTAAAATAGAAGCTTGATGCTGCGTGTTTCGTATGGCGACTGTAGAGAACCGTAGATCATTTTTACTGGATGTATTTAGACCATCTTAGTCTTCAGGGGTGACAACACATCTGTATTTTGAATCTAAATCGAGGATAAATGTACATATCTATGGGCCACAAAATCCATTTATCATCAGGTGGACTGTATGCTCGGTTGCCACCCTTAATTTATTTAAAAAAAATGAAACCTCAAAATGAAACTTTAAAAACTAAACAGAAAACTCACACCGTAGCTTTCTCCTACAACTTATAAAACAAACCTGTTAATATCATATAATGTGGGAAATTGATTTCCACTGACATACTCGTTGCTATCAAGGTCTAAATTTATTATCGGAAGAAATCGTGGAAGCGGTACCCAATAATTATAACGTCATTTACGTTATAATGTAATGTAATGAAAAAAAAAATCATAAACAATTAAATTGTACATTTTACATTTGGCACCAATCATATTATGTTGGGACACGTCCGGGCTTGACCGGGAGACAATGCCAAAAGGCATTAAGTCCGCCTTTTGTAATCCTTTAAAGTACATCTTTGCTACCTGTTACCTGCCAACACCACGATGATCCGAACTTTATAGTAGCCCATCATTCCATCCGTGTTGGGAGAATACCGAGCAATATTCAACTTTTCTAAAATAAGGAAGGTCTGGCATTCATGGGCTCTCAGTCTACTTTAAACAGTGGTAGAGTCACGCAGCAACCATTGCTGTCGCACGCGGCTGGCCTTGGCCGTAGTCACTTGAAAGAGAAGACCAAATTGGCCTGCTAAGCAGAGCGGGACAGCATTTCATGCCGGCTCACCGCCTGCAACTTTGCAAGGCGCACGTTCGGCTGCACGTGGAATACTGTCCCCTTCTCTGGTTTGGGGCTCCCCAGTGCCAGCTCCTTCCATTTGATCGCATCCAGCACAGAGCTGTTCGAATCGTCGGCGACCGAGCTCTTTCCGATCGGCTTGAATCACTGGCAATGCGAAGAGATGTTGCATCTCTTTGCCTATTTTATCGCCTCTACCACAGGGAGTGGTCTGAAGACTTGTTCGGGCTGATTCCAGCCGCACAATATCACCATCGGACATCGCGACAAAACTCGCGATACCATCCATACCATCTGGATCACTGGCGGTCCACCACCGTGCGGTTTAAAAGAAGCTTTCTTCCACGCACAACTTCCTTGTGGAATCGACTAACACCAGAGATTTTTCTGGACCGATACGACTATGGGATCTTCAAAAAAAGAGCCTACTCCTTTTTGAAAGGCCGGCAACGCATTTGCAATTCCCCGGGTGTTGCAGTTGTACATGGGTGGCGGTAATCACTTACCATCAAATGAGCCGTGTGCTCGTTTGCCCCCTCTCCTATAAAAAAAATAAAATAAAAAAATATTAAGCATATGTAAAGACTTAAATTGACTAGTCCCAAAATATCCCTCGGGCATGCAGATTGCTGTGGCCCATAGACATCTATGATCCACATCTATCCTCGGCTACGAATCAAAATGCAGATGCGTTGTCATTCGTGAGGACTAAGATGGAATGCCTATTTTACCGTAAAAGGGGTCTTCGATTCTCTACACTCACCATTCGAAACACAGCAGCACTAAGTTGCTCTTTTACGAGCACTGCTCGTGAAAGAGCAACTTAGTGCTGCTGTGAACGAGACATTCGTGCTACAACTATACTGCTAATATAACTGCAACATGGCTCTACCACGTGTAAACCTTTCCTTACAGTATTTTAAAATTGCTAATACAATTTAATTGGCGCCGGCGGGAATCGGACAGAGACCTGCGTATAAAATTCACGACAATCGCTAAGAGACTAGCTGGCACGACCCATAGTAATCACAATTTCTGAGTAATGACCAAATACGAAAAATTTTTGTGACCATTCATTATTTCTTGGGAATTAAAATGTTATATATAAATGTTATTGACACCCGACAATTAAAATTATTAATATAAGTATTTGGCGAAGTATGTTTCTTGATTTCCATAGTATTTATTACCGGTAGTATTTGTTAATAAATACTATATTATATATGGCTGAGTGGCGCAGTGACTCAGCAATGAGTTGCAGCTCTGAGCACCGCGGGTTAGAATCACGCACGGAACAAGTATTTTTGTATGGCCTACAAATAATTTTTACGGGTCTAGACGTTTGTCCTTGCGGAAATGTTTATAAACTGCAAGCACGATAACGTCGGGGTAACTTTTTCTACAATTTTTTTATAACGCACAAATCTAGAAAACGTTATTTTCATGTATTACACAATTATTAGTAACGGCCTGAATTTAAACGAAGGACGAGTACCGCACATTTAATCACGCTTTCTGTCTCCATTATTTATTTGGAAGACCCGTAGTAGTTTCAGATGAATACTTATATCTTGAACGAATTAATCGTTGAAGACTTATATATTCTGCGTTTAAGAGATAACGGAAATTAGTGACAAGTCGCACTAATTATTCACGTTTTATTTAGTGCAAGTATAAAATTGTAAATTTGCATAAATCTGCAATTAACCCAGTTGAATTCGTTTCTTTTCTACAAGACGACTTGTTTAGGTTTTTGTCCCAGTTTAGAACCTCTATTCGCGCACACATGAAACGAATTTTATTTTTACTTACTGTTGTATAATACGCTGTGTCATATTATCTTTTTAAATATGACAAAAAGAGAACAGCTGCGGAGTTTCTTTCAGTTTCTTTTCTAGTCAGAAGAACCTAATGTCGAAACGGTGATAGATTTAAAAAAATAACAATTGACAAACGAAATTTTGTTTTTGTATTTCGAAGAAATATAATATATAATTTCTTAAACAAATTCCTATAAACGTACGACTGCTGGATATGAACCACGTACCTCTCATTATTATAAAGGTAGTGAAGCAGGACGCACTATAGTGGTAGTGTAAGAGAAGCCAATGAGTACCGAAAGAGTCCATTATGAAACGCCATGAAGTTCTCATGGTCTGCATACATACATTTTTCATTGTACTGGAAACAAGGCATTCCATCTTAGTCTTCAGGGGTGACAACTCATCTGCATTTTGATTCTAAATTGAGAATAAATGTAGATGTATGTGGGCCACAGAATCCATTTAACATCAGGTGAACTGTCAACTTATTCTAATAAAGGAAGGCTCATATCTGTTAAATATATAGGTAGACAAACTACGACTTTCAGTTGGCACGATCCTGACACATCTCTTTCGCGTCTTTCATATACATACCATACTTGTTGGCCGGCGGTTAATTACCCGACTGTCAAGGAAGGGTTATGTTTTTCGCGCGATCTTGTATGTTTGTAAATTTCTTTATTACCTCGTATCTTCCAAACGGCTGGATGGATTTTGATAATTAAGGTATCATTTTATTCGTCTTAATAACTCAAGTGTTTTTAGATAGCTTTTTTTTTAAATAAACAAAATGTCGGATTTTTGGTGCAAAATAGTAATACGTTAATAAAACTAAATTAACCAAACCTATCAAATAGGATATCAATCATATCGAATATAAGTTGTATGGTTAAATTTAATTAGGAATTATAAATTTATAAAGTTTTTAATAACTGGTTTATAAAATGTGCAATGTTTGTGTCGGACCTTGTGCTATTATACGAAAAAAAAAGAATACTTATTAATATCCGTCACCCAATAACATTTAAAACAAAACAAATACTTAAATTGTTTTCAATAAATTTTGAACCGTATACTTTGAAGTTTTGAAGAAAAATGTAATAAATAAACACCGTTTATTTCAGGAAATATACATCGACCTTTCTAAGTCGCATAAAATCATCAAATATCTATACACCAAAGACTATATGAGCTGAAAACCTAAGTAAAATATTAAGTTTAGTAGCAGTCGGGGCCCATTGAAAATTACAAACCGAAAGATAATGGGTTCCGCTTATACTAAACTTAATATTTTACTTAGGTTTTCAGCTCATATAGTCTGTTAAACCGAAGTAGAGTTTACTTTGTTTATAGTTTATTTTAATTTTGTTTTGTATTCCTAATCTTGTTTCAATCTTTTTAGTGCATTACTTTTAAATTGTCTTTTTTGCAGTCGGGTTTTTGATTTTTTTAATTATTTATTTTATGGTACTTTTAAGTTGGCCTACCCTCAATATACATATCACCAATTTTGTCGATCAGCTACGGTCTTTACCAGATGTTAATATAACTACCTATCTCGTCTATACGTTATGTGTGCAACTCTTGTATATGTAATTGGTATCTCGGAAATGTTAAGATTTAAAATGATTAATCGATTAAAGTTTAAGGCAACTACAAGTAGCAAATTTTAATTATATAATATACTTTTTTATAGGATAGGGTGATAAACGAGCACACGGTCACCGTTACCGTTACAACATCTTAAAGTCCACTGCACACTGTACATAGGCCTCCATCATAAATTGCTTAATAGGGGAGGAATATTTGCCATAGTTGCCACGCTTGGCAAGCAGGTTTGCTACCGCAGTTTTTTTTTGTTTAATCGTTATTAGGATGATGCTGCTGCCCATCTCCTGATTTGTTTCCCTCTGTCGCCTCTTACGACTCCCACGAGATGATATTGTTACGAGCTTGAGGTTCGTGACAATAAAAATTGCCGATAAAATTACCTAAATTAACACTTTAATTTACTTTACACAATTAAAGTTAAAACACTAAATAATTTAAACACACTAATTCACTTAATTCCACTCCGAAGCTTCGCTTGTTTCGCCCAAATCAACACTGCCTCGATCGCATCTTGCAGCGCCTATATATTTGAATCAGCAAAGAAATATCCAGAATGTTCAAGTAAACACGCGGAAGGCACCGAGCGTTCGAGTTTCGACTAGGCGCTGTCAGTTGAGCGATTTGTGATGTCATTTTCTCAATGCTCCCCTCGCTCTCGTTCCTGACACTAGATGGCGCTAGTTGACTTATTCATGCAACACTGCCCCCTCCTAAGACATGCTCGTCCCGAGCATTATCGGTCCCATAATAACGCGCCAAGCGATCCACATGGACGATCTTAGGAGTCCCTCTTGCGCCTTTCTGTATCCGGTAGGTCACATCGTTGATCCTGGTTACAATCCGGTACGGGCCGTCCCATTTAGCTTGAAGCTTAGGAGATTTCCCTTTGCTGCGGACTGGATTGTGCAACCACACAAGTGAACCTTCGTCGAACCCTTTGTTGTTCATTTTGCGGTCGTACCGGGTTTTCATTTTCTCAGACATTTGCTGGCCCGATTGTCTGACGTGCTCATAAATGTCATTCATTTTGTTCCGCAAGTCATTTGCATAATCGGTTATACTGCGTGGGGCATCAGGTGGTATCCCGGTGATCAGGTCCGCAGGCAGCCGTAATTCTCTTCCAAAGTTTGCGAAAGCTGGTGTCACTGCTGTACTTTCGTGAACAGAACTTCGATATGACAACAAAAACGGTTGTATGTGCTTGTCCCAATCTCGTTGCCGATTGTCTACAACTTTTGCTAGGTACCTCTCCAATGTCTGATTAAATCGTTCCACCATTCCATCAGATTGCGGGTGATAAGAAGTCGTTCTTGTTTTATGAGTACCCATAACTCGGCAAGTTTCCTGGAATATTTGAGACTCAAAATTCCTTCCTTGATCGCTGTGAATCTCTAAAGGTACTCCAAAACGACAGAAGACTTCATGAACTAGTTTATCTGCAACTGTTGAAGCTTCTTGATTTGGAATGGCGAAGACTTCTGGCCACTTAGTGAAGTAATCCATCACAACCATGAAATACTTGTTACCGCTTTCACTCTCCGGAAACGGCCCCGCCACGTCAATGGCTATTCTCTCCCATGGTGCACCCACATTGTACAACTTCAATGCACCTCTACTACGAGTCTGAGGTCCCTTTACAGCCGCACAACTTGTACATTTGCGACACCAGTCCTCGACATCGTTTCGACAGTGGACCCAGTAAAACCGTTCTCGGATCTTCAGTAGAGTTCGTTTAACTCCCAGATGGCCTCCTGAATAATCATTATGGTACAGCTGTAGAACATCCGGTACTTTAGCTTTAGGGACAACCATTTGTAAATAACAGCTGTCTCCCCGAACATTTTCCCATTTACGGCACAGTACTCCATCCTGAAGCAGCAAGCTGTCCCACTGGGCCCAATAGCTTTTAGTGGTTGAACTCATTGCTGAGACGTCGCTCCACTTAGGCTTGGGAGCACTGGCCCTTATCCATTCCAGAATCGGCTTGATGTCCGGATCTTCCTGCTGTGCATGTTGTAAGCTGTTCTTCCATTCGTTGCTGAGGTGGTCCGTCCTGAGCATCCTCACGGATACCTCTTCCTTACTCTCTTGCCTAGTACAATGGTTGCAATCTTCAGGACAAGGTCTTCTTGACAATGCATCTGCGTTGCCGTGAGATTTTCCGCTGCGATGTTCGATCTCAAAGTCGTATTCCTGCAGTAGTTCAATCCACCTCGCAACTTGTCCTTCTGGATTTTTAAACTGCAATAGCCATTTTAGTGCAGCATGGTCAGTTCGTAAGTGAAACTTTCGTCCCAGAAGATATTTGCTAAAATGCTGCAACGACTTTACCACAGCGAGCAATTCGCGTCTTGTGACACAATAGTTCCTTTCCGGTTTTGACAACGACTTGCTGAAGTACGCTATTACGACCTCTTGGTCACCATTCCGTTGAGACAACACACCGCCGAGTCCTATATCACTTGCGTCTGTGTCAACTATAAATTCTTTGCTTGCATCAGGGTATCCCAAAATAGGTGTTTTGCACAGACGGTCCTTGAGCTCCTGGAATGCGATATTGCAACTTTCATCCCAGCAGAAATGTCGCTTCTCCTCGGTTAGCTTGTGCAGAGGTTTGGCTATATCTGCAAAGTTCTTCACGAATCGCCGGTAATAGGAGCACAAACCCAAAAATGCTCTAACCTGCGTCTTGTCTTTTGGAACCGGCCAATCCTTGACAGCGGCGATTTTCTCTGGATCTGTGCGGATACCTTCTTCCGATACTACAAACCCCAAAAAGTTAACTTGCCGTTGAAATAGTGAACATTTCTTCGGGCTCAACTTGAGGTTGGCACTCTGAATCTTCATGAGCACGCGTTCCAGGTTTTGAAGGTGTTCCTCAAACGTACGGCCCACGATGATGATGTCATCCAAGTAGACCAGACAGGCATCGCCAATTAGCCCGGTAAGTACAAGTTCCATCAGCCTTTCAAACGTTGCTGGAGCATTGCACAACCCAAACGGCATTACTTTGAATTGCCACAGACCCTTTCCCGTCGAGAACGCAGTTTTCTCCTTGTCCTTAGGGTCAATTTCAACTTGCCAGTAGCCACTTTTTTAGATCCAGCGTGCTAAACCATTTTACTCCTGTAAGCATGTCCAGCGTGTCATCAATTCTTGGCAAGGGATAGCTGTCCTTCTTTGTAACGTCGTTCAGACGGCGGTAATCAACACAGAACCGCATGCTGCCATCCTTCTTTTTCACCAGCACCACTGGTGAACACCATGGACTAGAGGAAGGTTCAATAACACCATCCTTCACCATTCCTTCAATCATGGTTTCCACTTCCTTTTCACGTGCTACCGGCAATCTTCTTGGCCGCTGACGGATAGGCAATTCCTCTCCTGTGTTTATTTTGTGTTGAACTAGGCCAGTCTTTCCTATGTCAGCATCATTTGATGAGAATACATCGGCGTACTTGAGTAACAACTTCTTCGCCTTGACCAATTCGTTCGGGGACAGAACACTGCGACAGTCTTCCAAAAGTGTGGTCACTCTCGTTTCTGAATCCTTGCTGGGGGTCCCACTCGATATATATTGGCACTGACGTAACCAATCCACTTCCTCACAAGTACCAACCAGTGTGCCTTTTTCTATAATCTGTTCCCGGTCGCAAAGGTTCAGCACACGTACTCCTGAGATGTCAGTGGTCCTGACCAAGGTTCGAGCTACTTTCCATGGAAGGTCATTGTTTACCCTTTCCACAAGTACACAACGGTGAGCTTGCCCAGCGTTTCGAGGTAGACTAACCGGAGCAATCGTTTCCGATCTCGGCGGAAGAACAATCTTCTTGATGCTGTACACGTTCCCTGGTAACGCACCTTCCATAAAAAGTTCCTCCTGTCCACATTTCAAAACACCTTGCTTAACGTCGATCTCACAACAATTATTCCTCATAAAGTCTAGGCCTAAGATGCAGTCGTCCATTATATCAGCCACGATGACATTATGCAGGTAGATCACGTTGCCTAGCTTCAACTCCATCTCCTTCTCTCCACGGACGGGTATACGCTGACCGGTGGCTGTTACCAAATTAAGGCGTTCTCGGTTGTATGCGGAGTCCCCAAGGAACTGACTTATAAGTTGGGAACTAACAACCGTACGAGAGGCTCCAGTGTCTATGGTCAGCTTACACGGCATTCCGTTGATCTCGCCCTTTATGATTAGGCTGTTCCCATCATGGGTTTGTGAGATCGAGATCCTTGGGGCTCTTTTAACATCAGCCAGCACCCGCCCCGCAGTTCTGGCTTTTACTCGTTTCCCTGCCGCTGCTGGGCGGTGCTGTTGGCCGCACTACCCTCCTGAGATCGTTCAATTTCCCTTTCTAGGGTTCGCTTAGGGCAGCTGGATCGAAGATGGCCCTTTTCCCCACATTCATAGCACCTTGGGCTGTATCCTTTGTTGCGGTCGCGAACTGTAGCTGCTGCAACCTCCCTGACGCGATGGGAACGATGATCCTGCCGCACGGCTTCCACTTCCAGTGCATGGGCCAAGGCGTCCTTAAGCGTCTCGTGGTGCCCGAGCCTCACAGCAGCTCTGACTTCCAGGTCGCGGATGCCGTCGATGAATGTCTGCACCAGGTTCCCTTCAATGAGCGCAGGTACAGACCGGTATGCTTTTCGCACCAGCTTCTCCACTTCTAGAGCCCACTGCTGCAGGTTTTCGTTGATGCGCTGCACGCGATCTTTAAGCTGCGCACGAAAGACGTGTTCCAGGTGAGCGTCGCCATATCTCGCCTCCAATGCCTCAAGGAGTTGCTCATAAGTCACTTCCTCACCGAGAGCTTCCAGAACTGTTAAGGCCTGGTCGCGCAGGCCTAGTGTGAGAGCAGTCATGGCCTGACTTTTATTCCAGCCGTTCGCCTTCATAACGGCCTCGAACTGGATTTTGTAGGCTGACCAGGAAGAAGTCCCGTCGAATGGTGGCACCTTGAACCCACGTAGCGAAGGTGTAATAGCTACTACGGGAGCTGTAGCTCCATCTCCAAGTTTGAGTTCGTCCAGTGATTTCTTCATGTCAGCCATTACGTTGTCAACCCGATTGTTTACCTGGTCGATTCGGGTTTCAGCTTTCTCGATTCGGTTTTCAGCTTTCGCGATTTGGGTTTCAGCTTCCGACAGGCGTTTGTCATGCTGAGCAACCCTATCCTTCACCTCCTTTATCTCCTTCCCGAAGGTAGCGTGAAGGTCCTTCATGAGGAGCATCTGTTCCTCCAGTCGGCGGGCCTGTTCCTCTTGTCCGCTCTGCAACTGCTCTTTCAACTGACGGACCTGTTCCTCCTGTCCGCTCTGCAGCTGCTCTTTCAACTGACGGACCTGTTCCTCCTGTCGTCGAGCCTGCTTCTGAAGCATCACCATCAGAACACCTAAGTCAGGTGCTGCAGATGTAGGAGCTACCGACGGGCCTGCAGCCGGTGGCTGGCCCTCCGACGTCTGCGGCGTTGCACCACCAAATCTTCGTTGGTCCGTCTCCTGCTGGCGTTGACTTCGGGTACGGACACCCTCCGTTTCCTCCTTAGGTAAAATCGGCATTATTTTATCCCACTTCTGACACCAATTGTTACGAGCTTGAGGTTCGTGACAATAAAAATTGCCGATAAAATTACCTAAATTAACACTTTAATTTACTTTACACAATTAAAGTTAAAACACTAATAATTTAAACACACTAATTCACTTAATTCCACTCCGAAGCTTCGCTTGTTTCGCCCAAATCAACACTGCCTCGATCGCATCTTGCAGCGCCTATATATTTGAATCAGCAAAGAAATATCCAGAATGTTCAAGTAAACACGCGGAAGGCACCGAGCGTTCGAGTTTCGACTAGGCGCTGTCAGTTGAGCGATTTGTGATGTCATTTTCTCAATGCTCCCCTCGCTCTCGTTCCTGACACTAGATGGCGCTAGTTGACTTATTCATGCAACAATATGGGGTAGTGGGTATTGTTACACCGCCACCACACGGCAAAGTGCTACCGCATCGTGACACGATATAATATGCCATGTGGCGATGTAAGAGTCTATCGCCCATTACGTTCCACGGGTACTGTAAGCGGCGACTAACAAAAAGATTCTACAGGTTTCGATAAATGTCGGTATAACCGTCTTATTTACGTCAGACATAGAATACCCATACCGGAGATAGGGAGCAGCATAAAAGGTGAGAAACGTCTGGTACATCGATCGTCAATCCGCCTGTGACGACATGATTTAGACAAATCTGCTCTTATTTTGAGAAAGCCCACGGCCAGCAGTAAACTTGTAAGGTGAAGAAGTCGTAAGCACTACTTATTCTAATAAAAGTATATTACCTATATGATTTCTATGATTGAGATGTTGGAGTATGCTAGGGGTTGAACCTTATTCCAACATCCACTGACTTAATGTTTGCATTCACTGACACAAATCTTAAAACGACAATGACTTTCCGTCTACATTTTAAGATAAGAAATACTACAAAAATTCCCATTTAAAAAATGGCAAGCACTTTATAAATGTGAAGTCGGCATCTTACTACTAAAGTGAGGCCCTGACGTCACTGGCGGGGCGCTCACACCTCGCCCTACTGACCCGATCTTTCTGAAAGGGGTGCCATTAACAAATCCCTGGAAAAGGGTGGAACACAGTTGCAACAGGCCAGAACTATGTTCTATTGTACTTGGAATAAACTTTACGCGCCACAGAAGCTTTTGTCTGTCGTTTCTAATTTTACGAGCTTATCCTCCAAGGAACGAATCGAATGTAACTTAATTGGAAAAAATGTTATCCACTATGAAGTAAACCATAAGAAAACTAAAGGGAATAAAAGATAAAAGTGCATGATGCATAAAGCATGGTGTTATAAACTGGATGTTATTGTTGATATTTGTTGATCCAACTTGATGATTAATGATCCAACCCACAAACTGGCCAAAATAATGATACAAAGGCTTTTTTTCCAGTTTATTTCCAAGAGTTTTATTTTAAATTTAAATTTTCTCTGAGACTTCTAAAAAATAACAAGTAATCCCAAAAACTACATTCAATTTTCTTTAAAATGATATACATAACATCAGCACTTCTGCCACGAGAAAAATGCATTTCAAATCAAATGTGATTGTTAGTCTTTTCTCTTCAACTCCTTACTTATAGTTTATAGTAATATTTGGTACTAGCTATTTTCCGCCACTTCACCCGCGTGTAATTCAGGGTTTTAATTTCTTTGCGCGGAACCCTAATTATTTTTCTAAAATAAAAGTTAAGGCTAAGTTACTCTTTATTATATCAGCTATCTGCCAGTGAAAGGCCCGGCAAAATCGGTCCAGCCCTTTCTGAGATTAGCCGGAACAAACAGACAGACAGAAAGACAAAATTTTTAAAAATTGTGTTATTGTTATAAGTACCGTATATACTTTCATATGCATTTAGTAAAAAGCTGTTATAATATTGACATTACAAAGAGACATTTGCGATTTTATTTATTTGTATTGATGCGGTGTTCAATATACTTACATACACTACTATACACTACTATAAATGATGCAGTGTTTTTATACTATTTTTTTTTAAATTTACGTTAACATACTATGCAATATGATTTCTTAAATTATAGAACACTACACAATGAATAAAACCATATTTACGAATTTTATCACGTTTAATTAAATGCTTTAACTTATTTTTAATTCCCGACGTTTCGGGTGCTTTACCTACAGCACCCATGGTCACGGGGGGGGGAGCTGAGATGTTTGACGTCCTAATGTCATAGTTAACCCGGCTACCTTCAGTTTTTGAATCAAAAATCCGAAACGTCGGGAATTAAAATTACGTTAAAGCAGTTAATTAAACGCGATAAAATCCGTAAACGTTTCGCTGAAACCATCGATCACTAATAAAGAACCTTGAAACCAATCTTACCAGCCTCGAACACCGGCATAAAGTAGCCAGCCTTTCGGTCTTCTACAGGATGCCTTTCGGAGTGTGCGCAGGAATTGCATAATTTAATTCCTCCCTCTCCCTTCCACCATCAGACATCAGACGTTCGGCCAGTCTCCACCCTTTCGTTGTTGACTTACCACGCATTCGAACCAAACGGTTTGCTACGTCGTTAGAAAAGGAGTGGAATAAGTTGCCAGCATCTGTCTTTCCATCTGATTACAATGTGTCTTGAAGCAAGAGTGAATAGGTTTTTGTTAAGTCAGTGCACTTTACCATCTTATGCTACATCATCACTTACCATTGGGTGGGATTGTAGCTAAGTGCTGGCTTAGAAATGTCAAAAAATATATATAATTTTATTCAATATTATGCAATTGATCTATCAATAAATACCACTAATTTGAAATAAACTTTCGGTGCTAAAAATAACAACAAAATTTTTAAACTAAATAAATCAATCAATTAAAAACTATCGAAATTAAAATAATACGTACCTAATTTGTAGTATTTATTGATAGATCAAATTCATAATATTTTAATGTAAAATAAAACAAAATTGTAAAATATCAGTGTCTTATACCCTATTTTTTCCAGACGGTAAAAAATTCATTCAGTATTAAAAATATAAACACCTAATTGTACATATTTTGTTTGTGTCTATACTAAAATGAAAATAAAATAAAATAAATACGAAAAACTTTATGTTTTTATAGGTAAAAAAATGTCTGCACAACACAGTCCAATTACACATACAAAACTTTGTGCATATTTTTGTATAAATGTATATTTTTTTCAATGTCAAATTATTGCGGCAATTACTGCCACAATAATTTTACAAAACAAATAACGGTCGTACTACCAATTCATAAACTTATTACACCAGTATATTCTAAGTCTTTTCTACGATTTACTTTTTATCGCTTTATTTAACAATTTTTGATTTCACAATCTGCGCAAAACTGGAATAAGAATAGGGTAGCATTTAAAATTTTGGGGTTATGCCAGATAAATATCAGGTCTTGAACTCGAGACACTTGAATTTAACAGTTTGAAACATTCATTATTCAGTAAAGAGGATAACGTAAGGTTAGTATTTCTCGCAATCGATATAGACCTCGGATGGCCTACATCTGAAATAAACATTAATTTAAATTAATTTTCATGTGGGAATGATATAACGATACGTTTTTTTTTTCTAAATAAAGATGCAGATGTGTTTTTGTAGCATTGCGTGACAAACGAGCTCACAGTCCACCCGACCGTAAATGGATGCTCTGGCCCATGGACATCCGCATTTATTCTAAATTAAGGATCAAAATGCAAATGCGTTGTCAACCCTGAGGACTAAGATGGAATGCCTCGAACTCGTCATTAGTAAAGAGGGTCTTCTCGTCACTTGATTTAACACAGTAGCAAATGCATTTTATTAATGCTGGTATTTTGTGATAGCGTTACCCTTCCCCGTTTTAGGCGACCCATGTGCTCACATGTGCAGCCATAACACAACTGCAGCGTGGCTCTCACAGAATACCAGTCTGTATCAGAAGCATAATGCTGCAGCGTTTCGTATGGTGAGTGTATCGCACCGTAGACCCTTTTTTTCTGGAAACGAAACCTACCTTCACCATACAAAACATAGCAGCATCAAGCTGGTATTCTGCTGGTATTCTGTGAGCGTAGTCCTACCTTGGTCGAGCTGACCTATTCGTGCTACCACTATAATATACAGCGTGGCTCTATCACTTATAAAAAGTTAAAAGTAAAGTTACAGCCTATATACGTCCCACTGCTGGGCTCAGGCCTCCCCCTCATTTCTGAGAGGGTTTACGGCAAGGAAGTGTCCGCCGCGCTGCCCAAATGCGTGTTGACGAACTTCACATGTCTTCGAAATATTTTTTTTCTTATCCTCAGACATGCAGGTATCCTCACGATGTTTTACTTCACCGCCGAGCACGTGGTAAATCAGCACTTAAAATTGCAATTAACAATTTCATTGGTGCCGGCGGGGATCGAACCCGGGTTACTCACGTTCTGTTATATTTACAGCGAGCGTTAACCACTGAGCTACCACGGCTCTTAAAAAGTTATAGTGGTTTTAAATTTCGGAAGTAAGTGCAAAACAATTGCCATTAATCGGCCGCATTGCAGCCCTACTAGAGCCAAAGCCATTATGCGTCAAGATTTCGCCCCGCTCGAACAAATACGCTTCCATAATAACTGCAAACTGAATGGCCTAAACATTAGAAATTGCAACTGGGTTCCCTGCGAACTATACCTACAACGGAAATGACCCGCAAGCCCGCTTCGTATTATCTGCCAGAGCGGGAAACAAATCCGGGACAAATATCTTCGCAAACATACGAAGGTCCCGGTACGAACCTTTCCGATTCTTTTTAACTTTCTTTCCCTAGAATACTACAGATTCAGACTTCATATTTATGCTACTTTAAGGGGAAATATAACCTCAAATGGCTTAGCAAGATCCTCCGTTATGCCGAAAGTATTGCAGCATTAATTTTGAAATAAATATATGGTAAAGTTGAGGATTAATGTTAAGGTTTATGTTAGACGAAAACACGATTCCGTAAAATTTTCTCGATAGAAAAAAAAATCCAAAGTTACCTCCAAACTGAACAATAAACCGCTGTTATTCATAAAATACTTTAAATAAGATCATGAAACTTTGCATACTAACTGAACTAACCATAAAGCAGTGCTTATGTTATTTACTTTTTTTTAAAATATCATTATTTTCACTGTAAAAAGAAATTACCTAAACTATCGGCGCGTAAGCTTGGTTCCTGCGGAGCGACAGGAACCAAGCTTACGCGTAAATTTATGCTGTAATACTTTCGGCATAACGGAGGATCTTGCTAAGCCATTTGAGGTTATATTTCCCCTTAAATCTCATAAACCCTTTTAATACAAAAACTACCATCGAAATCGGTTTACAATTGACAAAGATATCGCGTTATATACATACCAAATAAAAATAACACCATACGGTCGAAATGTGAACTTTTTACTTTTTTGAAGTCGGCTAAAAACAGCTTAATAAAGAATATTTTATTAAATGGTTAAACGAACTTACCTTAAGTGAAGTTCAACCATAATTATACGAAGCTCCTTGTCCTAGACATTCTTAACAATTGTAGTACGCCGCATTCCATGCCAGCATCACAATTTATCCAAGCTCACTAAAAAAAATTTTAAAGCAGTATATCTGGCAACACTGTATCCACCCGTCCGTCAATGCAACCTCATTATGTTTAAAGCAAGGAGTTAGATGAGCAACCCTAACCCAGGGAGGGTTGGGCCGGGAGTACGTCTAGGACAAGGAGCTTCGTATAATTATGGTTGAACTTCACTTAAGGTAAGTTCGTTTAACCATTTAATTATACTCCCTCCTTGTCCTAGACATTCTTAACAATTGTAGATGTTTGAAGACAGGGTTGCGAATTTATAATACCAATGAATGGAAATTTGCAATTTCGCTTATTTTATAAAAAATGTTGAACATATTGCCTGTATAGTAAATTTAAATTAATAAAATAAATAAATTATCGTTATTTCATAACATTTCCTTATACACATAAGGCCAGCTTGATTGCAGCAGAAGTGGCCCTGTGGAAGAATTATGACTGAAAAAGAAAACAATCTGGAATATCTATTCCAGTTTAATTTTAACATCTTATAACTTACTTAAGAAATACTATTCTAAGTGGGTTAAATTTATCACTATCTTGTGTTCTGTTTTCTATTAAAATATTCACAAGAAAGGCTCAACCCCTTCTTATTTATATTTTCCCATGCAAACCCTGTTGAAGTGAAATTCTATCTATATCTTAACTATACAACTGAGCTCCCGTTTGAATAAATGTAATATTTGTTGAAGGACAATGTATGTATATTATAACCTATAACCCATTTGTTACTAGTTTTTGTAAATTTCTGTATTCTCAATATTTATTGCAATATTCTGTAGTTAATAATCTAAAGGTAACTTATTATTAAGTCTATTTTTATAACTCAAACCTAAGTAAAAGGCACAACAGCCCAGGAAGGAATTTCATTACACTTACTACAATTTGGTACGATAAAGAATTAATTATTTTATTATTTTATAATTTATAGTATTTGACATAGGAGAGTTCACTATAATTCTTAGTATGAATTTTGGAGCGAATCTTGGAGTACCATATTTTACAAAATACTTCACTAATAGTAACCAATGATGTGTATGAGATATCTATGAGATGACTATAACATGACATGGTAGTATGATTATCTTTATATAGGCAGTGTTAATAATAATTTGTTATTTTACTCAAAATAAATAATTCATTATTTCACATTTACTGCTCATGTGAAAAACACTACTTTATAGTTTATAGTGACAGCGCTTTAATGTTAATTCAAAACCTGTCTAACCTCAAAGTGATAGCTCTAAAAGGTCTGAATAGTTAATGGTGTCTATCCTCTATGTGATAGCTGTAACGGTTTAAAGCCTGCAGTGATTTTTTCCGAGTCATAGTCCATCTTAATGTCTTCCTTCAATTGGTAATGCTTTCAATTCAAATCTGTCTAACCTCAAAGTGTTAGCTCTAAGATTTGAATAGTCAACTGTGTCTATCCTCTATGTGATAGCTCTAACAGTTTAAAGCCTGCAGTGATTTCTTCCGAGCCGTAGTCCATCTTAATGTCTTCCTTCAAGTTGTAATGCTTTCAATTCAATCTGTCTAACCTCAAAGTGTTAGCTCTAAGATTTGAATAGTCAACTGTGTCTATCCTCTATGTGATAGCTCTAACAGTTTAAAGCCTGCAGTGATTTCTTCCGAGCCGTAGTCCATCTTAATGTCTTCCTTCAAGTGATATTGCTTTCAATTCAAACCTGTCTAACCTCAAAGTGTTAGCTCTAAGGTTTGAATAGTCAACCGTGTCTATCCTCTATGTGATAGCTCTAACGGTTTAAAGCCTGCAGTGATGTCTTCTGAGTCCTAGCCCATCTTAATATCTTTCCACTAATGATAGCATCTTATATGTTAATTAAGACCTGTCTACCTTCTGATTCATAGCGGTAAGGTCTGAATAGTTTACCATGTCTATCCTCATAAATGACAGCTCTAATGCATAGCATTTTAATAACTTATGCTGGATATTCTCTCAAAAATTTTAAGTTTACAGTAATTACTTCTGCTTCTCTGCACCGCTTAATATCTGCCAGTAGTATTTTTCGTTCTTATTTTATGATATATACATAAATCCATGTATATATTCTAAGTGACAGTTCTAACGGTCTGTATATAGCATCTATATAACTCCTGTTAGATATTTTTCCCAGCAGTTTTAATTCAATAGTGCTTGTGCATCCCTATCTCCTCAGTATTATACTTTCCCTTTTCCTTCAATACTGTCCGAAACTATGTACATGTCAAAAGTGGGAATAGTCTTGCCCAACTTTCAAATCATTGGTATGTTGTTATATTTTGCTACCTTGATGTCCGGTGATCATGTGGGGGTTCTCTTACGTTGACAATTTTTGGACTTCTTTTGCCAAACCCTTGTGAGACTTTCTAATACTTTTACATCTATAATTTGTAACAAGTTTTTCATTATGTTATACTCATAATATTGAGCCCTTTGTAATAAAAACTATACCATTAATTATCTTTATTTGATTGCTTCTAAATCTCAGTACCGCAAAATATTTTCTCATGTGAAAAAAAACACAAAAACCTATGGTTTTTTGGCTCATCGACATTAAGAGGAAATACATACAAGAAGAATCGTCCCCCAATCTAATATAACTGCCATGGTTTCTGGGTCATGCCTACAGAACTCCATTGTTAAGTATATAATAATTTTATTATTTCTCGTTACTAATATGATCAAGTTATAGCTTTGACACTGCTTTATGATCTTGTTGAATAGACTTGAAAGACTTCCTCTGACTGTTTTTTGTTTACTTGGCTCAATTTTAGATTGTATGTTAAATTTCCGTATTTTTATTTAATTTAAAGTATTGAATCCTCAATAGTTAATGAATAGAACCCTCTCTATCTTGTTAATATAAGAAGCCGGATTTTTATCAACTCTGGGTAAAATTGTACAACATAAGTATTATTTAGTTGTAGTAAGTTTACTATTCATTATAACTATATTGTTTTGCTCAAAGTTTTGTATTGTATTCTACGATTCCCAAAAATATAAGCATATACTACTTTAATATAGAATAATATCTATGTAATTTACTCTCCATGAAGGACTAAAACCCAAATTTTTCGATTCCAGTCGAGAAGTGTCAATTTATATTTCAAACGGTTTTATGTGCTTAATGTTTTTTTTTTTTTTTTGTAATATTAACTACCATCTAAGGTCAGAAATTTGCCACTGAATATATATTACATAACATTATATATACATTATTATATTTAATGAGCTTTTAAACACAACATTATTAACCTCATTTTACTAACAGCAACCAAAATGGGTTATGCACAATCTATCTAGTCACTATTTATATCAGTATTTTACATAATTCCCTCTTACTACAACAATTTATTTTGTTGCTAACATATTTTGGCAATCAGTGTATGCATCTGTCAGCATAACTCTATTGTGCTTTTACCATACCCAGTTTTAGTTATGAAGGTGATAATAATAACATGATAGTTATGAATGATACCATAATTAATTTTACTGAATAAATCCATTTTTATTTTATTTTTTAATTATTACTTCACATATTACTTATTTTTAACTTGTCATAACTTTTTAATATCTTACAATAGAAAATTATTTCCTATAATTATTTTTAAATTTCTTTTTAATTGTTTAATTTACCACTGTTTTAATAAGTGAAGTATGTAAGTTTTATATTTTCCCAGATTGATATTTTATGTACAGCTGCAGGCCATTAATGCATTTGCAACTCATCATTCTATTTAAAACCTAATGATGCTAAAAATTCTTTCTTTCTTGTTACTTAGGTTATATTAAATTACATAAAACAGCTCGAATGCAATAATGTGCCTATGTTTAATTTGAATTAATTAATCATGGTCTCGATTTTAATTTAATTGCCTATCAGCCGAAATTTCTCCATATTATTTTACCGTCTTGTTATATTAATTGTTATATAATAATTATAATATTATATTCGTTTTACTATCTCAATAATAATAATTTATTGTTTACCTTCTATACCAAGTTTTTTAATTATATTTTGTTAATTTTTAAAATTGACAATAATCTAAGTCATGAAACATTTTACAGGCTATCTGTTGTCTTTTTATTATTCTTTTAATAATTTAACAATATATTGTAATTCAATCTGATGCTTACAATACTATTTTTGTTTTGCATATCTGTCAAATCTGGTTTCATTCGCAACATGTGAAGCCAAATATATCACAAGGGATATAATTTAAATAATAGGTTTGGTTCAATCTTTCAGATTTTTCTAAACAGCCTATAAATGCTTATTTTTTACTCACTTTTTGCTTACTTATATTTTATGTGTATTTAACTTGTAACCTTTAGATATTTCATATCAAGGTAAAACAGTTCTCATATCACATTTTTTCTTATTTTCTTGTCATATTATCCATCCATCCATTACAGTCTATATAAGTCCACAGCTGCACATAGGCCTACCAACACTCAATGCCTGATAGAGGGGTGTCATATTATGTAGCTTTTTATTTTTTATTTTATGTGTCTACAAAATAATATGTAATAATAAACTGTCTTTATATTTAAAAATGCATCTATTAAATCCCATTTATTTGGGAATTAACAATTTTAAGGACTAGTAAACTGACTCTCCCTTACACACCGGATAATTTTGTCCCAGAATTCAGTAATTATTTCTAACTTGTTCTGCCAATTTTTTGTGGATGTTAAGGGTTTACATAACCTTAATAAACTTATGAGTTAAGTTTATTTATAGCACTTATTTCTTTTCATAATCAGGATTTTCCGATACTAAAGAAAGTTTAGTTATAATCTCAGGGTATACAACTAATCTCAGGGTTTATAATTTCCGGGTCTGCTGCCCCAATTTTCTGACTGATAATGGCGACTGTCCAACGTAAGTAAATGAAAGTAATAAAAACATTAATATATATCACTTAAAATTTCTCAACGTATCCCTGTACAATGTATCTCAACCCACAATTATAGGTTAAAATACCTATTTACTATTTCACAATATATGAGTGACGAGGTTATGTTATTAACCCTTAATAGTGAAATTGTTCGATAATACTTGTTAATAAATGGGCACAGTGAATCTGATTTTATTATTTAGGTAATAAATGTTTTAACTTTATTTATTTTATATACACGTGCACCTACCTCGAACAATAGGATTTTTGTTTACCTTTGATCGGTTAGCTCCATTTTGAATATCTTCCTTTCCCATTTTCCCAAGTACATAATCAAATTATTACCACGCAGATACGTAATAAATTTATTTGTAGTAGGTTTTGGATACAAAATATTTGATTTTACACTAAACATATTTAATTTTTACAACAAAAATTATAAAACACACTGTGACAGCTGGCACAAAAAAACGCAATGAGGTTGCATTGACGGACGGGTGGATACAGTGTTGCCAGATATACTGCTTTAAAATTTTTTTTAGTGAGCTTGGATAAATTGTGATGCTGGCATGGAATGCGGCGTACTACAATTGTTAAGAATGTCTAGGACAAGGAGGGAGTATAATTTACAATATTGATTTCAAAATCACATGCAATCAATCTGTGCCTTTTTAACCGACTTCAAAAAAAGGAGGAGGTGCTCAATTCAACTGTATTTATTTAATGTGCGTTACAGAACTTGTTTTCCAGGCCAACCGATTTTGATAATTCTTTTTTTTATTTGAAAGCTGGTGCTTCTCATGTGTTCCCATATAAATTTGATCAAGATCTGACCAGTAGTTTTTAGGTTATCCTTAATAATGCGTATTTAATTGACTTCGACTACATTGATGATGTTATTAATTTATTTATATTGAAGTCGGTTGTATAAAATTTAAAATTTTACCACTTGTTTTAAATCGTACATTAGGATTTTTTCCCATACCTATCGTGTACGCGTTATATATACATTATACATAAATTTCACATACACAATAATCCGGACAGCAACAATTATTTACAAGCCATATTACCACTTGTTCCGGCGGGGTTCGAATCCGCGGCCCCGCACTGTGGTCAGATGTGTTACTGCGCTTTATAATTCAACTTCGCCAATGTCGTTTGAACGCATAAATAAATACAATACGAGTACGTGCCTGGGAATTGAACACTTGAGGACCGCAAGATTACTGCCCCGCGCTTTAATTTAGTGTGAAATTCTGAAAGTATGTGAAATGCTTCAAATATCGCGATTTTACCGACTAAAACCGCAATGCAACCGCAGGTTTTTACATCAAACATTTTACATTAGAAAATAGTTTTTTTATACAGCATTGGGTGACAAACGAGTACACAGTCCACCTGATGGTAAGTGAATGTTGTGGTCCATAGACATCCATATTTATTCTCAATAAGGAATCAAAATGCAAATGCATTGTCACCCCCGAGGACTACAATGGAATACCTCGATTCTAGTAAAAAGGGTCTCCGGTACTCTACACTCACCATACGAAACACACAGCATTACGCTGCTATTTTACGCTGGTATTCTGTGAGAAGGTGGTCCTGCCCCGATCGAGCCGACAGATTCATGCTGCAACTATAATATCAGCGTCGCTCTACCACGTAAAAATAATGTCGAGATGCACAGTAATTGCATCTATTAAGGTGATATCCACGCGAGGTTTAGTTCATACAAACGTATTACTCTGTATTCTCCCTGGATACGGACAAATACAAAGGAAGATAACAATTTTAGTTCCTAGTATATATTTACTATCTTCACATAATGAATGCATTACGCGTGGGCAGCCACTAGGTTGTGTGGGCCTCATGATTTCGTTATGCAATTATTGTATGCCCCTCGAATACAATCAGTGTGATTAATGACGCAAGTGGGTGAAATTTTAAATAATATAGGTAATTATTAAAATTTTAATTGCTAATTCGATTTCAATATAAACGTTGTTGCAATGTAGTCATTTTTTATCGTGGGAAGACCCTAATGGATAACATTACCGGGGGCTACGGAAAGGTTATGCTGGACTCCTACACGCCAAAACACCACGGTGGTCAATATAGACGCATACGAGGAGTCACAGAAGAGGATTAGATTGATTGATTAGATTGAGGGCTTAGTGGCTTAGCAATGATTTGCGGCGCTAAGGGCCGCGGGTTCGAATTCAGCACGGAAGTATTTGTATGGTCTACAAAATTTACCGGGTCTTTATGTATGTCCTTATGAAATTTATGTTTGTAAACTGCCTTCACGGTGCAGGAGAAAATCCTAGGGGTAGGTAAACGTTTTTTTTTTAACCACAATTATATGAAAAAAATTTAAACGTGGTAGAGCCATGCTGCATTTATAGTAGTATAGTCGTAGCACGAATGGCTCGGCTAGAACGGGGAAGTACCACGCTTTCACAGAATACCAGCGTAAACTAGTAGCTTGATGCTGCTGTGTTTCGTATGGTGAGTGTAGAGAACCGAAGACCCTTTTTACTGGAAAAGTGGCATTCCATCTTAGTCCGCACGGGTGATAACGCATCTGCATTTTAATTCGTAATCGAGGATAGATGTAGATGTCTATGGGCCATAGCAACCATTTACCATCAGATGGACTGTGTGCTCGTTTGTCACCCTACCCTATAAAAAAAATACTGATATAATTTTGGTATATACATGTATAAACTAATAACGTGTTACGCTCAAGGGGGTCAAAGAACCTACCCTGTGCTGAAGCATTGCTTGATAAAGTTGGAATCCATTTCTGTTGTAAATTTGGAGACAAGGAGAGGAGAAGAGAGCCTTTCTTAACAGCTACTACAGCCATTGTCATGTCAGTTTTAACGTTGTTTTTCTTTATGTACAGCGGGCATTTTCTTTTAACGTTTTTATTAACTCGCTTTCGCGTATGTTTGTTTGTGTCGAATCATGTAATTGACTTTAAACCATTTTGAACATAGCTCTAAATCGGATGACAGCGTTAGAACATGAAAAAACAAAAAACAAAAAGAAGGTAAAAAGTATATATACGTATACGTAACACTGCTCGGTACAGGCGTCTTCTAATTTCTGAGAGAGTTTTAGGGCAAGGAAGTGTCCGCCGCGTTGCCCCTAAGCGTGTTGGCGAACTTCACGTCTTCAAAAAAATTTTTTTCTTATTTCTCAGCCATGCAGGCACGTGGAACCACAAATGCATAGACTAGTGTTAGATAATACACTTAACTATTTAAATAAATGAACACTACTTAGAAGACTTTACATTATAAAATATTTAGTAATCTAACCTCACTCTTAACATTAGATATTTGTGCTATGTACAAATTGTTGCGCGCCATAGTTGATGCCGGTAAATGCCACTAGCGCCATCTAGTATCAATATTAATCACAAGTGGTAGAGCTATGCTGCAGCTATATTATGATTGTAGTACGAATGGGTCAGCTCGACCAGGAAAGGTGGTCTTTCTCTCTCAGAATACCAATGAAAAATAGCAGCTTAATGCTATTGTTATTCGCATGGTGAATTTAGAGAACCGGAGACCCATTTTAATGGAAACGAGGCATTTCATCGTAGTCCTCAGGGGTGACAACGCATTTGTATTTTTGATTTTTAATCGAGCATAAATGTAGACGTCTATGGGCCACAGCATCCAATTACCATCAGGCTGACTGTATGCTCGTATATCACCCTTATTTTATAAAAAAAACCGCGGTTGCTCATCCGTCCGCCAAGCGACGTAACTATGGAAAATAGTTCTACCCTATGAGGCAATCTATAGTGGAGGCCTATGAATTAAACTTAATTTACCATTCAATTAGTATAAACACAACCAGCCATTTCCATAATATAAATAATCACGAGTCAATTCTACCAATGAACGCTCAGCAAAGGGCTTCAGTCATCTTGACTGCACGATATCGTGACGAAATCAAATGGCTTTTGTCAGTATTTGTTTTCAATTATCTGAGAACTTGGATTTCAGTAGCTGATTTTGTAGAAATCTTTGTTTGTTTACAGTAACGAAGTGGCTTGTAGCAAACGCGACGCTAGTGCGGGTAGATAGACATTTAAAATAAATATTCAGATATTTTATTATCATTATTACTGGCAGACATAACTTTGAATTTGTCTGTCTGTTAGGTGTATTCATAAGCGCAACTGCTAATCATAAGGTTCCGAATTTGAATCCTGGTTCGGACCAAGTCAGTGTTTGGATTTTTCTGTTAAGAAATTCTCAGTAGCATCCCAGAGTCAGGTCGGTCAGTCAAGTTGGCAATAAACCCCCGTGCTACAGGAGGCACGTACAGCCGTTGGCCTACGCCTGATTGGGCTGCCCTCTCCGATATGACGGCAATCCGACACGATCGGAGAGATAACAGGCACAATACCAACAGCTTTACCTTACTAACTTCTTAACTTCGAGCTGCTAATAAGATGTTCATAACAAAAAAAAACAATAACTGATTTTGAACCGATCCAGGATTCAAACCATATGAGCAGTAGTTGCGCTTACAACCACTAGACAACGAGGCAGTTACAGTCAGAGTGTTAATAATAATAAAAGTTACAGCCTATATACGTCCCACTCTTGGGCACAGGCCTCCGCTCATTTCTGAGAGGGTTTTAGGGCAAGGAATTGTCCGCCGCGCTGCCCCAATGCGTGTTGGCGAACTTCACGTCTTCGAAATATTTTTTTTCTTATTTCTCAGACATGCGGGTTTCCTCACGATGTTTTCCTTCACCGCCGAGCACGTGGTAAATCAGCACTTAAAATTGCAATTAACAATTTCATTGGTGGCGGCAGGAATCGAACCCGGATTGCACGCGTACTGTGAAATTTTCAGCGTGCGTTAACAATCTGACCTACCACGGCCCTAATAAAAATAATAAAAAAGTTAGTATGAAATCTACTTATAAAATTTATATCAATTCTTAACATTTACCTTGTTAAAACATTATTACAGTAGTAAAATCATACCCTTCATATAAAATTATGCTTCTAACAACGTGTCAAAGATTACAAAATGATTAATGGCAGCGAAGCAAGATAAAAGAAACGATAAGAAAACGTACCATTGACCCCTAAATGTTATAAAACCTAAGTATAGTTGAACGAGGACCTCGTTTACAATTTAAACACAATCAATAAACAAAAGGGAAGTGGTTTTAAATCGAGCAACACAATTAATTTTGTACCAAATATATTCTGCTTTGTTAAAAAAGAAACATCGAATGAAACCAGATATTTAAATAACAAATACATTTAAATCTCTTCTTCTGTCCATGTGTAATGTGTATGCGAGTGTATATATATATATATATATATATATATAGATCTCTTTATTGATCAGACGCGACTTCACGCGAGCACTTTGTTGATCCGAAAACGCATGTTGATCCGGCGCCTTTTGTTGATCCAATATGCATCTCTGGTAACTAATGTGGCTCCGACCGGATCAACATCTGCACTCACGAGACTGTTTGCTAGCGTTGGCCGAAGTTGATCCGATATACAAATCCACCTTGCGATGGTTACGGAAAATGTTGATCCGATTTAAATGAGCCAATCAGAGCACAGCAAACGATAAGATAAACGATCGGAATGGCTGTATGCAGCCGCGACGTTGCCGTTTCGTATCTTTGGCGGTACAAGCTACAGATTAAATGCGTGTTATGTAATGCATTCAGGGTGCTGTTTGGTCTACCTCGTTATTGTAATGCGCCGGGTATGTTCGCGGATGCGCGTGTCGATTGTTTCTACACCACCATGCGTGAACGATGCACATCCTTGGTGCGCAGGGTGCGGGCCAGTTCCAATGGTATCGTGAGGGCATTTTCTGACAGGTTTGAGGTCAGTACCTGAACCATTGTCATATGGTGCGTGTGTGTGCGGCAGTGTATGTGTGTGAGTGTGTGTATGCGTTTGTCCGTGTGCGCATGTGTGAATGTTTGCGCGCGCGCTTGCGTGTTTGTGTGTGTGTGTGTGTTTACCATAAACCAGTTAACATGTTTTCTACATCTTCATAATCAAGATTTTTAAGGACGCGTTTACAAAATTGATAAGTATAGAATCGAACTATTACATGAGATATTATCATGAGACCTTACCACCGGTCTTGATGTAGTGACCTCAAAATGTAATTCGGAATTACTAGTGGAACTCCTGGACTAGTAGAACTGGGTGTGCTGAGTTGGGGCTCGTTTTGTTAGTTATGATGAGTCCTTAGCTCCGGACTTGCTGAAGTGACCTGAAGGTGTACTTCGGTATCTAACACTGTAACACCTGGACTAGTAGAGCTCGGTATGCCGAATTTGGGTTTGTTTTGTTAGTTATGATGAAACCGTCACAAAAAAAAGTTCTTTTCACTTTATCTCTAGTACTAATAGGTATCCAAGCTGATATTCGGAAAAATGAATAACCTCGTAGTAACATCTTTAGGGGCAGTATCGATATCTACTTACCAGCCACACTGTTTTTAGCTGTAATCAACTGTCCTTTATATGAGCCTCACTTGCCCTCACGCGGTAACCACTTTACTGCACTCCAGTGCACCCACCAACACCTCTGCCACCTACGCCTCCACATCTACCACTGCACCCCTCTCTAAGCTTTCGTTCTCCACCTCCGCTACCTCCGCCTCCACCATAAACTCTGCTCCATCCGCCTCAACAATAAACTCCGCTCCCTCCGACGCCACCACCACGCGCCGTCACTATTCTTTCCGCCTCCAACACAATTCCCCGTTTCCACTATCTCCGACTTCACCACAAATTCCTCTCCTCCGCCTTCACCACATACTACGCTGCATTCACCTCCGCCTCCACATCTACATTTTCCGCCTCCGTTTTCTGGACACACACACACACACACACACACACACACAAAAAAAAACACACACACACACACACAAAAACACACACACATACACAACCGCACATACACTCACACACACGCGCGCGCGCACGAACGCACACAAACCCGCACAAGCACATACACAAACACAAAACAACAGTGGACACACGCACTCACTCGTACCCACACACAAAAGCAAACACACGCGCAACTGCACACACACACACACACACACACGTACTAAAAAAACACAACAGTGCACGCACGCACACATACACTCACACACAAGCGCACGCAACACGCGCACACACACACAAAACACACACACACACACACATAAAATAACACAAATTCACTCACACGATAACAAAAACTCGAACAAACGTCTTTCCACAATAAAACCTGCCAAAGTTTGATCCACAAAATCAGCAGATAACGTATTTTCTTACCTTATTACTATAACGAAGTAGCCTACTGGGTTCTCTGTCACACATAGAACGCGACGTTGCCGCTTGGTGTTCGAGTATCTATTCGTCAATTATGGCTCCGGATCCACTTAGTCTAAGTAAATGTCGCATATAAATTAAATATACTCTGGATCTAAAAAATAATATTCAGTATGATTTTTTCGACCGTTTATAGATCAACAAATGTTGGTCAAATCGCTGACGAGTATATTGAAATCCTGTTAGTGCAGATCCACCGACGTCACACGCGCATCAAGAATGGATCAAAGTATATCAGTTTGCGCGACAAGGAGCTGAGCAAACACGTCAAATAGGTGGATCAACAATTGTTCTAACTTCTCACTGGATCAACATTTACCGTGAAAGGCCTTTAGGAATAGATGTATTTCATCAATAATATTCGTCATTTTTTAAAAGGTGATTTTAAGTGTTTTATAACACATGAAAACAAATAAGACGTGGAATGTGATGATAGGATATCGAACATTAACAATTTGCTTTTAGATGTAATTTATTTTTATTTCTCATAACTAATGAGATCATAGTCTCTGAAAAGCGCACTATCGAAGGTTTTGGTCGGGGTATCGTCTTAACTACGAGATTGCCCAGATGTTGTTTGTTTTTTAAAAGTTACCTCCCCACCAAGATTAACTTCGGAGACGTGAAGACGTTTGAAATGTTTTATACATCGCACATATAAAACCAGGACGCGGAACAATTATTTATAAGTCATAAAGACATTTGCCGAGACCAGTGAGACCTGTACATGTGCCTAGCAGTAGCACGTAAGTAGATTGCAGACTGTCACACTACGTTAGAGGTTACATAAGCTGAGCTTAAATGAGGCAGAGATTAGAAAACCAATTAGTGACGACAGATATGACATCACAGACGGGAATCGATTACGAGTATAAGTAGACTGTGTGTTGAGCAAAAATGTTAAGCAATCAAGTATCGGATGCTCCGCCCATGTTGACGCTTGGCTCTGTCGAAAAGGAATCGTTGGCTGTTTAAATAAGTAAACTTGGTTTTTAAGCTATTGCATAGCTTCTATCGCGGGCCTTGAGCGCGGGGACCGAATCCAGAAATTCCGTAACGAAAAAACCTCACGCTCCCCACTCCGACGGGCACGGAGGTGTGGCGTTGAAAGCCGTGCATCGTCTAATGTCTTTTCAGTTCGGCAGACTTCGGCACTCGGCAGAGTTCGGCACGGTGTTTGTGTGCGTGCGACTAGACGTATGCGTGTACACTAGCTGCTAACTCAATGATAAAAATTCCTGAATAACCTACATGTATTGTAAGATATTAAAAATATTTTAAACAATATTAACTTCTCATTTATTTAATAAGAGAAAAAAAAATTGTTTTCTTATCGGTCACCACGCTCAAAAAGTGTAACTTGATTTAATATCAAAGACTTAACTGCATAAATAAAATAAATAAATAATTATAATTGCATAAGTTGATAAAAAATGCTATGCAATAGCTTTACCGCGGCAGTCACTGAGTGCCACACGTTTTTTTTTTAATTAAAAATGGGCTCACTCTAAACCTCCGATCAGGTCCGAGAGCAAAGATGAGGTATACGATGGAGCTAGTTTGCCCAGGAGAAGCCTGCCCACACGCACCTTGAAGAGGTTCAGGTTATACGCACTCGGGAAAACAGACACCGGCAGATCATTCCACTCCTTGACTGTGCGCATTATAAAAGACGACTTACAGCGCTTAGTGCGAATACCGAATATTGTGATACGTCTGGTGCTCTGATTGAGTTACATTTTCACTAGGAATTACTCTCGTACAGAAAAGATGTCTTGTCCACATAAACTGCACGTGGACAAACACCGTGCGGTATACGAAGAAACTATTATTGATAAGGTAGAGTGTTCTGTTCCCCGGGATCGATTTCCGTAGCCATCTATGGAATTGTTAATTGCAAATTTAAGAACCAATTTACCGTTTACTCAGCGGTAAATGAAAACATCGTTAGTAAAGCTGTATAACACACAGAAATAAAAAAAAAACATATTTCGAAGACAGCAATTCCGCCAACAGGAAATGGGGCAACGAGGCGGACTTTTTTCCTCTAAAACCCTCTCGGAAATGAGAGGAGAATTTTATCTAGCAGTAGGACGTATATAATACGTGCTGTAACTTCTCTCTAACCGACGAGCATGTATGCGTAGATATATGGATGTAAAGGAGGCGAAAGAGGTATGTCAGGATCGTGCCAAATGGAAGTCCATAGTCTCTGCCTACCCCTCTGGGTGACAGGCGTGAGTGTTTATGTTTATGTTATGTAACTTCTCTTCTACTTTACGTAAAATAGTTGTTCCGTGGGCGGTTCGACTTCCGACTTCGCAGCGCCAAATCCAAGCAGTTAGCGACTGCGCTACAAATCAAATTAAATCTGTTTATTTTGTGAACAGAGGTTACTTTACAGATCTCGACATGTGTAATAAAATATATAAGGTACGTACACTATGTCCCGTCAGTAGGCATACAAATATAAAATTAATAAATGCAACATTGAAATTAACAACATGATTATGTAATTATTTTAGTTATTATGAAATTGAAGTAGACTATACAAATGACTTCGAATATTTGCTAGGAAAAAATATTTAGTGGCCGGCACAAAAAACGACTCACTATGATTTATTTAAATAAATAATCTTTAAATTATATTTGTGTTTATTTTCGGCCAGGAACAGGTCGCTAAAGACTCTACTCCTTACTTGAAGTCAAAAAAAAAAGTCAGGAATCCCCTTTGCTGGAGTTTGAGACATGCATGTAAGTGACAGCACTGTCAGGAGGCGCCTCAATGAAAATAATATCATGGCCAGAAGACCTGCACATGACCAGCTTAACAGGCAGCATCGAGTCAGTAGACGATTTTGCCTACGAGTTTTATTCGTCGGATATTCTATGCCAAAGGATAACTATAACACTGTCTTATCAATAAGACATGATACCAAAAAAAAATTCTCAGACAATTAAATACTTAAAATTCAAAGTGAGTAGTTTTTCTAGTGTCAGTGTATTTTTCTCAGGAGTTACACCTACCTAAATAAACTTGTGAAGAAAATATTATCTTAGTACAAAAATTCATTCAAATCCTTATAACCGTTTCCGAGAAGTCAGCTACATATTATGAACGTGTAAGATCAACACTAGATATTATATTGGAGTTTTGAGAAGATAATCTCTGTTGTGAAATTAACAGTCATATTGCGTGGGCAAGTCAATTTTGTGCTTTCTGCGTGAAAACACGGAGAAAACAAATTTTCTCAGAAATCAAAACTAGTTATAATCGGTTTTTCGACCCTGTATGTAAATTTTTTGAGAACCCAATTACAAATCACGAAATACAAATATTGTTTGTATAATATTTTATGATAAGACTATGTGATATTGATATATCAAAGCCTTTTTATTGACTGAACTTTGGCGTAGTGGTTGTAGTAATGTGACTGCTGATCATGAGGTCCCATGTTCGAATCCCGGATCGGACCAAAAAATCAGTTATTGTGTTTTACCATCAAGAAATTCTCAATATCTGCCCGGAGTCAGGAGGTTGGCGGTGTCGCATCCCCATGCCTTGGAAAGCACGTAAAGCCGTTGGTCCTGCGCCTGATCTCTCTCCGGTCGTGTCGGTTTACCGTCCCATCGGACTATGAGAGCGAGGGAATAGAGAGTGCACCTGTGCTTGGGCATATATTTGGGCACTATAATCCTGTCCTGCGACGGCTAGTCTCCGTTGAGGTTCGCCGCCGTGACCGAAATTTAGTCTGGAGGACATTATTATTATATTTATTTATTTAACCTTCATTATACATCTTATAATAAGGGATATAAAGGACAGACTGCACTATGGCATTCTGTACCAGTCAACCTTGGATAAATAATATATAAGATAAATCCAAAAATGCAAGTAAATTGAATGTAGAAAACATAGTGAAAATAAACATACATTACTAGATATACTATATATACCACTACTATATATACAAAATCTATAAATGAATAAAAGCCACCCATTTCACATCTTCTTATTCTAAATTCGCGTTTCCTAAGTCACTCGTACCATAAACAAACTGTTACGAAATCTTACACGGTTTGTAATATCTAACAGCTTTCGTAACTGAAATAATACATTGTAAGGAACAGTCTGTATAGTTTCCTTAACTATATAAATAAATAAATAAATAAATAAACTAGATCGGTCCTTAGCTTGCCAACCACAAAAAAAGATTTTTTTTTTCAGAAGAATAAAGGTGACAAACGAGCACACAGTACACCTGATGGTAAGTGGATGCTGTGGCAGACATCTACGTCTATCTCGATTAAGAATCAAAATGCAGATGCGTTGTTATACCCCTGAGGACTAAGATAGTATGCTTCGTTTTCAGTAAAAAATGTCTCCGGTTCTCTAAATTCACCATACGAAAAACGTCAGCATTGAGGTGCTAATTTACGCTGGTATTCTGTGAGAGCATGGTCCTTCCCAGGTCGAGCCGACCCATTTGTGCCACAATCACATTAGAGCGGTTTTGAAGAACGTATAATAAACATTTTTGTATAAATAGTATATGACACAACTATGTAATATATCGAAGCCACTAGTTTCACAGCTTTTCTCAATTCGCGTCTCCCTCGTCACACGTACTATAAACAAGTCGTTACGAACTCTTACTCGGATTGCAATACGTTGCAATAACTAACAGCTTTCGAAACTGAAATGATTCATTGTAAGGAATAGTCTGTATCATTTCCTGAACTTGATCAGTCTTTAGTTTGCCTGCCTCAGAAAACAGACACCATCAGGTGTACTGTTAGTCGCTTGTCACTTTATAAAAAATTAAACAGACCTCTTTCCTCTCGCAGAATCATTGTAAATTATTACAATTGGATTATAAAGAAAGTGTGCTCTATTGTTACGATCGGGAAAAAATATTTTTATGACAAAAATGATTGAGAGATGCCTGAGAGGATAACTTCTTGACCCGATGGTATCGCATAAGAGAAAATTGACATCGGCACAATGAACCAGCTTGTACGCGACAAATTTTGGTATCTACCCACTATAGGTATGTTCTTGGAGTACGATTATAGATCATCACATTTTTTTTGCTATCGCCAACTTATTTTCATTTTAATCATTGAAGTGAAACTTCTTTATCGACGTAGTGGAGAAATTTAGTACGGTAGTTTTAAAAAATCGTTACGTTTTACCGCCTTATGTTACAAACGTTTTAGCTGCATGAGTATACTATAATTTAACCGTAAAAGTTCCACTTTTTACGTATGTACACAACTACACGCATAATTTTTTTTACACCTTATTAACTTCCCATTTAAATTTTAAAGATGTTAAAGACTTCTAATTTAAATTAATGACATAGGTACGTACTTTACCACTACGTACCTTACTTTACCCCACTAGATATTTTTCATTTATCGTTGAATTGTCTTATACGAGTACATTCGTTTCAATGGACGTTCAACACGCAAAGAATATTGATAGGCCTTATACAGTTTTTTCGTGCGGGATTAGAGTGTATTCTTCGGGCGCCTTCAGCTTTGTAGCCGGCACTGCCGTACTGGGACGTCGAACATCATTAATCTACTGGCGACCGATGACACCTAGCTTGAGTTATGAATGGATCATCCAGAAGAAACCAAAAAAGAAAACCAAAGCCGCGAAATTTTTTATAAAATATAAACTTAGCTAATTAGCATAAAAAAGATAGCATGCCCTCAAAACTAAACCCATGTTTGACAGGCTAATATAGGGCCCTGTTTCATTGCTGGTTGCAGTAAATGAGTAGGCTCTTTTCTTGAAGGTCCCTAAGTCGTATCGGTCCGGTAAAATCTCTGGTGGTAGCCGATTCCACAAGGAAGTTGTGCGAGGAAGAAACTTCTTTTAAATCGCACAGTGGTGGACCGCCAGTCATCTAGATGGTATGGATGGTATCGCGAATTTTGTCGCGACGTGCAATGGTGAAATTGTTCGGACTAAATCCAGCCGCACTAGAATCAGTCGAACAACGTACTCCCCGTGGTAAATGCGATAAAATACGCAATGAGATGCAACATCTCTTGGCAGTGCCAGTGAGTCAAACCGATCGGAAAGAGCTCGATCGCCGACGATTCGAACGTCTCTGCGTTGTATGCGATCGAATAAAAGGAACTGGCATTAGGGAGACCCAGCCAAGTGATGGGAACAGTATTCCATGTGCGGCTGAACCTGCGCCGTGTAAAGTTGCAGGCAGTGTTCCGTCATGAAATACTGTCCCGCTCTGCTGAGTACGCCAAGCTTTTTGGAGGTCAGTTGGGCCTTCTCTTCCAAGTGACTACGAAACTATACGTCACTCGATACATCAACGTTCCGATACTGGCTAAGGCAACAAGGGGAGTGCCTTGAAACGGAGGAGATACGACGAAGAGGTTCTTTTTAGCAGTAAACGCGCAAACTTGTGTCTTTTAGGGAATGAACTGGACTTTAGTCGCCCTCAGTCCAGTTTGTTCAACAAAGTCTTCAGACACAAGTTTGTCCTGATACTCGGCTAATATGGCTTAGTTTATGTGGAATATTTTCTAATATTTTCGCGTCTTGTGGGGTATGCTGCAAAATAGCAGTTTTATTTTGTTCTACTATCATTAATCATTATGAACAAACAGTTCATTACACACTTTTCATCATTGCCATTTTCTATTTTCATACTGGTCTTGGGGACCTGCATTACTAATGCTATTATATCGACAGCAATGGATTGATACGATATTGAAAGTAAATATTTCTAAATAATACAATCAAAAGCTTTACAACAGGGGTGCCAAATTCGATAAGGAATTTACAAAATTAAGTGTATGCTAGCAGGCCACTCAAAACAAATTTACACAAAAACCGATTCCTTTTATGAATTGTTTTTGTTATTTATTTAGGAACTAAAAGTCCGCCAGTGTGATTGAAACACATGCAATTTAAAACACATACAACAGTAGCATCATTGAATTTTCCTCCTGAACTTCGCCATTTATGATAATTTAAATATTTTGTTTATATATTGAACATTTGTACAATTTTTTTGATGTAATGATGCTGTGACACTTTAACATAGACAACTTTTAGGTCTTCTTGTATGACAAACAAATGGTTAAGAATTTTCTTTTTCTCTCAAGTATACCATTCACCTCATGGAATGTGATAAAAAACACCCATGAACAATTGCAACACCTGAGGATTGCCTCCCTTTCAAAAAGAGTAGGCTATTTTCTTAAAGAACTGTAAATTGTATTGGTCTAGAAAAATTGCTACTAAATAAAAAGACGAAAAATAGCAGATGCCACAAAATGCACATGTGAGGAAGAAAACTTATAGGATACGCTAAACCAACAATATTCCAGATGGTGAGGATGGTATAGAGAATTTTATTACAATATGTGATGGTGAATTTATAGTATTACATCTAAAGTAGCAACTACTTTAGATGTAATACTATACACAGTTATGTGATATATGCTCTTAATTTATGTGTATTACATCTAAAGTAGCAACTACTTTAGATGTAATACTATACACAGTTATGTGATATATGCTCTTAATTTACTACTTTATTTGATATGAATTAAAGAATGGTAGTACTTAATGTTTTATTGATATTTGTTTATTTATTTATTTTTATTGTACACCACAATACAGAAACATCAAGTTCAGTTATAACTAATTAAAGTATGTACAATAGGCGGTCTTATAACTCTGAAAGTGATTTGTTCCAGACAACCTTTGCGTAGAGGAATGATGCAAACAAAAGTTAAAATAGAGGGGGGCAAACAAAATAATAATAAAAAATATAACAATACATACAAATAAGATTAAGTGAAAGTTATATATAAGATATCATATAATAGATTAAATGAAAAGAGTATGAGAAAGGTAAAGTACTTTATCTAATAGCGTTTTAAATAATACGATTTAACAAAACTTTTGAAAGAGGGAAGAGATTTAGAGGATCGAAGGAACCGATTATGGGTAAGAGAAAGATACTGGAAATGGTTTTTTAAATAAAGAGGAGTAGAAGGATTAAACAGCACACTATACAATATGGAGAGAATGTGAGTATTCCTGCGAAGGCGGATCGGGAGCCATTTGAGCTGTTTGCAAAATTCGGAGATATGATCATATTTGCGAAGCCCAAATATAAATCTAATGCATAAACTTTGAATGCGCTCAAGCTTATTAAGCTGCTCTTTGGTAATGTCAAGATAGCAAATATCAGCATAGTCAAGGAAAGGCAGAAGTAGAGACTGGACGAGCATAACTTTAGTTGCTGTGGGAAGAAAATTACGTAATCTAAGTAAAGAGCTTAACGCAGCAAACATTTTTCTACTGACCTCATTAACCTGTGAGGTCCAAGACTGTGTTACTGTAAGGGATTAGAGTGCAGTCTAGTATAATAGGGGTTTAATTAAATAAGAATGACTTAGTAAGGGTTATGAGTGTGACCCAAAAAAACATTGTTTATTCACATATTCTTGAAGTCAAGGTATCATTTGTGTTTAGTCAATTGGATAATACTACTCAAAATTAAACAAGTTCTTGTGTATTATAAATTAGATAACAAGGACTGAGTTTTTTTTCCAGATAATTAATGGATCCAATTTACTTAGAGAATGTTAAAAAATACATTACTTTATTTGAATGTAAACAAAACAAAAAACCACATGCATTGATATCCCTGGGGACTGGAAGATCTATAATGAAATACTTAGTTACCAGTAATAATTAATAATAATAATATTCTGCGAATATTTCACCATTACACAGCGTTAGCAATATATTCCCAGTATGGTGGCCCTACACATTGGTGGCATAAACAAATCTATTATCCTAATCATTCCATATTGTGAGAGTTGACAGGGGGAAATTCAGATAGGCAGCAGCATCATCCTATCACTACTCACTATATACAAATTAAAAAAATAAAAGCATCGCATTTATGGAAAATGTCACTCCTATGAGGCAATCTATAGGATAGCCTGTGTCCATAAAACTTCGTTCACTGATTTGAGGTGAGAGGATAAGCCTAATACCTAAAAAACCTTTTTAAGTCAGGGGGACCCCACATTAAATATGAGAAAACAAGCACCACAAAAGAAAATAAGAAAATACCTTATAAGCATAATGATTTCTTATATTTACGCAAACACTATACATTGATTAAAACTACTTTGAGGGATTTTATCGCGTTTTATTTATATTAATTTTAATACCCTTATATATATAAGGGTATTAAATTAATATAATTATTTATTATACCTTATAAGCTATAAAATTTATTTTGTTTTATTAAAATAGTGTTTAAAGCAGTACTGGAATGGAAGATATCCACTTAGTTACAGAAAACTTTTGTTTCCTTAAGATCATACAGTTAGAAGCTGCTGCATCTAACAAAACATTATAATAATATTTTTCATTAAATGTGCTGAACATTATACCTTGTAATATCTCATTTTGTTTTATAAAACTAAATATATTATACTGCGTGGGGCTAATTCAACTAACATTTTAAGCTGTCACTTACCTCTTCAATATCCTTGTGAAACTTGATAGGCCGCATCAAATAGAACTGCACAGCAAAATACACAAAGTTAATCACTATAAATGCACTGTTCCATAGCACAGCATCCAAATAGCACTCAACACTCCAGGCCCACATTCCAGAGAACGCGCATCCCAGAATCAAAGCCACCCGCAACCAGATCAACCCAGTGGCTGTATGGGGTGCCAGGAATGACAAGAGGAAACAGATATTGGCCACTTGGAAGAATATATGATTGATCGGCCGCCACTTCGGACAATGGTGTAAATACACATCCCACATTGCTGGTCGATCATGTATCGTCACGTTGACTAAATCGCTCACTGGAGGCGACAACTTTGTTGGCTCCAGCAGGCCCATATCTTCGGTAGTAGAAACGACGTCACTGTCCGTCGTCGGCACTTCCGTTGTAACATTCTGTAAACCAGTAATCATACCGATCGCTAAGGCACTGATAAACAGCATAGTACCACCGAATAACGCTACCCCGATCAAGTTCTCGCATCCGTGTGACCGCAAAGAAGCTTGGCATTTGCGCGTTATTTTTTATCACTTATAAACAGCTGTTCCAAAATTATTTCTCTTTAACATGAAGGTATTTTAAACGAGAGGTTTATATTTCTCAATAACGGAAATATGCACCGCACTACGCGTATAAATATTTAAATTGTAAAAGCACCTTCAAAAAATAATTTAACCACAAACACACAAAAAGAAGCTAAAACTTAATTTAAAAAGCCTTCAAGTGTCCAAACTAAATTGTAAGCTTATAAAATTGTGTAGCAATAGCAAACAACCAAAACCTGCTGAATGACAGGAGCAACGAGCAAAGCAATCCAAAGCAATGCCTAACATAGGCATGTCGAACTGAGATCGAATAATCGAAGAATCGATTTCATTTTCATTTGCCAAAAAGATCGATTTGTAATCGATATATAGTACTGAATCGATCCAGTGATTCGATATTTCACCCCAGAAAATCGAGATCAAATCTTATTGTATTCATAAGAACTACAAAATTATTTACAATTAGTTGAATGTACCAAAGTCATTAATTTATTTTATTTATTTATTTCTGAAACTTACAACTATCATTACAGGATTACCTAATGCGATAGTATAGCTGTCTGATTTGTGTAGATTGTTTAATTTTTGTAACAAATTACAAACAATGCTGTCTTTGTGAATTTACAGAGTACAACAAAATAGGTCCGTCTCACAAGCTATTAAGTTGAGCGTGCGGAGTGCGCGCGTTAGAGGTGCCTCACTCAGAAGGTTGGTTCGACCTCGCGGTACCACCAACAGTCGCGGTTGCCGTCGGCGCCACACATACCTCTCAGGAACACATAGATTAAGCTCCCCTTATATTTCAGCATTAAACAATTTTCCTCGCAGTATTTTAAAAATATACGAGGTGAGCGCGAGTTCCCTCTTAACCCTAAGTTCATTATATCCTACCATACCTAATAAAAACAAAGTTGGATACATTAAAGGGTAAATTGGGTAGACACCATAATAACGCATATATATAAATATCTAATGAATTTATTTTGTACTCGCTCCAGCATGAGACTATACTTAGTTTCATGCGGGGCCCAGATGACTGCAATACATTCAAGTTGACTCCTTACCAATGCATTATATAAGGTGATAATCGCTTTTATGTTTGTGAATCCTCTCACTGTACGAAGCATAAATCCTAGATTTCTATAAGCTTTTTTACAGATGCTTATGATGTAATCATAAAAAGTAAGCTTTGTGTTAAAAGTTACTTCTAAATCCTTAACTTCTCTGACCCTCGTCATCAACAGCCCGTCAATGTGATAATTATGTAAAATAGGAGTTTGTGCGCGAGAAAAAGTAAGTAACACACACTTAGAGCTATTAAATTGCAAGAGATTGTCTTTGCTCCAACTTACAACCCTGTCTATGTCCCTTTGTAGTCTGGCACAGTCATCCCCATTTTTTACCGCAAGAGATAATTTGAGGTCGTCAGCAAACAATAAACACTTAGCGTCCTTCATCACTTCTGGTAGGTCGTTTATCATCAGCAAGAACTCCAAAGGGCCAAGGTTACTGCCATGACTTACCCCGGAACACGTGAAATATGGTTCCGATTTATGTCCCGCATATTCTACATATTGCTGCCTATCGGACATATGACTAGCAAAAAAGTGCAGTAAAAAGTTGGCCTTATTAAAGTTCCAACCCGCGAATGCGAATGTATTAATTTCTGGTGCAGCTGAACCTGCTAAGTCGGAATGACGGCACAGGCGCGTATTTGTACTTACCGAGATCTCGAGTGGCGGGTGGTACGCGTCCACAGGCACGAGCGGCATCTCTGCCACGCGCACACTCATACTGCCTTCCTCTGCCGATGTACTCAACACTAGATCTAACTGACGGTCGTTACAGTTACCTACTCTATTACTCTGAGTAAATCCACAAAAAGTTTGAAAGTATTTATAGTAATTTCTCACAGCGGTAGAACACAAATATAAGTTAAAGTCCCCTAAAACTAATAATTCACTATACTTATATAATTATTCAATAACGTTAAATAACAAGAAATATTCATTGTTACTGCTACCGGATGGTATATGTGTCCAACACAAAGCAAGAATAAATACCTATTACGTCTATGTACCGTAGCACAAATCAGTTCAAACACATCATGTTCACATTACTCTGTAGCAATACTCGTCGCAGCTCTAAACACGGTGTGGCCACGAGAAACGCGCCGCCTTGTTTACGTCCATCCGCTCGGTCATATCGTATAGTGGTGTATCCAGGTGGTATTAATTCTGCGTCGTGAATGGATTCATTGCAACATTTTTTTTTTTTATAGAAGAGGGGGCAAACGAGCATGTGGCTCACCTGATGTTAAGTGACTACCGCCGCCCATGATCAACCGCAACACCAGGGGAATTGCAGGTGCGTTGCCGGCCCTTTAGAAAGGAGTAAGCTCTTTTCTTGAAGGTCCCCAGGTCGTATCGGTCCGGAAAAATCACCGGTGGTAAATTATTCCACAGAGAGGTTGTACGCGGAAGAAAACTCCTTTTGAAACGTACAGTGGTGGACCGCCAAGCATCCAGATGGTGTGGATGGTATCGGGACGTTTGCCGTGTAGTGCGTTCACGAAATTTGGCGGCTGGGATTAATCCGAACAATTCCTCAGAGCACTCCCCGTGATAGATGCGATAAAATACGCAAAGAGATGCAACATCTCTTCGCAGCGCCAGTGAATCGAGCCGATCGGAAAGCACTCGGTCGTCGACGATTCGAGCCGCTCTGCGCTGGATGCGGTCAAGTGGAAGGAGCTGGTACTGGGGAGCCCCAGCCCAGAGATGGGAACAGTATTCCATGGGCGGCCGAACCTGCGCCTTGTAAAGTTGCAAGCGGTGTGCCGGCATGAAATACTGTCCCGCTCTGCTGAGCACGCCAAGCTTTTTAGAGGCCAATTTGGCCTTCCCTTCCAAGTGACCACGAAACTGCACATCATTCGATATGTCGACGCCGAGGATTCCGATACTGGCTGAGGCAACAAGGGGAGTGCCTTGAAACTGAGGGGATACGACAAAGGGGTTCTTTTTAGCGGTTAATGCGCAAACTTGTGTCTTCTGGGGGTTAAACTGGACTAGATTTAGTCGCCCCCAATCCGAGACTCTGTCCAGCAGAGACTCGACTTCAGACACAAGTTTGTCCCGGCACTCAGAGACGTTTTCCCGAGAAATATTGGCTCGGCCGGTGTAAAGAGCATCACCAGTGCTGTCATCCGCATAGCAATGAATGCTACGGGTTTGCAACATATCATTGATATGCAGAAGAAACAGCGTTGGCGATAGCACGCAGCCCTGTGGAACACCAGCATTAATAAGCTTGCAATCGGAGCTTGCACCGTCTACAACGACCTTGATGCTCCGATCTGCAAGAAAACTGGTGATCTAATCGCGCAATTTCTCGGGAAGCCCATAGGAAGGGAGCTTCGAAAGAAGCGCTTTGTGCCAAAACATGTTTCCGTGATGGCAAACAAGTCTGCAGTTGCTGTCGAAATATTGGTGTAAAATTCCCTTAACTTTGTTCGGAGCCCACGCACATTTTGATACATTATATCCACGGATTTATTAAGAGTTTTTTGTTCTACGAAAACACACCCATTCCGAGAATTCTATATTTATTACCCAGTTTTCTGGCTGACACAGTTTATTATATTTGCTTTCCGGGACTCCTATAATAAAGGAGGCATAATCCCTTTCTGTCTTGTGTTTTATTTTTTCCACCTTAACTGGTATTTCTTCTCCATAAATTTTCTTAACATATTTTTCAATGCTTTCTACTGTTGTTTCCTTTTGCAATCGAATCGAACGATAAAGCTGCAGTCGTCAGCAGATTTGACAGCATACAGGCAACTGAACAGACAGATCTCCAAATGCATGCGGCAGGCAGGCAGGGCTTACGCAACTTCAATACACCTCATATTGAAGAAGCGTTCGAGCGGAACCGGGGCTACAAAGTCTTTGCCAGAGATTTGTCTGCCAGAAAGAGCCAACTGTCAAAGCTAAAGACTAAGTGTGGCAGCATCGTTTCTGGGACACCTGAGATTTTAAGTGAGATTGAGAGGTTTTATAGGCAGCTGTACACATCATCGTTGGAGCCACACGCAAGTATGAGTAACCATCCAAAAGCAAGTCTTATCAGACACTATTCCGAGGATATCCCGTAAGTCATTCTCAGCGAGATTATAATGGCTCTCCAGCATTTTAAAAACGGCAAGTCTCCGGGCGAGGAGGGAATTACAGCGGAGCTTCTGAAAGCGGGTGGGAAAACCGGTACTTGAAGTCCTTCAGAAGTTTTTTAATTCCGTCCTCCATAGAAGCACTACTCCCGAGGCGTGGAGCAGAAGTGCAGTGGTCTTGTTCTTCAAGAAAGGTTACAGCGCTCTCTTGAAGAACTACAGACCGATATCCTTTCTGAGCCGCGTCTACGTGCTGTTTTCGAGTGTCATTACGAACCATCTCGCACGCAGACTCGACGACTTTCAGCCTCCCGAACAAGCCGGTTTACGAAAAGGCTTTAGTACCATAGACCACATACATACCCTATAGCAACAGTTTGCCATAGGTTATGTATGTGGTATTTGTATTATACAGAAGTCCGAAGAGTACAATCTGCCACTTTGCCTGGCGTATGTGGACTGTGAGAAGGCCCTTGATTCCGTCGAAATTTGAGCGGTGCTACAGTCCCTTCAGCGGTGCCAAGTTGACTGTCGGTATATCGAAGTGCTGAAGTGTTTGTACAGTAGGGCTACGATGGCTATCCAAGAAAACGAAAGAACAGAACCAGAGTACGAAACCTATCCAACTGCAGAGAGGTGTAAGACAGGGTGACGTTATTTCCCCGAAAATCTTCACCGCTGCATTGGAAGAAGTTTTCAAGCTACTGGACTGGAAAGGTAACGGTATTAACATCAATGGCGAGTACATCACTTTGCCGACGATATAGTCCTTATGGCAGAATCGCTGGAGGACTTAAGCACTATGCTCAATGACCTCAATAGTGCCTCCCAAACGGATAGGTCTTAAGATGAACATGGACAAAAGAAAGATCATGTTTAATGTCCATGTCACACATATGCCCGTAGTTGTTGGGAGCACTAAGCTCGAAGTTGTTGACGAGTACGTTTACCTGGGACAAATAGTCCAATTAGGTAAGTCCAACTTCGACCGAGAGGTCAATCGACGGATTCAACTCGGCTGGGCAGCGTTGGGTAAATTACGACACATCTTCTCGTCAGGTATACCTCAAAACCTGAAAACTAAATTGTACAACCAGTGCGTGTTGCCAGTGATGACCTACGGAACCGAAACGTGGTCCTTCACTGCTGGCCGTATGAGGACGCTCAAAGTCGCTCAGCGAGCTACGGAGAGGGCTATGCTCGGGTTTTCTCTGCGTGATAAACTTAGAAATGAGGATAACTGTAGAGTAGAACCAGAGTGACCGACATAGCCTAACGGATTAGTAAGCTGAAGTGGCAATGGGCCGGCTTAATAGCTTGAAGAACCGACAACTTTTGGGGAAAAAAGGTGCTCGAGTAGCAGCCTCGTACCGGTAGGCGAAGTGTAGGGTGATCCCCCACCTAGATGTAGTGACGACCTGGTAAGACATGCAGGAAGTCGATGGATGCAGGTGGCTCGGGACCGTGCTTTGTGGCATACCTTGGGGGAGGCCTATGTTCAGCAGTGGACTTGTGAAAGGCTGTAACGATGATGATGATGATGATGATGATATAATATATAGAAGTATAACAAGTATATATAATAATTAAGAATTATATAATATATAAGAAGTATATAATATATTAGAAGTATATAATATATAGAAGTATATAAAATATAGAAGTAGCGGATATCCTTATTACTAAGTTTATCATACAGAAAAACCCGAGCATAGCAGTCTCCGTTGCTCACTGAGCTACTTTGAGCTTCTTCATACGGCCGAAAGTGAAGGGTTTTTTAGTGTAATATAAAATCATTATTTGATTTGTTCAAAGAATTATCGTCAGTTTTTGAACTGATCAAACTCAGATTTTAATTCAAATTCAATGAAAAAGTTAACTATGGGTACTTTCCATGTTGTGTTTATACTAACCAATAAAAACACTAATGAGTCAGTAGCTTCATCCTAAATATCGGATATAATACCAAACTCGTAGTCAACATATGTAGCCATAATGCCTTTGGCTGCAAGCATTGTATTCAGTCAATTGATTAATTTTCATTTTTGTTCCATGACGAAGGTACAATATATTTTTTTTCTCCGGCTCACTCTCTGCTCTCAATTTTAATGTCATCAGTGCTTCTTGAGTAAATCCTGATGGTATGCTACTGTAACACTTAGTTTATATTCGTAGTGCAGGCAAACATGTCCAAAAGTTTTACGTACATAACGATAGGCTTTTCGTTAATAATTAAGTGTTAGGGCGAAACATTTTAACTCTGTGGAATATTTAGTTCTGGGCAGTTTTCCAGTCTTAGTTGTACGGAATCGTATCTTTCAAAGTTTGCTTTCTGCAGTTCCTATCTTTTCTAGGACCTGTATGTTTTCTTTATCTATCAAAGATGTCTCTGTCAGCGAATCTAGTACTTCTTGCAAACTTGTAACTTTTTTCTTTAAATACCGTTATTGCGATTGAAGAATTGCGATTGATTGACTTCTGGACATGTCAGCAGCACGTGAGCCGCAGTTTCTTCCTCTCCCATGCGTGCCCTGCAAGGGGGCTATCAGTAACACCTATGGTAAACACTTGTTACTATCCTGATCTGTGGCTTGTTCAGTCTCAATAGAACCTTGGTTAGACGACTGTTTATTTCAGGCAGGGCCTCCCTAGCTTGTCTACAGTCTACTAAATTTTTCCAAAGCTGAGCGTGTAAATTATTGAAGTATCTACGTACCTACGTATCTGCGTTTAATTTCTTTCTTCTCACACCAAGGTTTTCTTGTTAGAATTTATAAGAAATTTATCGAAAGTCTTCATACATATACTATTAAAAGCCACGTAAGTCAAGTAGGGTATGGAGTGTCATCGCGTAAACGTGAAGGCACGCCGGGCTGGAATGATGTATTAAAATCAGCGTATGTGGATGCTAAAGTAAACTTATCAAGGTGGATCAAGGCGGGAGCTCCCAGCTCTGATTCTCTCTATGATATGATGAAGCAAAGTAAGTCTATATTTAAAGGTCGCTTAAAGTGGTGCCAGAAAAATGGAAATAAAATTTTATTGGATCGGATAACGGTAACGCATTTATAGACAAAAACTTCTAAATTTTGGCAACATACATCAAAACTATGCAACATAAGGGTTGAAGTTCCGGTCTGCGTGAATTGTGTAAGCAATAAAAAACAGATAGCTAATAATTATACGCAGAACTTTTTGTTGAATCTGCTATTCCAGTGGCCCTTCTGCGATAGATACACTTGATGTGCCGGTTTTATCATATACTCATATTGATGAGAGTGTGATGTATAATGCCCTTAAAAAGATGCACCTTGGTAAAGCGTGTGGTCATGACCACATTTCGGTAGAATATTTACGTTGCGGTGGACCCTGGGTTGTGGTGTTTCTCTCTTTGGTTCCTTAGTTTGTTTTTTACAACTTTATTTTCAAATATTCCCATGAATTATCAGTTATTCAATTTGTTTTACAACCTGAATCAATTAACATTTGTAGCTCAACGCCACCTGTTTACTTTATGGCTGCGTTTTTAAATGATGTATTGGAAGTCATCGTCCTCTAAAGTATTGTCTGTAGAATCCTTACGGGATTTTTTTTATTTCTATGCCTTCCTCTTGGTCATGTTCTATTCTCCTTTTAAATCTTTTTATCTTTGTTTTACAGTATCTTTGATAGTGTCCCACTTTTCCACACCCGTGAAATTATTCTTCTTTGGCTAGACATCTTGGTTCACGAATATTGTGCATTGCTTTTCCGCATCTCCAACACTTAAAATTTCCTGATCCCATTTCAGTTTTTCTCCATTCCGAAGTGTCCCTGCTCTTACTTGTGACTGAATATATCTTGCTGGCCTTTTTCTTTCCGTTCATAGCTTTCCAGTTTAAGGTTTACTACCCCTAATATCTTTACTTCTATGACTACCTTGTCTAATGTCACTGCATCACCCATTGTTAAAATCTTTTTCCCAAGCTCTACCGATGCACATCTTTTTATTATTTAGTCGATAATATGAACATCGGGATTATAAAATTTACATTTTTTTAGTCTGATCTCTCAATTTTAAAAGATTTTTTTTTAAATGTTCACAGTCTTCTTGTTTAATTGAACGAAAAATATGTCTCTCATAAGTCTTATTTTGTTTATGGAGGAAATAGTTATAGAGCTTTTCTATAGCCAATTCAAAACTATCTACTTTTTCCTGCACTGCGCTGGTGTCTGGCAAGTTTTAAAATATATCCTGAAGCCCGGTTCCGCCTAACTTTTTTATTGGAGATTGTAAATCGTCTGCTTCGAGATAAATTCTTAAGGATCTTTTCCATTCCTCCCATCGTAAGCCTAATGACGTGATATCTCCATCTAGTTCCGGTAACGGTAACAAATTTGACATTCCGGATCGTTAGAAACCCGAAAACAAATGCAGTTTTACACACCCTATCTTCAGTTAAATAGAAATCTATATCTCCAATTTAATAGAAATCAATACCTCCAATTTAATGGAAATCAATATCTCCAATTTAATGGAAATCAACATCTCCAATTTAATGGAAATCAACATCTCCAATTTAATGGAAACCAATATCTCCAATTTAATGGAAACCAATATCTCCAATTTAATGGAAATCAGTATCTCCAATTTAACGGAAACCAATATCTCCAATTTAATGGAAATCAATATCTCCAATTTAATGGAAATCAATACCTCCAATTTAATGGAAATCAATACCTCCAATTTAATTGAAATCAATACCTCCAATTTAATGGAAATCAATATCTCCAATTCAATGGAAAACAATATCTCCAATTTAATGGAAATCAGTATCTCCAATTTAACGGATGTCTCCAATAATGGATCAATATCTCCAATTTAATGGAAATCAATACCTCCAATTTAATGGAAATCAATACCTCCAATTTAATGGAAACCAATATCTCCAATTTAATGGAAATCAGTTATCTCCAGTTTAATGGAAATCAATATCTCCAATTGAATGGAAATCAGTATCTCCAATTTAATGGAAATCAATGTGATTGTGGAAATTGCATAAACTTTTTTTTGACTATAATTTAAGAACTCTGGTGTTTTAATTCACAGACTAAAATGTGATATGTAATCCGATACGAATGAAATAGTATATGTATATATTTTTATTGCAAGCTAAATATATATAATAAATCTTTCTATTTAAATAGTAGCTCAACTACAATTTATACTTTAGTGAATATATGATTCAAAAGTTGTTAAGCCCAGAAGTAATTCTTAGTAATATTGAATATTTTATTTGTTCACAGTCTTTTCTTTATATAAAAGAATATTTAAATTGTTCTTTCTTGTAAATAACTGTTTTATTAAATTTACTTTAATTTATACTTATTTATGAAATAATTAACATTTATTTTACACTATGTATTTAGCTCATTTTAAGTAACAAATTATGGATTGGTTTTTAGAAACAACAGTTGAGTTTTTATACTTACCTTTAAGCCCGTCACCACTTGTAGAACTTTTATAGTATAATATTCACAACTATCACACCAAGTCTTTCGGGGTACACGTCCTACCTCGGAGCACTCCACAAAGCACCTGACTGCCGGCACTCAGTGCAACAACCGAATGACGTGCTACCCCCCACTACTTGTGTGTATGAGACAGTGTATTGAATCTATTAAATAGACACAAACACTACAGTGTCCAAATAATTAAAAACGTTTTCACTTTCACATACTAAGATCAGTTAAAAATAAGTTAATTCTCAACACAATTCGTCATTTTTATCAGAAATTAAACAATATATTCATTCCACCGCATCCTGTTCTTTCTATAAAGTGTGAAAATGGGCATGAGACAGAAATTATTAAATGTACAGCAACAAATTTCTTTAATTTAAGATTAAGGTCTTCTGGAAAAAGCGAAACATTAAAATTGACTGGACACAAAGCCACCATGCGAGCAAAAGCTACACAAAACATATTTGTTTAGCAATGTATAAGCATCGCTTATCTGTATTACACATACTATAGAACTAATATAATTATGGTAATAAACTGACCTTACTATCTACAGTCTTTTATTTTTCTCTCTTAACACAGTGTGAGCAGGTAATGTAAGTTTTATATATTATGCTGGGGATAACGATATAGACTATACATATTTCTTGATAAATTACATATTTATTATTGTAATCCTTGTTTATTACTCTCAACAAAATAAGTATAGAAGAATCCCTTAGCACCACTTTGTCCTTTTTTACTTGAAGCAATAAATCGTGTTGTCACCCTAGTAGAGTAGAACGCATGTCTAATAAGTGCTATTTCGCTCAGCTTGTTTGTCAGTCGTGACGGCGCAATCATGTTAAAATAAAATATCTTTGTTTTTAACATCGTTGATCATCGAACATCCCTAACCTTAATAAAAAAAACTTGACATGATATGACACTGCTTAGGCATGTCGATTCACGATTCACTCTTAAAAAAATCGATCTCTGAATCGATTCGAATCGAACATACTTGAATCGATTATCGATTAAATCGAGGATTAACAGACTGATTTTAGATTAATCGCGACATTTATTGTCATATCGAAGTAAAAACATGCGAAAATACAACAAATGTATGCAAGCATTTATTATGAAGACATCCATGTATTAAGTCTGTCTAAACTCTAAATTATGGAGCGTAGAAGTAAGGAGTACAGACTGTGTATTAAAAAGTGTCCATAGAAAACCGTTAAATAAGGGTGACACCACTACAACTACGGGGTAAATTTTAAAGAACGCACCGAAAAATATTAGTGGAATAGACGACTTTTTCTAGGTTATATTTACTAAATAAAATTATTTTAGATTTTAGAGCTACTGAGTAGTTTAGCAGCACACTTAAACCGTCGACAACTGCTAAGTTCATTTCATCCCAGTAGCTACTCCAGCGCTGTTGTGGAGAGTTTTTGAACTGTTATTTACTGCCTACAGATGGCCACTTTTACAACTATTCTACTATGGGAGTTGCTACTCCTTACTTTTACACTCCGTAATATTTTACATAATAATTAAAGTAATAAATTAAAAAGGTTCACAGCTATAATATATTAATATATATATTGTGGTCTTTGTTCACAGCACAGATTAAGTTAGACCCAAATTCCACGGGTAAGATTAGAATTAGAATTTTAGAAATGAAATCAACTTTTCAAATTATCTACCTAGTACGACTGGTTGTTTGTGCATCCGCCAACAGCAAAAAATTAAAAATATGCGGTATCTAACTTCTTACCCCAGCCAGTTTAGGAAATTTATCGCTAGTTTTTGAATCAGATGAATCAGTCCGATTCGAGAGGTTATTGGATCGATTCATCGAATCGATGCGGTGCTCTGAATCCATATAAAAGATCGATTATTTTACTCCAGATAATCGATTAATCGATTTAAGATCGCATGCCTGACACTGCTGACACCTGTCAGTGATCCAGTGTTGCCATATATACAGATTTCCCCGTATTTATACAGATTTTCGGTGTGTGATACAGATTAGCACTGGATACAGATTTTTATACAGAGTTTTCTAACTCTATTGATTGGATTACCGTAATATTCAAATTAAAACAGAATGAAGCAAAATAAGTTACTATAAGATATTATAGATACCGCGTTACACACATAATTGCATGATTCTATTCTTTATGGTTAATTTTATTTTTTCACAACGTAATTATATCATAGTTAGTATGGCAGAAATAAAAGTGTATTATAAAATATGTATATACAAAATATATATGACTGAAAATAATGAAGTAATTATATGTTCATTTGTTGTAAATGTTTGAGTTTTAATATGTCGTTTGCTTTTAAGCAAACGACATATTAAAACTTTTTTTTTATTTTTTTTTTTTTAATTATTAATGTTTTCAATTTTGCTATATAAAAAAATTTGTCCATAATGTATATTTTATACGTGGTAGAGCCACGCTGCAGCTATACTATGGTTGCAGCACGAATGAGTCAGCTCGACCGTGGAAGGACCACACTCTCACAGAATACCAGCGTAAAATACCAGTTTAATACTGCTGTGTTTCGTTAGGAATCTGGAGACTATTTTTTTACTGGAAATGACGCATTCCATCATAATCCTCTGGCGTGACAACGTATCTGCGTTTTTATTCTTAAGCGAGGATAAATGTAGATGTCTATGGGCTACAGTATCCGTTTACCATCGGTGGACTATGTGCACCTTTGTCACCTTTTTTCTATAAAAAAAACATTTAATAACGATAATCAAACCTTATCAGCTTATCACGTTAGTAGTTATTCCTTGTTTTTTCAAAAGAAGCAATGATGATAATGATGATCAATCATTCTATTTTGGTTTATTAGATTATACAGATTTTAAGTTTAAATAGCATACAGATTTAATACAGATTTTAGCAGTTTCTAATACAGATAGAAGGTTCAAGGCATCTGGCAACACTGCAGTGATCAGTGACAATTGTTGTGGCGGCACTTGTGTAAATTGAGATATAACCTTAAAATTTATTATAATATTTAAATCATTAATTATGTAAATAAACGTTTATTTTTATAGAAATAATGACGAATGTGCCCTGTGATATGTTACTGCATCCTGAACTTTTGACAAATGAGCAACTGATGTCTATTATCCAAGAGGTAGTTTATTTATAACTGTTATTTTAAACTATTTTAAAATCAACAATCTTTCATATGTTTTATATCTTATTGTCGTTTGCAGAGGCATTTGAGAGTACCAAACATGGAAACTATCGCTAGAGATGAACTATTAGAATTATTTCATCATTACTGCGTTCCTTATGGTCAAAGAAAGTATCGGGATTCTGGAAGAGGCAAAATGTTAAATAAAGCTCGTCATGTTAGTCCTGAAAGCACTCCAAGATTAAACCTGTTCAATGATAATCAGAACAGAAAATTATCACATGCATTAAATGACAGATTAAAGCCACCACCTGATCTACTATCAGGACACATGAAGAGAATTAAGTTAGAAAATAAAGTAGTAATTACAAATGATGTTAATAACCATAAAAGGAAAATGTCAATTGATAGTGTAAGTAATTATTTTATTTAAATTTGAAAAAGTTTGGTGTTTACATGTTTTAAAGTAACAAATTATTTGGCATCTAAAACTAAATATGAATAGAAACCAAAACTGCAAATGAAAAAGAAACTATAGGGTACACAAAAATCAGAATAATATTGAATTGTTAATATCTCGTCAGATAGTTACTGTTTAATGTGCAGTTCTCTTTCTATTGAATTATGTTTTTCAGAAAAAGTTTTTTTTAATATGTTTTATACTAGCGATCCTCCCCTGCTTCACACATTTGATTTCTATATCTCGACAACAGCTTTACCTACCATGTCCAATTGTGAATCTAAACCATCCAAGGACCTGCTCAAACACAACTGAAAATTTCACCAAAATGGGTCTAGCAGTTTTTGACTTTTAAGGAGACTAAGAAGTAAATAGAATTTTTGCTCAATACACAAAGGTTTTAAATGCCAGATAAATTTTATTTGTTTAATTTAACAACTTAATTTAATAACCGGGAGGTTGTTATGATTGGAATAACAACTATGACGATAAGATAGGATGCTTTTTTTGTCAGAATATGGTACATTACTGTTGTTACAAAAGAATTTCGATCCTAAATATTCTGCCGTTTCCAGCGTACAAATATTTTCAAATAGATAATTTTTCGAATAAAGTAGAAAACTAAAACATTAATTATTATATAGTATAAAGATACTTGCAGCAATAATTATGGAAACTAAATCTATATAAAACAAGAATATCTATCAATAGTATTTTTAGTTAAAACATTTCAAAAAATTAAATTCAGCTATTCAATAAATACAATTTGAGTCAAATTTATCATTTAAGAAGTCATTTATTGAGTAATAACATTTATTTAAAAGAAATTGAAATAATTTACTTTTAAAGATTCCTATATTCATCTTTTTGAAACAAACAGGCAATTTGTTGTAAACTTGTATTGTCATACAATATACATTTTTTGAGTAGAGTTGTATTCTTTGCTTTGATACACACAATTTATGTATGTAATGATAGCTTTCCTTATTGCACATATGATATCACAAAAATAAAGCCTGTGTTATGTATAAATATATATATATATATTTTTTTTTAATTTATTATATATATATATATTTTTTTTTTCTGCATGATTTCTTTTACTTACCATCTGGAAAAAAATAGGATGTAACAGGTGAACGGAATGAAAGCCTGTGGCACTGATATTTTACGTTAACATATTATAAAACAGATCTATCAATAAATACTTCTAATTGGGTATGTATTATTTTAATTTTGATAGTTTTTAACATCTTAGCTCCCAACCGTCCAAATTTGACCGCGGCGATATTGCATCAAAATTCAAGAAGTCAAATGTGACCGTTCCCACCCACAGCACTTTAACCCATAAATACTTATGTTTAGAGACTACTTTTCTATGAAGAAGTTTAGCATTATAGAATCAATATGGAATTTTCTATCCTCTAGTGGAATAAAAAGTCAGTTAGTCTATGGATATTTATTTATAATCTACATTCATTTCGTACACCATTTTCGTGTGAATGTTATTGTGTTGATTTTTAGATTTTTCTAGTGTTTTATTAGTGTTTCAGTATAGTGTTTTATCATAGAATTGTAATGAAAGTTTTTGTGTGAATATAATTTATCCTTTTACGTAAATAATTTCGAGTAATATATAGAAATAATTGTGATTTTCATGCTGCCGACATCTGGTTGGTATGTTTTTTTTGTTATCAAAGTACAATAAAATCTTTTTGTAATGAAGTAAAACCTGATTTTGTTTAAACCACAGGTTAGAGAATTTTGTATAGATTTTATAATGCCAAACTTCTTTGTACAAAAGCAGTCTCTAAATATAAGTTTTAATGGTTTAAAGTGCTGTGGGTGGGTGTGGTCGAATGCGACCGCTCGGGATTTGATGGACGCATGCGGCTGCATGGGATTTTTATGGGGATTGAAGGTTTAATTGAGTTATTTACTTAGTTCAAAAATTTTGTTATTTTTTTGTACCGAAAGTTTATTTCAAATTAGTAGTATTTATTGATAGATCAATGTCATAATAAGTTAATGTAAAACAACAAAAAATTGTAAAATATCTTTCCATATGTTTCTATTCTGTTCACCTGTTACACCCAATTTTTTGAGAGGGTAAAACGTATATATATATTATATAATTACGCTCTGTATAATTAATAAAAAAATTGTATAAATATAATGGTACTATAAATATTGCATATGAATGACTGACCATAACAATGTAAAATTACACACTAGTTAATTTAGATTACACAATGTTTAACGAATTATGTTTGTAACAGACAGAAAATTCACAAGTCACTTTGGGTGAGACATGCTGTAAAACAGTCTTTTGGATGCTACAGAACTCATTTGAAAAGTAAACAAGGATGTTTGATGGTGTGTTTAAATAACTTTCTGTGTCTGTATAGTTGTCCAATGCATCCATAGTTCTGAGTCATTGCATTTACTGGCTACTTCATGCCTCACCAGGTTTCCACCCCGCATTTTTGAGAGCTCACCTTAGCTTGCTGGTGAAAGACTGATACTCCAGAACATATCTTTCCTAACCATTGGCAATTTACTAGACTAAAGGGAATTGCCAACTTTTCAGATTTATATTTACAACAGTACATATGCATTTAATGGCATTTTTTTTACAGTCTCCAGTTTCAGATGCCCCTCCACATAAAAAAGAAAGAAAACCTATAACATGGCCGTAGTGCTTCGTAAAACGTGATAAGTATTAGGAAGACACTGATAATAATTTATAATAATTTTACATCTTCAAGGCAGTTTGAAATCATGATGTAGTTGATATGAGTGTGGTTGTGTGTGTATCTCTTGGTGGAAGCTGGAACCTGATATGAAGATTTAATATTTAAATCAACATATTTGCAGGATCATTTGTTGTACACATGGCTTGTGTAAATAACATAATTTTAAGTTATAGCTTGTTATCCCTTTTGTTAAAATATATAGGCCAAATAGACAATATTAAAAAACTTCCTAGCTAAATGAATAAATAAAAAATGTATGAAAGATCTTTCAGGATCTTTTTTTTCTTGATAGGTCAGGACAGAGGCATCCATCATTTTAGGGAGGTATTACCATAATCATCAAACTTGGCAAGTAGATTGATGATAACAGTATCAGACTTATTGCACGTTTGGTGCGATTACCCTTCTCTCAAATAGGTATTTTATGTCTAATGTAAACGTGATGGTTATCATGTCATTTATCAGAAGCTATAAGTTTTTCTATAACTTCCAGTTTCCTATTATGTGAAGGTGTAATGGATTTTATTTTTTGTCAGCTTCATTTGTATGCGATCAAAATGTCTATTTAATTTAAAAATAGGCTATTAACTGTCATTGTCATCAATACACTACAAGCAAATGGATGAACTTATAACATAGAGTTAATTGGAAATTAGTGTATACTTATGTTTTATATTATATAATATTTCATCAAACTGGTAGGCAATATAGTTGAATATGTTTTAATTATAAATAAATTGTACATTACAATTTTATTAAAAATCAATGACCTACATACCTATATATACACCCATTATTATTATAGGTATTATATAATTAACTTCTTGTATTTGTTTTGTAATATCATATAGGTATCATACATTCAACATTTTTAGAAACCTCATAACTAGGTAGAATTTATATTACACTTCGCCATTTCACATACGGCACTTTGACCAGGCATGGATTTTAAACGGTATGCACCTTTTATATGAAGCGGTTCAGACTATCCCTTCCCTCATCGTCATCTTTGACTAAACATTAATAAACGGTTTTTGTTTTTAAAATTACATTTCTATTACGATAAGCCATTAGACTGGCAAGAATAAGGTGGCCTTTGACTTCCGTGTCTAATTGTCTGATTTCGTGTTTCTGTATAATAATTATACCTGGAAGTTGTTGCTAAAAAGGCTCCATTCCTATCCAACTACAAAGAGCTTGAGAGCCCGACGTGCTAGATGGTATCACTCTAGGGTATGTGATTGGATGGTAGGGCCCTCGGGTTAGACCAAAAAACCTTTTCTTATCACACAAGGTTTTTGGGTCGAACCCAAGTCCACAAATCACAATTTGGGTTTAATAAAATATAACTTTAATGTACTTTATTGAATGTACATATAAATAAACATAAATACTATGCATTATATGTTGTACTGGTTCAATGGGATATAAAATGTGTGGGTCACAGATAGGGTTACCATCCGTCCAGATTTGTCTGGACTTTTTCCGGTTCTTTAATTTGTCCGGATTTTTGGCTTAGATAGAATACGAGTAATAGACTTTATATAAGCAATATCAAATAAGTCTTTAATCTGTATTAATTTCTCATTCATCTAAAAACAAAATATAAATCTTCATTAACAATCAACTTAATGAGATTAAACAATAAATCTTCTCAAATTCGTCAAAAATTTTTTACGTAAAATAATCAAATTTAACGCTAGTTTTCGGTATATTTATGGCCGTGGAAGGAAAAGGGAAGATCTCCCGCCGGGCAAGGTGTTCTGCCCGGGGAGCGGCCAACACTCCGTGTGATAGTTCGGAGATGTTCTATATATACTGTTTATGATTCGGAATGTTAATAGCGCGATTTAGGCTTCGGTGTGTTTCGCTTGTGGCGCGACGACAGCGCCGCCACATTACCCCCCTGCTCAGACCGGAAGTCGATAGTGCAGTCCGATCGCCGGTGTGTCCTTAATGCCGGCGCGGAATGCATGCTGTGTGCGTAAGGGCAAGTGACACCGGTGCGAATGATATGCCGATGTGTAATGCATGCCGTACTACGCACTGGCAAGTGATGCCGGTGAGAACGATGTGCCGGAACAAGTACCAAAGTCTGCCTTATAAATCTGCGGTGAGTGGAGACAAGTTGGACTGGCTTGCAGGAACTAAAGACTGCAGAAGACGATTCTCAATAGTGAATGGTAGGAGTTCTTGAGGATAATAACGAAGGCTTGAAGTTGTAGTTTCCGAAGGTTGTTGGTTGCGTGTTCAGATCACGTCGGGGTCACCACTGTGGCCGTGGAAGGAAAAGGGGAGATCTCCCGCCGGCAAGGTGTCCTGGGAGCGGCCCGGGGAGCGGCCAACACTGCGTGTGATAGTTCGGAGATGTTCTATATATACTGTTTATGATTCGGAACTTTTGATAGCGCGATTTAGGCTTCGGTGTGTTTCGCTTGTGGCGCGACGACAGCGCCGCCGCTCAGTGCCAGATATTTACAAGCGCTTCAGTCTTTGTCCGAGCATACGAAATAGAACTGGCCACGTTCGAGTCGGAAAACATAATTTTCATTAGGCTGCCAGTGCAGTCGATCGATTTGTATGATCGATGGTGTTTCACGGTATAAAACGCCGCGGTAATGGCCGCTGATTACAATTTTTTTTCACGGCTTGAGTCGCATTTTATATATATATATATATATATATATATATATATATATATATATATATATATATATATATATATATATTACGTGGTAGAGCCATGCTGCAGTTATATTAGAAGTTTAATTGTAGCACGAATGGCTCGGCTCGACCGGAGAAGGACCACGCTCTCACAGAATACCAGCGTCAAATAGTAGCTTAATGCTACTGTGTTCCGTATGGTGAGTGTAGAGATCTGGAGACACTTTTTTACTGGAAACGAGGCATTCCATCTAAGTCCTCACGGATGACAACGCATCTGCATTTTGATTCGTAATCGAGGATAGATGTAGATGTCTATGGGCCACAGCAACCACTTACCATCAGGTGGACTGTGTGCTCGTTTGTCATCCTATCCTATATAAAAAAAATATTGATATAAAACCAGCCAAATATAAACAGTGCAACCAAAGCGATTGCTAACCACTAAGTGGCTTATACATTAGGTGTTAGCTATTGCACAGTTGATGCAAGTGGTGTTAGGTTGTGGTGGGTGGGTAACACACCATTTTATTTTTTACGCGGTTCTCAATGAGTGCACATTTCAGTATGAAATTCCACAATGTAACTAAAATATTTATGAGATATCTTAATCGGCCTGAAAAAGTACATCGTTGTGCATGGATCTCTACCATAGCATAGAATAAATAATAGTGCTAGCCATAGAGTGGGTTTGGCTTAACCGTTAACAGTGTTGTGTTGTGCAGGCGACAAAACGATCGTACTACCAGACGTCTCGCACCTTTGACTCTGCTCCCGTCGTCAGTCTGGTTATTTTTATTAATGAGGTTTTTAAGAAAATGATACTGGCAACTTGTCATAAATTTACAAATCAGCATAGGATAAAATTAAGCAATAATTTGAACAAATTTTCTTCCTATATAAATGGTAACAATGAAATTGTAGTTTTAACATAATATTTTTAAATGTAATTGGTTTTAATGGTATTGTTGTACTTTTTGACTGTGTGCGTTTTATTTTAAGTTTTAATTGTTACATAATAAGAGCTAACTTAAGTAATCAAGTCACAATTAATAATGATCTTAAGTATAATGTGATGTTGAATTTATTTTATAAAAAAAAATTAGTTTTTTATAGTGTTTTATTTATCATCTTATGTCCATCATCATCATCATCACAGCCCTTCACAAGTCCACTGCTGAACATAGGCCTTCATCTTATGTCCATATCCATTTTTTATTTATTTATTTATATATAATAAGGGTGACAAACGAGCACACAGTGCACTTGATGGTAGCTGGATGCTGTAGCCCAGACACCTACATATATCCTCAATAAGAATCAAAATGCAGATGCAGCATTGTCACCCTTGAGGAATAATATGGAATGTTTTCCATCAATTTGGACATCCGGTTCTCTACGCTCACAATACGAAACAACACTGTTAAGCTGCTATTTTAAGCCGGTATTCTGTGAGAGCACTGTTCTTCCCATTCATGCTACAGCCCAGTGGCGTAGCTACCTTGGGGCTAGGCGGGGCAGTGCCCCGGGGCCCTCGAGCTCAAGGGGCCCCTCAGCCTCCATAACGATGACGTTCGAAAAAATTATACATATATTATCCTAATTGAATAAAAAGAATTCGACTTTTAACTTTTTGGCCCTTGACCAACAAACCTCGAGTGACTCGAACTGATATCACAACAATTTCTCGCACCTCCAGAACATAAACATGATTAAAATAAAATCACCTACTTCGTTTTATTGTCTAAGTACCAATATTAGATATTAACTGTAATCTACTTTGTCACTGTTTATTTTTACCAACTTTCGCCCGCGACTTCATTCGCCTGGTATAGACCAACATTGAAAATTATCCCACGGCATCCTTTTATCGGAATGAAACGATGGCACACAATTTCATCCAAATCCATACAGTAGTTTTTGCGTGAAAGCGTATGAAACAAACTTTCACAATTATAATATTACTAGCAACCCGCCCCGGCTGCACACATTTATGTTTAAAAAAATACTGTTCGGTTGATTTAGTTTGTCGCTTGATTATTATTACGACAATGCGCTAAGTAATATCTAGCTAAGTAATTATTGGGAAACACATCTTTTCACAAGAATAAACATCCAGACCCGAAACAATTATTTGTAGGCCATACATTCGTTCCGTGCGGTATTCTAACCCGCGGCCCTTAGCGCTGCAACTCATTGCTAAGTCATTGCGACAAAGAGCAGTCAAATAGAAAGAATTGCAGAAATCGAAGATAATTTCATAACATACATTGAAAAATGAACAGTCGAACCGACCTTCCCCTTTTTTAAGACGGTTAAAAAGAATCCCACACGTTTCTCTAGTGTAGGTTTGTTACATGTACACTAAATATTATTTTTAGACATATATGTTTAAAAATATTTGGTCTAACCTTCATTGTATTTTTCACTAACAAACTCAGTAGAACTATAGGGGGAAACCGACCGCCTAGTGGGGGTGTAAGAATATCTATCAACTACCCCGTATCGTCCCGTGGTTGTTGTAAGAGGCGACAGAGGGAAACAAACCAAGATATGGGCAACAGTCTGTACAACTGAAAAATAACTAAAATTAATTTTTTTAAAAACTCTTCAAACAAAAACAGCTGAAAATCATCAATCGTCTAAAAAGATTTTCTTGAATCGTAACTAAGAAGAAAAAGAAAACCTAAATTACTTAGCTCATCCTTCAAAAACAGAGCTTAGGTACTCCTTTCTAAAAGGCCGGCAAACGCACCTGAAATTCCCCTGGTGTTGCGGTTGTTTATTGCCGGCGGTCATAGAATGCTATAAACATAGCGGCGGTAGTCACTTACCATCAGGTGAGCCGCATGCTCGTTTGCATGAATTTTGGGAGCTACGATGCCACACACAAGGTACACATGTTAAACATATAACTCCCCTCATTTTCGTCTGCAGTAAATAAAAAATTGCGGCTGCAAACCCGCCGGCCCAGAGTGGCAACAATAGCAAATATCGCTCCTATGGGGGAAGCCGACACTGTTCAGAAGTTTGACAGGTCGTAACGATATCGGTAACGGCAGAGGAAACTCGCTTTTCGAGTACTATGAAACTAAGGGTCCTGCTTTGAATTCATCACATGACTCATTACCGTAATATAATTACCTATCAAGTTCACAATCATCATTTCAGACCAATGTCCAATTGCTGGATATAGGCTTCCCCCATGGATCGAAAAATTAATTAACAAAACACGGTCGTGAGCCACCTGCAGCCCCTCCCTGCATTTTACTTCAAATCGCCTTTCCCTATACCAACAATCCCCAACGGTGCATTTATATTTAGTACGAGGTTGTGACTCCAAAAACTTCCTTCCCCATGTTGTCTGTTCTTCGAGTTATAGATGCCGGCCTAGGTTTCATCCTAACATCACGATGAGGGGGAGATGTTCCGTGTATTTTTTTCGTGTCAATTCTCATAATTATTAATACTTATTTATGATTTTACTATATGTAATTTTTTTATAATTATAACAGATTCAAGAAAGCACTTTTCAATAATAAAAGATACACGTGATGCTAGGAGGGGGGAGGAGGGTACGCTGAAACATCACGAAGGCTCGGAATCCTGGTAACATCTCGAGCCACACTGTGTATAGATAAAATACCCATACAGATAGATATTTAAACGGTGATTCTCACCACCATCCTTTGGGTTCCGCGTCTACATCACAGTGAACGAGTGAAGCCGGTCACCGTCGAGCGTGTGCCTACTGTACTGTTATATGTCAGAGCTGTCACTGACAACATTGGCTACATCTTGAAGCGTGCTTCAAGCTTACGCGGCTTTAAGTCGAGTTAGGTCTTTAGCAGGTCTTCAAATCGAAGAATTAGAATCCTCCAGGTTGACTTTGTAATATTGATGTATTAAACGAAATGGATAGAATGAGAAACGTTACAAATAATTAACCAGTAATTACTGTAAGTAAAATCATATTCAAATTAGTTATGTAATTACATAACTAATTTGAATATGATTTTACTGTAATTTACCATCCTACTAATTAAAGATAAGATAGATAAGATAAGATAAGATATTTTTATTTACTCAAACATGTGTGAGATATACAATGCATGGGCAGAGATATGTTCTTGGGTGTTAGTGTTATCGGTGTCAACATGTCTTACCGTCATATTCGGTGTGTAAAATTTAAAGTGATTAGATTGTTAATTTTCATTTTCAGTTCAAGTTGTTTAAACAAAATATAAATGACATAACACTAAGTCCTCAAAATATCACCTTATGTGTATACACGTACTATGACTATGGAAAAACGCCGCTACGCGCTACGAACTACGCCGTAGTAAATCCTGAATCATAATACTAACAAGTTATAAATAAAAGTAAACAAATTTTTTTTATTAACAAGTAATAAAAGTTATTTTTTTAAATTTTGTTTATTTTATTCTTTCATTAAATAAAAATTATTTAAAGAAGTCTATTTAATTAAAAACTGCTAGCATTTATGTTAATTGTTCTATAGACATCTACAGTTATCTTCGAATAAGAATCAAAATGAAGATGTGTTATCACCCCTGAAGAAAAATCTGAAATGCCTCGTTTCCAACAAAACGTTTTACACTAATAACTGTCGTTCCCTGGTCAATCCAATCCATTCGTGCTGCCAAGATGCTATATATATACATGCATGCATATAATATATTACATTGATGCATAGCAATATGGTGAGTAAAATGTGGAACACAAATCCATGTGCAAATACTTATATGTTTAACGCCACTACGATAGTAGTGGAGCTACTATTAATGCATCTTCAACTTTTAAAGTATTTCAGAATTATCTTAATTTTAAGTCAAAGTTGAGTGTGGCTGATGAAGCACGAGAATAGATGTGATAAGTGCTGTAGAAATGTGGTATTAAGGAGTATGCTAGGGCTGAATCTGAAAGACAGGGTGAGAAATTGCGGGATAAGAGAAAAGTGTAGTTTGCAAGATGATGTTGTGACCAGGATTAAGGAACGAATGATTCTGTGGTTTGGTCATTAGAAAGAATGAAGGAGGATAGAGTGGCAAAGTTAATTTATATTACAGATGTGAATGGCAGAGTCGGGAAGTGATGCCCTAGACGAAGATTTATCGACCAAACTGGCGATATATTGAAAATGAGCCAGATTAGGAGTACCCTTAATTGACGACCATGTGTGCGTGGATATATGAGTATGGATGTAATGTCCCATACAAAAAAATCTTCATATTTCACGTCTAAGTTCCCCAATAAACTATTATCGTGCGTCTAGCGAAGCGAGCAAGTATCAGCTAGTATTGAATATGGGTGAAATTAAAAGTACCTATAACCGACAAGCATGTATGCGGAGATTTTTAATGGATGTAAAGTAGGCTAGGAAGGTGCGTCAGCATGGTGTCAATAGGCACTACGTGTTCCTACCGTTTTGGGTGGTAATCGTGAGCTATTTAAATAAAAAATAGCAGAAATAGATCAAAAAAGATACAGCCTAAAAATTATTATGTATACAGACACAGACTTTCTCATCTTTTATACGTCGTAAAGCTATGCTACAGCTATACCGGGTTATTTTGCAATAACCGGCCAAATATGCAGAGCAGGTTCAGAATAAGTAATATAGACAAGTGGTGAAAAAAATGTATTAAAAAAGTCTCAAACATTCCGTCCTTTTTATCTTTTAAATTGCAAAAAATGCGTGATAATGCATTATTTTAACTGATATCACTTCGCACGCACACATTTGTAAAGGTCGATCGATAGGCAAAAATGTTGTTTCCCATAAACATAAACCACATTCAATCTGGGATAATTTCAAATAAATGTAGCAGCTTTATTTACTCTTATTTTCATAAACTGCAATAACGGTATATCATTATTTATTTATTTGACCTTAAGTTTAAAAAAATTCTACTCTTTGAAAAATAACCCTGTATAGTTGTAGCACGAATGGGTCAGCTATACTGGGAAAGAACGAAGAACCACGTTCACATGGAATTCCAGTGTAAAAGAGAGAAGAGCGTAGAGCACTGGATTCTTATTACTGGAAACGAGGCATTCCATCTTAGTCCTCAGGGGCGACAACGCATCTGCATTTTGATTCCTAATTAATTATACTCGTAGATGTAGATGTCTTGGGCTTCAGTATTCACTTACTATCAGGTGGATTGTGGGCTCATTTGTCACCTTTATTCTGTAAAAAATAATGAAACCAATTTATTTTTTATTTCACTTTTATTCATATTTTTTTTCTTTTAGATAAAACCAAAAATGCTCGTTATTTTACAGTTGCGAATCAGTCGCAGCTAATGTTCAACTAATTTCTCCTGACTTGGAATCGGAATTGAGCAAGGCGCCGGTTCTGTTTGAAGGTATGGAGTCCTCTTGTCTCCACAACTTCATTCCTCGCATTTCTATCTCCTCATGCCAGCCCTCTTGAGTTTTCCTACGATATAATAGTACATTACGATACACGGGACTTAAGTAGCCGATTATTGAACCGATTTACTTTTTACCGACTTTTTACGATCAAAAAAGAGGAGGTATTCAATTCGACTGTATGTTTTTTTATGTGTGTTACCACAGAACTTTTCTCTGGATGAACCGATTTTGATGATTCTTTTTTTATCTGGAAGCTGGTGCTTCTCTGTGGTCCCATATAAATTTGATCAAGATCTGCCCAGTAGTTTTTGAGTTATCGTTAAATAATGCTTATTTAATTGATTCTTTTCCATCTAGATTTCCATTTAGATGAATCTTTTCCATGCGCATGATTGCGGAGAAGTTTTTGGCCAAAAAACCAGAAAGTTTTTTGTGCGTTCATGGACTTGGAAAAGGCTTATGACAGAGTGGACAGGAATGTGTTATGGCAAACACTGAACTCATATGGGTTGAGCGCTGGTTTGATACAGGCATTAAGGTCTCTTTATAGGGACTCTAGTGCTTGTGTCAGGATCAATAGGGTCTACTCGGACTGGTTTGGCATCCATAAAGGTGTCAGATAGATGGTGTCTTCCCCGTGGCTGTTCAACCTATTTATGGACAGTTGTTTGCAAAATTTGAAAGTTGACGAATGCGGATTAAGAATGAGTGAGTTAACCGTCAAATGCCTTTTGTACGCCGATGATCAAGTCATATTTGCGTCATAGGCGGCTGAGTTGCAAATGATGGTTACATTAATGAACTGGGAATTAAAAGAAAGGGGGAATGAAAGTGAACGCAAGTAAGACGAAAGTGATGGTTTTTGAAAGAGAAGAAAGAAAAACGGTATGTGAAATAAGAATAGAAGGAGAGTTAATTGAGCAAGTGGATGAGTTTGTGTATTTGGGATGTGTATTTAGCAGGGATGGTAGATATGATAGGGATATAGAACGACGAGTAAATGCAGGGAATAGAGTGAATGGGGCACTACACTCTATTATGAAGAACCAGAATGTGTCAAAAAAGGCACGTATGGTAATTCATAATGCTGTGTTAGTCCCTACTTTAATGTATGGTAGTGAAAGCTGGATGTAGCAGAAGAAGCACGAAAGTAGAATAAATGCTGTGGAAATGCGGTCTTTAAGGAGTATGCTAGGGTTGAATCTGAATGACAGGGCGAGAAATTGCGTGATAAGAGATAAATGTGGTATGCAAGATGATGTTGTGACCAGGATTAAGAAAGGAATGCTTCGGTGGTTTGGTCATGTAGAAAGAATGAATGAGGAAAGAGTGACAAAGCAAATTTATGTGGCAGATGTGAACGGCCGAGTCGAGAAGGGACGCCCTAGAAAAAAGTTTATCGACCAAATTGGCGATATTTTGAAAAGGGGCCACGTTAGAAGTACCCTTAACCGACGAGCATGTATGCGTAGATATATGGATGTAAAGGAGGCGAAAGAGGTATGTCAGGATCGTGCCAAATGGACGTCCATAGTCTCTGCCTACCCCTCTGGGTGACAGGCGTGAGTGTTTATATTATGTATTAATTGACTTCGAATACATTAATACGATCGTCTTAAGTCGGTTGTACAATTTTTTTAATTTTACCACTTTTTAATAATAGGTTACTTAAGTTCCGTGTATCGTATATTATTTTATAGTACAAGTGACTTAAGTCCACTTTTTTAATTGAAAAATTGTAGAATACTAAACAATTATAAAGACAAAAAAATCGTGTCAGAGCAAACAAGGCAGCTGTGATCTCTTTCTTATTCCTTCTCTTTCTGTCAATGTTAAAACAAAAACCATTCTGTTTTTTGACCGCCTAACGATTTACAAACTTACGATAGTTATGTTACAGACGATATTATTTGTATATGGACGAGTTATACTATTTGCCTCTGATACAAGCTAAGTTTAAAACCTTTTTTTATTGAATAAAAAGGTTTTAAATTTCACTATACGGCAAAATTAATCAATTTAAAATATAATAAGGTGCCATTTCCTTACGAGGTAGAGCCGTACTACAGTTATATTGTGGTTGTAGCACGAATAGGTCGTCTCGACCGGGGAAGGATCACACTCGCACAGAATACTAACGGAAGATAGCAACTTACTGCTGCTGTGTGTTCGTATAATGAGTGTAGAGAAACGGAGACCCTTTATATTGGAAACCAGGCATTCCAGCTTTTTCTTCAGGGGTGAAAACACTTCTTTATTTTGATTCTTATTCGAAGATAACTGTAGATGTCTATGGACCTCAGCATCCACTTAACATCAGGTGGACTGTGTGCTCGGCTGTCAAAAAAAAATGTGTTTAATTGTGTACACATATACGAAGTGAAACTCTAGGATATATTTTTTTTTGGCCGATTTTTTCGTTTCACTACATCAATAAAGAAGTTTCATTTTAAAAATCTAAGGTAAAACAGTACTATATATTGACTAATGCTTATATTAATGTGTTTGAAAATCACAACGTCAATATCAAATTATACTTAAACGGACAAGAAAAATAATTTTATAAGTATCGTTATTACACAACTGTTTAAAATACTTTTTTACATGTATAACTATTTAGTTGGTAAAAAGCTATTAATTCTGCAGAAACTTACCTGCAGTTATCTATGAGTGGGCTGGTGTTTGGGAAGATGTTGCTGAGCAGCATCAAACAGGGCAGCACCACAACCGACAGGAACTGGATCTGTTCCGCCGGCTGATTGATGCTACGCTTTCTGTCCATCATGCTCAGAGGGGTGTAGCCCATAACACGCTCTCGATCGCCCTTGTTAAAAAAATTATAGATGTTTTTATGTATCTTAATATATGATCGCTTATAAAACGCAAACATCGATCGCGCTTAATGAGAGAGCCAAGTTGTAACTATTATGACTGCATCACAACTGGGTCGATCTTCACTGCCACGTCTGTCTATTGCCTGCCCTTCTCAGATGGCTAGTCACTGCTGAGAATGCCTGCCGTAACCCAAATTTAGTCTGGAGGACATTAGTTAGGCCCCACCGTGGAAGGACAACGCTCTTACCGAATACCAGAATAACGCTACTATAAAACGTGACCGTTATGGGTGTCGTAACCGTAAAGTACACGAGACGTCACGAATATAAAATAAGTTAACGCGGCAAAACCTGTGAAAATTTATAAAAACCGTTAATATAAACGTTTTATTTACAGTCTCGGTAAGATATGTGTATATCTTACAATTAAGGTACCTGATTATAAAACTCCTCATAGATAGATTGGGTGATTGCCTTGGCGATTCCGAACGGTTTGCAACAACCCGATAAGTCGCTCGTTGTCATCAGAATACCCTGAATAAAAAAAGCTTTTATAAGTTTATTATGATTTTATGAAGATACAGGTGATTCATCATTATCATCATTCTCATAGCCTACTACAACCACACGTCCATCCAGGCCTCTCCTAAGATGTCCTGTGACAGCTGCATACATCGACTTCCAGCGTCTGTTAGCAGATAGTGACTCCATCTAGCGGCGGTCGCCCTACACTTCGTTTACCGGTACGCACAGACTATTATGATGCTAACGGTACGATATTTCCACTCGAGAACCATTTTTTCTAAAATTAATTTTAATCATAGCATTTTTATCATCCCAAAAAACTGCTTTCACACAAGAAATTTTCTAACTGAATCGAGGAGACGAGAGAGAGAGAGAGAGAAGAGATAATTTCATTCACTCAATACCGTCTATCATGGTGAACTAATGAACATAGGATTTCAATAGTGGTCAATACCTTACATTGGGTTATTTGCCATAGTTGCCAAGGTAAGGTGTAGGTTTTTTTTAAATTACAATTTAAACTATTGGGCTTGTTCGTTTCATTATAACTTTTTATACATAGACAAAGTTCAAAAACTTTATTAAACTACGTTTGTATAAAAGGGGTTATTATAATATTAAGGAATTTATGGTAATAACCCCTGGGAAGGGTAATCGCTCCCCCCGAACGGGTTCCCGCCTTGTCGTGGCGGGGGGGCTTAGTAGCCGTGGCTTGGTCTCCCACGGTGAACAAAGAGGAACCCACGTGGCTGGCCCGAGGTGAAGGGCCGGCCTGAGGTGGCCACTCCGAGTGGGCTTGGGGAGCCCACTTCGGATGTGTGCTGGTGGACTGCAGCGAGTGGGGCCTCCGCACCCTCTAACGCTGCAGCCGAGGTGGAGTCGCGGAGGAAGAGGAGTGTTGGTATGTCGATGCGCCACTCGCCCTATCCTCCGCGACTCAAACGGGGCCGCACCGTTGATGCGGTGGTGATGGGGCTGCGGGGGGGAGAGGATTGTCGGTATTGCGAGGCGCCGCTCTCCCTATCCTCCGCAGCCGAATCTTGGTTGGCGGCGGAGCCATAGACCAGATCCGCCGCTGGGGTCGGGAAGGCTAGTACTTCTAAGTGCTCGTTTTTCCTGGCCCCATGGCCTTCGCGCATCGGACGCGGGGGCGTCTGTTGCGCAGATGCAATTGGAGGCCGTGGAGGAAGGCGTGCCATGTGTTCTGGTGCGCCTTACCTGGGAAGGAGAACGGGGAGGAATATTCCTCTACCGAGGAGGTGCTGCCATGGGGCGGCAGTCGCTGGTAGGGCCGCGGAAGTGTGCGAAAGCCGTTCCCGTAGCCCTGCCAATATGCGACGAAGGTGGAACACCATGGGGTTTTAGTCGGTGCGAGTCCGACATAACCCGTCCTTGCCCCCGCAAGGCGGGTATGCGTAGGTATTTCCCCATGTTAAAAAAAAAAGGGTAATCGCTACCAAGTTATTTCTAATTTGTTTAGTATTGTTAACCGCCTCAGGCTCTACTGAGGCCGCGCCATTATTACAGAGAAGACTTTTTTGTGAATAAGCCCGATATTGTGCTGATGAACCAGACCATTTTTGATCAACATCACTATTTCGTATGATGAGAACCTCGTGAAAGTCGAAACAGATAAGTGATCAAAATATCTGGACCTGGCTCAGGAGGATGCCGACAAGTGAAGTGGTCTGCCGATCGAAATTATTCTTGTAGTTGTGTCTTCCTTGTCAGCCTCTCTGGTTATCTGAGCCGACTGGGACTCCGTTATAGGCTTAAATGCAGAATGCAATGCTCCTCGATACCGTCCGCATCGTCCGAAGAGTATTTACCTTTCCCCCTAACAATCGGCTGTTTTGTCTCCCCCGCCACCAACGGCTTGTGTCTAGTTGGTCTTCACCTATTTATTTAACTATATTTTATATATATTTCATTCTGTTTTATTTATGTTAATGTTTATATATATTTATAAGTATTTATGTATTCCAACCAGATGAGAAAACAATAAAAATCTCCCATAATAATAAAAACAAGAGCGGTGATCCGCCGACGGTCAAGTTCCCGCCAAAAGTTATAGTTATCCTCTCGTCTGTCCAAAACCTAAAGGTCGCTTTTAAAAAAGTACGCGTCTGAGTATAAACTTCGGACACGAAACAGCAGTAGTAAATGTATACGTATCTCCCGCTAACTCGTACAACATTGTTTTAATATCATTAACCTACTTATCTCGGTATGGAATTGTCTCTACTGAAGTACAAAATGTGCCTTTTTTGTGCCTGTTTCGGGTCATCTTAAGTGGCCCACATTATTGACGAGCTTGTGGTGTAAAAATATGTACCCAGAGTTGTGTTTTTTTATTAATTATTGTAAAGTATATTTATCTTATTGTAAATAAAATAAATATTTACTGAAATAATTGTTTTTATTTTACATTTTTTATTCATTAACCTGGAAAAAAATCGCTTCTATCATTTTTACCATGGAATTTAGAAAATATCAAAAAAAAGGAGAACGTACACATTTACACATATTCTATTAGCTTACTTCACAATAATTCTAACATATTAGTTTATAGAGTTTCCACACATAATTATTAAGATATTGCAATTTTAATGCCACGAACCACGTAGGCAATAAATCACTCGTTTAGGGTTGGACAGTATGCGCCAAAGCGACCATTTGGGCCGGGACAGTTGAGAGGCTAAACATTAAATTTTGAATTTGGTGACCTTGAGTAGCGCGCGGTGGTCGGGCTCCTGCCAGCAGAAGGCACGCTCGGCAACGACGCGGGCGAGCTGCGCGCGCACAGCGAAGTACGCGGCCAGGTCCGTGCACATGATCGCGTACCGCACCTCGTGCAGCAGCCGCGCGCGCTCGCTCACCGCCAGCCGTGACATAAGCCGCTTGTCCTGCCCACCAATTCTATTTAGATGCTAAAGGAAACTATGTTGCTCATTCCTTTTTTGAAATGAAAACTTTTCTATGGCTCCGCCACACTATGCTCCTCGCGCTGCTCATCGCTCTGCCCCGATATTGCCCTCTCTGCCCACACACTGCTCTACTCACAAAATTAATTGCAAAGCTCGGCACTAGGCCGCTCGCGTTTGCAACACAATGGTTGTTGGTTGTTGAAGCTGTGGCAGCATGCGCGCTATATACATATTTAGTAGGTATAGTATTCAATGTCATAAAAAAGAAATATCGCCATCGCCATCGGGGATAGTGGATGACATCTATTCGTCGCAATAGAACGATGCTTCCGTAACGTGCGTTCGATTCAAAAAGCGTTCGCGCGATTATGTGGCCGGCCACTCACGCTCGTATTGCTAGTCCTTTGACTCGCGCCCAAAAAACCGACAAAACAGGGAGCGATGACATAACGAGGAGCATGACGAATATTGTGGCCACACTACGTCTCTGCCTCCTTCCCTCGCTACTTCCCATGCCACTCGGCGAGTGTGTGGCAAGCATTGAAGTATAATGTACTAAGTACTAGAACGGACCGACGTGAACAAAATCTGTGTGCCACGTGCAGCAGAGTGTGATGCGCGGGAGGAGGCGGCCGAGTCACAGAATGCGCGAACACTACGCAGAGGCGGCACTTTGTTATATTCTGCCTATTGAATTTGTAGGAGGTGATATCTGGAGCTTATTGTTCTGATTTAATAAACGCTATTATTATTATATGTATACGTAAAATAAAAGACATTAAAGTAAAATTAATATATTTATTTATTTATCCTTGACTACTATTATTAAACTTCCTTCAACAAAATTATATTATGTTCCTTTAAACAATATAAGCTTAGTGAGCTTTTTCCCGATTTCCAAAAGTCGTATTTTTCTAAAATTTTGTATGAGATTTCACCGTTGAGGAATGATGTGGTTGTGCTATTGATGATGTTTTCAGATGAGGCATGGAGAATACTGAAATTATCCAAAGACAGAAAATTTCCAGTAAACGACGATCGCAGTTCCAAATTATTCAGCGTTTTCTCTAGATGATCTTGACTTAGGCGATATGTAGATATATACCTACTATAGCATTTTTTCCACAATTAAGGTGGTATTTAAAGTTTTTAAAAATTCGATACATATAAGTGCACCAAGGAATCCTCTATTATTATTGTTTCGAGTGCTTTTTATTAGATATTTGTATAATGGTTTTTTTGGCGCCTGATTTCTCTTTAACAATATTCTTCGTGTTTTAACATATAATTAAAGTTGAATTATATATGATTTTAAATTATTTATTTATATTTATTTTATTATTTTTATTTTCAATCGTTTAAATTGACAAGTACCATTTCTCTTATATATGATACTTTGAGTCAATTGGCATATTAATAATCACATATAATATCTGTATTTCCTTATGAAGCATCTTCTTCGGACAGCCTTAGATTTCTCATCAATTTGCTCTTTAGAGAGTTCAGATATTCTTTTAGTTTCATTGATCACTTGTTTGATAAGTTAGTTAAGACATTGATAAGTGATAAAAATCTGAAAGCAATAAATGATCTTCATTCTTCCCAAGTTGTACAAAAGCACATTTGGCAGCGTGACTTTTGTGTTCTGCCCATGGATCGTCACTAGGTTCTCAACCGTCCAGCTCTTTACCACAAAAAATTTTTATCACTTCTGTTTTCAATTTCAGTACTTTATTAAGTATGTAATATTTTTAAAATCCGCTTCTGAAACAATAACACTTTCCAAGGGCACAAACTATTACGAATACGAAATAATGAGTAGAAATATGGTAGAAATTAAACCAAATTAAACTAAACCTAAACAAAACATAAGAATCGTTGGAAATTTGAATTTCCACTAATTGAAATTCATCTAGCATTGAAAATATTTCAAATTTATTTTTGCTGTCTATTGGCCGTTTATAACTATAAAAATGAAATTTTCGGCCGTTTATAACTATAAAAATGAACTGTTCCTGAAGAATCTTGGATTTTTTTGATGTTCCTTTTTCTGATGTTCTCGGGTGTAATAAAGTAGGTCTTCAAAGTATTCACATCAGAAAAATTGAATCCTAAAATCTCAGATGCTTTTAAGTCACCCGTCAAATGTGACACTGGCAACTGTTACGCCGACGTCGTGGCATTTTTCCAAGCAGATGTTTATTAAATAAGCTTTAGTTTCTGCAGTAATACCGGCTATTAGAAAATACCCACCAGCAATTTCCAGCTTTCACTAAGGGAAACCAGCATGAAAACTAAGGCTTGCGTTGCTACTGTGTACTGTAGAGGACACCCTCTTCTCCTTCTACTGGACCTGCTCCAAAATTTACAGCGCCAAGTTTGTGTTTATTATGAAAGAATTTTTGCTGTCTTATAGCAATCTCATCGAACCCCAGTGAGCATACGACCGGGTTTTCATTTGCTTGACATTTCTTTTTTAGTATCCGGAATGATTCTGTTGTAAATCCAGGCTCCGCGTCAACTGTGCTATACCATCTACAGATTGTTCTTGGATGAGGAAGAGTTTTGTTATGCGTTTCTTTGACATACTTGTACGCAGCTGGTGAATAATAGACGCAGCGGTGCTGAAGATAGTAATTGGTGTTTTTTCTGCTGTTTTTCTTTAAAAAACTTTATGCAACTCAACAGCCTCAGCTTTGGCCAATAAATTAGTTTCAGTATTCAAATCAAAACAAAATTTTTCTTACAATGTGATGACGATATTTTATAAAATTGACATTATTTCTTTAAAAACCGATTTTGACTTTGCAATTTCTTAATATTCTTTGTAAGATTCTTTCGAGCTGTTTCCTTTAAAAAATTTTTTTAGTACAATATTATGTGGATTGTCAAAAATGGATTCACTATCGCTCACTGGTTCTGATATTGGATCTGATAATAATTTTGATTGTTCGGGTTTAGAAGTTCCAGGTAGCGGAGGCTAAAAAATAGTTAAAAATAACATTAACCAAATCATACGTGTTGCACAAAATCTATGCTTCAATGTCTGTCTTTCGTTGCATGGCGAATATTGTAAATAATCATGACATTTCTTTTTAACGAAATTATTTATTTAAAAATAATATAGATGCAAAGATAACAACCTACTATGGTAATGTATCATTTATCACACAAGTTTTCATATCCAACAGTATTTTTTCGGAGGAATTATTTTTAAAAGTTATGAAAAGTTTGTTTACAATACTCGCCAAGTAAAGAAAAATTGACCTTAAATTATTCAAGAAAGCTTACGCTTTTGTAATCGTATGGAATTGCACATTTCTTTAAATAAACTCGCCCCGATTTCGAATTGTATTTATCTTGATCTTTAAAGTGCAATGAACAAATGTATGTATGCTCATTTGGTAACCATGTTTCCTCGTTACGATTCCTTTGTAAAAATTAGAAATTCACTTTTTTCTTAGCCAGTCCGAAAAAAAAACATTAAAAAAATAGTTAATATGCCTTGACTTGACTGACAAAACATTGTGATGAAAAAACAATCGAACACATGAAACTATTCATAGTCACAGATTAAAAAAACGTATATATTGAATAAGCAATAATTATATAGTAGCCCCCTTACTAATAATGATTTTGACATTGCTATAACACCTGTTTATATCAATCATTGTCAAAATCATTATTAGTAAGGGGGTAGGTGGCACATCTACGTAGTTTAGTGTATTACATATTACGCCAATTTGACTGACAAAACATTCTGATAGGAAAAACATCGAAAATTTAGAACTATTTATATACACATCCAACTTAATTCTAATTTAATTATTAGAGAGCAATATATAAAAAACTTATAGGGGGTAGGTACATGTAACAGGTTAAAAAATGTATTGAAAAAGCAATAATTATATATATAGTACCTACCTATACATGTGTCACATCTGCGAACTTTAGTCTATGACATATGCCAAAAAATGGGTCGGTAAAAAAATGGTGTACTGTCATTGAAAAATAATGCAAAAGAGCATAAAACGAGTTGTTTTAATGTACCTACTTACCGGTGAAACGTCACACCTTGACTTTTTTGATTTTCCCAGAATGATTGGAACAATCTTTACGACGCAAGAAGGCATTTTGAAAATTTTCAAATGTTCACTACACGCGTTGCGTCGGACGAATGCCGAAGACCGACTGAGCTGAGGAGTTATTACATACAGAACAACAATACTTGTTCCGTGCGGAATTCAAACTCGCGGCCCTTAGAGCCGTAACTCGTTGCTAAGCCATTGCACCATGGAGCCGTCAATTATATAAATAAAGAAATGGACGAACTTTACTATTCCTATTTACTACTTGTACTCATAAAGAAAATAAGACGTTACAGAAATAGGTAATTACGAAAAAACAATTTTATATACTATACGAACTACTGAAATTCCAAAACTTTTTCATCTGTGAAGCCAACAGAGCACGGTGGTATCAACGGAATTCAGATTTGCACAACGACTGACAACTTCCCTTTATCTCCGAATACTTCAAGGAAGATGTCTCAGCGTTATTTCGCGCTAATGTTTTCAAACGTCGCGCGGAATCTCCATAGACCGTGTGATGTACTCGTAGAATTCCCACACCCAAACCACGGTAATATTATATAGATAATATTACCGTGCCCAAACGTCGCAGGCACAACAAACATTGCACCTATCCAAATAGGACAAGCGCCAATAGGACACCGGATGGGGCGCGTCGCACCCGTAGGCGGGCATGACGCGTTCCAGCACACACCGCACCGCGTCCACCCACGTACCTGGGCGGTTCTTACCGCTCAGAACATCGACCGACACGAACTAAGCTGTCAGAGGCGGGGGCCCGCACTCCCCCATTCGGACAGCGGTTAGATAGCTCAAGAACCACTAAAGAGGCGACATGGTGATTGTTAACAATACCTAATCATAAACTATGATCATCATCTTCATCACCACTGCCTTTCCCTTTTAATCAGCTCGCGGTCTATAGTCTACTCTTTGTTGTTTTTTTATCGTGCATCGCGCTTGAACTTAGTGGAACGTACAGTAAGATGAAACGTGTGTATAGTGCTAAAAACTAATCAGAGACTTCTATGTATGCTGCATGATGGGCACTACGGCACTAATACATTACGCACTAAATTACAGCCAAAATACAGCGCCTAGCGCCTAAATTTACAGCCATCATCTAGTTGAGATTGCATTCTAGTATAGCTGTAATTCAGGCAATATTTATACTGGATGAATTTTGTACAGTCTGGAAAAATGTAGGGTTGTAACAAGTGAACGGAATACAAGCCTATGGCACTGATATTTTACAATTTTAATTATACTGAAAATTTCAAATACACTTTCAGTATTAAAAAATAAATAGAAACATTTTGAACAAAATAAATAAATCAATTAAAAACTATTGAAATTAAAATGATATACACCCAAGTATTTTTTGATAGATCTATTACATAATATGTTAATGTAAAAGAAAATAAAAGGTAAAATATCTGTGTCATAAGTTTCTATTTTGTTCACCCGTTACACGTTATTTTTTCCAGACGGTAAAAAAATCATCCAGTACTTATATTACTAGCTGTTCCCGCTGCGTTTCCGCGAGAATTCCACTTTATCAACAATACCGATATTTTATGATAAAAAAAGTCAGCAATACCTAATCACGTTGCCTCTCAGTGTCTGAGAGTTTGTCTGTTTGTTACAAACGTTTTCCAAGACTTGGAAATAATATGTTAATTTTGTAATTTTTTATATCTGGTGTAAATATAAAATGGCGCCACCTATCGGTCTAGATTTTGTTTTTTTTTGACACTACAACATTTTTAAGAATTTGTTCATAACTTAACTACATTGCCACCTGTCGGATTAAATCATAGCCATGAATCTTCTCGACACAATTAATTTATTGTGTGAATATGTATATGACTTCAATAGGTAAAGTCAATTAGAAGTTATACGATTTTTAACAGTTTATATATTACATAGGGGCTACCTCAATAAGTTTCTTTGCTAGAAAATAATGGTGGTTTTCCAACTGCGACGATTTATACATTTCTGACAGAGGATGCTTGCAGAGTTTTAGGAAGTTGTTGTTGAAGCCTGGGTGGTCCAGGTCATGGCAGAGCCCTGCCAACATCAGACCAGCCGTCTGTAAAAATATCGGTGAAATGCGTGTTAGTACCATAATAAATAGACAAATTAATTAAAAAAAATCGGTTGTTTGTAAAGTCGGTTTAAGGACGATAGTTTAACGTGACAACGTTATAACAAAACATAGATGAAATGATTGCATACTTTGTGGAAGAGAGATAAATGCTGAACACTCAAATTAATCGTGCATTTCGCTCCCTCGTGCAACACTCGCGCTCCGATCGTAACGTTACAATGTGCGTAACGTTATAATGATTCATCCTTTTTCGTGCGTGCAGCCGGCGTTTATCGATTTATTAGACGTCGTCACTTCAATAAAATATAAGTATCTAACACTGATGTAACATCAAAATATGACAATGGTACATTTCATTTGCGGTTTTTGTAACCCGTTTCTATTTCAATTGAATTAATGAGAGCTAATTTTCACACTCTTCAGATGTCGCTTGTTGGAACCAAGCTTATATACGTGGTAAAGCCATGCTGCAGCTATATTAGTAGTATAGTTGTAGTACGAATGGGTCGGCTCGATCGGGGAAGGACCACGCTCTCACAGAATACCAGCGTGAAATAGTAGCTTGCTGTGTTTCGTATGGTGAGTGTATAGAACTTCAGACACTTTAATGGAAAAGAGGCATTCCATCTTAATTCTTACGGGTGACAACGCATCTGCATTTTGATTCGTAATCGAGGATAAATGTAGATGTCTATGGGCCACAGCAACCACTTACCATCAGGTGGACTGTGTGCTCGTTTGTCATCCTATCCTATAAAATTTTTTATTGTTAATAAATTTCAGATTTTTTTATGATAGGAAAAGGTGACAAACAAATACACAATCCACCTGATGTTAAGTGGTTGCTGTGGCCCGTAGACATCTACATTTATCCTCGATTACGAATCAAAATGCAGATGCGTTATCATCCGTGAGGACTTAGATGGAATGCCTCGTTTCCAGTGAAAAGGGTCTCCGGTTCTCTACATTCACAATACTAAACACAGCACCATTAAGCTACTATTTGACGTTGGTATTCTGTGAGAGCGTGGTCCTTTCCCGGTCGAGCCGACCCATTCGTGCTACAACTATACGTCTAATATAACTGCAGCATGGCTCTACCACGTTGAAAGAAAAAAAAGTTTAAAAAAAATTTGGCACGCAGATGATCACACAGTGTCACCACTATTGAAAAGTTGCGATTCAATAATAAATTTCTCGGTTTCTAGTGTATACTACAATGCCTCACTGCTGTATATTCTTTAATTTTTTACACAGTTTCAACTTTTTTTTAATTCTTCCACATTATTAACATTCGTTGTTTGGTTTATCCATTTCTAATCTAATTAATATAAAATATACTAATATAACTAATATTTCACAAATAAGATTAATCTTTATATATTTTTTTAACTACCCTCGTTATGGATCTGTCAAATATTACACCTCATTCTTAAGTGACGTGGTGGTAAAATTAAAAAAAAAATTTACAACCAATTTAAGTCCACTGCTTAACCTAAGCCTCCCTCGTAGATTGCCTCAGAGCGGGGATATTTGCCATAGTTTTCACGCTTGGCAAGCGGGTTGGCAACCGCAGTCTTGTACTTTAGTCGTTATTAGGAAGATGCTACTGCCCATCTCCTGATTTGTTTCCCATTGTCGCCTCTTGCTACACGCACGGCATGACATGGAGTAGTGGATACCAAGTTACTTGAAAAAAAAAAAGGAATTGAGAGAGATTGAGAGGAATGTGAGTGTTTAACTTAAGCATTTACCTCGACAAAGCTAAAGAAGCCGCAGTTGTTCTTCAATATCACGTACATGGTGTGGGTGAAGTTAAAGGCGTGTTCCGCATTGTGATAAGGATTGTCTCGGTAGCAGTTGAGGACGGTCAGCACGAAATCGGCGAGCCGGTGCCGGTCGAAGTTTGTATGAGCGAACGTCTCAATATACATGAGGCAGGTCAAGCCCGGCATGTCTTCCTTGTTTTCCCCGATATAAAAATCGAAACTGGAATATGAATAGATTTAGAAAAAGTTACCACCCTGCTAGTATTTTCTCCTGTAAGGTAGAGGCAGTTTACATAGATTGCACAAGGGCAAACATCCAGATCCGGAGCAATTATTCGTAGTTCCTTACGGGATTCGAACTCGTGGCCTTCAGCGCTGATACTCAATGCTGTGCTGCCACGGAGCTGTAAAATTAATAAAGTATCTCTCCGTATTCTACAGGATAAATTTTGGTTATGGATACACCACGCATTCGAAACAAATGGTTTACGCCGTCATTCGTCATCATCACCACAATCATCTTGATGTTTGGCGGTCCACTACCGTGCGATTTACGTGGAATTTTCTGCCTCATACAACCACATTGTGGAATTTACTGTTGCAAACGATTTTTCCGGACCGATACGACTTAGGGGCTTTCAAGAAAAGAACCTACAGCTTTTCTAAAAGGCCGGCAACGTACCTGCATTTCCCCTGGTGTTATAAATGTTCATGGGCGACGATGATCACTTACTATCTGGTGAGCCATATGCTTGTTTGCCTCCCCTTCCATAAAAAAAGATTTTTTAATTGCTTAAATACGCAGGTTTCAATGTTTTACTTCACTGCCGACCGCGTGGAGGACCAGCACTTCATATTGGGATGAAAAATTGTTATTTAACTGCTGGTGGTATTCGAACATGGTCTAAAGGATTATTACCTTCTAAAGTTAGTTGGCGGAACGATGATGCCGCTGGTCTCCATGAGCTCGGCCATGTCGTGTTGGCAGGGTTTCAGGTGCAGCTCCATCAGCTCCGAGAACACTTTGTTCAAGTTCTCCTACGATTATAACATTTAACGGAGCGAATATTTCTTTCCAAAGTTTTGTTGTTTTCAGTATGGTGTTTTTTATAAGATAAAGGTGACAAACGAGCATAGATAGTAAAGTGTTTGATGTGGCCTATAGACAACGATATTTATCCTCGATTAAAGATTTAAAATGTAGATGTGTGTCATCACTGAGAACTAAGATGGAATGCCTCGTTACCAGTGAAAAGGTTATCCGGTTTTCTACACTTACCATACGAAACAGCAGCATTAAGCTGCCATTTTACGCTCGTATTTCGTGAGAGCGTGGTTCTTCCCTGGTCGTGCCATTCGTGCTACAACTATAATATTGTTTCGAGCTTGGGTTTCGAGACAATTAAACACTGCCGAGTGAATTGACACATTAATTATAGAACACTAATTACAACTTAAAACCACACTAATAACAAAACAAAAGACAATTGTACTACTGATCATTTTAGTTCGCAGTTGTATCGCTTTGAAGTATTCACTTGTATTGCCAATTCAATACTGACCCGGGTCACGGTCTATACCGGTCTTATTAGGGCCTCAGATAGTTCCAGAACCTTCTACTGTAGAAACATCTAGAATGTTCTAGTATATACTGGTCCCGACTGACTAGGTGTCGATAGTTCTAGAAAATTCTTCCATGGAAATTTCTAGAAGGATCTTGACTCTCATAGTTCTCCAACTATATGCTAGAAGGCGCTAGTAGTAACTAGTGTCGCCATGTACCAGGAATTAATTGTGGAGCGCAAAAATATAGTCTTTGAAGATTTTAGATTTTATTTAAAGTCTAATCTTTATCCATCAAGTCACAATAGTTCAACTACTGGACCTGGACACGAGCGTCTTCCCTTTTAGAGAGGATTTGCCGAAAGGAATATTTTGTTTAAAAGAAAGAAAGAAAGAAAATACTTATTTCGCTAAAAAATCACAAAGCTATTTTGTACATAATATTTCCAACTTTAAACGTTATTAAATAATATTAGACGTTGCCAAAGGGGTCACACTCAGAATTTAGCGTGCAAACCACAGTCGCTGTATTTCAGTGTGGCCAGTTTCCTCTTTCGAGAAGTTTGAGCAGTGGTCTACTCGTTTCTTCGTACGTTGCGTTGTGTTGAGTGCGTATTACTTGCTTTAACGCATTAATCATACCGGTATCTATCGAAAGCTTTAAGGTTTATCTGGTGTTACCCCTTACTGCACCTACGGGGCGAAATGGGATGTTGCGTTATCTTAAGCAGGCAAAAAACGGCATTACTACTAACAAAACTGAACTACACGTCCTTCTACGATCTGACCGTTACACACGTGATATAGTTTCTTCTGATGCATCTGGTAGAAGTGCACAATGAGCGAGCAGTAGTTGACGAACACCTCGAAGATCGTCTCGTCGTCCGCATCGAACGGTCGATCATCGTGTTTGTTCATTAACTGGACCACGCCTGGAAAATTGTAGTTTAAGTGTAGGTTTTTTATAAAATTTTAAATCTCTCATTTTTAGATGGGCTATGGAGTGATGGAGCCACCACGCTACTCCAGTACACGTACGTGTTGTGTTGTCTTACTTGGTGACTTCAGTGTGAATGTTTCCTTCACCGCCGAGCACGTGGTAAATAAGCACTTAAAATCGTAAAAACTACTTAATTTAATTGGAGCTATCATAGCTTAGGCTATCATAGCCCAGTCCCCGGCGGCCCCGCTATTCCTGGCTACGGTGGCGACCATGGTAACGGCGGGGCAGGGGGTGCTAAGAATCTCCGGTAGAGGTTCGGTTGCCACCTACGACGACTCGACCTGTAAACATTTAACGCACCCTGAGGAGTGACGAGAAGATCCTGGAGCTGGAAGAAGAGATAGACAAGTTGCGCTGGAATATTATAGGATTATCCGAAGTCCGAAGAGAGGGGGAGGACACGGTGATTCTCGAATCCGGCAACTTGTTCTATCACCGGGAGGGCGACCATCTGTCCCAAGGAGGTGTCGGATTTATCGTCCACAAGTCTCTCATCAACAACGTTGTAAAGATTGGGAGTGTGTCGACGAGGGTCGCGTACCTGATACTCAGAATCACCAAACGGCATTCGCTGAAGGTCATACAGGTTTACGCACCAACCTCGGCACATCCCGATGAGGAGGTGGAGGAAATGTATGAGGATTGTTCCAAAGCCATGCATTCCTCCAAAACCCACTACACGGTGTTGATGGGAGACTTCAACGCAAAACTAGGCACAAGAGAAAACGGTGAGCTGAAGTTAGGGAAATTTAGAGTAGGGCAACGGAACCGAAGGGGCCCAGCAGTTGGCCGACTTTATGGAGAAAGAGGGACTCTTTATGATGAACTCTTTCTTCCAGAAGCGGCCCCACAGGAAGTGGACCTGGTCGAGCCCTGACGGTTCGACAAAAAATGAGATTGACTTCATTATGACGACCAGACGCCAACTGTTCAGTGATGTCTTAGTGATCGCAGGGGTGAAAACTGGCAGCGATCACCGAATCGTTAGAGGCACACTGAACCTAAACGTTAAGTTGGAGAGGTCTCGTCTAATTAAGTCAACGCTCCGTCCCCCTCGTGCTCTAATCCAGAATCCCGAAACCTTTCAGCTCGAGTTACGTAACCGCTTTCAGTGCCTACAAGATTGCAATGTAGTGAACAATATGAATGACAAGCCCGTGGAAACTGTCCATGCGGTCGGAGCTAAGTTCTGCAAGACCCGCCACAGAAGAACACAAGAACTCTCCGATCACACTCTTAATCTCATGGCTGTTAGACGGGAGATGAGGCTGCAATCGTCAACAGATTTGACAGCATACAGGCAACTGAACAGACAGATCTCCAAATGCATGCGGCAAGACTTACGCAACTTTAATACTGCTCGTATTAAAGAAGCGATCGAGCGGAACCAGGGCTCCAAAGTCTTTGCCAGAGATCTGTCTGCCAGAAAGAGCCAACTGTCAAGGCTGAAGACTGAGTGTGGCAACATCGTTTCCGGGACACCTGAGATTCTGAGTGAGATTGAGAGGTTCTATGGGCAGCTGGCTTCTAAGGGCAGCAACATCATCGTTGGAGCCACACGCAAGTGTGAGTAACGATCCAAGAGCAAGTCTTATCCGACACTATTCCGATGATATCCCGGACGTCAGTCTGAGCGAGATTAGAATGGCTCTCCACCACCTTAAAAACGGCAAGACCCCGGGCGAGGATGGAATTACAGCGGAGCTTCTGAAAGCGGGTGGAACACCGGTACTTGAAGTCCTTCAGAAGCTCTTCAATTCCGTCCTCCATGGTGGCACTACTCCAGAGGCGTGGAGCAGAAGCGCGGTGGTCTTGTTCTTTAAGAAAGGCGACAATGCTCTCTTGAAGAACTACAGACCGATTTCCCTTCTGAGCCGCGTCTACGTGCTGTTTTCGAGAGTCATTACGAATCGTTTCGCACGCAGACTCGATGACTTCCAGCCTCCCGAACAAGCCGGTTTCCGAAAAGGCTTCAGTACCATAGACCACATACATACCCTGCGGCAGATTGTACAGAAGACCGAAGAGGGTACAATCTGCCACTTTGCCTGGCGTATGTGAACTATGAGAAAGCCTTTGATTCTGTCGAAATTTGGGCGGTGCTACAGTCCCTTCAGCGGTGCCAAGTTGACTGTCGGTATATCGAAGTGCTGAAGTGTTTGTGACAGTAGGGCTGCGATGGCTATCCGAGTACAGAACCAGAGCTCGAAACCTATCCAACTGCAGAGAGGTGTAAGACAGGGTGACGTTATTTCCCCCGAAACTCTTCACCGCTGCGTTGGAAGACGTTTTCAAGCTATTGGACTGGAAAGGATACGGTATTAACATCAATGGCGAGTACATCACTCACCTTCGATTTGCCGACGATATAGTCCTTATAGCAGAATCGGTGGAGGACGTAAGCACTATGCTCAATGACCTCAATAGTGCCTCCCAACGGATAGGTCTTAAGATGAACATGGACAAAACAAAGATCATGTTTAATGTCAATGTCACACCTATGCCGGTAGTTGTTGGGAGCACTATGCTCGAAGTTGTTGACGAGTACGTTTACCTGGGACAAATAGTCCGACTAGGTAAGTCCAACTTCGACCAAGAGGTCAATCGACGGATTCAACTCGGCTGGGCAGCGTTCGGGAAATTACGACACATCTTCTCGTCAGGTATACCTCAATCTCTGAAAACTAAAGTGTATAACCATTGCGTGTTGCCAGTGATGACTTACGGATCTGAGACGTGGTCCTTCACTGCTGGCCGTATGAGGACGCTCAAGGTCGCTCAGCGAGCTATGGAGAGGGCTATGCTCGGAGTTTCCCTGCGTGATAGACTAAGAAATGAGGATATCCGCAGTAAAACCAGAGTGACCGACATAGCCCAACGGATTAGTAAGCTGAAGTGGCAATGGGCCGGCCATATAGCTCGAAGAACCGATAACCGATGGGGAAGAAAGGTTCTCGAGTGGCAGCCTCGTACCGGTAGGCGTAGTGTAGGGCGACCCCCCACTAGATGGGGTGACGACCTGGTAAGATATGCAGGAAGTCGATAGATGCAGGTGGCTGAGGACCGTGATTTGTGGCATTACTTGGGGGAGGCCTATGTTCAGCAGTGGACTTGTGAAGGGCTGTAATGATGATGTTGAATGATATCATAGCTTCAGTATAGCTGTATACACTATAATTTTTCATTCATTCATTACAGTCCACAAAATATAAAATTTTTATCACGTTCTTAACGGTGAAGGAAACCTGTAACAAAAAATTATAAGTAAAAACATTTTCCAGAACTTTTGAATGGCAGATTTTTCCCTGACGCAGCTAGTCTAATTGTTCTGTTGTACCCTTGACCTAGAACCATTTTATTAGAGGAGGCCTGCGCTTATCAGTAAGACGTAGAGCTGTTATTAAACTGTTTCCTATTTGTTTTTATGTATACTTGTTTTTATTTATTAGTACTTTATTGTGTTTAAAATATATAAGCATTACAAATGGCGGACTTAATGTCTTTTGACATTCTCTAAGAGTCGAGAGGACACCAGGCAGGACATAGGTGTGATGAAATATTGTGAATCTGCCCAAATTAAGAGTACATTATTGTACCGTGGTCTGAAATGCTACATTATTATAACATATACTTTTTAATTAGTAAAATACTTATTATTTATTTCAATATTAACATTACGTAGAAAAATAATTACTTAAAATTGCAGTAAATACTTAATTTCACTTTGCGTTCACAGATACCTCCAGTGCCAGCGAAATAGGACTCTAACTAAAACCTCCTTATAATACAATATTTATGTACTCTAATGAAGCGAAATATAAATGGATATACCTAAAGAAAGAATTCTTAGCATTCAGCTCAGATGCTTAGGGCCGCGTGTTCGAAACCCGCATGAAAGAAGTTACCTGTATGGCTTATAAACAATTCTGGTCTAGATGTATGTCCTTGTGCATTTTGGAACTATTTATTCCATCATCTGTGGTACCCATCGGAGACAGATGCCCACCTTAGTTTGATCGTTCCTTTAAGACTGCATTACGCAGTAAGCAGGAGTATAATCAGGCCTGGGCTTACGCTTTGGCGGCTGGGGATGTAAACATCGACAAGCTTAAAAAGAAGTAAGTATAACTTCGCCTCCAGGTCCTTCAAAAAAGTTATTGCCAGGGCAAAGTAAGAGCACGTTGGCGGAATTGGCGATTAATTAGTTCGCCTTCTTTCAGGAACCCGTGCACTCTGGTCTCTCGCTAAGGCTGTCCGAGGAATTTCTGTAAGCCATCGCTATCATCTCTGCATAGGAAGTACGAATCACTGGCCCACGTCGCAAAAAATGAAGCCGATCTTATAGGCTCTCTTTTGGCGTCCATCTCAAGTCTCGACGACGGGGGGGTGTAAGTGCTCTATACCTGAAACTGCCTCCGCGATACAGAAGAAATTCTAGTGTGTAACGTCTTAATAAAATAAGATCCACTTACCAATAACTCCATTCTTATCAGTGATAGGATACACTAAGGCGGTTCTCACAACCATCCCAGTAGTGGGATCAATTTCCCTCGCAAAGCGTGCATCTCTATATGCATCCTGCACGTTGAGCGGCACACCTGTTCTCGCCACCAAGCCTGCCGGGCTCTCCTCCAGGGTTAAGCTGGAAATCCAGTTTAATAAGTGATCTTACCTCAAAGTCACTATCCGTGGTAGAGCCACGCTGCAGCTATATTATAGTTGTAGCACGAATGGGTCGGCTCGACCGTGGAAGGGCCACGCTCTCACAGAATACCAGCGTAAAATAGCAGCTTAATACTGCTGTGTTTCGTATGGTGAGTGTAAAGATCCGGAGACACTTTTTTACTGGAAACGAGGCATTCCATCTTAGACTTCAGGGGTGACAACGCATCTGCGTTTTGATTCTTAATCGAGGATAAATGTAGGTGTCTATGGGCCACAGCATCCACTTACCATCAGGTGGACTGTGTGCTCGTTTGTCATCCTTATTCTATAAAAAAACTTTATAATTTTTAATTATTGTTCATGTAGATAGCTGCTCTGAGCCACATGACCAGTAACGCTGGTGCTCCTCAGGGACCGCTTTTCTTCGTAACTCCCTTCTGACCTGCCTACCAATACTAGGTACTAATTACAACGAAAATAAATATTAGTATCATTCATTCTCATCTTAACTTTTCGCTGTCCCGTGTGCTGTGGATCTTTCTATTGTGTCTGAAAATCGGACAGTTAAAGTGTTAATATCATATTATAATTCTGGTAGATGGCGTGACGAACTGTAAGATATGCAGGAGTTTGATGGATGCAGGCTTAGGACCGTGTTTTGTGGCATTCATGAGCAGAGGCCTAAGCTTAACAGTGGACTTGTAATGGGATGTAATCATGATGGTTTTTGCGGTTGGTATTGAGTTTGATTCATCTATTTTTTTACTACCGACATTTTAAATGCCTTGCAGCACCCATGATAACAAGGGAATGGGGGGGGCTTATACAAGAGGGTCAAAGTCGACCCCAATTTCATTCCAGAACTCCTCAGTAATGCGCTAAACTACAAGCCTACAACTGCGGTGGGTCGTACGAGGAGTTTTCTTCCTTGCACGACTTTGCGGAATACTTTGCTAACGGTGATATCTCCGGACGAATACGATTTAGGGACCTTCGAAAACGAGCTTACTCCTTTTTAAAAAGCCTGCGATGCACCTGCAATTCCCATGGTGTTGCAGTTGTCCATGGACGCCGGTCGACACTTACCATCAGGTGAACAGTATGCTCGTTCGCCCCCTCTTCTAAAAGAACAAATATATGTTTACATTTTGTCTACTCGATTATCATTCGAGAAATAAACCTCAAGTAGCAGTTCTTTTGGAATATTCATAGCACTTACTTAATCTTTAACTTTTTTCTGGGAAGAGCACTCCTTTCGGACGTCCAGCCGTCGTCCCACATATCAGCCAGCAGCTGCCCGTCGATGTGCTCTCGGTCAATGATGAAAAAGCTGCTACGCATCGCACCGATGAACGACTTTATTATGGCCTGTGGATAAAATTTCATCACCACCAGTATCATCATCCCAAAAACTATATCGTCTTTTCGATAACATTTGAGCGTCAAAAGACTAATTTAGGTTAAAAAATTAGGGTTAGGAGGATACCTAAATACTATCGATCAAGAAACGGGTTTACTCCTTTTTTAAAGAAAGACAGGCAACGCCATTACCCTGGTGTTGCAGATGTTCGTGGGCCGCGGTCGATACCACCAGATGAACCTCATGCTCGTTGGTCTTCTCTTGTAAAGGATGTGACTTCCATCATGTGAACAAAATTTGTAACAATTTTCGACTTTCTTTATCAAGGGTATCATTACCGTTACACAGTTACAGACCATTAAAGTCCACTTCTGAACATAGATTGCCTCATACGGGGGACATTTGCCATAGTTGGCACGCTTGGCAAGCGGGTTGGCAACCACAGTTTTTATTTTAAGTCGTTATTAGGTACACGCTGCTGCCCATCTTTTGTTTTGTTTTCCTCTGTCGCCTCTTACGACTCCCGCGGGATGGTATGGAGTAGTGGATATTCTTAAACCGGACTAAAGGGGAATATAAGATAATTTATTTAAAATACTGTTCTATGAACTATTAGTTTAGCTTAGCTTAGCTTACCTATATGGTCAATGCTATTAAGCTAAGTTTCGCATATACATATTATTTAAGGTCTAACGACCGATTATTTTTGCTTCCACACGTCCCACTTTGCCTGCGCACGTTGTAAATGATCAGTGTATTACAATTAAAGGAAAGAACCACTCCTAACGTAACTAATTTTTTTTATAGCATAGGTTGACAATTGTCCACCGCATGGTAAGTGGATACTGTAGCCCATTGACATCTACATTTATCCTCAATTAAGAATCAAAATGCAGATGCGTTGTCACCCCATGAGTACTAAGATGGAATGCCTCGTTTCCAGTAAAAAGGATCTCCAATTCTCTACACTCATCGATATTAAACTGCTATAATACGAAGCACAGCAGCATTACCTGCTATTTTACGCTGGTATTCTGTGAAAGCGTGGTCCTCCGCCGGTCGAGCTGACCCATTCTTGTTACAGCCATAGTATAGCTATAGCGTGGCTCGACCACGTCAAATGTAACACAATGTACCTAGTTATAACCTTAATTTAATACATTTAACTACTTCAGTGTTCAAAATCACAACAAAATTGTACATTCTTAAAGGTCCTTCGAGTCGGATCCGGCTAAAAAGATAAAAAAGTTAAGTTAGGAGTTGTTCTTTCCCTTGATGGTAATGCACTGATTGTTCGTTACTTTGTTACGTTAAAAAGTAGGTAAAACGGTCACGTTTTAGCAAATACAGTAATAAGCCCCTTCATACTGCTTATAAAGCATAATCTAACAAAAATATTGTAAATAGGTATATTTTTGACTTAAAATATACATTTATAAAAAAATCAATACAGATAAATAAAAGTGAATTGTCTTTTTGTAGTGTCAAAAGGACAGCTTTTTACTAAATGCAAATATATTTTTACAAAAAAAATTTCGTCGTTTGACAATATGTTAATTATTTTAATAGCTTATTGGGATATCGAGCAGTATCGAAATCGTAGCACCATGGTTCGAGTCCTGTGTTTCGGTTCGACTTTTTTCTTTTACTTTTCAAGTTCCTTGTTTTGGGAATAAATTTCGAGCCTTTTTTTGTATTTTTTTTAAAAACACGAAAATTTATATTAAAATAAGTAATTGCAGTTTTTTCTATTATATCAATAAGATCAAAATATATTATTTATGTTTCATCAGTATGTAATTTGTATCTAAATATAATTTCTAAAACACACGATTTCCAAAAATATACCGAGCAAAGCTCGGTCATTCAAACTATCCTTTATATTAAAAACAAACGAAAGGTAGAATAGAATAATTTTTTATTCAATATAGATTACATGTTGTAATCATTATTCTTTTCGTCGGGTATACCTCAATCTCTGAAAACTAAAGTGTACAACCAGTGCGTGTTGCCAGTGATGACTTACGGATCTGAGACGTGGTCCTTCACTGCTGGCCGTATGAGGACGCTCAAGGTCGTTCAGCGAGCTATGGAGAGGGCTATGCTCGAAGTTTCTCTGCGTGATAGACTCAGAAATGAGGATATCCGCAGTAAAACCAGAGTGACCGACATAGCCCAACGGATTAGTAAGCTGAAGTGGCAATGGGCCGGCCATATAGCTCGAAGAACCGATAACCGATGGGGAAGAAAGGTTCTCGAGTGGCAGCCTCGTACCGGTAGGCGTAGTGTAGGGCGACCCCCCACTAGATGGAGTGACGACCTGGTAAGACATGCAGGAAATCGATGGATGCAGGTGGCTCAGGACGGTGCTTTGTGGCATTACTTGGGGGAGGCCTATGTTCAGCAGTGGACTTGTGAAGGGCTGTAATGATGATGATGATGATGAATTCTTATTGAGAGTAATTTTTTACTTTACCACTGGTTCGAAAAAACCTCTGTCCTGGGAAGAACCAGCAAGAAAGCCAGCGGGACTTTTATTAAATGTATTTTACAATATTAATGGTCACTAAGTATTTACAAAATTTATTTAAGAAACAACTTGGAAGCGGCCACCTCAATAACCATCAGACGCCCCTACGAACACGTTTGTCACTCTCACAGAAAGATTAGATTTCTGTGGTTACTCTGTTGTTATTAGAGATGGGCCGAATATTCCTTTCATATTCGGCATATTCGGCAGCTTTATGAAATATTCGTATTCGTTAAATCACCGAACATTCGTTAAAATGGTAGGTACTCAAAGTGCCCACTGTATTGAAATGTACAAATTGAGTAATGCCATGTCTTTCATAATTTTACTGTTGAAAGTATATGTTAATTTTGGGTTAAATCTGCTTGTATTTTTCTATCTATTTATCTAATTATTCTATTTGTTTTTGAGGTACTGTAGATTTATTTCCAATAATAGCAAATAGCAAGCTTAATAAAATGTTTTTGGAATCGAACAAAGTAACATTACATTACATTTCACTTTACTTAGGTCGTCAGTTTATCTAAAATAAGTCCAAATAGTCGATCTGCTGGGACTCATTTTCATCATATAATTATCAATTTTCACTAAGAACAACACAACGAAATACTTTTTTTCTCACAAAAATAGTCAAAATATAAGCATGTGTCGGCAATTTGCTCAGTACTAGATGCTACATGATGCAAGAACATGTCAGGTGTAGCAGTGGAGCTAGAGGCAGGTTCCGGCAGGTTCTAAACCCGCGCACTTTACGTTTTTTTTTCGCCCGGTGGGAATCGGAAAGGGGGGAGGGAGGTGGTTGATGCTTTGGAGGAGAGGGTGAAGGAGGGGAGGAGGAGGGCGCAGGCACTTTACGGTAACGAGTTTCAAAATAAATTGTTTAGGTACCGAGGTGATGCCGCCGAATAATGTTCGGCCGAATATTCGGTTCGGTACAAATTTTACCGAACTTTCGGCCAAATTTTCTTATACGGTGAAATCCATATTCGGCCCATCTATAGTTGCTATACTATGTTAAAAATTAAAATTCAATATTGTACTATAACCGCGCAGATCACAGAAATATATTACTTATCCATCGAAAAAACATTTATTTTCATTAAGTGGTCCCTTAAATTCGAACGTTTGGTCTTTTGTTTAGATATTTTAATAAAGGTGATATTTCAGTAAAAATGTAGGATATCTCTGCAATAAAGTATTTATAAAGGAATATTTTTTATAGATATTGTTATTTAAATCACAAAACTCTCAATGCTCTTAAAAATAAACATACAGGGTGTTAGTGTAAACACCGTCATCCTTGAAACCAGTGGTTTGGTTTCACTTATAGAACGTAAATTCAATGAAAAATAACATTATTTTTAGTAAAACCTCAATTTTTCCTTCATTCCTCAATTTTTGCCTGTTCTAAGCAACGATGAAAGTATGAAGGAAAAGTAACATCACAGGTTATGTGTTTTTATTGGAATGTTGTGTAGGTAGCTAGCGCGGACGGTGATCTTTAGAGTGATTACGTCACTCGGGCGCATAGGGTATCCATGAATTTACGGACGGTGTCGGACAGAAAATTTTATAAATTTTATGAAAGAAAATAGCGTTTTTTTTAAAAAATTCGAATAAATATTTTTGTATTAAAGCCAACTACCTATGGTTTTAGTGATAACGGTGTTTACACTTACACCTTGTATAAAACCTTATTTATACCAAAATGCATTGTTAAATCGCACCAGCATATCTGTTAGCATAGTATCGATGGAAGCCAGGTCGCAGAAGTACTTCTGAAGCAAAGCGCGCAGCTCCATGTTGAGGTGTGCGGTCCTCTGCAGGGTGACACGAGCCTGTGCCTGATGTACTGCCGCTCCGGCCCAGCAGGATATAGTCACTGCTGTGCAGATCACATTCTAAATGGAAAGAAAGAACTTTACTTTATGATTTAAAATAGTAAGAAAATACATATTACAAAATACTAAGCTGAAAGAAATAAACCAGTGTTTCATTATATTTCTTTTTCTTCTACCGATCAATCAAAAAAAAATCAATTATTCCATTTCATCCCGTAGGTATCGTAACGTCGGATTTTGATAATAGCAAATTTCAGATAGATGGCGGTATAAGCATATCGTTAGCTGTTACCGTAACAGCACATGAGTAGGTAATCGGAACAGAGATAAAGCTTCATACAACCGCGCGAATCGGTTGCACTACTACATGCACGCGGGGCATGTGTACGTAACCACTGGCCTCTTCTCGCGTACGCGGCGAGACTGGAAAAAAATCGGTTACGCTGACACAGCCAGTGGACAATCTTAGAATCAGTGCGACCATAGAATACTATAATACACAATAGAAGGGCTGTCAACCTTATTTTGTACGACAATAGGCGTCGCCGGGAGCACACATACAAGCAATAATATCGTATTATCACTACTACAAACTCGATTCGCTGTGTCACGTAGCGTGCAATTTGGCATTTTCTAAAAAATTTGTATGGGAAATTTGGAAACTATTGTAACGTTAAAACACATCTCGTGTGTAAATACTAGTGTGAATTGACGTGTTAGTGACATTTTAGTGGCTACATGGGCTCCACCCACTCCCCTGTTCTATTATGTATGTATTACGGGTACACTTATAGTATTCTATGAGTGCGACGCACATCGTTTGTTTCGTTAGTTGCAAGTTTGAATATTTTAATGTAAAATCGTGGTATTATTAATAATTGTTGGTTATTGTACTGTGTGTATGAATAATACTAGAAAAAATATAAACATATCATACTTTAACTATCCCAAGGAGTACAATAGTAAGTAAATATTTGTTAAAAATTTTTCAAGTAAGTTATTTTATTTTACTGTATGATTTTTTTTTAATAAGAAGGGGGTACTACACTAGCACAGGTGCACTCCCTATTCCTTCACTCTCATAGTCCGGTAGAATGTCAAACCAACACTACAGTAAAGAGATCAGGCGTAAAACCCACGGCTCTAAGTGCTTTCCGAGGAACAGGGGTGAAGCAACTTCATCTTCCTGACTCCGGGCTGATGCTGAGAATTATTTGACAGGAACCCGGGACCTCAAGACAAGATCAGCAACCGCGAGGCAGGCAATAAACATTTACACATACCATATGTCGGGAGTTAAAAATTAAAAAGCAGATAGTAAATATACTTATTCAGATTTCCCCTAGACCCGAATTTGCGAAGGTAGGGAGGAATATACGAGGATGAGGAACTACTCCAACACACATCGTCATAAGGTTCACTGTAAGTCTTGTACAGCTCAAGGACCGCATAGCAGTCCCCGTCGGGTTTCACCACGGGCATGCAGAGCGCCACCTTAGCGTCCACCCACTTAAGCCCCTCTGCGAATCGCCGATCCCTCTGCACATCTTCTAGAAGAAGGTACTGCTTTGTTGCTGCTACATGTGCCGCTGCTACTTTTCCTTCTTCTGTATAAGGGTGAATGATGAAATTTTCAATTACAGTATAAGTACACAAAACCTTTACAAAAAATTACTCTAGTCTCATCTCACTATCTAGTAGGGGTGGGCATTGCGACGGCGAACTGTTTACAAATAATGTTTTGTATTTTGCGACGAAGAAACCGTTTTATTTCCTGAGTTTTAAACAGTATTCGTTGCACATACCAGTCTTCAAATTACTTGGTGCGATTTTTTATTTTACGCCTATGAAAATACAGTCGAGAACGCAATGATTCAACTATCTATCTCTTTCGTCGCGTCGTCGTGCTTAAAGTTCCGCATTATATTGTAGTCTTTGGGTTTGCATTCGTATACGAAAGTAGATAGAGACTAAACAAGCAGTTTTTACAATAAAAAGTGAACTTTTTGTCAATGAAATAGTCGCCGGTGTTAATCGCTAATGTTAACGGTAATGATAAGTCTGTCTCAGCCAATCTTAAGCCTTGGAAAGTATGAAGGGAACTTCATTTCACCGTTAAATAAAGTCAATCAATAAAACGAGTTATTTAGTAAACCAATTCATCTATTTCAGTCGACGAAAACGCAATCTATTCCATGTTGAATGAGTTTCGTCCTTTAAGCGTTCTTCAAACCAGTTGCGACGACGACCGTTTTCTGCAACCGTTTTCGACGTCGGGAAAACGGGTGCTTTTCGTTCGTCGAAAATTCGACAACGACCCACCACTGTATTTGTATTCTTAACAAAATTATTTACTTGAACGTGTAAAAGAATTGTCTTTTTAAAAAAAATTGAAGTGAAAAGCGAACTTACATTCCACATGATGGTAAGTGGCTACAGCAGTCCATGGAAACCAGCAGTCAACTTGAAACAAGGAACGCTACAGATACAGAAGCGTTGTCAACACTGAGGACTAAGATTGAATACCTCACAACGTACAACGTAATACTGGCCATCTATAACTTTCCAAAGCAGGCAGTGCTATTCGGCAGCAGAAATTAGTAAGGGAGATAGTTACCTACCCAGGCAGACTCCTTAGCTGAAAAGAATACTACCATTTTATACGTGGTAGAGCCACGCTGCAGCTATTCGTGGTTGTACCACGAATGGGTCTTCTCGACCGGGAAAGGATCACGCTCTCACAGATTACCAGCGTAAAATACAGTTTACTGCTGTGTAAATGTACGGTTAGTGTGGAGATCCGGAGACCCCTTTTTACTGGAAACGAGGCATTCAATCTTAGTCCTCAGGGGTGACAACGCATCTGTATTTTGATTCATAATCAAGGATAAATGTAGATGTCTATGGGCCACAGCATCCATTTACCATCAGGTGGACTGTGTGCTGATTTGTCATCCTCATTCTATTTAAAAATACCACATAAACCCTATGTATATCACTTAAACTCGTCAAAATTAATTTTTTACGGTTTTTTAAACGTTTTTAAACGTTTTAAAAGTTTTACGTAAAAAAATTAAACGTAACACATTTAAACCATGTGAAAAATCGGTTTACCACTTAGATTTACTAAATCGTGCAAAATAAATGTATATTACATACTTGGACTTTATCTATGTCATGTTAAAAGAATCTTCTCAGAACAGTCCGTCATCAACAGCCTCTTTAAATTCGCCAATAGCCATAAAATTTCTCAAAAATGCGCAAAGTGGCATACATTTCTTGGTAGGGCCATATTCAACTCACTTTAGGCAGACGAGTTAGCGTCCGTTATCGTCTCACTTTTATTTTATGAAAATGGGTTTTTCTCTTTTTTATACAAGTAGGTTTGATACAAATATGGGTGACAGTTCACCTGATGGTGGAAACTATAGCTCATAGACATCTAAATCGATCCTCTATTAAACATCAATATGCACTTTCACCAGTAACAAGTGGTAAAATTAAAAAAAAATAATTGTACAACCGACTTCAATATAAGTAAAATCATAACATGAATGTAGTCGAAGTCAATTAAAACCTCATTACTAAGGATAACTTTAAAAGTATTAGTCAGATCTTGACCAAATTTATATGAGATGAGAAGTACCAGCTTTCAAATAAAAAAGAATCACCAAAATCGGTTAACTTAGAAAATAGTTCTGAGGTAACACTCATTAAAAAATACAGTGGAATTGAGTACCTCCTCCTTTTTTCGTAGTTGGTTGAAAAGGGTCTCTGATCTCGTTACCATACGAAACAGCAGTATTATGCTGCTATTTTACGCTGGAACGACGGCAATGGTACTTCATTATTACTTTGTAATTTGTGCTTCATTGATCGAGTCGTACTATAGTCATAATACAATACAGTTCTCGACTTTTCTGTACCGTTTCTTATGGGGAGATGTTTATCATGGTTGCAACGCTTGAGTGACGTCCTTTCCTTGAATTGAAGATAAAATTTTGAAGAATCCTTGAGGAAGGCCTACTTTCAGCAGTGAACTTGTGATTGGCTGCAATGATGACGATAATTTTCATGATGATCACCAGGCACTCCAAGCCACTAAAGCGGACTCGAATCTCAATATATGAAACATAAATATCGTTAAACGAAATTGTGCACAAACCTATAGGTATGTTAACCTCGTGGCGCTCAGGGTTCTTGGTGTTTTGCGTCATCAACAGTATCTCGTTTCTCAAATTGTCGACGATATAAACAAATACACCTGCAATTTTCAAGCAAGTTAAAGCCCACGGAACTAAGTGATCCTAAAAGCCTACCTCTGATCTCATCTCTGTGAGCATTAGGGTCAGTTCACACCGAGACGCGACGCGACGATGCTTGAAGAGACCAGTGGTTTCGCACCGCGCAGCTCGTCGCCGTGAGTCGTATCGCGACGTTTCGAGGCGCATCTTAAAGTACACTGCACTTGCACGCTATGTCTGGGGCATCTCTAGGCGCAGCGCGGCGTACCGCGACGCCGCGGGGTATTTTTTAATAATCCAATAAAATGTGTATCTTTTTGTGAAGTAAATAAAGTTATATTTTGTGTCACTATCTTAAAATATACGCGCCGCGTCGCGTCGCGGCGCGGGTGAGTTTATATTTCGGTATAAACTGACCCGGGTTTAGCAATAGGGAAACATTAAACCAGTGGTGTGTCTGGAGGAGACGGGGGCGTAAGGCCCCAAAATTTTAGAGTGTAGCATTCAGAGAAGTCAGTTACTTTTCAAATGATGCCAATATTTTTTTTTAAATCTGAAAAATAGCTCATACTGAATACTTTTAATTAAAATATAACGGAATACGTAACGAATATTTCGAGCATCTTAGTTATAGCTATAATTGGAGTGTCGTTATACGCATTCACGCACGTACGCGCACAAAAACGCGCGCAAACGCACGCACGATTGCGCGCATGCACAAAAGTAAAACAGAGATATGCAGCCGGAAAAACCTAACCGCCTCGTTACAGGGGTGACAGGAGTAACTTTTATGATATCAGCCTACCTGAACTATTCGTGATTGTCTTAAGAACCACTGCAGTCTCATACAGCAGTGAATCAAGATCCACAGTATCCTCCAGGAATACGTTAAACCTGCTGATGTCCAAGTACGTTCCCTCTTTAGCCTCTTCATCTTTCAAGCCCTTCCTCTCTATCTGAGCGTACGGCGCGATCACACGCCGTGTCACTTTGTCTAACTTCTCCGAGGGAACTAGAAAATGGGACTGAACTGGGTTTATATTAGATGTTTTTTTGTTACCGGATTCTTCATTTTGATTGATAGTGTCTAGTCGGCTTTTCACTGATTTCACGTTTTTTGGTGTTGGATCAACCATTTTTCGATTTAGCTGAGTTTTAATACTGTTGATTTTTGTGATGACGGCTCAAATGTCATATTATGACACTGAAAGTTATTTTTATTTTAATAATATTACTCAAAAAGTACGTATTTGTATTCATTCTCTAATTTTATTATGTTATCTCTAATATTATAATGTTAATGCAAATAAATTACATAAATATATTATATTTGTCAAAATTCTTCATACAAATAGGTAAATTAATCATAAAAATCAATTTGGTTTTACAAGGGGTCGCACGACGAATGACGCCGATATTGAGTTTATTAAATATATTTTCAATATCTGGGAGAATTCACAAACTTCCTTAGGTATTTTTATGATCTTTCCAAGGATTTGGACTGTGTTCATTATGAGATATTAATCAGGTAACCACAACATTACAAGGGTTAAAAACAAAAATATTGCGCTTAGACTTATTATTTCATATTTAAGTAACATAACTCAAAATGCCGTTATCATAAGGTAAGGGTTCATCCGAATCGGTAGTATCAATGGGCGTTTCTCAGAGCTCGTGTCTTGGCCCATTCTTGTTCTTAATCTATATTAATGACTTACCTTATCTAGTAGACATCAATTACGATACAGTATTAAGTATTTGCTGATGATACCCCTTTAATTTTAACAACTTGACGCAAAGAGAGTTTCTGGGATGTTCAATATGTAAGTTAAAATATGATGTACTTTGTGCTAATGTATCGAACAAACGTTTTCATTTAATGGATCAGGAGAACAAACATTCTTGGAAATGTATAAAATGACGCAGTAAGCAGCTAAAGACTTATAATACCAATACGCCGGTACGCACGAGCACGATATCACATAAATCCCATGAAGGGTAAAAGCAGTCAGATCAACAGATACTGATAATACACGAAATATGTCTCCTTCTGAAATTTCAGACCTAAGAACTGCTAAGGAAATTCGGTTATTTTGGAGTGAATTACGTGCAGTCCGTAATGAAATGATCATTATGCACTTTGAAGGTTGATGTATTCGAACAAATGATTTAGAGGCAATGGTGGGGTTGCGGGAGCCGCCAAGAAGTAAATGTCAATATGAACACCTGGAAACAACAATAAGCCAACTAAAACTAGATGTTCAAAACCGTGGATAGATGTTATTCAATGATATGGAGATAGCGGGTATACCATAGTTGAGGAATGAAAACCTAATGCACGTCACGTTTACTGTCGCTAAGAAACTTACTGTAGAGATTGAGGACCGTGACATATTAAGTGTAAAACGCGCCGAGCCAATAAAGGTGCTTGTTGAAGGACAGCCGGTGCCAAACCCCTGACTAATTGTAGTAAAGTTTACACGCCGAGAACAAGGAGATGCACTGTTGCAGGCGGCATGCGTGAGACGCGGTGCTGACACTGCTGACATGAATCTTCCTGGATCTCCGCGTTTATTTTACATTAATGAATGTCTTACCATAGTGCCATAGTGCCTAATTTGGACATAGCGAAGGGTTTCGATCGGCTTTGGCACAAAGCGTTTCTTTCAAAGTTTCCCTCTTATGGGCTTCTGGAGAAATTATGCAATTGGGTTACTAGTTTTCTTACAGATCAGAGTGTTAAGATTGTAGTCGACGGTGCATGATCCGACTCCAAGCCTGTAAATGCTGGTGGTCAACAAGGCTGCGTGCTACCTACCCTGTTCTTTTTGCAAATCAATGATATGTTGTATACTAGTAATATTCGTTGTCATTCAGACAACAGAACTGGCGATGCTTTATACACCGGCCGTGCTAATATTTCTCAGGAACACGTCGTCGAGTATCGAAACAAACTTGTGTCTGAAGTCGACTCTTTGTTGAACAAAGTCTCGGATTGGGGGTGACTAAAGTTTAATTCCCAAAAGACACAGGTTTGCCAAAAATAACCCCTTTGTCGTATCTCCTTGATTTCAGGTCACTGCCCTCGTTACCTCAGCAAGCATCGGAATCCTTGGCGTCGAAAATTCGAGAGACGTACAGTTTCGTAGACACTTGAAAGGAAAATCTAAACTAGCATCAAAATGACTTGGAGTGCTCAGTAAGTCTAGACGGGATACCGCTTGCAGCTTTACACAGCGCAGATTAGGCCTCATACAGACTACTTTTCTGATCGGGACACTCCAGTATCAGCTTATTAATTTCAACTGCTGAATTCCACCAGCGTACATGGTACACTGCGTCAAAACTCGAAATTCCATCCTCATTATCTCGATGGCTGGTGGTCCACTACTGTGCAATTTACAAGGAATATTCTGCTTCTCATGACCAAATTGTGGAATTTACGTCTGAAAGATCTGAGACGCTGTCATGAATATCAGCAAAAAAGATGACGCAAGTGTAAAACAAAGTACGACAATTTTAATGGTTCCTGTTTCTTGACGGATTTCTTGACACAGAAACACCTGGTAAAACAGCTTAAAATAGAAGTGGTTGTTGTCATTATTGATAACTTGCTATCTGTTTATGATAAACTCATGAAAGCATACCAAAATCTAACTGGTGTTTTTGGAACATTTTAACAAGGTGTGACAGATATACTACCTACGGCTAAATTAGCAGTAGCTTTCGATGTTAGCATCAAAACAATGCTAGACCATTTGCGTCAAATTGGCAAGGTAAAAAAGCTTGACGAATGGGTGCCCCGCGAACTCAATGATCACCAGTGTGAAGTACGCGTCGAGACTTGTCTTGCAACTGCACAACAGGCTCACAAACAAAGAAATTTTTGAACCGCATTATCATGTAAATATATTACAGCCGAAGAGATTCTGAAAGAAACTCCAATTGTGGTCAGTGCTTATGCAATTTTTTTGGAATACAGTATAGACGGCGAATTAGTATTTATAACCGTTAAAAAAAACCTTTGACGTGTCTCCTCAGTTTGAAGGCACTCCCCTTGCTGCCTCAGCTGCATCGGAATCCTTGGCGTCGACAATTGGAATAGTCGTACAGTTTTGTAGTCACTTGGAGAGGAAGACCAAATTGGCATCTAAAAGACTTGGCAAGTGCTCAGTAGAGCGAGACGGCACATCGCTTGCAATTTTACAAAGCTCAAGTTCAGCCTCACATGGAATACTGTTCTCATCTCTGGGCCGGGGCACCCCAGTACCAGCTCCTTCCACTTGACCGCATCCAGCGCAGAGCGATTCGAATCGTCGACGACCGAGTGCTTTCTGATCGACTCGATTCACTGGCGCTGCCGTAGAGATGTTGCATCCCTTTGCGTTTTCTATCGTATCTACCATGGGGAGTGTTGGAGGAATTGTTCAGATATGTTCTAGCCGCCAAATTTCACGAACGCACATCGCATCAAAATTCCCGTTACCATCCTCACCATCTGGATGCTTGGCGGTCCAATACTGTACGTTTTACTAGGAGTTTTCTTCTTTGTACTACTTCTCTGTTGAATTGTTTACCATCGGCGACTTTTCCGGACCGATACGACTTAGAGACCTTCAAGAAAAGAGCTTACTCCTTTCTAAAAGGCCGGCAACGCATCTGCAATTCCGCTGGTGTCGCGATTGTTTATGGGCAGCGGTATTCACTTACCATCAGGTGAGCCGCATGCTTGTTTACCCCCTCTTCTATAAAAAAAAATAAAAAAATTAGTGCAGTTTACCGATTTGTTTAAAACGGATGTGGGTGGTGCCAATCACACCAGCCACATCCGTTGTATTTCCAGAAATTCGATATAAATTCCTAACGGATGATTTATTAGAATAACGTTACCCCAATTTGGAAACTACTTAGCGCACTTATTATCTCTCATGATCAATAAATGCAGCAGTGAACGTTCATTTTCGACATTGAACCGTTTAAAAAATTAATTTAAGGTACACTATGAGTCAAGAACGCCTGATAATTTCCCTGATTGTTATGGCTTTTAAAAATTGATACGGATGGTATTATTTCTAAATTTTCCCAGAGGAAATCTAAAAAAGTTACTTTATAGACGTTTAAAAAGTAATAAAAGAAACAGACCCATAATTTAAGTACCCCATTAATAAGTTATATCTAACATAAGCTATTCCTGAAAATATAATATACTTTTTTATAAAAATAAACTTTGAAATATGTACTAAAAACATTTACAATAATTACAATTTAAAACTGAAGATACTAACAAATTAGTATCTTCAGTTTTAAATTGTTTGTTTATTATCAAAATCATACTATATTACCAGGAAAATCTCACGTCTGGTTTTTTGTACTTGCCAGAGTCTAACAGCGCCTATAGTAAATTACTGTACTATGAAACACCAACAAAAGGTAACGTATATGTCGCAATTAAACTTATTGAGTACCTATTGAATTGTTTTTACCACTTTATACTTTAAAACCCGGCACTGATCCTTCAATATTTTAAAACTGCATAAAACTTATCAAGTAATTTAAAAGTACTAACAAACAGATAATCGCTGATAAACGGTTAACGGTATAAAATATTTAGAAAGAAAAAAATAGAGGTGTAAATAAATATTTAATGAAAAGTCACATTTCATTCCCATTTCGGTAAAACTAGGTAAGCCAAACATAATAAATTAACGACACAAAATAGTAGTGTCACGTCACTAACTCGCGCTCGAGTCTTGAGGCCGTGTTCTTGGACGTACGTATTACACGTACGCGACAATATTGTTTACTGTCCATACAATAAATCCATCGCTGCTTTTAGCTGTCGTACTCGTAGACATGAACCAGCTTAAGAACCAATGGATATTGAAATGTGAAAAGAATTATATTTTCGGAGTCTTAATAAATTATGTTTTCTTTTTTTACACATATAATGTACTTCAAAAAATTACAAAAAATATGCCCATTTAATCAACTGTCCAAAAAGGTAATAAATAATATATCTCGGTGAAGACATTTATTCATAACGTACAGTCAATTTAACAAATGAGGGTCACTCCTAAACTTAAACAATTTTGTTTACTAAGTTTTTTTAAAGATTAAATATCTTGCTCAATATGAGCCCCTTGGTTGCGGATACACGTCCTTTCCTAACTTCGGTTTTCGTTATTTTTAAAGATATTGTGGCCCTAATCTGCCCTGCCACATTTAAGATACGACTTCGAAGTTCTTCCAGATAATTCACTGGGGTCACGTAGACTAAGTCCTTCATGTGACCCCAAACGTAGAAGTCTAGTGGCGTCGAATCACGACCTCGTGCAGGCCACGGAATTGGCCTTCCCTCCCAATCCATATACTTATATGGGTATTGGCTATGTCGCCACTCTTTACAGATAGCCGGAAGTGAGATGAACTAAATCAAATTACTTTTAATTTCTTCTGGAATATCTACTAATAAGTTTTTCAAATCATTTCGCAAAAAATTCTCGTAAATTTCCTCGTTTAAATTTTGTTGCATAAAATAAGGCCCAATAAGTATGTCATTTACAATACCCATCCACACATTCAAAGAAAATCTGCGGTGTGAGCTGTGACGCAACTTTTTTGGAATTTGTCCACTTTCAGTGTTCCTTCCACGGCCACAAGCGTATAAAATAATTTATTAGGACCTATAATTATTTGCTCGCGTATTGTGAATTTTTTTTGGAAAATTTATTAAAATGATTGGAAAATTTTCACAATACGCGAGCTAACCGGGTTCGATTCCCGCCGGCACCAATGAAATTATTAATTGCAATTTTAAGTGCTGATTTACCACGTGCACGGCGGCGAAGAAAAACATCGTGAGGAAAGCTGCATGTCTGAGAAATAAGAAAAAAAATATTTCGAAGACATATGAAGTTCGACGATAGACAACACGCACTGGGGCAGCGCGGCGGACATTTCCTTGCCCTAAAATCCTCTCAGAAATGAGAGGAGGCCTGTGCCCAGCAGTGAGACGTATATAGCCTGTAACTTTATAATTATTTACTGTGAATACTTTTTGGGATTGTATTCGCTTGGTTTAAGTTTCAAGAAAATAAATAAACTTAAAAAAAGCATACAAAAGAGGTTTTATTGTTATTTAGAATTTAATATGAAATTCTGGGCGATCATTGAAAAATCTTTTAAATCCATATATCTCAAGACCTCTTCATTTTTAGCCGTACATATTGGGAGTCAAAGTAGCAATTTGACTTTCCTATGATGCCCTGCTAGGAAGTTCTCGAGTTCCCAGTAACCTTTTATATGGATCAACTCTTTACTAACACAGGGATCGTTGGCCGCTCCCCAGTTTAAACACCTTGTCCGGTGGGAGATCTCCCCTTCCCGCATGAAGGATGGAGCAATTACCAGCATCCACTTACCATCAGGTAGACTGTGTGCTCGTTTGTCACCCTTATTCTATAAAAAAAGTTTGATAGCGTGATGTAAGCTTTGGTGCATTTTCGCTTGTGGCGCGACGACAGCGCCGCCACAATAACAACAGTGAACAATAAAACAAACACACAGAAGTGATAGCAAATTTATTTATTATCCTATTATGATCGACATAATACAGTGTAACATATAAAACTGCCTGTACCAAACATAATTTCATTAAACTCTTCTAACAAGTGCACCGATAGATTTGTACACCAACGACCTTGTTCCAAATCAAGCTTTTACTATGACGTCCACATCATATTTATGTTTTTTTTGTCCTAACATTACGACTTTAATTCATTTTCTCATAGACTTATTACCGTCAGAAGCTTATTGCGTGTTAACTTCATGATATTTGAAATATGATTTTAACTAAAACTAACTATATCTAAGTATTCAGAGTACTCCCGACAACAGTTCGTGCTACACATTGCGTCAAAAAATCAAACCAATGTGTAGCTTTAAAACTAAACCCTTAGTAATCAATAATCATCATTCATAATAAATATAACTTATATAATTAGCGAAATTATATGTGTATGAGATTTATATACGCAGAATATTATGTTGTATTTTAATACGAACGAAAAACAACCATTTTAAAATGGCAATACAAATCGAAAAAATCCTTTAACTTCGCAATGGTGCGAGATAAATATATTAAAAATTAAAATAATTCAACGACTTCATTAATATTGCTTAATTTTAATCAATAACTACTTTACAATAACAAAATTTTGTTCCAAAACACATCGTATTCAACACCACGACTATTTTTTAATGAAGTGACATTTTTACTACGTTATCTGTGGAATGCTGTGCCGCGTGAAAATATTTCGATTAAAAACTTGCATCCGATAATAATTAAATAGCAGTTTGTATTTTTTTTTTTTGACATTACATATATATTTATCTGTATTATCATTCAAGGACGGTGAACTTTACGACAACTCTCTATAGATCCACCATCTATTTTATTTCTACAATATTTTACTATTCTTCTGACTATGCCGGCTCCACATGGATCGCCCAAGCCTTCAAGTATCCGATTTTTAGAATTTCGCCCGAATTGATTTATTTGACCGAACTCTCGCGGCAATCGGCGGTCGAACCAAGTCGTCCAAATCGTACAAACCGATATGACCTATCAAATTTGAAAGTATTTAAAGTTTTGTATAGTAAGGACAACTTATAGTTCAAACGATTTGTTTCCGGTTTAGACCAACGTTTGAAATTGGACGATCGAGTATCGTGGAAAGAATTTTAATAGCATTGAGTATGTAATATTAACATCAAGATTTGATATTTTTAAAAGATGTAAAGAAAACATTTAATCCGATGTTTAAAAAAGAAATTTATTAAGTTATATTATATATTTTAACTGTCTGGCTATTTGCGAACTTATCACCATTTAACATCAGCTATAAACAAAAAATTCCCATTTAAAAACACTGGTAGAAAACAAAAAAGTTTAATAGGTACCATATGTACATGATTTCCAAAAATATTGAACTTCTTTTATTTTAATATGTCCTGGCTTGAAAGTTCATATTATTTTCAATTTCATGTTCTTTTTTAAATATGACTGGTAGTGTCCGACTGAAGCTACGGCTTCGGATTCAGCTACCTTAGGCCAAAAAAACTCCTTTAGCTTCGGCCGAAATGCGCCAAGTTTTGACTGAAGCGGAAAGTTTCGACCAAGCGCCGAAATTAAACGAGCGACGCAATTTGTATCATCTCTACATCAACATCTAGAGGTGATTAAAATTACCTTTTTATATTATACAATCAATCTAAATCTTTTATATCTAAGCTTTAAAATCATTTATATTATTAATTTTGGCCAATCTCGAACTAAATTCTTAAAGTTTTTAAGCCTTAGGCTTCGACTTTCGGTCGGACACTAATGACTGCATATATCAAAAGTTACCTTTTTGATAGACTAGTTCAGTATACGCTACAGCTAGAACTGCAATATATCAGTGATATTCAAAACCAAATGTAGGTTTGTTTGTTTGTTTTGACCGGAACGTTTACACCAGCGGTATAGAAGACATACATCGATACGGGCCAGCCCAATATCGTTGCTACGGTTATTTGAAGCTGCTCGAAAATAATTTGTCACGAGAGAAATTCCGCAGGAAAAAGTGTAAAGTATGAAATTTGACAGCGAATGCCAAATCTCACAACCAAGGAACTTTTGAAAGTAGACTAATGTGTTAGTAAAATAAAATCAAATAAATGGCAATTTTTAGACCCAACTCAATACAATTAGGGCTTACAATCTTTAAAAATAGCCTCAATTTAGGTAATATTTTGCTGTATCAAGTACTTCATTCTCTACTTTACTCCAATGGTGACATGTGCAATGGATGACGAATTGCGGTAAAGTCCATGTTAGAGGCGAGTCGGCGGAGGGGGAGCGGTTATGTGTTTCTTATTTTGCCAGGTACGTAGTTCTTGTCTATGGTCGGCTCCTGCAGAAACATGTGAAGGCACCTCTCATTCTGGGCCAACGGGTGGCCAGCAATCTTGTTGATGAATACTTCTAGACCTGGAATCGAAACAATAATGGTGTGCCAATTAAATTGTTGCTTTCACTTTCTACCTCTTGCTTATATCTAAGGTCTATCTACCTACCTACTAATTTTAGAAGAGGTTTGATTATGCTGTTAAAATTATTTATTTATTTCTTTATTAAGTCCACAAGCAATTGTTTCTTTAAGCCTTTAACAAAAAACAGATCTTATATCCAGTTTCACCAGTAAATAAAATAAATGGACAAACCCACTGTTCGTGGATGTGTAGTCCAAGGTTGTGGGCCATACTGGTTCCCAGGGCTGATGTACCCAAGTTAAGATAGACCAGCCGTCAAATCGTCAGGAACGTGAAAGGTATCAGTTTACAATGGTATTATTCTAACTTTATGGACAGCGCTATCAGATCAAAAAATCTATTCAGCACTAACGGCGTTACAAAAAGCGCTAGATTTCGCACTAGCTTTCAATTTTGGCTTATTAATTGTTAAACAAAAAATCATAAAATATGTTTAATTGAATACTTAGATTGTAGTCAATAAATAAACTTAAGGGAATTATGATAAGCTGCTATTTGATAGGACTCTTGTTCTGGCCAGGAGTCTGTTTTGGTATGTACCACCCTACTTTCTTATATCTACCACTAAGCAGCAGTGAATGCACGATCTGAAGTATATAGAGAGCTATACTAATGTCAAATTTTATTGAACCATTTTATTGAACCGCAGGGTGCAAGTCTGACAATAGTATAGTATTATTACATGCTGTGTCCAAAAGTGATAACACAGTGTAGACTTCTTTGTTTAAAGTTGATTGCAGCTGACTAAGGACTAAAGAAGCCTCTTTCCATCCAGGTAATCATAATAACTATCCTAACAAACAATTAAAAAAACTAAATCGGTAATTCTGATGCATGTAATAATTAGACTTCAATTAATTAGATTTCAGCAACTTCAATTCTTTTATCTGATCATAAAAGAATTGAAGTTGCTGAAAGATTTCAAAAAGAACCAAGGACAATATTTAACAAAAACAAAACATGGTTTCTGGGACTAAATGAATTCAAACTTTGAAAAGAGGAGTGAACTCTTAAAAATATGCAATCAATAAAAAGAACAGACAGAAGTAAATAAAAACAAAGTATATACCTTTTCTACGGTCCTCAATAAATTCCTCTTCAAAAATGCCATCATCGCCACGGAATGGCAATTGTCGCTTCAAAGCTTTACCAGGCAAAGGTGGCACGACAATCTGCAACCATTTTATGATACTTAGACATTGCTTATAACTCTTGTTGAAAACATATTTTATTACTCTGTAATAGTTTGTAACTATTGACAGATTTATGCATAATATAAAAACACTAACGTTTTGGATAATATGAGAAGTCATGAAATTACAATTTTTCTGTTCAATTTATGAGTTTTTCATTCATTAATACAATTTCTTTTTATAGGATAGGGTGACAAACGAGCACACGTCCACCTGATGGTAAGTGGTTGCTGCGGCCCATAGACATCTACATTTATCCTCGATTACAAATCGAAATGCAGATGCGTTGTCACCCGTGAGGACTAACATGGAATACCTCATTTCCAGTAAAAAGCGTCTCTGGTTCTCTACACTCACCATATGAAACACAACAGCATTAAGCTACTATTTCATGCTGGTATTCGGTGAGAGATGTGTCGTCACACACCTTTTCGTCAGGTATACCTCAAAACCTGAAAACTAAATTGTAAAACCAGTGTTTGTTGCCAGTGATGACCTATGGAACTGAGATGTAGTCCTTCACTGCTGGCCGTATGAGGACGCTCAAAGTCGCTCAGCGAGCTATGAAGAGGGCTATGCTTGGGGTTTCTCTGTGTGATAAACGACGAAATGAGTATATCTGCAGTAGAACAAGATTGACCGACATAGCCCAACGGATTAGTAAGCTGAAATGGCAATGGGCCGGCCATATAGCTCGAAGAACCGACAACTGTTGGGGAAAAAAGGTTCTCGAGTGGCAGCCTCGTACCGGTAGGCGAAGTGTAGGGCGACCCCCCACTAGATGTAGTGACGGCCTGGTAAGACAAGCAGGAAGTCGATGGATGCAGGTGGCTCAAGACCGTGTTTTGTAGCATACCTTGGGAGAGGAGAGTGACTGTAAGGACTGTGTGGATGGGTCTCCCAATAATATATAGACTTTTTTTTTCTAGATAAAGACACAATGATGACAATTATTATATGTACACTATACTTTTATTATCCTTATATTTTTCCTAATTATTAATATATTATTTAATTATTTCAATTAGAAACTACCATCAAAAGAGGCAAAACTAATTAATGTTAATAATGAATGTTGCACTTATTATTTTTACATTTTGTATGCCTACTGGCGGGACATGGAGAACTTACCTTATATTTTATTATGTACATATTGAGATCAGTAAATTAACCTTTTTTCACAAAATAAACAGATTTGATTTGATTCTTTAGCAATCTTGTAGCAAGTAGCCATAAAATTTCATTATAAATAAAAAGTTATAGATGAAGTAAAAGTTGTGTAATAACTACCAAAACATCGCAATGAAATCCATATTCGTTTCATCTCTTTCTATACTTATTTATGGTATCGTTGCAAGAAAGAGAACCAACGAATATAAACAAAAAAATTTTTTTTCGCTGCTGTTGGCAGATCGTTTCACAGTTTGTGTTACGCGTTTCGTTTTCGTACATTAGTTTTGGTTGGATATGTGATAATGCATATGTACTTAGATTTATCAATATGATATTATATTTTATAACATAATTTTATTGGTTATGATTTGATATATCGGTCTCATGCCTAGTAAACACTAAACAATGATTTTTTATGAATATTTGTAGCCTTACTACTTTATGCATTGACCATAAAAGTGAACATTTTATTTTATTTTATTTCTTAAGATATACAAACAAATGTACAAAGGTTCAACATCATATACCAAATATTAGTATAATAAACAATAATTAATGAGTTGAAGAGTTACTATCACAAAAAAAAAACTATTAAATAGCATAAAATAATCTTGCACAAACATGTAAGGTTTTATTCGCTTTTTGAATCAATACAGGAAAAAAATACTAGTGTTAGTAGTAGTATTAAAAATACTAAAATATTAAAGTAAAATAACACTCAAGTTGTGTTGTTAGTCCATGCAACTCTTACAGCTTCATCCGAGCCCTGAGACAGAGCTGTAAGAGTCGCATAGACTAACAGCACCAACATCTAGATAATAGTAGTAGTTGTGTTGTTGTTCCATATATCCCAAGTAAAAATAATTGCAAACTTAGCATGCTTTATACCATAAGACAATAACTAGTACCACATTCATGAGGCAGTTTATGTATTTAATTAATATACTACAACCATGTCTCAGAAAATGTTACAAGTTTTCTTTACAACCAAGTTTAAATGTTTTATTAAAGAAAAACTGTTTTCAATTTCTCCATTTCAACTGGGTTGTGGTGGTTATAATAATAATATAAATGAATACATGGTTGATAATAACCCCTTGTAGTCAGTTGGTCGCTTCCAAGGTGTTACATAATTAAGTTCTGTAAATAGTTTGTACAGCTTGTAACCTTTATAAACCTGCATTCATATTGTATAAGTTACTTTGGGAAAAAAGTGCTGCTTATGAATCTGCTGTTTTTTTTTCTGATTAAAAAAAAATAACTGTTCAATGATAATGCTGTATTAATTATATTTCATGAGAAATTCAATGTCATTTATCACATCTCTAAAATTTCTGATGAAAATTTCACAAGAAATTATAGGTGATATTATAGGTGTCTTCCTAAATTTTTTTTTTTTTTTTTGGACATATTAGGCAATTTGGAAAGCTTTCAATAAGATAGTAAGTGAAATAAATTGTGTAACATGGGGCTATAGACCACACAACTCTATATAACTGCTATATGTACAGAGAGAAACACAGGTACTAAATTGAATTTTTTAAAATGGGGGTATGTACATATGTATCCTATGCATTCCAAGCTTATGGGAAAGAATCTTACATACAAATTCTGACTAAGAGTTGACAAACAACTTATTTCTACACTTGTTGTTCTTGCAATTATTCAAATGTTATAAAATTAATAGATGGAAACACATTTTCTTTTATTTCCACTATAAATATTTTTGCATATTTTATTTTCTTATTGACAAAGCAAGACTTGTACATCTTATCCTATTAATAGAGCAGACTAATACAATTACTTAGCACACTTGCATAGTAACTGTTGTAATTCCACAGTGTACATGTAAATTGTTTATACATACATAACATTAATTAAATATTCAAGTTAATATGCATATTAATAAGTTATACATGCAATATTGCAACTTGATACACAAAGGTAAAATGTGCAAGTCTGTACTAACCATAAGCCACTGGCAAAAAAACTGAACAAAGTGTTAATCGTAAAACAATTAGTCATAACTGCTTTATTTTTGTTTCGAGTCATTGATAACAGACGAATTCACATTATTATCACTACATTAGGCCACTCACCTTGCTATCTCTTTCTAACTCATTCCTCAACCACTCAAAGTCACTGTACCGCCGCCTTACACTTGACTCCTTAACTTTGAACACGGGCAGATTGGTCTGCGAACAGGAAATAGACCTTACTATAATTATTATTGAATCACACTAGGTACTCTGAATGTTCCGTAGAGACGCCCACTAAACGAGCTTAGCGCAGTATCAATACCACGCAAATTTTTAATCCAATTATATCATTATCTTCAGAAGATCCCCCAGCTACTTACCCTCATGCGAACCTCATAATCGGTGTAGCGTTTTTTCCCTACACCCATCGTTGTTATTGGGTTTACCACGTCAATTTCTAAGAAATTTGCCGGCGCAGCATATGCATCGTCTAGTGTCTGTTTCTTAACATTTAACCGTCGTGTCGCATCGGCTGTCGTGTCTTCAGCCATCATAACGCTTTATTTAATAAACAATCACAATCTTATTGAGTCTGCCCACTATCAAACGGGAAATGAAATTGACAATTGACATGACATGAACAGAATGAAACAAACTTTGACATTCAAAAAGTATAACGATGTTGCCATATACATTTTTTGTTGCCATAGGCATTTTAAAAACTATAAAAATTAATACAGAGTCTTCGTTTGCCATATATAAATAATTACCATCACCATTACAGCCCTTCACAAGTACTCCGACATCAGCCTATCCGGAAAAATAGTTCTTGTACTTTTTACTATTATAAGCCAGTGCTCAACTACTATTCCGCCTGATGGTAAGTGGTGATGAGGCCGATGATGTTTTAAGCGTCTGATGGTCCGATGACGAAAAAAGGAGGGAAAAATTAAGTCCTGAAATTCTTATGCACAATCTCATCGAAACAACAATACACTGCCCAAAGTTCAAGTTCGAAAAAAATTCAATCCCCAGCAATGAAGGCGGTTGCTGAATTCCAATGGTACATTTCGGAAAGAAGTAAGCTCACTTAGATGTTCAATGAACGGAGTTGCCTAATGGCCATCGCTGTGCGATCGATAGACTCAGGCGTAAGTAATTTTATCATTACTCGTGTCTTACATTACCCGTATAGTCGAAAAAGTAACCCCACTTTTCAGTTTCGGAGGCTTTGGAAAAAGATATCACTGTAGACGTACATACACAGATTCTACCTTACGAATGGAATTTATGCTCAAGAGAGAATCCAGTCTTGGTACGCCGCATTAAACTGACATCCAATCCCAACTTGTCAAAACCATTAAGTGCGGTTTCTCAGTTTCGAGAGTCTTGTACTTCTTTTTCTTTATAATTACGGCAATCTTATTGTAACGAATTCTGCTAATGTCAAAGTTTTGGTCAAATCGTCAAAATGCGAATATAATAATATTCATACTTTAGCAGATACCTTCTTCCGACACTACATACCCCTAAAAGCTAACTTGTCGTTTGAATAGTGAACTCTGGATTGGCCGGTGGTGCCCTTTAGGCGTGTGTTTCTTTTTTTCGTGCGTTGTCGGCCCGTGCCATTCTATATGCAGCGTTACCACGTATAAAACGTACTTCATGAGGACGCGTTCCAGGTTTTGAAAGTGTTCGTCAAACATACGGCCTACGATGATCATGTTATCTAAGTAGACCAGACAAGTTAGCCCGGTAAGTACAAGTTCCATCAACCTTTCAAATGTTGCCGGAGCATTGCACAATCCAAACGGCATAACTTTAAATTGCCACAGACACTTTCCTGTCGAGAATGCAGGGTTCTCCTTGTCGTAAGAGTCCATTTTAACTTGCCAGTAGCCACTTTCCAGATCCAGCGTACTAAACCACTTTACTCCTGTAAGCATGTCCAGTGTGTCATCAGTGCCGAATTAAACAAGCGCGGGGCCCGTAGCAAATTATATCAAGGGGTCCTTGATCTGCTATAGATTTTTAAAGGTTTTTAATTCTTTTACTGTTAACTCAGTACGATTGTGGAATTCACTTCCCTTTAGGATTCGAGATGCTAAGACGGTGTCTATGTTAAAAAAATATATATTGAATTATATTTTTTGTTTTAATATATATCGCCGCAAGGACATCTTCTGTTGACGAAGCCTAAACTTTGCATTGTCTTTTAATTGTTATAAATTATAATAATCAACAGTGTATAATTATTTGACGGCGCGTTTGATTATTTCGAAGATTATTTAGGAGAGAACGTCAACTGGATATACAAAACGCCATCTATCGAAGTAATCCCTTGTCATTCACTCTGACGCAACACCAAGGGCTAGTGTGAGAAGCTGAGAAGGAGGAGGGAGGACTAGTCAGTTCGCATCGAGACGGCAATCTGTTCACATCGCAAATAAGCGTTACGTCCTTGGTGGAGTGTTTAACGAATCGGTGTCTCTAACAATTTTTATTATATTTAGTATGAATTACGAATTACGTTGGGTGCAGGATAGCGGAAATAATAGTGAATAGTAGGAAACTAGATGGTGCGGAAATTTTGCTAGCGCTTACACACGCTCTGAGGGGATGGGCAGCTACGTGTTTGATCAAATTGCAAACTTCACAGTTAACATAGACGCAAATAAAGTAATTACTCCTAGAAAAATTTGGTAAACCGATGCTACCGCAAGACTACTTCGACGAGATATTAAGATTCCAACTCGGTACAAAAGAAACCGCAAGTGAAGCTGCGACGCGTGTCTGGGAGATAATAGAGCGTATCCCTCGCACCGAAATGTACGTAGATGTCGTCACAGGGTTTGTAGCTTCTGTGCTATGTCAAAAAGATGGTATTATACGACGAGAGTTGCAATCTTGTAATATATCTGCCAGAGCTCTGTTGTTATGGGTTCTCAACGCTATTTCATTAAATCGAAAATACAAAGGACAAGAGATTAACGAGACGGAAGTGAAAAGAAGCTGCTACAATGAACTACGCTTTCCTGGAACGTGTCATCGGTGTGGTGTGTCAGGTAATCGAGCCTTGGACTGTCGAAAAGGCCGCGAAGAGCCTGTTACTAGAGCAACTACGAAGACGGTTGAGCAGCACGTGGAGATGCAAGTCCATCCGCGTCCTGTTACTTGTTACGTTTGTGGTCAACAAGGGCACGTCGCATTAGCGTGTGCATACTGCAAAAGGAGCAACGAGAAACCGCTGCGAGCGGAAATCGGCAATTAGCACCTTTACTACGTCCACGGGTGAGCTCGTTTCTTTTCTTTTTGACAGTGGTTCCGCCTGTTCATTAGTGACTTCCGACGTGGCCAGTAGGCTACCGGGTACGATACGTCACGAACTTGAATATCTCGCGGGTATTGGAGATGATAATGTAGTGAAGTGTGACTCGCAGATTCTTAGCCCCATCAATGTTGAAGGCAATCGTGAAGCCTTTCCCTATAGGCGAGTATGTTTTTATAAGAAACAACGAGCGCAATCAGATAAAACTTCACAAAAAATTCAAAGGTCCATTTTTAATTACTAAGGTGTTAGAAAATGATAGGTATAAGCTGAAAAACACTGATGGGTCTAAGAGGACTTACAAATATGCTCACGAAAATCTTCGTTTAGTACCCTGGGGCTATGACGGTCTAGTAGAGATAGCTACCTCGTTAATTAATAATGATGAGGAGGAGCTCGTGACGCCGGGGCAGAGCCACATCGATAGAACACTAACATCAGATGAGGATAGTGACACAGTAGCGATGTACAGCGGTTATACTGAAACTGCAAGCTCAGTAACACTCTCAGTATCAGAACGCGGGGAACTTTAAAGTAAGTAATGTCATTTATGAGAGTTAATTGCTACTATTAAACTGTCTGAGGTGTTGTCATATGAGATGACGTGCATAGAGCCAGTTGTCCGGTCCATGTTGTCACATGAGATGATGACTGGTCGAAGGGACGCTGTCACTCTGAGTTAGGTGTTGTCGGTATGAGATGACGGATAGAGAGCCAGTTGTCCGGTCCACGTTGTAATACGAGATGATGACTGGTCGAAGGGACGATGACGCTTCGTGAGCCAGCTAGTCAAGAACTAGGTTGTCCGGTTCAAGTCATCATAGAATGATGGTTGGTCGAAAGGACGCCTTAGCCAGTGTTAGTTTGCATGAGGTCAAACGTAATAGCCTTGCGTGTATGTGCGTGGGTTCCTAACTGCCCAAAGATAGGGACAGTCTACCTATTCATCTCAGGATAGGACGAGGGAAAGAAAGTGATAATCCCAGCGGGTTTTATTTTCCTATTGTTACAGAATAACTCTAGACCAAAAGCAGCACGAGGACGTGCTAATGTCAGTCCGGCCGTGACGGCGCGTTTGATTATTTCGAAGATTATTTAGGAGTAAACGTCAACCGGATATACAAAACGCCATCTATCGAAGTAATCCGTTGTCATTCACTCTGACGCAACACCAAGGGCTAGTGTGAGAAGGAGGAGGGACTACTAGGCAGTTCGCATCGAGACGGCAATCTGTTCACATCGCAAATAAGCATTACGTTCTTTGTGGAGTGTTTAACGAATCAGTGTCTCTAACATTTTTTGTTGTAATACCCTAATTATATTTAGTGTGAATTACGTCGTTTAATTCTCCTTGCCTGATTACCCACGTCTAATTAAAGTCGAGTATGGGTCCGGAGGAAATAGCAGACCACCCTGACGTCACTTTATATTTATTTTACAATTTAATAACGGCAATTTATCAGAAACATAACATGTAACTAGCTAGTTCTTTATAACTTCTTTATATCTCTGGTTTACAAATCTCTTTATTGACAACTAATTCCTATTAAAACAACTATTTATTCGATTATCAACTTTTAACTCAAATATTGTTTTAAATCGTAGAATAAATAATTGTCGATTTGATTATTAATTCTGGTAATTGAAATTACTTAAGTAACTTAATGAGTTCAATAAAAAGTTATTGTTTAGTGAAGTATTGACCAATCAAATTGTCGACCAATCAGGGCACACCTAAAACGTGATTACTTATTAGGTTTTCCTTATTGTATGAACGCGGGAATAGACTCACTTCAGTTCGCTATATTATCTATCAGTAGTTCCTGCGCTCGTCGGTGTAGTTCTATTTTCCTGGTAAAACTTTATGAGTATTATGTGTGAGTTTTTATAAAAAGAAGTGTAGAATAAAGTTATTGTGGTATAAAATTAAAAGTGTGTGATTTTAGACCTTTTTCTTTGTGATTATTATTTGTGAGTTTTTATAACAAGTGTAGAATAAAGTTATTGTGGTATAAAATTAATGGTGTGTGATCTTAGACCTTTTTCTTTGTGATTATTATTTGTGAGTTTTTATAACAAGTGTAGAATAAAGTTATTGTGGTATAAAATTAAAAGTGTGTAATCTTAGATCTCTTTCATTATAATGGACACAATATATCACACCTATCGAAATATGTGTGTACATAAACTGTTGAATAAATAAATAAAGTAAATAAATATAAAGTGGTAAAACACAATTCAATACCTACTCCACAAGTTTATTTGCGATCTACAGGTTACAATTGTGTTGGTGTTTAATAGTAGAGTAGTTTACTATAGGCCATGTTAGACTCTGGCAAGTACAAAAAGTCAGACGTGAGATTGTCCTGATAATTTAAAATGATTTTATAACAAACTAACAATTGAAAACTGACGATACTAACAAATAATTGTAAATGTTTTTATAAATATTTCCAAGTTTATATTTACAAAGTATATTATATTTTCAAGAATAGCTAAAGTTAAATTTTATTAATGGAGTACTTAAATTATGGATATATTATATATTTATTTACCTATTTCTTTTATTTTAACGTCTATGAAGTAACTTTTCTAGATTTCATATGGGCCAATTCAGAAATAACACTATCCGTATCAATTTCTCTAAGCAATAACAATCAGGGAAATAATTAAATATGACCAAGCCACCAATGTCGGCGAGGCCATTAAAATAGTGCCGGCGTCTATAGAAGACTTCCGAAATATAACCCGCCTATTCACGGCCGAGCGTGTGTTCTACCACACATACGCCCTCGCCGAAGAAAGGAAAGTCAAGGCAGTCCTCCGCGGAGTTTCCTATGAACTCGCAAACGAGGACATTCTGGAAGACCTTAAATCCCAAGGCTTCCCCTTAGAAGCTGTGCATAAAATGCACAGCAGCAGGGGCGAAAGGTTTAACCTCGGCCTCCTCGTTCTCACCAATGTGCCGGAGGCGAAGGCCATCTTCCGCGAGGTACGCACTGTGTGCGGCCTGTCGCGTGTTAAGGTCGAAGCCCCACACCGGCGCGGTTACCCAGCGCAGTGCCACCGCTGCCAACTCTATGGACACGCGGCAGCCAACTGCTCAGCTCCACCCAGGTGCATTAAGTGCCTAGAACCCCATCACTCGAAAGAGTGCTCACGGCCCAAAATACGCCGAATCCCCACCCTCATGTGTCCTTTGCGGACAAACAGGCCATCCGGCCAATTTTAGAGGTTGCCCTCGCGCTCCTCGCCCTCCTCCGAGTCGCAAAGCTCCACCCCAGGTCAATAACCGAACCTTCCCGGCTCTTGTAAGCCGCAAGCCCAGCCAGGGCCAGTCCCTACCTCAGCCCCCTCAGGGCTCATCTCAGCCCACACAGGGCATCTACCGGCCCCCACAGCCCCCTATCGGCCATCTCAGGGCCCTCCTCGGCCCCTTATGAGCCTTCCGCTCTCTCAGCCTGCGCCACTTTCAATAAACCCCTGGTTCCAAAAGGAATCAAATATCCCGCGGCCCTTCGCCGACCCACAAAAACAGACAGACTCTGTAGTAGAATCTCTAAACCTAGTGTATAACACTCTCAATAAGATCAATTTAGATGAAATCCTTATCCTTGCGCGTAAACTGCGCACAGCTCAGTCCCCTCAGGACCGTCTCCTTGCTCTTACTGATCACATCAACCTTCTAAGGTCTTTGTAATTAAACTATGCCGGAGCCCTCTGATCCCGCAATATCTCACGGTCGTATCAAACCAAAGGGTTTGTCGCTTGTTTCATTCAATATCTGCGAAATAACCTCCCAGAGCTTAGGCTATTTCTTCGAGATCGCGAAGCCGATCTTCTCCTCTTACAGGAGACCCATCTCAGCCCCAAGGTCTCTAAAGGCCTTACTATTAAAAATTATTCACTTCTACGTAACGATAGACCCGACCGCAAAGGCGGCGGTACTGCCATCTATTACAAAAAGTCCCTTCATTGCTCCCACATATCTACTCCGTCGCTTACTAGTATGGAAGCCACTATCACTAGATTAGCTATGACTGGACACCAGTCAATCATTATAGCCTCTTGCTATATCCCTAGCGGAACCCTCCCCATTAAGAGTGATTTCGAAGCCATCCTTGCATTAGGCGACTCAGTCATTATGTTTGGAGACTTTAACTCCAAGCATTCTGAATGGACCTGCCGCACTACTACTAGTAGTGGCAGGGTGCTGCTCAATATCACTCAGTCTCTCGACCTGACTGTCTACAGCCCCCTCACTGCCACCCACTATCCCGACATTGTTACCTACGCTCCTGATGTGCTAGATTTTGCTCTAGTTAAAGGAGTTTCCCTTAACCTTAGAGCAATCGAGTCTCTCGATGATCTAGGATCCGACCACCGTCCTGTATCCCTCCTTCTTGGCCATCAGCCATCTCCAACTCCCACTTCCAAAACCTACACCAACTGGAAGGGCTTCAAGAAGTCTCTAGCCTCGGCTATGGACTCTCCGGACCCTCCCATAACCCTTTCTTCCGACGCCCTCGACAGTACGGGGAAAATAGACACCGCGGTCGAAAATCTCACCTCACTTATAACATCCTCTCTTAAAGAGAATGAAAAAGTTGTCCCGGTTGCTAAAACTAGTCTTCCCCTAGATATTAGCAACCTGTTGAAAGCCAAAAAAAGCTGCCCTCCGTAGAGCTGCACGCTATCCCACTCCCGAATATAGACTCGCGGCCCACCGCCTTCAACGCAAACTGCGTTACCGCCTCCAAGATTACAGAGACCACGAAAAGGGCAATCTCATGGAGAAAATCTCTCCCTCCCACACAGCGTACTACCGGATGGCGAGAGCCCTCCGGATAGACGCTACAACCCATACTCCCCCTCTGTCTCGTCCCGACGGCTCCATTGCCTTCGAAGACGAAGAAAAGGCTGAGTGCTTCGCTGACAGCGTCGCCGCTCAATGCTCTCCTAGCTCACAACCCACTGACCCCTTACACATCCAACTAGTGGAGGACGAGGTCCGACGCAGGAACTCGCCCCCTACCGCCTCTGACCCTATCACTTTGTCCAAAGATGAGATTTCATCTACCATCAAAAGACTTAAGCCCAAAAAAGCACCGGGTGCGGATGGTATCTCCAACCAAGCCCTCAAACACTTCCCGGAGCAGGTAATCGCCTTACTGGCCATTATCTTTAACGCCTGCTTCGAATTAAGTTATTTTCCCACCTCTTGGAAAGAGGCAACTGTCATTGGCATTCCCAATCCAGGCAAACCTCACCACCTCCCCTCCAATCACCGTACCATCAGCCTCCTCAAGGCCATGGGCAAACTTTTCGAACGAGTCATTCTCGTGCGCTTGAGGCGCCATCTGTTTCCCACAGACGGCGACCCTCTTGTTATCCCACAACAATTCGGGTTTCGAGCCAAACACTCGTGCCCCCAACAAGTTCACCGCATAGTGGAATACATCCTCAGCTGTTTTTACCCTCGCCGTCAAAAAACCATCGCGGTCTTCTTTGACATTGCCAAGGCATTCGACAGAGTCTGGCACGAGGGCCTTATCTACAAACTGTACGACTTAGGCCTCCCGGACCGTCTCGTTCGCCTTGTAGCCTCCTATCTGAAGGATCGTACCTTTCGTTTTAGACACGAAGGCACGCTATCCTCTACCCGTCAAATAAAAAGCCGGTGTCCCTCAAGGCTCTGTGCTTACTCCCCTCCTATACATACTATTCACCAACTACAACCATATCCCGTCGAATGGTGTTAAACTAGCCCTCTTTGCAGATGACACAGCCCTTTACTCTGAAGGCAACTCACTACCACAGATTCGGAACAAGATCCAAAAGTCAGTAAGCGACTTAGGAGCTTGGTTCCAAAAAATGGCGTATCGACGTAAACCCGGAGAAAAGCTCCGCCGTTTGCTTCGAATATAAACGACGTCGTCTCACCACCACTCCGCCAATCAGGATGTTAGGAACCCCTGTCCCATGGCAAACTAAAGCCAAATACCTAGGCGTCACCCTTGATGCAAGGCTCACTTTCGAGCCCCATATCAAGAAGGTTACTCGCACCGCACGTTTTTACATGGGTAGGCTCAACAGCATGTTGGGCAGACACAGTAAAATGTCCCTCCGCAACAAGCGAACCCTATATAAGGTCTGCATACGACCTGTCATGACCTACGCGGCCCCCATTTTCGCACATGCTAAGCCCAAAGCTATAAATGAACTTCAAATAGTTCAAAATCTATTCTGTCGTAGGGCCACTAACTCGCCCTATTATGTCCGTAATGCCGACTTACATCGAGACTTAGAGCTCCCAACAATCCAGCAGTTCCTTAAATCACTCTCTGAGAGATTTTTCAAAGCCTCAGAGTCCCACCCAAATCATCTCATTCGTGAGACAGCTGCCTATGCAGCCCCTATCCACACTCGCTATAGTGTGCGCAGACCGAGAAACTCCCTCTCGGACCCCCCCAACAAGCTTTCGGCTGACCTGAACTGCCTCCTAGCGGTTCAGGCCGAGCCTACATAACACATCCCTTAATCTGCCTTAGTTAGGCACTCTTCTAAGCGGCTTTTTCGCCGCTTGCGCTCTCCTTTCTGCCAAGGAGGGTCGCGTTCGTATACGGCTTAGAGATCTCTAGTCAGATCGTTAAGCCATTTCCTAAAAGGTTGGGTTTAGTGGGTAAAAGTCACCACATAACCACGCAGCCGGCTGCGTGGTATGCTATGAGCATTCCCAACCTCCCTCCCCCGCTTTCCGAAGGGTTGCCCATATTTGCTTCGGGCGCAAAAAAAATCCAGTTTTGTTGACACGTACATCAATGACCGTTCGTGTCACGCGCTATATCGAGCGCATTGTAATTTCGCAATGTCGTCTAAAGTAGTGAAATGTCCTAACTGCAACGTAGTAATCAACGAAGTGTTAGCTTTTATTTGTAATAAAGTAGATGTAATGGACAAAGTTAGCGTTGCACAAATATGTACTAGTGCTTTTTCGAAAGGTGATATTGTGAACGCTAAGAATCTGTTATTCGATTCTTTAACGACTTCAAGGCGTAAGAAAATCAGGAAGAGACAAGGAAAGACACAGCAAGATATAGAAGATATCATCTGTGTTATCAAAGAGACGGAACACGAAGAATTCCCTGTTTTTGTCGCGCGGGAGTTGTACAAATCACCCCCGGTTTTATTTGACCAAGTCGATGTAACACGGCTTCTCAAAAATATCGAAAGAATTCAAGCTGAATTAAAAGTGATCAGAGAACAATATGTGTCCACTATCCAGCTTGAGGAGATAAAGCTTGACCTAGAATCGCTGAAAAAAACATCGGTTGTAAACCATTTTACCGGCAACGTAAATACTAGACGAGGCTTTGGCTTATATTAAATAGCTTTGCCTATGATAGTGAACCTATGGGGTTACATCCCTTATAGGATGTTAACACTACTTCCCCTGTGCATCAGCTACCCCCTCAGCAATTACTGGAGTATCGGCCGATGGTAGGCACAGATAATTTATTGAAGGGTATCAAGACGCAAGAATCAGCGTTTCAAAAATTTGTGGTTGGTGAATAAGCTGACGACGACCTAAACAAGTGAGCGGTACAGAGACGATGACTCACGCTCGGCACTCACGAGGCCGGACGGCAGCGTAGCTCTTATGTGGAGGAAAAACCTGCTTATGTCTTTGTCGATGATAGCGTGTAGTATAGTGGACGGCTCGCGGCAATCAATAATTCAAATAATTTAATGAAAGATATCCTCACAGAACGTGCTAAAATTTGTAGTATCGATAAAATATATAAAAATAATAATAAAAAGAACAAACATGTCATTGGATGTGGAATAAACATGTCAGGGACGCTCACCGGCACGCTCAGGATTGTCTAGAGAAGTGGCAGCTCAACGGTAAGCCAAGTGCTGGTCCAGTATACGTGAATATGGTGGAATCTAGGAGAGTATTTAAGTCTAAGCTGAAATGGCGTCAAAATAATCAGCAACAAATTAAAATGAACATGATTGCAGAACACCGTGCTAATAAGGACTTTAAGTGCTTTTGAAAGGCTACAAATAAATTAAACCCAACGAGCCTTCTGGTGAGCGTCGCTGGCGTTCATGAGCACAGTGAGTTAGCTAAGGCCTTCCAAGCTCACTTCAGAGTGGACTCTCCTCTTGGGACAGCAGCTGCGATGTGTGTTGATGGGTGTCGTACTGACAAACTTAGTGTTAGATTCTCGGCGAAGGATGTGGACAGCGTAAGGGCATGGTATGGGGTAAATCACCTGGTCACGGTCACCTCAGCATAGAGCATCTACAGTGTGCAGGAATCCATCTACCAAGGGTCTTATATTTATTATATAATCTCTGTCTCAGCCACTCATACCTGCCTGATGAACTTATGCGAACCATAGTTGTGCCTGTTATTAAGAACAAGTCGGGGGATCCATCAGACTTGACAAATTACAGGCCAATCTCACTGGCTACTATGGAAGCTAAGGTGCTGGACAGTTTGCTTGATCAACATATAAGTGGTCATTTAAAGTTTAATGATGTACAATTTGGTTTTCAACCAGGTCTGTCCAACGAAAGCGCTATCTTGTGTCTCAAGTAAACTGTCAAATACTGCGCTGATAGGAGCACTCCAGTTTTTGCCTGTTTTCTGAACTTGTCCAAGGCCATCGATTTGGTGTCATATGACATATTATGGAAAATACTCTATAAGTGAGACTGATGTGCCGCACAAATTAGTCGCGGTGCTACGATCGTGGTATGAGCGGCAGACCAACTGTGTTAGATGAGCGAGCTAATACTCTGATGTATATAGACTTGAATGTGGGGTGAGGCAAGGTGGTCTTACATCTCCTAGGCTCTTCAATATGTATATTAATGGCCTGATCGAGGAGTTGAGCGCTACAAATGTGGGCTGTCATATTGACGGTGTATGTATCAATAACATAAGCTACGCAGACGACATGGTGCTGCTCAGCCCTTCGATTGGTGTCATACATAGACTATTAAAAGTATGTGAAGAATATGCAGTATCCTTTGGACTCAGATACAATGTGAGAAAAAACGAATTCATGGCGTTCAAGGCAGGAGTCAAATCCCGACCAAGTGCGACTACCTTCACACTCAACAACTCACCTCTAAAGTGTGTCTCACATTTTAAATATCTGGGTCACTGGGTCACTGAAGACGATAATATGGATATCGAGCGGGAACGCAGGGCGCTGTTCATCCGATGTAACATGGTGGCATGAAGGTTTGCTCGTTGCAGTAGGCAGGTAAAGATTACTATTTTCAAAGCCTACTGCCAGTCTTTTTACACGGGCTACCTATGGGTTAACCATACGCAGCGGGTGTACAGCGTGTTGCGTGTCCGATATAATAATGGGTTTAGGATGCTGATGGGGTGGCCGTGCTTTTGCTACGCGTCAGGAGTTTTCTGAAATGCACACTGACGGTTTCCATGCCATTATTAGAAAGAGTGTTGCATCGCTGCTGAAGCGTTTGCAGGGCGGCCCCAATAGCATTCTCAGCACAATGACATATAGATGGGACTCGCCGCTGCTTGAGCATTAGATATGGCTACGTGCCACGGTGTAAGACACCGGTGCCCTCGTAGCGGCTGATCTCAAGCATCTCCATTTATATTTGTGACTATTATTTATAATAAAGATTAATATCTAATTCGCAACCATCCGCTTAATTAAATACAATGATGTGTCTTACCTGGATTGAAGATTTGAAGAGCACCTCCCCCTTCCTCTCTACGGCGGCTGACCGCTATGTAAGTAACTAATCTTAGCGGTCAGCCGCCGTAGACTCTACATCTCCTGAAGATGCCTCGTGTAGAGGCGAAACACGTGTCGTATTATCGTCGATGGTGTGTCTTTCCTGGAGGAGTGGTGTTGGGAGTAGTGGTGCTGGGACTAGTGGTGACGCGATTAGTGCATACAATTGAGGGTGGGCGGGAGGTGCTCTTCAATCCAGTTAAGACACATCATTGTATTTAATTAAGCGGATGATTGCGAATTAGATATTAATCTTTATTATAATGAATTTCCGCAAAGTAACGCCTGATTCTATCAATTAACTATTATTTATGTAAATTAAATTGATTACTAACACTAAAATTTATATTTCACTTAAATTTTATTAACAATCTTATAAGGGTTTTCTGTTGTCTAAAATAAAGATATTTTATTTATTTATTAGGAATTTATATTAAATTTCTGGAAATGAATGTGGCTGGTGCGATTGAGTTTTGAGCAACTCGGAAAACTGCACTATTTCGCTATCTATGCTGTATTCCAAACCATTAGCATAAGCACTGAATATATTTGGAGTTTCTTTCAAAATCCCTGCGGCTGTAATATATTTACGTGGTAATGCGTTTCAAAAGTTTCTTCGCTTGTGCGGTGCTAGGCAACTAGTAGACAACGAAGTACGCGGAGCGTAGTTCGCACTGGCGATAATTGATTTCGCAGGGCACCCATTTGTCAAACTTTTTACCTTGCCAATTTGACGCAAATGGACCAACATACTTCGAAACCTACTGCAAATTCAGCTGTAGATTGAGTATTTATCACACGTTGTTTAAAAATTTTAAAAACACCAGTTAGATTTTGTTATGCTTTCATGCGTTTATCTGAAGCAGATAAGTTATCAATAATGACAACAAGCACTTCAATTTTCAACTGTTTACCAGGTGTTTCTGTTTCAAAAAAACCATCAAGTGTACTAGAACCACTAAAGTGGTCGTGACATGCAACTCAGGCTTTTGCTTCAATATCTGAAAATGTTTATCGCATTGTTTGGATATATCCATATGATTCACAAAGGGTGTATCCCGTATTAAGGTCTATATTAGACTATTGCAGCGACGCACTAGTAGTTTTTGGAACCAAGATCCTAAGTCACTAACTGACTTTTAGATCTTGTTCCGGATCTGTAGCAGTGATTTTCCTTTTGAGTAAAGGGCTGTGTCATCTGCAAAGAGGGCAAATTTGACACCATTCAACGGGATGGGAATGTCGTTGGTAAATAGTATGTATAAGAGGGGGGCAAGCACAGTGCCTTGAGGTACACCAGCTTTGATATGATGAGGAGAGGATAGCGTGCCTTCGTGTCTGAATCGAAAGGTACGATCCTTCAAATAGGAGGGCACGAGGCGGACAAGGCGGTCAGGGAGGCCTAAGTCGTATAATTTGTAGATAAGGCCTTCGTGCTAGACTCTATCAAATACAAAAATTTTTTTGAATATTTAACATTATCTGTATTTTGATAAAATAATTAAGCTTATTTATTTTATATTCAAATAGACGACAAAATGACATTTAGTGGACAGTATTAGTGATTTTATAGTATTGTTAATTTAATTATATGTAGTAAATAGTGTTCCACAAGGCTGCGTGCTATCGCCAACGCTGTTTCTTCTGTATATCAATGATATGTTGCAAACCGGTAACATTCATTGCTATGCAGATGACAGCACTGGTGATGCTCTGTAAACCGGCCGTGCCAATATTACTCGGGAAAATTTCTCCGAGTACCGGGACAAACTTGCGTCTGAAGTCGAGTCTTTGCTGAACAAAGTCTCGGATTGGGGGCGAGTAAATCTAGTCCAGTTTGCGCGTTAACCGCTAAAAAGAACCCCTTTGTCGTATCTACTCAGTTTCAAGGCACTCCCCTTGTTGCTTCAGCCAGTATCGGAATCCTCGGCGTCGACATATCGAGTGACGTGCAGTTTCGTGGTCTCAGTGTATGCGGCATCGGTGTAAGAGTGCAATAGATTCCAGCACACATTGGTTTATTGGGTAACGAGGAGGCAGATAGATTAGCGAACTCTGTTGTATAAAGAGGAATATTGACCCTTGCTACTCAGAAGTATTACTAAAATTCAAAAATTCATGTCATAATAAATGGAAAGAATTTTTCAATGAACGTTCTAAAACGAAAGGTATTTGGTATAAAACGATACAGAGCGAACCGTCTCGAATACCTTGGTTTATAGATACAAAATTAAATAGTTCTTATTTGATGAAAAGAACTGATTCACCTAAGTAGTATGTGCAGATTAATAACATCTATTATATATATATATATATATATATATATATATATATATATATATATATATATATATAGATTTTAAGTTAGGTTTAATGGGTTTGACATGTTAACGAACAAAAATCCCTAAATAAAACAAGAATAAAAAAAAGTTTCGTGGTCACTTGAAAAAGAAGGCCAAACTGGCCTCTAAAAAGCTTGGCGTGCTCAGCAGAGCGGGACGGTATTTCATGCCGGTACACCGCCTGCAACTTTACAAGGCGCAGGTTTGGTCGCACATGGAATACTGTTCCCATCTCTGGGCTGGAACTCCCCAGTACCACCAACTCCTTCCACTTGACCGCATCCAGCGCAGAGCGGCTCGAATCGTCGACGACCGAGTGCTTTCCGATCAGCTCGATTCACTGGCGCTGCGAAGAGATGTTGCATCTCTTTGCATTTTCTTTCGCATATACCATGGAGAGTGCTCTGAGGAATTGTTCGGATTAATCCCAGCCGCCAAATTTCGTGAACGCACTACGCGGCAAACGTCCCGATACCATCCACACCATCTGGATGCTTGGCTGTCCACCACTGTACGTTTCAAAAGAAGTTTTCTTCCGCGTACGACCTCTGTTGAATTATTTACCACCGGCAATTTCTCCGGACCGATACGACCTGGGGACCTTCAAGAAAGGAGCTTACTCCTTTCTAAAGGGCCGGCAACGCACCTGCAAGTCCTGGTGTTGCGGTTGATTATGGGCGGCGGTAATCACTTATCATCAGGTGAGCCGCATGCTCGTTTGCCCCCTCTCCTATAAAAATAGTATAAAATCGAAATATTTTTGTAATTTAGGCCTTGTGTTGCACTTCGAGGCTATATATTTCGTTATAATAACGCTTAAAATAAAGTGTTTTGGCTTATGGTAATGTATTCGATCTGAAACATAACTCTGACGCATATTATCGTAAAACTATATGGAGGGACTGTCTTCGCTCTAGAAAACCGTCATGAAAAATTATGATTTTGTTTTGTCGTGTACTAAATAAATACAATCTTTCTAAAGTCATAATTTTCTGCAAATAATCTGCTAACATCATTACGATATCGCCCTTGAAAAAATCCTATAACATGAAGTTTTCGGCGCCCTTCTAAATTACTTTTTAATAAGTATTCCTATATATAGACTATCCGTGCCTATGCCGTGCGGAGCCGTGGTAGCTCAGATGGTTAGCGCTCGCTGTAAATTTCACAATACGTGAGCAAACCGGGTTCGACCCCGCCGGCACCATTGAAATTGTTAATTGCAACTTTAAGTGCTGATTTACCACGTTCTTGGCGGTGAAGGAAAACATCGTGAGGAAACCTGCATGTCTAAGAAATAAGAAAAAAAATATTTGGAAGACATGTGAAGTTCGCAAACACGCATTGGGGCAGCGCGGCGGACTATTCCTTGCCCTAAGACCCTCTCAGAAATGAGAGGAGGCCTGCGCCCAGCAGTGGGACATAATAGGCTGTAACTTTACTTTTTACTTTATACATAAAACACTCACGCCTGTCACCCAGAGGGGTAGGCAGAGACTACAGACTTCCATTTGGCACGATCCTGACACACCTCTCTCTCGCCTCCTTCACATTCATATACCTTCGCATACATGCTCGTCGGTTAATGGTACTCCTAATTTCGCCCGTTTTCAATAAATCACCAATTTGGTCGATAAATTTTCGCCTAGGACGTCCCTTTCCGACTTTGCCATTCACTTCTGCAACATAAATTTTCTTTGTCACTCTTTCCACATGACCAAATCACCGAAGCATTCCTTCCTTAATCCTGGTCACAATATCATGTTGCAAACCACACTCTTCTCTTATCACACAATTTCTCACCCTGTCATTCAGATTCAGCCCTAACATAACTCATTCTACTCCTTAACGACCGCATTTCTACTGCGTTTATTCTACTCTCGTGCTTCTTCTGCCACACCCAACTTTCACTACCATACGTTAAAGTAGGGACCAACACAGCATTGTGAATTGCCATACGTGCCTTTTTCGACACATTTTGACTCTTCACAATAGGGCCCTATTTACTCTATTTCTTGCATTCACTCGTCGTTCTATATCCTTATCATATCTCCCATCCCTGCTAAATACGCAACCCAAATATATGAACTCATCCACTTTCTCAAATAACTCTCCTTCTATTCTTATTTCACATAGCGTTTTGCTTTCTTCTCTTTCGAAAACCATCACTTTCGTTTTACTTGCGTTCACTTTCATTCCCCTTTCTTTTAATGACATGTTCATTAATGTAACCATCATTTGCAACTCGTCCACCGATGATGCAAATATAACTTGATCATCGGCGTACAAAAGTCATTTGACGGTTAACTCACCCATTCTTAATCCGTGTTCTTCAACTTTCAAATTTTGCAAACAACTGTCCATAAATAGGTTGAACAGCCACGGGGAAGACACCATCTATCTGACACCTTTATGGATGCCAAACCAGTCCGAGTAGACCCCGTTGATCCTAACACAAGCACTAATAGAGTCCCTATAAAGCGACTCCAATGCCTGTATCAAGCCAGCGTTCAACCCAAATGAATTCAGTGTTTGCCATAGCACATCCCTATCCACTCTATCATAGGCTTTTTCCAAGTTCATGAACGCAAAAAGAAACCTTTTGGTTTTTGGCCAAAAACTTCTCCGCGATCATGCGTGTGGAAAAGATTTGATCTGTACATCCCATTCTCTTTCTAAATCCCGCTTGCACATCCCAAACTTTTTTCATCAGTTTCTTTCATGACCCTTTCAATCAGTACCTTAGCATACAGTTTTCCCACAATTTTACTTTATACCACCCACAATTTTTACTTTATATAGACTATATTGAATGAAATGTATTCTCTCTATTCAAGAAGAATGTTAAATATGAAAGTGGATGCATGTAAAAGTTGAGGAAGGCCTTACAAAAGATGAATGGACTGTATGAGGGTGGAGGTATGCGCAAGAACTAATGTGTGATGAGGTGACGGATGATCTGATAGAAGAAACTGTAATTTGAAGATATACTATGCCAATTCAAAATAGCTTAAGGTAAGGGCTAAGAAAAGAAGAAGGCAGTACGTTTTAGAAGATGTCATAAATTAGATCTTTTAATTAAAATATAAACTAACACATTTTAAATATTTTATTGCATATATTTTACATAAACTGACTCATTGGATCCTCTTCTCGTCTCCTCTTCATCATGTAGGCTTCCATTTCTTCTTCTGTTGGAGCTTTTACTTCATACATACTGTTGTATGGACGTTTTCTTTCATCTACAGAAAGTAGATGTTCAGCTCGCTTTTGCTGTCTCTCCTCATCTTCTAGAGCCTGTTTCAAAAAAAATGTAACAGGATTATTATAATAATAATAATAATGCCTTCCAGACCGAATTTTGGTCACGGCGGCCAGTCTTAACGGACTTTAGACATCCGCGTAGGACATGACCATAGTGCACGAGTGTTGCGCGAGCACAGGTACACTCTCTATTCCCTCACTGTCATAGTCCAATGGGACGGAAATTCGACACGGCCGGAGAGAGTAAACAAACCCGGGACCACATGATCAGTAGTCTCGCTCACTACCACTAAACCAAGGAAGTAGTCAAAGACAAAAACAAGTGCAAGATATGTGTAGTAGTGAATGAGGTATTATGGGTAATATACGAAAATTTTCTTCTAATGCCAAACTCATCTGGACATAGTGCTTCTCACGGATTGGGCTATTCATCCAAAACGCTGAGCCAAAATTTCGGACTGGTGATCGGGATCAGCATAACCAGTGCAAAATTTACAGATCTGGACTTAAGAACGAGTATGGACATACGAGGGCGGCACTGAAAATTTCGGGAATCAAGGAAGTGATACAACATTACTATTTAAAAATGTATTTATTGCTTTTCGAAGTATTCTCCGCGAAATTTGACACATTTTTCCATACGATGGAACCAATCATTGAAGTAACCATTCCATTGGAAGTTGGGGTCTCCAAAATGGCCGTGTTGTAGATGTCCACAGCTTCTTCAGGAGATGAAAATCTCTGTTCACGCAATTTATTCTTTATTTTAGGGAAAGTATAGAAATCATTAGGGCTTAGGTCGGGGCTGTACGGCGGATGGTCTAATAATTCTATGTTTTCTTGCTCTAAAAACTCTTTTGTTCTGTGTGCGGTGTGAGAACTCGCATTGTCGTGATGGAGGACGATGGGGCGGTTGCAGTTCTCTTTACGGAGTTCAAAAACGACCTGTGGCAAACAAATGCTAGCATACCATTCTGCATTAACCGTTCTTTGTCCCTCAAGAGGAATAGTCGTAACATGGCCGGTTTTGGAGACAAACGTGGCCACCATTTTTTTTGCAACACTCTGTGAACGAACAATTTTTGTTGGCTCTAACTCATTTTCGAACACCCAATCTCGTGGCTGGTTTTTTGTTTCGGGTTCGTACGCGTATATTCAGGATTCGTCACCTGATACGATGTTGTATACAGCATTTGAGGTTCCTGCGTGGAATCTTTCGAGAGTTCTGACGCACCAAATAACGCGAGCCGCTTTTTGCTCTTCACAGAGCGAATGTGGTATCCATCGGGAAAGTAACTTTTTTACACCTAATTGTTCATGCAAGATTATTTGTATTTGACTCATGCTAATGTCTAAAGTTGCCTGAATTTCGCGGTATGTCACATGTCGATCTTCCTCAATCAGCTTACGCACAGCATCAACGTTTTCTTGGGTGAACTTGCAGTTTTGGACAACCTTGACGGGGATCATCACTGAGCTTGACACTTCCACGTTGAAATTCAGCAAACCAGCGATAAATTGTGGTTTTGGATGGGGCTTCATCACCAAATGCAAAAATTATCTGGTCAACACACTATTTTTGTGTTAAACCACTTCGAAAGTCATAATAAATCATCGCTTTTGAATTTTCTCGAGTTAATTCCATTTTCTCAACGAGCAAAGCAAGTTTGACAAAACCTTGTGACAAGACCGAGAATCCTTTTTTTAAATAAATAAATGGTATTCGTTTTTTAAAACAAAGGAGTTTTTAATTAAAAAGATTTTAATATGACAGGAACAGTGGAAATATTCCATTCCCGATACTTTTAGTGCAGCCCTCGTATTGATAATTGAAGGTAAGTTTATTATTGGAAAAAGCTTGCTAAACTTTACAAGTGGACGGTAGGACTCCTTTTCTGAATCTTCTACCTGTTTCTGCTACACAATGTTTCCACTGCTGTGTTCTGGTGTGAAGGTTAAACAGGGTTATTTTTCAAAGAGTGTTTAAATTGTATATTTAAGTTCAGTTAAAGAAATTTTAACGCCAGTAGCCTAATGGCAGGGCGCGGACCGCGAACTCAAAAAGGTCGTGGGTTCGAATCCACCATTCAACTACTGACGTGAACCGCTCGTAATACAAGCAATTTAAGCTTGCCACTAGTGGTTAAGGAGGATATTAAAAATGTTTATAGTATTTTCAATATTCTTTTTTTTTAAATTATATACTGTTATTGCAGTTTTTGAAAATACGAGTAAATAAGGCTTCTATTTTTATTTGAAATTGTCCTAAATTGAATGTGATTTATGGGTAACAACTACACGTACGCGCGCTACTCTGTGTGCGATACAATTCAGAACGTTTTTGCCGACCGAGCGACCATTACGAATGTTTGCGTGCGTAGTAAAATAGTAGGCGTTAGATATTTATGAATGACTAATCAGTTAAAATAATGCGTTACCATGCATTCTGAATTTATAAGATAAAAAGAACAGAATGTATGAGGATTTTCGAGGTAACTTCGAGGTATTCCATATTAGTCCTGTAGTCCTGGTGATGACAATCCATCTGTGACATTCTTTGCTTATAGTTAGTTAGAGACAGGTTATCACTCACCAACACAGGGACTGTTTGTTTGCTTGTCATTTAAATTTTATAAACAAAGCGTAATGTATATTAGATGATCTCTAAGCGTGAGTGACGATACCTTTTTCAACTTATCTTCTACTTTCTTTTCTTTCTTCTGTTCCTTCCTCTTCTTCTTTTTAGCCTTCTTCTTATTCTTCTTCTTTTTACTTGTCTTTTCCGTTTTCGATCTTGTGTCGGTTTCCGAATCAGATGAACTGCTGCTACTGGAGCTGGACTCTGATGAAGACTTATCTGATATATCTAGAAAAGAAGAAAACCAAGTAATTCGTGCACTATTAACTTAAAAAAAGTAGAAGTACATATATGTCTTCTCCTGACAAAAAAAAACTGCTAGAGTTGATTGAATTTACAAACAAAGAACGATAAACAGAACATTTCGCAAGTTTTAAGTGACGCCTAAACTATGTTCAACTTCTTAAGACGTACTAACGCGCATATCTTTCATATCTGGATATATATCTTACACAAGAAGGAAAAAGCCTTCGTTCTCTAACCTGTAAAAATCATATTCTGGTGCGTCCAGATATGTCCACATTTGCACCTGAACCGTGTTGTTGTTGTTTGCAAATGACCTTAAATGCATAAAGCCGGCCGACAAGGCGAGTGCTACAGTCTACATGTTGGTCAAGTTTGAACGAGTGAACATACTGAATGGCCAACTAACATGTGTACACGAATTGCCGAGTGCAAGGGAGCGCCTTTGATTCGTGCAGAAATACCCGCACTGTTCCGAAGTCAGACGAGTCGTAGCGAGCAATCCCGAGTGGCGGCAAGACACGCTAAACGAACAGTATACACGTTGGTGTTCGCCAGCACTCGGCCAGCTAGGCGAGCGTCGACGAGCAATGGCGAGGTTGAAAAATGGGCTGAATACGTTGGTACTCGCCTTCGCTCAACCAACATGCATAGCCGGCTTAATATGTGTGTGCGAGTGCGTGTTCTTACAATGAGTTGAGCATGATTTTGGCTTAGTTTCTGCGTCACTTGAAAAGTACACAACGCTCCGACTCTCTTCTGTATCTCTTGACTGTCTTTGCTGGTCTGTATACCAAAATAAACCTACTTAACATTATTCTGACGTAGAAAAAAATACTTTAAACCTTGAGCTTGAATATTCATTTCAATGGAACTTTGCTTAGAAATTATTTTCACTTATTATGAGAATTTGAATGATGAAGTCAAATAAAGTATTTTCTCATTTTAAAGAATCGAAACGGGTGATATTTTCTGGCAATGTGTGGCTGCAATGCTGTGGCTGGCAACATTAGCTATGTTAGTTTTTTTTAGTTAGCAATACCAGTCATACTATGCAATATTTTAAGTATGTCCCGGAAATTATAAGCACATATTTTTGGTACGTCGCAACATCTTCATGTGTAGAATTGGGGCGATGGATTATATTACGCCGATTTTTTTAAATGTAACATTTAAAAAAAAGAAATATGGTCCTTCTGCAAAATTTTTTTAAGGGATAGGGTGGTTGCTGTGGCCCATAGACATCTACATCTATCTTCTATTAGGAACCAAAATGCAGATGCGTTATCATCCGTGAGGACTAAGATGGAGTACCTCGTTTCCAGTAAAAAGGGTCTCCGGTTCTCTACACTCACCATACGAAACACAGCAGCATTAAGCTACTATTTTACGCTGGTATAATGTGAGAGCGTGGTCCCTTCCCGGTTGAGCCGACCCATTCGTGCTACAACTATATTTCTAATATAACTGCAGCATGGCTCTACCATGTTAAAAAGTTATCACATTACAACTTACCCTTCTCCTTCTTTTCTTTTACCTCCTTCTTTTCTTCCGGCACATCTAGCACAACTGACTTGCCCGCCTCACCAACACAATATGACATCTGCAAATCAAGATATTTTTATTAAATAGACTAAAATTGAATTTACACCAAAGTAGCTTCTGCTACAATGCGTCATGAACGTAGCTAGAAAAAGGTACAGGGAGCACAGTCACTGGAAAACCTAGAAAGGTTTTCGAGTGGCACTCTCGTACTATAGTATGTGCCAAATCGATTGGGAAAAACGGACGATGCCATTGTCACGTTTCTTTTAGAACTAACTTACGTAACGCGCGTTTTGTTTATTTTAAAGGGATGAATTTGCAAAAGCTCAATATGGTGATTATATTGCTTCAAATATTTTTTTAATATGAAACTTATAAAATGAATTGCTGCGTTACTTACCGTAAATTGAAATATAAAACGTAACACATTTTTCGCGATGTACCGTAAGATTTTAGAATGTTTATAGGAACCCCAGACAATATTATTTAAGAAACAAACAAACAAAACATATGTAACTGCTGACCAAGAAGTGTGAATAATATCAATAATTAAATATTGTTATTGTCTAAATTGAGATTTTGTAAGTTACGCCTTTTGACACTCGGCTCATGTCTGAGGTCATTGTCCGTTTTTCTCAATCGATTTGGCACATACTATAGTAACAGCAGTGTTAGGTGACTCCCACTACATGGAGTGACGACGTGATGAAACATGTAGGTGGATGCAGATGACTCTCAAGACCCTACATTGTGGGCATATACGAGGAAGGCCTATTTTTACCACTGGTCTTGTGATAGGCTCCATAATATAAAACCTGTGTATGGGAGAGTATAGTGAAAAATATTAATTATGGTAACTAGTATGTTGGTGTCAGTAAACTGTTCTGGTTAATACCATAACTGTGCATGTAAGTATAATATAGAAGATGATAAACTTAATGTCATTTTAAGAATTAGTCTTTAATACAATTTAACATTTTTACCAAGTAGTGGCGGTGTAAGTTTATCCACTACGACATATTGTGCCGTAGGTGTCACAAGAGGTGACAGAGGAAAATAGACCACGAAATGGGCAGCAGCGACTTTTTAACCTATCAACCCCCTAGCGGTCTCATGAGACCGCGGCCATATTCCGTCAAATCCCTAGCGTTCTCATGAGGACGCAACCACTCACAGCACTTTAACCCATAAAAACTTATCTATAGAGACTACTTTTCTATCAAGAAGCCTGGCATTATATAATCAATATGAAATACTCCATCCTCTAGTGCAATAACAAAACTGTTATCCTATGAATATTTATTTATAATCTACGTTTATTTCGTACGCCATTTTCGCGTGAATGTTATTGTATTGATTTTTGGATTTTTCTAGTGTTTTATTAGCGTATAGTGTTTTATTATAAAATTGTAATGAAAGTTTTTGTGTGAATATAATTTATCTTTTTTACGTAAATAATTTCGATTCAATATATATTATATTGAAATAATTGTGATTTTCATGCTGCCGACATTCGCTTGGTATGTTTTTTTTGTTATCAAAATACAAGAAAATCTTTTTGTAATGAAGTAAAACCTAACTTTTGTTTAGACCACCAGATAGAGAATTTTGTATAGATTTTATAAGGCAAAACTTTTTCATAGAAAAGTAGTCTCTATATATAAGTTTTAATGGTTTTAAGTACTGTGGGTGGGTGTGGTCGTATGCGACCGCTCGGGATTTGCCGGGCGCATGCGACTGCATGGGATTTTTATGGCGCTTGAGGGGTTAATAACAAATAAAGAACTGCGGTTGCCAACTAGCCTGCTAATCGCGGCAACTACGCAAATACGTTCCAGGGGAGGCCTATGTTCAGGAATAGACCTTGACAGGCTGTTATGATAACGGTAAAAATTCTCAAAAATTATTATCTATTACTAAAAACAATATTCCGAAAGTGATTAATGACCCGGTAACAGGACGAACGACATAATTTTTGTGCGCCTTTTACGGTTTGGTCGACTACAACTATTATGATATTACTATATTTATTTTATTTTTTGCTGATGTTATTATGTTGTTACAGTTTCACGCGCTGTATCTTGTTAATATAAAGTATTTAATTTGTATCCTATCATATATTATATGCATATTTTATTAATCATTTATTATATAAGTAATTATATATGTTTTTTCGTATACTGTTTGTTCTTGCGGCAGTACACGGTAACTGGTTTCGGAGGTGAAGACGATTGCAATCCAGGGGGCCAACAGAAAATCAGCGTTAGGATTCCAACCTGACATCATGCTGAATTGGTTCCTATTTTTTGGCATCACCCTGAGGCACTAGTTTTAAGAATATATATTATGCATATTTTTTTTCCTAATTTTAACTAGCTGTTTGTTCTTAAATTGTTACCTTTTTTCTTTGTGGGGACTTATTTTTTTAGGTATAAAAAGTTTTTTTTTTTTTTTTTTTTTTTTGGGGATAAATAAAAATTAAAAATGAGGGGGGGGGGGGTGGTGGGGGGGGGGGGGTTTTGGTGGGGGGGGGGTTCTGTGTTCTGGTGCCTTGTGTGTGTCAAAAATAAATAATGTTTATTTTCTTACTATTTCTTCTGGTAATATCCTACCTTTTATAAAGAAAAACATAATACAAATATCTAGACAAATAAAATAAAATAATTAGTCTGGTTACCGGGAAAATAAAAGAAAAGGCTGTAAAATTATAAATAACGATAACCCGTACCTTTATGAATGAATGGCAACACTTGTAGCCCCACTGCCCGTCGCGCCAGTAGGATCCCCAGACAGTTGTGTGGTTATTTATAAGCACGTCCTCTTCGTATTTGCTCCTGGAATTTTTAGGAAAAAAATTCGTCACAGTGAAACAGGCCTTAAGATTGCAAAGTAGAGACAACAAAATTCCACATCTTGCAAATAAATAAGATTAGAAAATTAATGACTTTTTTCTTTTAAAGGTACATACAAAAAGCTGATACACCATTATAATAGATAGCCTTACTCAAATCAACAGAATCAGAAATTAATTCATGGGGTAGTGTATACGATTTTACAACGAAGTCCTAGAAAATATGCATGACCTATCTGTGAAACAGTTTTTAATTTTTATTATCAACCCTAGAACCCCACCGAGAGTGCTCTATCACCCTGTAGTAACTTTTGTAGATGATATTTTTCTATTTTCCCTCTAATTCGTGTAAAATATTTTATGCTAGTTGAAAATTGACTGTCATACTAGTAAATAATATTAAGAATTAACGCAGGGTGCTGTAGCACCTTTGGGTAGTAAAATACGCAAATATTTCAATTAAAATCAATTTCTTATTTTTAATATAAATATTGTAATATCTATGTTTTTGTGTTTAGAAGAGTATTTCTTTTGTTGGTATTTTATTCAGTAATATTGTGTTCGTCAGATTCAGAAGACCATCAGTCTTTAGCTAGCTTACAAGCGAGTATCAAATCATCAATCAATCAATCTTGTAAACGTGTTCAAAGTACCCACAAAAATGTATGGTGCAAACCTATACAGATGGAGTGGCGAAGCTGCACAATTTTCGGAACTTATTCTGAGGCGATATCCCAGAGGGTAATGAAGGATTTATTAAACTTTCTACATGCTTAGAAGCTTGTCTTTGTTATTTTGATGAAGATGTACGAGGACATATAGTGTATGGTGAACTCACATGATGGTGAATCACGTAAAAATTACAATAGCGACCGACAGAGTTACGATTTAAATGAAGGGGCTGGCAATATTAGATCATCGTACACGCGGGATACAATTTCTGAAAAAGAATCCCTAAAGAAAGAAAAAAATAGGCCTTTTTTTGATCCACAATATCTGCCAAATAATAAATGGCATACTCAATACGCCCAATGAGCCTTATGGACCAGCTTAAAGTTTTTTTTAAAGATTTAGATTCTGTCCATATTCAAAACAGAAAAAGTAGTTCTTATTTTTGAAACAAGTGTATAATGCCTATATGTGGAGAAAATCAGGTAAAAGTTAGTTTTAACGTGTTTAAAGCATTTGCTATTATTATTTTCTTTTTATTTCGTTTCTAAAAGAACCAATAAATACGTTATAAATTATAATACATAAAAAAGTGCATTTTTATTATAATTCTTGAAAATATGTCTCATTAAATAATAGGTAGGGTTCTAGGATTAAGCAAAAATTGTTTGATAGAGTTATTATACTACTGAAGTGTACATGATTGATAATAGCCCCTGGGAATGAGGTGATCGCTACCATGATGTTTCTTATATGAGCATCATAAATGACAAGATACAAACGTGCGAACAAAAATTTTTCACTTAAATGCTCATGAACTACCCCACAGAACCAGTGTTTCCACTTATGATTTTGGTTTTACCCCAGAACCTGTAGAAATACTTCCTAAATTATCGTAAAAAAAAATCAAATTAGCCTTATTTATTACACCTAACTTTCAATATTTTAAAGATACAAGATCATTGCAAAATTTGAATATCATTTCACAATTAAAAGTCTTGAGTTTTGCAATGAAGAAGATGTTCTCATTTTCAAATTATAATAGCACTTAGTCTCATATGAATAACGAATATGTATCTAAGTAAAATGTACCATTATTCCGATATACAGAATGAAAAACATTATCATTCTACACTTTTCTAGCTCTTTTGAACCCTATCCTCTCGATAAATCTTTAAAAAAAATACATTGGGTGGGTATAAACAGAAGAAAGAACCTAAAACCCAGTCAATTTGAAGAAACGCCTAAAGCCCTACCTATTATAAGCTAAAGCCATATCTATATATATTGGAAGATTTACCCTAAAATAGTGCAAAATATCTAATAGTTTAAACACTGCACGGATGCACGGCACGGATTGGTGCTCGCGTTGGTACTCCATAACATTTTCGCACCAAGGAGTCGGTGCCATTTTGTTTGTTCAATTACCCAGTCCATACGCAGTAGTATAATAAGTCTATGTATATGAGTGTTGTAAAGAACTGCACAACCTATTTTATATTGCATGTAAGGTAAATATGGGAAAAAGTCTTGCCAACTATCTTGCTGGTTCTTCCCAGTTCAAAAGTATTTTGCCAAATTAGTGATCATTGTAAAAAATTACTACCAATAAGAATTAGGTACCTCCTATTCTTTTTTTCCATTTTAATAAAACAAAACAAAATTCTAGGCCACGCATAAAACTTACTTGGCAAGTTGTTTCTCAGGTCCCTGTACTAGTGTTCCGTCTCGGTTGTAACGTGTGAACACTTCGCTTTGTGCCAGCAGCAGTTCCCGGGGAGGCACCTGTAGATGTTCTGCACCACCATACTTCTCTAGCACCGATTCCTTTATCTGTATAAAAAGATTGATATACAGTTATTAGTAATCAAAATAAATAAATTGATCTTTTACTATTTTAGTCGTAATTGTCTTATTTTATTTGTTTTTTGCCTGTTATTACTCTTAAGTATTTCAAGTAAGACTAAGATGACATGTTTATGTGAAGTGGTGATGCGTTCCTCACTAATAAGTTACCTTGTTTGAGGTCCACGTGAGAGAAACTTGAAAGAGTTACTCGAATTTTAACATTAAACTACCTCACTCACTCGTTCTCATCATCACATAAATAATGACAATACGAATCGTCTTGCGAACGACTCGACTTCAAGTAGATACGAGAAGTGTTATGCAGGAATATACAAATGAGTGAGGTGTTGATATTAAGAAAAAAGATTAATAAATTACAAAAAGAAAAATTGCACAAACTGTGTGCAACCATTAATCGCAAATTTTATTTCCGTCTAATAATGGTGCCTATCAGTAACAACCACAGACATCATATAAATATAACGACTGTGGTAACATTTTCTACACTCATAAAACTTTCGAAAGTAGGTGACTCTCATTGCGGGGCAAATAAAGAGAGAATGAGAGAGAATCTCGTGAGTACCTCGTGAGGTAAAATGAGGTAATCCTTCAACCTCGAATAAAATAGACGAATTATCCATTACTGATGATGAAGGTCCAGTCTTTATAATATTATACTTTTATTTTTAAATTATCTTAAACTGAATGTGATTTATAGGCTACGTTTTTGCCTACCGATCGACCCTTACGTATATGTGAGTGCGCAGTAAAATCAGTTAAATAATTCATTACCACATATTTTAAATTTAAAAGACACAATGTTTACACGTTTAACTTTTCTTCACCATTTGCCTATATTACTTATTATGAACCTTGTCTGCTGCTGAGAGCTGTCGCTTGCGCTCGTCGTACTGGCGCTGCAGCAGCTTTAGCTTGGTGGGCTCGGCCAGCAGGTGCACGATAGTTAGTTAGTTAGCTGGTACGCAGAGCGAGGGCGAGGTACCTACGTCTAGAGCTGTCGCTTGCGCTCGTCGTACTGGCGCTGCAGCAGCTTCAGCTTGGTGGGCTCGGCCAGCGGGTGCACGATAGTTAGTTAGTTCTGGTACGCGGAGCGAGGGCGAGGTACCTACGTCTAGAGCTGTCGCTTGCGCTCGTCGTACTGGCGCTGCAGCAGCTTTAGCTTGGTGGGCTCGGCCAGCAGGTGCACGATAGTTAGTTAGCTGGTACGCAGAGCGAGGGCGAGGTACCTACGTCTAGAGCTGTCGCTTGCGCTCGTCGTACTGGCGCTGCAGCAGCATTAGCTTGGTGGGCTCGGCCAGCAGGTGCACGATAGTTAGTTAGTTAGCTGGTACGCAGAGCGAGGGCGAGGTACCTACGTCTAGAGCTGTCGCTTGCGCTCGTCGTACTGGCGCTGCAGCAGCTTCAGCTTGGTGGGCTCGGCCAGCAGGTGCACGATAGTTAGTTAGTTAGCTGGTACGCGGAGCGAGGGCGAGGTACCTACGTCTAGAGCTGGCGCTTGCGCTCGTCGTACTGGCGCTGCAGCAGCTTCAGCTTGGTGGGCTCGGCCAGCAGGTGCACGATAGTTAGTTAGCTGGTACGCAGAGCGAGGGCGAGGTACCTACGTCTAGAGCTGTCGCTTGCGCTCGTCGTACTGGCGCTGCAGCAGCTTTAGCTTGGTGGGCTCGGCCAGCAGGTGCACGATAGTTAGTTAGCTGGTACGCAGAGCGAGGGCGAGGTACCTACGTCTAGAGCTGTAGTTTGCGCTCGTCGTACAGGCGCTGCAGCAGCTTTAGCTTGGTGGGCTCGGCCAGCAGGTGCACGATAGTTAGTTAGTTAGCTGGTACGCGGAGCGAGGGCGAGGTACCTACGTCTAGAGCTGTCGCTTGCGCTCGTCGTACTGGCGCTGCAGCAGCTTTAGCTTGGTGGGCTCGGCCAGCAGGTGCACGATAGTTAGTTAGTTAGCTGGTACGCGGAGCGAGGGCGAGGTACCTACGTCTAGAGCTGTCGCTTGCGCTCGTCGTACAGGCGCTACAGCAGCTTTAGCTTGGTGGGCTCGGCCAGCAGGTGCACGATAGTTAGTTAGTTAGCTGGTACGCGGAGCGAGGGCGAGGTACCTGCGTCTTGAGCTGTCGCTTGCGCTCGTCGTACTGGCGCTGCAGCAGCTGCAGCTTGGTGGGCTCGGCCAGCAGGTGCACGTCCAGGCCCCGCGAGTGCGCCTCCCAAGCGAACAACTGAGCCTCGCCATGAGCACGTGTGTCACCCGTGAACCTCACAAAGTTCTCACCCGCATACTCAGACCTGCATGATGATAATTGTTTAAATAAAAATTGATCAGTAACTAATGCTAGTAAAGTTAATTCAAACTTGGACCTGAAATGATTTTTTTTACTTATTATTAACCAGTGCTACATTACAATCACGCCTTGTGGTAACTGGTGATGAAGGATTATATAATAAATTTAACTGTCTTAGTGTAACAAAAGCCTATTCACTCTTGCCTTGAAGACAGTGCTGCGTATATTTTAAGTGATGCAAAAACAAAACCATGCTCCCCATATAGTAAGTAGACACACTCACGTACATGTATGCATTTAAAATAATGTTAAAACACGGTTTTAGGTACATATATGCACAAACTTTTATGGGCTTATAAAGAAAGAAAGAAGGAAAATGTGTGCTTGAGTTTGTATCCAAAAGTTGAGCACAGTTTCGGCTTCATTTGAAGCCTTTTCTTTCTTTGTTGGCCTGAGCAAGTATCAAGTTTAGTTAGCTATATTTTTTATATTATAAATAAAAAAAAATTTTATATAGCGTAATACTACTTCTATGTGTACGTGCGTCGGCTTGCAGTTCGAATTTAGAAAAAAAATCTTTGACTACTTAAAAATATAATAAATCATTGTACTATCAAAAAATATTAAAAAACATTATTGTAGTAAATACTTACTCAACTGCACCAGGATTTGGATTATCCCTCATTGAACGTGTCTTAGGATCATAATAAGCTGAATTTGGATCCAAATTTCTGAGGTACTTGGCCGTGTCTTCTCTAATACGTAAGTTTCGTACTGTAATCCGTTGCTTTGAGTCCACCTACACAATGCAATGTCTACTATAATATCAATGTTAACAAAGTTAGTCTTCACTTTTGAGGCACAAAACTCCTTTCGTTATATAAAATATTACATTACTTTGTTTTTATTAAGTGAAAAAAGTTATACAAATAGGTTAATAATTATATTGATCAGGGTTGCTTGAAAATTGCGATATTCACAAAGAGTGCTTAGCCTCTGAAATACCACAGCTCGCTTCTTTTATAATCCATATATTTCAAGAACAATCATCAGACACTTACCTTTGTGCCAGGCATGTCAACTTCATCTACATACTTGTCTTCATCCTCTTCTTCTTTCTCATCTCCTTCTGTAGCAGTAGGATCTAAAAATGTAAGTTCACATTTAATTAAATATCACATTGCTGAGTGTTATACGGTCACTGTTTGACATGGGCTTCCCCATCATACGGAGCATTTCCCCTAATTACCACACTATATTACTGATTGTAGTACCAGATGTTTCATACAAATCAATCCATCCACAGCAGTTCTGGATGTTTTAAGCCTGGCGTACACAAGTTGGTTATAGCACCATCAATCAAAAACCATAAGATCTTTTTTCATTTCTCATAGACCTGGTACAACCCCCTCAGGACAAAATGATGCCATTAAAACATAACTTGTAAAAAAAACCAAGTCTCGCAACTGAGTTCTTCTACCGTAAAAAGTTGTGAGATCCATGCAATACCAAGTCGGTTAATTTATTCAGTTCCTACTTAAGGGTCCTTCTGTTTTAAGTTATTACGTAATTAGCTAACCTAACAACATTTTATAATGACCATATCAATTTTAAAAGTCTTTTATGTTTTAAATATATAGATTGACTTGGCCATCGCATGACACCACAATGTATCTCACAAGTAATACATATTATATTAAATTAGATTGCTTAGTTGTTGCGAGTTGCGAGACTTGGTTTTTTTTACAAGTTATGTTTTTAATGGCATCTCATATCTTTTTGTATATAAGATAGTCCTAATTTTTATCTTTCCGGTACCTTCTACTTCTTGAGTACCAACAACGTACGTATGTACCTACACCTGTAATACATATACAAGTACACTGACTCATTCACTGCAAATGTAACTTTGTAATTCTAATTATTAATTTATATGGGATTACAATGTTATTTGTGCAGTTAGTGTATATAGTAACTGAAAATTCAGGCTTCTAGTTTAATTGACTACGAAGTTATAGGGGGTCGAAAATATCCTGAATTGCTTCGAGAAAAGATGGTACGGCCGTGCCGCTTTTTTGCTCGACTTGGCGGGGGCACTGCCGTGCCCCCAGATGTGATGGATTTTCTTACATACCGTAGGGAATTAAATACGAACTACTACAATAACTAATTTTACTAGGTGCTAGGTACTCTTATTACATCTTGAAGTACATTAGAGCTAGCGCGCACTACGACTTTTTCCCGCGCGATTATTTTATTGCAGAAATGCAACGTATGAGTTAGTAAGACAGTGCGCGCACATGCGAGTGAAAAATCGCAGCGATATTAAAATTGTGATTTGTCACATTTTGACGCGACTACTCGCGACGCGATTGTCGTGAAAATAAAATGCAGCGTATGAAATTGTATGGTCCCGCGCGCACTGCGATCGTAAATACGCGCACTCGAGCCGGCCGGCGCTTCATTCATTTTCTGTCCTTTCAACAGTAAAGATGTCGGCGCCTGCATCTCCAATGGAGTCTCCATCTCCAAACGACACAAAGATAGACGTGGAACATTTAATAATCAGAGTACAAGAAAGACCACCTTTGTGGAATAAACATTCCAAAGAATATAGTGATAGAAATTTGAAAACGCGTTTATGGCAGGAAGTATGCGAAAATGTTATACAGAACTGGGCTGAACTAAGCAACCAAAATAAAAAAAACACGGTAAGATTTATTATATTTTATTATATTGCCATGGAATAGATCCACTGGATAAAGTGAAGTAGTTTCCAAAATAATCTCGTATTTCAATACAATTAACTGTAGGTCGCGCAGACGTGGGATCCATATTTCTTAGATCACATCCATATAATTCGTCTTTGAATCGTATTCCATCGTATTTCCGTACAAAATTGTGTAGGATACAACATGCTTTGACTAATTTTTTAGTCTAATGATCGATTCAAGATACGCCATTTATTTGTTAAAATTCCAAAGGTGCATTCTACCATTCTTCTTGCTCTTGTCAGCCGGTAATTAAACACTCTCTGTTTAATTGATAAATTCCGTATGGGATATGGTCGCATGATATGTTTAGAGAGTGCAAATGCTTCATCTCCAACAAAAACAAATGGCATTTTAGGTCCATCTGTATCATTTGGTAAATTTCTTGGTTGAGGTATATATAACAGGTCATTTTCCAATTTCTTTGCGAAATTGGTTTGCTTAAAAATTGTAGAATCACTGCTGCTTCCATATGCACCGATATTTATCATAATAAATGAATAATTCGAATCAGCTACAGCCATCAAAACGATAGAGTTATATTGTTTATAATTAAAAAACTCTGAGCCTGCTCCATTTGGTTTCTCCAGTCTAATATGTTTTCCATCCACCGCGCCCAAGCAACTAGGAAAGTTTGTTCTTTTATAAAATCCCTCAGCAATTTTTAACCAATCATTTTCCTTCGGTTCACGCAGCTTTTCACATGTATCTTCTACTATTTCACGAATTGTGTTAGCTCCTAATAAATATTCGTAATAAAAAGAGTAAAAACTGTTTCCCGATGCAAGATATCTGAAAAAAAAAAGAAAAATAGTAGAAATTAAGAGTATTTATAGTATTTGGGGTGGGTGGGATCTATCTCATAGCGGTCCACTCCGGGCAACATCTGTTGGCGGCTAAACGATCCCACCAGCGGTGGTAGGCTCCGCAAGGGGCCGCCTGGCTTGCGACCAACATGCCCATCTACAATAAAAATATAAAAAAAACGCTTTGAGATTGCGCTGTGTACGCAATAGACGAATTCGGTCAAAAATTTTCATTTATTTTATAGGTGCTGATATACAGAGAAAGTGGAAGAACTTGAAGGACTGTTTTTCTAGAGAGTTAGGTGCGCAAAAAAAAAGTGAGTCGGTTCAATCTGGTAAGAAGAAACGAAAGTACATTTTCTTTGATCAACTATCATTCTTGATACCTATGAATCTGGAGTCCAAGATTCATAGGTACATACCTATGAGAATGTGCAAATTCGGAAACTCAATCGGACGAGGATAATAGCCAACAGAAGCAGGATTCCAGAAAAGCTATATACCAACGTAAGACAGGTGCTCAAGGACGAAAAGAAAATACTGATGAAGAGGAACTGTTGAATATTTTACGTAAGAAACAAATTCTTGACGAGGATGTTAGTTTTGCAGAGATGTTGATTCCAATGTTACGGAAACTAAATGAGGATCAAAAATTTTATGCAAAAATCGAAATTTTAAATGCCATGGATAGGGCAAAAAAATATCTTCCGCGGCCTTTATACCCCGGATCAATGCAAACTGCTTCTCAGAATGTATTTCCTGGACCAAATACTGGTATGCATACCGTGCAACCTACATACCCCGTATCAATGCAAAATACTTTCCAACCTGTATATTCCACACCAATGCTAAATCTTCCACAGTTTATACACTCCGGATCAGCTAATAAAATTCTGGTAACTATTCCTCCACCGACATACATGAATACCAGTGCCACACATATTAATTCCGAGCCGGGAACATCCTCGTCTAATTTTGTTAATCCATGAAATATTGTGATCAGCACGAAGAAACTCTCTGCAAAAAAACCGTTGATTGAAAAGAATTTCAATGAATTCAATACGAGCAATGACTATTATGAACGATTTGGACAAGATTTGCAGGCTTCTGAATCCGAGATTTCCCAAGACTCTGATCATTACTTTGACGTGACAATGTCGACGCTTTAATAAATTTTATAGGTACTTATTAACTTAATATACTAAATAATTATAATATATTTGTTTGTTTTACTTACCTGAGGGTGACTGACAGTCTTTCTTCAGCTGGTATTGCATTTCGCCATCTAGTATTTTTGTATTCAATATGAGGTCCAACAATTCTCAGTAATCTGTCAAATGTTTGAATTTTCATTCTATAATAGCCAAAGAATTTTTTGGGATACATCCGAAGTTCATGGTATTTCTGATAAAAGAAACCTTTGATAATTCTATCCGCTGTAAAAGGATGAGTCCAGTATTGACGAATTTTTTTTTCCGATCCTCCGAAGTAGTAAATAAAGACAAGCAACTTGTACGGAATCCATGGTGTAACTGAGCAAAGATCACAATTTTTTTATCGCAGTGCGCGCACCGCACGCTTTGCGATTTTTTACAGCGTGATTTTGAAATTGTGTCGCAAAAAAGAAAAATCATGGTGCGCGCTAGGCCTAAGATTATAAAAACATTAAAGGTTAATTGTTTTTATGTCCTCTATAATGTTGTGGTGATGCAAGAATATCTACTACCCCATAACATCCCTTGGGCTTCGAAAGAGGGGATAGAGAGTAACTGAAACATGGGATGGACAGCAACATCTTCCTGATAACAACTCAAAATAACAAAAAGCTGCTCTTGGCAACCCACCTGTCCAGGGCGGCAAACATGGTAATATTCCCCCTATGAGACTATCTATGGAGAGGCCTATTTTTGTGGTGGACTTTAATAGGATGTCATGAATAATGCTATCAATGCATCTTTTAGCTTCTAGAATATAATATATTGCATACCTTGTTCTAATTTTTTAGCTCTTAGTTCCCTTTTGGCATCCTCAACTTTTTGATACTCCTCAATAATGGCTTTATGCTGTTCTGGGTCATAACCATTCCATCTGTCACGTTTACCATCATAGCTTAGATTCAGGTTTGGTTGGTTAAATTCATCTGGTGCTATAGCAGCATTGGTGAATTTGGCACCTATCTGTAAGAAAAATAAATAATATTAGTATATTGAAAAAGCACTATTGCAATATGGTGCCGGATCAAAAGAATTTACTATTCCCATTTCATTCAGTTACTGTCTCTCTGAAAAATGTCAGTTTCCAATAGATATACCTACCCATTTTTGCTGCCAAATAGCTGTGTCTGTACTGCTGTTTCAAGGTCTGAAGGGCTTAAAGAGCCAGTATATTTACCATTAAACCTCAGAAGTGACAACACATAAGTAGCCTCTTTGTATGAAGTTGACAACACGTGTCCATGGGCTACAACAGCCAATTACAATTACCCATCTGGTGGACTGTTAGTTTGTTTGACACTTCATTGTTACAAAAAAAACAAGTTAGATGGTGTCCCCACATGAAGTTCTAGAGTAAACTAGAGGTAAAATACCCAGACCTGCTGAAAGGACTAACCTCAAAGATGCAAGATATCGGGTATTGCAATTAACAATCTGCTCACCAGTTTTGGTATAATATTTATGCTTTATTTAAAAAAAAATCTTCTTACTTTTCTTGGTCTCTCTAAGCAATCTTTCTTTTTATGTGTCATAGCTCCACAGTTTTCACATGCACCTTTTCTGTACTTTGTTGCTAGTTTTGTCTGAAAAATAATTCACAAATATATATTATTAATGATTTCATAATTTTATCTCAATATTAGTGAATTGAATTAATTTATTTACATAAATAGGGGATGTATTTACACCCTGATTTATCATTAGCATTTTGATTTATAGTTGTTTTTATATGTTTTGGTAATTTTCTTAGAGTTTGCAATATTAATACAAATATTGATGGGGATTATAAATATATCATTTAGAGATTGTATACTTACAGTGTCAACTCCTTTATTGTAGTAAGTGTCAAGTTTAGTAAACTGTCCCTCTCTATCAGCTTGTGGACGTTGATGTTTGAGAGTAGGACCTGATGTACCATAGTACCATGGAGCTGAAGAAATGTACTGTGGAATATGAGGGTTGATATCCTTGCCTGAAAACAGTGAATATGTCATTGTTCACTATTAATATGTTAATTATTTATGTAAAAGTTATACTGATGACAATGCAGTCACTTTAGCACAGCAAATTCCTGTTATAAAATGCTTTTGTACTGAAACAAAATGAAATAACTTTAATACCAGTTTCATCGACAGCCGCAGGTGCAGTACCAGCCTTTCGAGCCTCTTCTAACTCCTTAGCTTTTCTCCAGTCTTCCCTAGATTTCTTTTTTGGCTCTTCTTCCTCGTCACCAGCATCATCTTTATTTCGCAATATTTGTGATACCGCTGCACGAACATTTGAAGTCATCTTGTTGATACAATGAATGTATTATTAGTAAAAATATTGTAGGATGTCTAGGAACTATGAAAACAGAAACAAAATATCTGCGATCTAAATCAAAACAAAGATTTACAAATCATACTCAAGCTGAATGATAGCTGACAGGTGTTATTTAGAAGTGCTCGATATAAATCGATATATCATAAAATAACGATATATACATTCGATATATTGAATCGATCCAATATTATCGAATCATCTCATATCGATACAAATATCGATATATTTCAACCAAAATATCGTACAAAATTAAAAGTACACCCTTCCCGCAATCACTCTGAACATAATTTCTTAATATCTAGATGAATTTATAGAAAATAAATTCAGAGTTGTTTTAGGAAATTAAAAGTCCAATATATGTAGTACTTTTTAGAGGTGGGTAACGATAATCATTACGTTAACCATGCATAATATCCTCAGTACAGTTAGTTTTTCAGATGAGTAATATCTTTATAAGAGGGCTCCAGTTAGTAGATTTAACGAAAATCCATTAGAAGTGTGAACCGATTACAAAGTGCAATACCCGAAGTTGTACAATATAGCATACAAATATTTAACCATGGTTGCCAGCTCAGCGCCACCTGAAAGACTTTTCTCAAAAGCTGCACAGGTGTTAACCCAGCAGAGAAGCAAAAAACGCGTAAATAAAATTATGTTTTTACAAGGTTTAGATAAGAAATATTGGGACATATAAAAATAAAGCCTGTTTTTACTTATTAACTCATATTAAACTGTTCGTCTTTCGTTTTTCAAATAAAAAAAAAATCGATATATCGAAAATATGGATATATTTTATCGATATATCTAAAACATGAATATATTTCATCGATATATCGAAAAGTATCGATACAACATTGCGATATATTTAAACAGTGGTAGAGCCAAGCGGCTTCTTTGCTATTGCACGTATGGGCCGGCTCAAACCGGGGTGGTACCACGACCTCACAGAATACCGGCGTGAAGTGTAAGCTCTGCTTTCACGTTTCGTCTGGTGAGTGCAGGTGACCGGAGGCCCAAATCCCCCCCCCCCATCAACATGGTAGTGGAATTAAATGATGATACACTACCCCAGGAGGGTACCAGCACCCCTGGAGAATCCCTTGCTGAGCATCCACGACCATGCCGTGCCCTGCCACGCTATCCGTGAATTTCTGCAATATCAGGGGACTTCACTCTAACCTAAACGCCGTCCACTATCAACTCGAGACGGCGAGGCCGGCTCTGCTCTTTCTGACCGAGACGCAGGTGTTCTCTCCGGCTGATGTCTCGTATCTCTCCTACCCGGGGTACAAACTGGAACACTCCTTTGTGCCTCGGGCTGGAGTTTACGTTTACGTCAGAGAGGACATCTGTTCTCGGCGCCTCGGCAGTCTTGACGGTTCGGACCTGTCCATCCTTTGGCTACGCGTAGACAGCGACGACCATCCGCGCGTCTACGGGTGCCTCTATAGGTCCCATAGCGGTAATGCCAAAACAGACCGACTCTTCGACCACGTCCAAATGGCTACAGATTCGCTGCTACAGCAGATCCCCTCCGCAGAGATCGTGATCCTCGGCGACTTTAACGCCCATCACGCCGAATGGCTTGGTTCACGTTTAACCGATCATGCGGGGAGATCTGTTCATGATCTTGCCTTGGCATATGGTCTGACAGAACTGGTTATTCCGCCTACGCGGATTCCAGATGTGGAGGATCATGCACCTTCCCTGTTGGACCTTCTGCTGACCTCTCACTCGGATGGATATCAGATTTCCGTTGACGACCCTTTAGGCTCCTCGGACCATTGTCTTGTCCGGAGTGTGGTGCCACTCACGCTGAAATCGCAGTTGCATTCTGCAGGCTGCCGTCGTGTTTGGCACTATAGGTCAGCCGATTGGGATGGGATACGGTCTTTATTTGCATCCTACCCTTGGGGGCGGGTTTGCTTCTCGCCGGACGATCCCAACGTTGTTGCTTCTGTCGCTAACTTCAGGGTATAGAACTTTTTGTTCCTTCCTCTGTGGTGCCCATTGGAGGCAAATCTCAGCCATGGTTTGTTCGCACCTGTAAAATAGCATCATGCTATAAGCAGAAGTGCTACCAAGCCTGCGCTGACGCATCAACGTCCCCGGATGTAAATACCAGCGCTCTAAAAAAGAAGTATAATTCCGCCTCTAGGCCCTTCAAAAGAGTTATTGCCAAAGCAAAGTCAGAGCACATAGGCAGAATTGGCGAGAAACTTGTTCGCCTTCCTTCTAGAACCAGTGCATTCTGGTCTCTCGCCAAGGCTGTCCAGGGGAATTTCTGTTAGCCATCTCTTCCATCTCTGCACAGAGAGGACGACTCACTGGCCCATACCGCAAAGGAGAAAGCCGATCTGCTGGGCTTTTTCTTTGCGCCCTACTCGACTCTCGATGACGGGGGGAGTACGCCGCCGACCATCCCGCGGTGTGAGTGCTTCATGCTGGAAGTGCAGTTCACACAGCGCTCGGTTCGCAAAGCACTCCTCTCCCTGGACATCCACAAGTCGAGTGGGCCTGACGGAATCCCCCTAATTGTGCTGAGGACGTGTGCTCCAGAGTTGGCACCGGTTTTAACGAGTCTTTTCTGGTACTTCTACTCCCTAGACGTAGTCCCAAAATCATGGAAGACGGCTTTCGTCCACCCAATCCCTAAAAAAGGTGACCGCCGGAGTCCATTGTAAACTGCCAGCTCATGAGGTATCTTGAGGATCACCAGCTGATTAGTGATCGCCAATACGGTTTTCGCCGTTGTCGGTCAGCTGGTAATCTTCTGGTCTACCTAACTCACAGATGGACGGAGGCAGTAGAGTCCAAGGGGAGGCATCGGCCGTTAGTTTGGACATTGCGAAGGCCTTCGATCGGGTTTAGCACAAAGCGCTTCTATCGAAGCTCCCTTCCTATGCCGGCGGCAATTTTTTGGCGGATTGTGTTGAAGTTTTGGCTTTCTGGGTGGTATCTCCTTCTTATAAGGCGCAGATTCGGCCGCACATGGAATTCTGTTCCCATCTTTGGGCTGGAGCTCCCCAGTACCAGCTCCTTCCACTTGACCGCATCCAGCGCAGAGCGACTTGAATCGTCGATGACCGAGTGCTTTCCGATCGGCTCGATTTACTGGCGCTGCGAAGAGATGTTGCATCTCTTTGCATTTTCTTTCGCATATACTATGGGGAGTGCTCTGAGGAATTAGTCGGATTAATCCCAGCCGCCAAATTTCGTAAACACACTACGCGGCAAACGTCCCGATACCATCCACACCATCTGGATACTTGGTGGTCCACCACTGTACGTTTCAAAAGGAGTTTTCTTCCGCGTACGACCTCTCTGTGGACCGACACTACCTGGGGACCTTCAAGAAAAGAACTTACTCCTTTCTAAAGGGCCGGCAACGCACCTGCAATTCCCCTGGTGTTGCGGTTGATCATGGGTGGCGGTAGTCACTTAACATCAGGTGAGCCGCATGCTCGTTTGCCCCCTCTTCTATAAAAAAATACTATATCGAAAAAAAAAGTTTTTTGAACATCCGTGTGTTTTGATATGACAGATGACAATTTGACGGTTACCACGTCAGTGTTGCAAAGTGTAGAGTTGTAGTAAAGTTTTATAGAATTTTCCGTAGCATTAAAAGTTTTAAAAGCCTACTGCTAGGAATAGCTGAAGTTATTAAAAAATATTATCATCAGCATAAGAAATCAGATTACCGTTAGTAGGTGTAACGTAGGTGAACTCTATATGAGGAAATCAGTTGGTCAAAGAACGCTACCATGTGGAGCTCCGTTAGTATATATATATATATATATATATATATATATATATATATATATATTGCCAGTAGCTGTGGTTTGATCACGATTTGAAAACACTCAATTGTTTATCGCTTAAGTCTATAGACTCCAGCTTATTTGGTAGAATAGAAACGTATTAATATTTATTTTGTCTGACTAAATTAATAGCCACGAAGTTAATTACTACGTGAACAACATCAAAGGTTGACTTTGCCAGACGAAATCCAAAATGGTTATCCAGAAGTAATTTGCAATTTTCAAAACAAGGCAACAATTTTAAGTTATTAAGGTTTTTCCAGATGCCTGAAGGTAATTTGTAAGATCCTCATCACCAACTTTATGAATCGGAAAAACTATATATATTTTTTTAAATATTTAGAAAAGACTCCTACTTGTACACAAAGATTATTATTATTATTGTTTAATATAAATTTATATGGAGGGACTAGATAATAATAATCTAGATCCATATAAGGGAACATACCCATACTACGTGACCTATTTTTCAGGATTTTTCAACCCCTCCCTCCCATCGGCGACCAGTCGTAGTCACAAACTATTATGAGTACTAGCGTAGTCGTAGTGTAAGTTAAGACCCTCTTCCCTCCCCTTCAGTTTACACGTAGTAATTTATAAACGTGATTTTTGATCATTTCGCAGACAAAAAATGAAAATAAAATAATTTTGCTCATAGTCGTCTTTATTGCATAAGCTTGCTTGCATACATACTTATAATTACTAGCGAATTAAATATTATGAAAAAGAACGACATTCGTAAAAATATATAGCTATACATTTAGTGTAAAATATGTAACTTGCAATAACTTAATTTACGAACACAAAAATTATTTTCTGTTTAACCACATTAACATTCATCTCATACGTCTTCATCAAATACCTTTCCAGCATCAATCCACTTGGATACACCGTTGATTAGAGGGGCAGTAGTATCAGGAGTTCTTCAAACTTGGTTATTTCCACTTCATCGATGGCCTTGACGTCTAATCATACCACGCTTTCTTCCAAAACAAATAAAACTTCATGTTGCCTCCTGGAGAGAACCTGCAGAGGTCGCACGCACAAACTGACTAATAAATAGTGTCTGTTTTCAATCAACTGACGTCTCAGCATATGTACATAAGCGCCACCAACTGTGACTTTAGAACGCGCTAGACACTGCGCGCTAAATTTAAATATAGATCGAAAAATCATGAGATTTCTTTCGATGAAATCGACTACGTGGCAAAAACCTAAGCCAACCCGCTCCTGTAGCTGACCGTAGTATTTTAACAACTCCCTCCTCCCCCCCTCCCCTAAACAAGTCACGTAGTATGGGTACATTCCCTAAGTTGTTATAATACATTGCGTAACTTAAATACTAATGTTAGTTCCTTAAATACCTACAATAATTAGTGGACGATTTATTTATTATATGTTTATATTTATGTAATTGATAATTAAGATAATAATTAATGTTATTTCTAAACACACTAATTATAATTGAAATTGTTATTTTATTAAAAATTAATTTTCATATTGCCAGGTGATAGTGATAAACAAATATTTCTATGCCTTTGTAGGCGAAACATAGTGTTACTTACCTTTTCCACCAAGTTTGTAACTTTTTAGCTATGTTTTACAAATGAATTATTTGATTTGATTTGAAATATGTATATTCTCTTTTTAACAGATCGTTCCAATAATTAAGCATATGCCCGTCACATCATTCGGCAAACATGTTCATAATACTGTTGCGGCCGCCACGCATTCTGCTCAACAGTGAGTACACTCTTTTACGCATTATTGCGAAGAAGTCATCTATCTGTTCGTGCTTCTGCAAACATCCCTGATGCGCTACAAAAGCGAGGCAGCCCCAACCGGGTCCTAAAAATGTTATTATATAAAACACGAAGGTCACTGTAAGCGCCCTTTGTATACGTTGTCCATAAGCCGCATGCGTAAAAAGATTGGCGGTAGGCTTTAAAGAGTGTAGTCTTGACTTCTTTACAGCACTGTGCAAACCTACAACATATTTCTATGGACCGACAGTGCCCTTCGCTCCCTCTCGATGTCTATATCATCTTTACAATTTTCAATAATGTAGTGGCCTAGATATTTAAACTCTACTCTGCCTAGGGCAGTATCATTAAGCAAAACAGGAGGCATATTCTTTGGACACTTTCCAGCTCTAAATACCATAAATTGGCTTTTCTTAACATTGTATACTAAACCATGTATAACAGCATAATCCTCACAAACACGTAACAATTTTCTGAGAGCACTAACAGACGGGGCCAGCAGCACCGTATTATCATCTGCGTAACTTAAATTGTTTAAGCATACTCCGTCTACACAGCATCCGATATACATGCTGCTCAACTCACCGATTAAGTCATTAATGTACAGGCTGAACAGGTTTGGTGAGCTTAAACCCCCTTGTTTATTACCCCCATATTCTAGCCTGTACGGATCAGAAATTGTATCTGCCCATTTGACATTATTTATTTGATTGCCTCATTCGATGCTGTGACTGCCATGTTCGAGGTTCGAGTATTGGTACAGCCCAATACTCGCACCTCGAACATGGTAACAAGTTTAGCAGACATCTCGGTTTTCCTCAACTTACTCCACAATATTTCATAGGACACCATATCGAAGGCTTTTGACAAGTCTAGAAACAGGCATACATAGGTGTTTTTCTGTCCGTGTAGTACACAACAACGGTTCGCATAAGGATCAATAATGCGCTCTCCGTTGAAAACCCAGTTTGGAAATCGAATTGAGCGTCGTGCATAATGTCTTTTTGTAACTTGTTAGGCAAATGTACGCGTTAATGTTTCTTTCTTAATTATTAGTTATATTTTATATTAATTAGGTTAGAAATGACGACATAGTTGCGTTACAACAGCAAATACCTAATTAGTTTTGAATCGGAACTCGCCGTGGATGTGATAAGGTGAGAATATTATTGTTTTGGCCCTTCATTGTCCGCCCTGCGGTGCAAAGAAACGAAGTTAGAGCTGCACAGATTCCGGCGTAATCTCTCTTTTGTACTTTACTATTAGCAGATATTAATTAGGGTTTGGTCATGGCAGGAAGATCTCCCGCCGGGCAAAGTATCTAAACTAGGGAGCTAGCTACGCTTCATGTGGTGTTATGGAACTTGATTATTATAAGAAAATTTCGATAGCATAATTCGGGCTTCGCGTCTTTACCTGTTGCTCAGATTAGACTTCAGGTCAGTTGTCGAATAAAGTGCTGGTGCCAGGAATTGCCATGTAGTCTGCAGTGATTCGAGAAGAAGGTGAGAACTTGTGAGTGCCGTAAAATACAAGCAAACAGTAAGGCTCAGAGCCGTACCAAGCACTGTAGCGCAGAGAATAGCTTGAAGAAACGGGAAGTGTTATTCCAATTCTGCGAAGAAACTTGTAAAGATAAGGTTGGCTTACAGAAGCTCATCACTGCAGTCATTTTTGCTCGGAAACAAATGGAAGAGGTTCCAACATCGCACAACCAGACGCTTTGGCTATCACTATTCCTTCTCTGTCAAATTTTTTGCGTGCGTGCGTTGGCGCCGTTTTGTGTTACTAGTGATGAGAATTGCCTGAACTGTAAACTATGATGATTTCTTAAATTTACGCGAACACTACACATTGAATAAAACTAAATTTTACTAAACTCAATTTATCGCATTTATTTAACTGATTTTACTTATTTTTAATTCCCGACGTTTCGGGTGCTTTACAGCACCCATGGTTACGGGGGTGGGGGGGGGGGGAGTGACTGACGAAACGTCGGGAATTAAAAATAAGTAAAATCAGTTAAATAAACACGATAAAATCCGTAAATTTAGTTTTATTCAATCTGTAAACTATGATTTGAATATATTGGTACTACGATTTCCTATCTGCCTGCCATGATTGGTAATCAAACTATTAAGGAATTGTCCCTATATGGAAGCTACCGTCATGAATTGATTTATTAGGTGATTAATTTTAAATTATACTTTAAATATGTACGTGTACATACATTATTCATCATTACAGCCCTTTATAAGTCCACTGCTGAACTTAGTCCTCCCCCATGAAATGCCACAAAGCATGGTCCTGAGACACCTACATCCATCGACTTCCTGCGCATCTTGGCAGGCCGTTACTCCATCTAGTAGGGGGTCGCCCTACACTTTAACTAGACTATACAATGAAAACGCCGAAAAAAGCTTGAAATTGAGATTTCAAAGGTTGCAAATTGTGCGTCGAGATAACAACTTTGACCGTGGGAGGAGAAGGGGAGATCACTTGCAACGCAACACTCCGTATAGTAGTTCGGAGCTTGTTATGCAGTCGTAGGTAAACTTCCATAGCGTGATTCAGGTACTCCCACGGTTAACGGTATACCTGAACCTACAGACGGCGAAAATTATAAAAGTATAGGTATTTATAGAGCCGTAGTAGCTCTGGGGCCGGCTGGCACTGTAAATTTCACAGTACATAAGTACCGTTCCGTTCGATTACCGTTAGCGCCAATGAAATTGTAATTGCAATTTAATGTACTAATCAAAATAACTCTGCAATGGATAAGAGAAGGGGAAGGGGAGGAAGTGAATCCAGTGATGCAGCAGATGAGCTGGCCCGAAGAGGATCAGCTCTGGCCACTATAGAGCCGGAACCAAACATACTAATCCTCTATGGTAACATTCATTCACCGGTACATAGAAACTATTCAACACACTCAGCTTTGGAAAAGTCTAGTAGACTGTAGACAAGCTAGGGAGGCCCTGCCTGAAATTAACAGCCATTTAAGCAAAGTTCTAATGAGATTGAACAAGCCACAGACCAGGATAGTAACAAGTGCTATCACAGGACATGCTTTTTATTACAAACATTTATTTACCATAGGTGTTACATACAGTCACCTGTCCAGGGAATGTATGGGGAAGGAAGAAACGGCGGCCCACGTTTTGCTGTCATGTCCGGAGGTCGCTGCATACAGAGTTAAACATCTCGGCACGCCGGGATCACTCCCTGGGTTCTGACGTGGACTTCCTTGCCCTAAGACCCTCTCAGAAATGCGGGGAGGCCTGTGCCCAGCAGCAGGACGTATATAGGCTGTAACTTTACTTTACTTTTACTACATAAACCTGTATTAGGGGGATAAGTCGCTCGCGTCCGTAGGCTTTGACCACCTAATCCTAGGCCCACCCTACATGTGTCCCCCGGGTGGTGCTAAATGAGCGACAAGCCGATAGCACAGACTCGGCTCCTCGCCGTGGTAGCGGCGTTAAATATACCACCCCATTCGCACCATGAGGAATCAAATTAAAGAAATGGCCCCGAGTTCCCGGCGCCCCTTTGATGGGGCAGGGGTGCGAAGAATCTCCGGGAGGAAAACCGGCGACGAGGCTCGCCACCCGTCACGTTCTGTCTCCCGGAGGGGCGAAAAGTGGATTGCAGAGGCCCGTCTGGCTACGTTGAATGTATGTGGAGCAATGAATGATAAAATGGATGAAGTATGCGAGGTGATGTATGATAGAGGAATAGATTTGTTATGTGTAAATGAGACGAAACGGAAGGGGAAGGATGTCACTACACATGGCATGTATACCGCATACTGGTCTGGTGTAGAGGGGGCGCGGGTAGGTATCATCCTATCAGAAAGAATAGTGCAATGTGTGAAAGAGTATGAATGTGTAAGCCCAAGACTGCTATGGATACGATTGAAAGTGGGCTTAAAGAAGTTATTTGTGCTAGGGGTCTACGCCCCAGACATGTCTAAGCCCACTCATATCCGAGAGCAGTTTTGGGAAATGGTAAGGATGGTATTAATGAAATGTAAGGGAAATTAAAATGTTGTTATGCTAGGAGAATTTAATGGAAGAGTTGGGGTGAGGAGGCTTGGTTATGAAAGGATATTGGGAACGTTTGGTGATGAAAGTATAAATGAGAATGGTGAAAGCCTCCTCACTGTATGTATGGAAAAGAATCTTTTTGTGACGAACACTTTCTTTCGCCACAAGAGGATTCACATGTACACTTGGGAAAGAGGTGATGATAGAAGCATGATAGATTTCATAATTGTGGATGAAAGATTGAGGGGCGCAGTGGTGGATACAAGGGTTTACCGGGGGTCAAACGTAGGAACGGATCATTTTTTGGTTTTATGCCGAATTAATGGTCTATTCAGGCAATGGCGCCATCGGTCATCTGTGTCTACCACTGCGTTACAGCGTATTAGAACAGAAAGATTACAAGATGAAGGTGAGAAAAACAAGTTTAAATGTAGACTGAAAGAAAACGTAAGTGGTTTGGATGAATTATGTATGAATGAGTTAGACTTGGAGAATGTATGGCAAAATGTTAAGAAAGGTTTAGTAGATGCAGCTACCGAAGTATGTGGTGTTAGTAAAAGAAAGAATGAAAGGAAAAATAATACGTTATGGTGGGATGATGAGATACGTACGGAAGTTGAAGCAAAGAAGAGAGCATGGCTAGATTTACTAGCAACTAAGGCTGGTAATTCTAGTGGTACGAATGAGAATGATATTAGAATGAAAGAAAAAAGGCAGTCTTTAGACATCTAAATAAAAGAGTAAAAGAAGTAGTTGAAAGGAAAAAGCAAGAAAGAACGGATAAGAATGATAGAAGAATATCGGATAACTTCCAGGCAAATATTAAAATGTTCTGGAAACTCGTAAGAACTGCCAGGGGATGTTCAAAACAGCCAATAATGAATGCTATAAGAGATGAGAATGGCTATATTCTGAATGATGAAGTTTTGAGTTTAAAGAGATGGAAGGAATATTTTGAAAGCATGTTTATGAGCGAGGAGACAACGTATGAACTGAATGAAATAGGAACTCCGAAAGAAGAGGAAGGAGGTAGCGAGATAAGTATAGATGAAATAATTAAAGCAATGAAAAGCATGAAAGCAGGTAAGGCTGCCGGATATGATAGAGTTTCACTCGAAATGCTAAGGGCTGGAGAGGAAGTGGTGGCAGGCCTGCTGCACACCTTGTTTAATTTATGCTGGGAACTGAAGCGGGTACCGGGAGACTGGTGCAAAGCCGTGATAGTCCCAGTATATAAGGGAAAAGGGTCGCAGCAGGACTGTAAAAACTACCGCGGTATCAGCCTTCTTAGCATCGTGGGAAAACTGTATGCCAAGGTACTAATTGAAAGGGTCATGAAAGAAACCGATGGAAAAATTTGGGATGTGCAAGCGGGATTTAGAAAGGGAATGGGATGTACAGATCAAGTCTTCTCCATGCGCATGATCGCGGAGAAGTTTTTGGCCAAAAACCAAAAGTTTTTTGTGCGTTCATGAACTTGGAGAAGGCCTATGATAGAGCGGATAGGAATGTGCTATGGCAAACACTGAACTCATTTGGGTTGAGCGCTGGCTTGATACAGGCATTGGAATCTCTTTATAGGGACTCTAGTGCTTGTGTTAGGATCAACGGGGTCTACTCGGACTGGTTTGGCATCCATAAAGGTGTCAGACAGGGCTGTGTGGCTTCCCCGTGGTTGTTCAACCTATTTATGGACAGTTGTTTGCAAAATTTGAAAGTTGAAGAATGCGGATTAAGAATGGGTGAGTTAACCATCAAATGCCTTTTGTACGCCGATGATCAAGTTATTCTTGCGTCGTCGGCGGCTGAGTTGCAAATGATGGTTACATTAATGAACAGATCATTAAAAGAAAGGGGTATGAAAGTGAACGCAAGTAAGACGAAAATTATGGTTTTTGAAAGAGATGAAAGTAAAACAATATGTGAAATAAGAATAGAAGGGGAGTTGATCAAGCAAGTAGATGAGTTTGTATATTTGGGTTGCGTATTTAGCAGGGATGGGAGATATGATAGGGATATAGAACTACGAGTGAACGCAGGAAACAGAGTAAATGGGGCCCTGCACTCTATTGTGAAGAGTCAAAATGTGTCAAAAAAGGCACGTATGGCAATTCACAATGCTTTGTTGGTCCCTACTTTAACGTATGGTAGTGAAAGTTGGGTATGGCAGAAGAAGCACGAGAGTAGAATAAATGCAGTAGAAATGCGGTCGTTAAGGAGTATGTTAGGGCTAAATCTGAATGACAGATGAAAAAATGAAAAATTGTGTGATAAGAGAAGAGTGTGGTTTGCAAGATGATGTTGTGACCAGGATTAAGAAAGGAATGCTTCGGTGGTTTGGTCATGTGGAAAGAATGGTTGAGGAAAGAGTGACAAAGAAACTTTATGTTGCAGAAGTGAATGGCAGAGTCGGAAAGGGACGTCCTAGGCGAAAATTTATCGACCAAATTGGCGATTTATTGAAAACTGGCCAAATTAGGAGTACCCTTAACCGACGAGCATGCATGCGTAGGTGTATGGATGTGAAGGAGGCGAGAGAGGTGTGTCAGGATCGTGCCAAATGGAAGTCTGTAGTCTCTGCCTACCCTTCTGGGTGACAGGCGTGAGTGTTTATGTATGTATGTATGTATATGTAAACCTGTATTCTATATTTAAAACTTTGGCATTAATATTATTATTAGATTGAAAATCCTACTATTTACTAAGGAGTAAGGGGTAATGTCCCCAGTCTAGTAAGTCAATGGTCATGAAATCATTTTAGCTTCACAGACACATATAACAATTTCCAATTCACATTCATTAATTCGGGCCGGGCCAAAAAAATCAGTTATTGAGTTCTTCCATTAACAAATTTTCAGTAGCTGCCCAGAGTTGGGAAGTTGGCGAGATCTCACCCCGTGCCTCGGAAAGCATGTAAAGCTGTTGGTCCTGAGCCTGATCTCTCTCTGGTTATTTCAGTTTACCGTCCCATTAGACCATGAGAGTGAGGGAATAGAGAGTACACCTGTGGTTGTGCATACACTTGGGCACTATAATGCTCTCCTTCGCCAATGGCTAGTCTACCTAGATAATTGTCGCTGTGACCGAAATTTGGTCTAGAGGAAATTATTATTATTGATCCACTATTTACGTAGAGGATGGACAATAACTGGAGATTTATTATGCGTCACCAATCAAAAAACTATGCAAAGAACGAAAGAATAAACACTGAGGAAAATTGCATGTTGGAGCGCTTTTTCATTATGATAATGCCCCTGCCCATTGATCTGATGTTGCAGGCAATGCCATCCAAAGTGCTTGGTTTCAGTTGATGTGGCACTCACCAAATTCTCCAGACCTAGCTAGTGGTTTTCACCCTTTTACTCACTTCAAAAGGCACTTGCATTGTATAAAATTGGACAGCGACAATGAGGTGATGTACTGTAGATACTATAAGAGAATATAAATTTACATATACTTGTCCCAGTTATACTGCATTAGAAAAATCTTATTAACCAACCTAGTAATTATAACTGAGCAATTGGTAAAGTTTACAATTTCAACACTACATTAATGACTAACATGACATTGACAGGATTATTACAACCCATAAAATGATGATATTTGTAACTAACCATTATAGAGTACAAGTAACCATGGTTAAGGGGAATATTAGTAATGTTTATAGCGTTGTTCATATTCTTTTTTTTTTAATAAAAAAAATTGTGGAATAAGGATAGAACTTTAACTGCTTGGTTTGAAGTTAGAAGCAACTGTACAATTTTTACCTGCCATGGAGACAACTGTTTACAATTGAATACAAACACATGCATAACTAATTAATTTAATATTTACAAATGCAGATAATTAAGTTTCAGATTTCTACTAATTGATATTTATCTAGATTACATATTAGATAGATTACAGTCTCATGTTTTTAAGGTCAAATTTAATTTACTAACTAAAAATGTATACATTATTACTCCTTAGAAAAACTTACTCATTTTACAATTTAGATACAGTTGTAAATAATTTATTAATATTTACTCTACATACATTATTTTCAACAAGTAATAATGTTTACTGACAACAGGATTCTAAACATAAGGATTCCAGTTGCTGCCATCTTCTGGATGAAGACTGTTTGTAATAAGAAGAATTACATCAACAATCCACCAAATTCCTAAACCACCCAATGTGAGCAACTTGCCCACAGCCGTTCCTGTTTGACCAAGGCAGAATCTATCCATTCCTAAAAATCCTAGTAATATGCTGTATATTAAAGTTGTTGTGAAATAGTGTCCAGAATATCTCACACACGGGAATCCATCCCGAAGAAAGCTGCGTGTGCCAAAACATTCGATACCATCTAACACTTTACACTGAACTTTTGTCCTCTCGACTTTTTCATATCTCACTCCACCGAATTTTACACAACCATGACCCACTGCAGCTTTGGCCGATTCGTTTCCTTTGTGATCTACTGGTTCATCACAGTCCAAAAATTCCAAAGGCAAAAAATTGCATTTAACGAGTGGTCCCAAAGGGCGATATGGTTCTTTAGTATAAGGATCACTTTCGGATACCGTTAAAGGTATCAATATGAACACTGATAATATTAAAACACCGTTTATTTTTGTTTGATATAACATCTTAAAATTGAAATGCCATAACCTTCAGATCTTCAGAAATCAAAAATAGTAGTTGTTTGAAAACAAAAAACATCATAGAACATAGATTAATAAAAATAATCATTGAACCATAGATATAGAAGTAACTTCTTCTTTGATATAAGAAAAATCATAGATAAATCTATGAGAAAAATAGGTACATTTTTCTTTGCTTAAACTTCTCAGAGTAATTACTAGCATAGAAAGAGTCGTAAAATATGAACAAAATTCTTATAGCTGAAGTCTTTATACATATGACGTTTAACATAGTACAAAATAAGACAGCTTTATGGCCGTAGACAGAGAAACCTATCTTTGTCCTGTCGTTGTTTCTCTGTCTACGTTTATGGCTTTATTATTCTCACCTTCTTTCTTTTACGAGGTGGTTGCCGTTTTTCCATTCCATAGACACCTCTATTGATGTGACATTAGCAAAAGAAAAAACCTTGCCGTTAAATTCATATATGACTTAGTAAAATTAAGGAATTTTATTAATCCGGTTCGCAATACTTACTTATATCAACGAAAGCTTATGGAAGCTTCATCTGACATTTTACAATAAAACGTTGTTGAATAATGCAGAATTTCGTACTATCGTTGTATGATTTAAAATATATCGTGAAGAGTTCATAATACTTCAACTCATCCAATATATTTCTGCCAACTTATCCTTAGACTTAGTATGGGTTTCACAAGGAATAATAACTGTGTTTCTTTAATCGACATAGATTGGGTTTAGGCATGTCGATCTAAAATCGATTAATCGAAAAATCGATTCTTTGGAGCAAAATAATCGATTTTTTAGATCGATTCGGAGCACCGCATCGATTCACTGAATCGATCCAAAAACCTCTCGAATCGGACCGATTCATCTGATTCTAGAACCAGCGATAAAGTTCCCAAACTGGTTGGGGTAAGATACCGCAGTTTTTTAATTTTTTGCTGTTGGGGGACGCAAAAACAACCGATCTTACTTGGTTGATAATTTGAACGCAATATACAACACGTAACATAATTAACACACTTTGAAAAAGTAGTTTGTTCAGAATTGTTTACTGAATCGATTCCTATCATTTTTAATATAGGTAATTTTTTATCCCAAAAATAATTAAAACTACGTAAATTACAGTCACACTAAATCTGTACAGTCAAACAAATTGAAATGGACCGTAACTTAAGGCAATAAGACTTTTAAGAGTGTAGTTTTATTTGTGTTATTACTAATTCTGTCAATCAATAAAAATAAAGAAAAATGTACTTTATTTCAAGCACGTTAAAGTCTTTGCGTTCGTGGATTTGTACTGTGACCGCAACATTCTTCCGGAATTAGTATAACTAATTTGATAAATAATCAGTGCATAAAAATGTTTAACTAAAATTCAGCGTATGTAGGTATTATGATTATAACATAATATACTAATTGGGGTGTCTGAGGGTGTGCGTTAATTACGTTACATATTGTATATTTGAATAAAATAAATATTTATGAACGCATCCAACAATATCGAAAAGTTGTCATTTCATTTTCATTTCTAAATTTCTAATTCTATTCCTACTTGTGGAATGTTGGTCTAACTTAATCTGTTTTGTGAACAAAACTACATATACATACTACAATTTAATATTATAACTGTGTAACCTGTTTGAACTGTGAACTTGCGAATTTACTTTATTATCAAAAACATACATAGTGTGAGCTATAAGTACAGACGGAGTACTTTCTATTTATCTAGATGCTGTAAATAAATATTATATGTTGAAGTTTATAGAGGTTTATAGTAAGGAAATAACCAGTATTGTATTCATGTAGCATTCATTTCAATTTGATAAATAGTGAGTTAATGGATTGAAACAGATTGATCGAGAAATGTACGTTGCAATTTGCCCTTTTGTTAAAGTATTGTTGTTGTTTTTAGCCAATCACTTTGTAAAAAAGGGATCGAATGGCGAAACACCCCTGAAACAAGCATTTCAAGCTTACCAGGAGAGTTTAAAAGGAATATTAGTAATTTTAATTAATAAGATTACTAATATTTCAATTTCAAAAAATATTAAAATTCAATTAAAGAAAAAATCGCAAATTCTTGAAATTTCATGTTTGAATATGTCGCGATTAATCGAAAATCGATCTTTTAATCCTCGATTTAATCGATAATCGATTCTAGTATCTTCGATTTGAATCAATTCAGGGATCGATTTTTTAAGAGTGAATCGACATGCCTAATTGGGTTACGGAACATACACAGAGGGCACTGCTACGACAGTTTTATTTATAGAATAAGGGTGCCAAACTAGCACAAAGTCCACCCGATAGTAAGTGGATGTTGTGGCCCACAAACATCTACATTTATCCCAGATTAAAAATAAAATGCAGATGTGTTGACAAGGTCTAAGATGGAATGCCTCGTTTCCAGTAAAAAGGGTCACCGGTTCTCTGCTCTCAACACAAACGCCTTAAGCTGCTATTTTACGCTGATATTCTGTAAGAGTGTGGTCCTACCTCAGTCGAGCCAATCCATTCGTGCTACAACTGTTATAGCTGCAGCGTAGGTTTACCACGTAAAAAAGTATAGTGATATAACAGCGGCACGGCTGCGGTCAACCTTCTCTTTTATAGCTAGATAGTAACTGTCAATAAATCGATTACGAAAGCATTACACGTTCTCTCTACTCCCTCAAGATATTATTCATCATTCATGAATTAAATATAGCCAATCAAAAGTCCACTGCCGAACGTAGGGGGAATATTTGCCATAGTTCCCTCTCTTAGCAAGTGGTTTGGCAACCGTAATTTTTTATTATTTTGAGTTGTTATCACGAAGATACTGTTGCCTATCTCACTTTTCATTTCTCTCTGTCGTCTTATACGATACTCACGGGATGGTATGGGTCTTAGATCTTCTCAGTCATAATATATATTATTTGGTAGGAGATAGTGAATCATTTTTCACTGCCGCTACACATCATTATCAAGACCCTGCCTTACCTTCATGATTTAAAAATATTTTCATCCAAGCAGATAAAGCTTTGTTAAATATAATCGATGGTATATATTTTTCACTAAGCAAGTGGTAAGTCTACATAAATAAAAATTAATTAATGCATGTGTGAAAGACCATCACTTAAGAAAGGCTGGAGAGATTTCGATGAATACTCACACGTTTTTAAAAAATAAGCGTGAAAAATGAGCACACAGTCCATCTAATGGTGTATGCTATGGCCCATAGACATCTACATTTTTATCCTCGATTAAGTATCAAAACGCAGATGCGTTGTCACCCCTAAAGACTAAGATGAAATGCCTCGTATCCAGTAAATAAGGGTCTCCGGATCTCTACACTTACCGTATGAAACACAGCAGCATTAAGTTGCTATTTTACGCTGGTATTCTGTGAGAGCTTGGTCCTCGAGGAGACCCCTTGATGCTACAACCATAATATAACTTCACGTCGCTCTACCACGTATGAAAACTTACAATTGTACCCGTTAAATGGCATTGTTATCTAGGTCTAGGAAACAGTCGTGAAAATCTGGGGCGGATCGTTAGTCAGCATATAAAATTGGGATTACAAATGGGATTCAACTAGCTCATGTACCATGTGTCTGTCAAGACAGTATTGATACCTCCCTAATTATTAGTTTTTAGTGTTTGCGAAACGAATATTGGAAATGTAATATAATAATCATCATCACTTGATTTAGAAAACAATTTACTTGATCGTTCGAATAATAATAAGTCTAGTCCTATTTTTTTTATATATTTTTAGGCATATAAAATAATAAAAATAAATAACTAAACAAAAACTAGTATATCGATGTCGATTGTAGCTAACATTGCGAACGAAATCACTATAAAATAAAGACGTAATACCTTGTAAAATAACGTCACGCGTAATACTACCACAATAAGGATATCATTATTTTAGTAAATCAGAACATACGAGTTTACTTACTCTCATATTTAGCATAGTATAAAGAGACCAAAGATGATCACTTGACATTTTTATTTCCACGCTTGAATTTTAGGCAACATCTTTCAATAGATTTGTCTATTTTTGCCTCATTTGAAAATTAAATAAAAAAAGGCCAGAGAAGTATATTGACCAAATTTATGTTGAATTGTAGGCTCTCTCTATGCATATGTATGTATGTAATTACACTAAGTTAAACTTATCTATGATATTTGATGGATTATTTTTTAATTTTCATAGCCTTGATCACAAACTAATAAGAGTACTATCGTGGCCTTGATCAAAGCTTGGTGTGGTAGAACCTATTTTATAGGACCTATCTGACCTAGTTAAAAGACCCTTTATCTATAAATCCAATTATGAAATACGTTCATAGAAAATTGTTTATATTTAGATGGATTCGATTCGAGCTTCTTAAAAGGGGAACGTAAAAGAAAAGAGAACACTGTGTTATTTAAACATGTTTTTATTTTTTTATTTTGCCTTAAAATTATTTAAAGCTTTTAATTGCATCTAAGGCAACACTTTGTTCTCTATCCAGTACTACATTTGTACCTTTCAATATTTTATTTATAGTAAATAATAATGCACCAATTAAACACTGTTAATCTTAAAGTTAATGCTTGAACTTGTTCAAAAACTGCATCCTTAAGCAGTTCGCAGTTTAAAAAGTCAATCAAATAATTGTATTTGATGAGAGTTTTATGTTATTTTATAATATCACTCTGTCGATATTTTGTTTTTTAGTATTTGTTTGCTTCTTGTGTTACTATCCCAAAATTACATCACCTTTTTTTACTCATAAACTAAAACCAAGCTATTTCTGTGATCTTGTGTAATGCCTGTAAACTTAGCACAATGCGGTGACAGCTTATTTGTCTGTATGATGAACCGTTTCTACCTTGAATAAGAAGACTAAGTTATTTACCTCCCTCAAATACTCAATGTTGCATTTTCTACCGATAATTGGAATTTTGATGTTTTTATATAATGTCTACTAAACTATGAGATGTCATGTCATTAATTCAATTTATAATTGCTCAACTACAGAAAGTTGGGTCACCCACCCAATGTCCGCCCGCTTGGGAAGGTGTTGCGATTTACACCCCAGAGTCCAGATGAATTTAGAATAATCAAAGGATACATGATTGAGATAACCGACAAAATATCAGCCATGTCCTGATACTGTTATACCCCGAAAGAGGAGAAGCCCACAAAAGTAGGCATCCGGGGGTTGCCAGTTGATACCAATATCGATGGAGTAGGTCCGGACATTAGGATTCCCAATAACTGCGTGAAGGCAATCTCCCACCCCGTAGAGGCAGACCGGTGGCTCTACTTTGCGCAATTAGACCGCTTGAGCCTGGAGCAGCTAAACGAACTCTACAAAGTCGACGTTCTCCTTTACATGAGAGGAGTTGTCATAAACTGGCAAGAACGGCGGAACCGGCCCAGTACTAACACTGCCAGGCTCTTGGACATGCATCCTATAATTGCTTCAGGCCAGTGAAGTGCGTCAGTTGTGCTGGGGAACACATCGTCAGCAAATGCCCTCGGAGTAGAGACGAGGAGCCCAAATTCGCAAATTGCGCTAAAAATCACACGGCCAATGATCACCGCAACCCAGTTCCGAGGAGAATTGTTCGGAAGCAGGGGATCACACTTCTGGGCTAACTTCTGGAAGCCCCGAAGAAGATCTCACAGAGTCGCCCAAGAACTGTAGAGATATAGGAAGACGGGTGGGCAACCATTAAAGAGAAGGGTAGACCACCCAGTGTCGAAAATATCAGAAAATATAACCCGTTCTACAACTAAAGTGCGCTATACCTAAAGAAGAAATACTCAAGCTCAGCCGAGACCAGAGCCAACCATTGAACACAGATTACCAACAGCTGACCACAAAATAGCCGATGTCATTCGAAAACTTGTAGGCATCGGTATTGAGTTCGGCAGCCAGGTCCTTGGCGACATTCAGGCCGGGACAGACCCAATTACTGCAATTAAGTAAGCTCTGGCGTAGCAATTTGCTCGTCATTAGAGAGGCGAGTAACCTGCGTCTTCTCTACTGAACCTCGGATGAGATCAGTCAGTACAGTCACGCAACAACAGAACATTCAAATAATCTTGCTGAGAACGATTAAGTTGAGACCATCCACGCAGCTGAATCTGTTAATTATCACATATACAGGCGGGACGCGGTCCATCCTCAGGGAATCGCCTATAGAGGTTCTAGTGAAGTGAGACATCGAACTAGACCTGCCAGACTACCAATCGATATGCTCTATTGGCATAAAAATGGATCTTTGCAGTATACCGCCCGTCAGGAACTCTATTCTGCTCCTAAGACATCCGGTAATGGAAGGCGTAGCACCTACCATCGCCATGAGGGACATAAATACGAAACATCTGGCCTGGGGATCCTGAGTGATCAACTCAGTGGGTCATGAGCTCTACTACGACGCCGATAATAATGGCTTCGAAGTTTTAGGTCCCGAAGAACCAACGCACGTCCCTACGGACCACCGTAAATGTCCGGATGTATTGGACATCGTACTCTCTAGGAACGTCAACTGCCCGGTAGTGGGTGAGTACGACTTGACTTCTCAGGACCTCCCCTTTTTGATCACCCTTTCCCTCAAGGTGGTGACTACGCTGCCCAGGGCTTTTAAAACCAAGATCAACTGGAGGCACTACGAACGACATCTGCAGGAGAGGCCTCCAGTACACATGTGGTGGCGCCGCAAGCGAAACACACCGAAGCCTAAATCACGCTATCAAAATTCCGAATCATAAACAGTATATATAGAACATCTCCGTACTATCACACGAAGTGTCGGCCGCTCCCCGGGCAAAATACCTTGCCCGGCGGGAGATCTCCCCTTTTCCCTCCACGGCCACACACACACCGATTTTTAACTTAGCGGTCGACGTGGAGACCGCTGCAACGAGAATAACAAAAACGATCAAAGAAGCGCTCCAGGCGGCCTTGAAGAGCTGTCGCAGGAGATACGCGTGCAGCTCATTCACAATAGAGTGCTGAGAAACCTATGGGCGCGCACTCAGCTCCTTAGACTAAAAACGATACTGAACCAACTGACGGATGAACTATCGGTCGCAATCCAGTCCCACAGAGGATACGCCTGGGAGTGGTGCATCTGAAAAGCGGACTAACAAGATACGTTACTCTACAAGTTGAGCTAACAGTTAACCAATATCAGACACCCTGTCTGCCCGCTGACTCACAACGCGGCCGATCATTACTACGAGGCCAAAAGTAGAGCCGATATCCTAGTAGAGCACTTCGAGGAGCAATTTATGCCAAACCCAGCAAGTGCAATAAAACATTAGTAGAGATAGGTCGACTCTACAATGAAATAATGCGGACTTCCCACTTCCCGGAGGACTGGAAAATCGGCAAAGTTTTTATTCTGCCGAAACTCAGGATTATCAGGCGTAGAGCAGTCAACTACAGACCGATTACGCCTAACTGAGCTGCTAGAAAGATTATTGCTAAGAGTCCGCCCGTGCATACAACTTCTAGCGGAACAACACGGCATAATTTTTTGCAGATAGGAAGTTCTACGTCTGGGTGTGAGGCCGAAACCGCAGCGAATCCCATAAGAGCCGACGTGTCACAGGGCAGCTGTCTGTCGTCGAACCTGTACGCTGCTTACACCAATGACATCACTACCCTGACAGAAAATCTGCGCGATTGGGAGGATGATGTAGAGCTGGCTCTATATGCGAACGGTAGCGCCCACTTCACATCGTCTAGGAGAGCCCAAATCGCCGCTGCCAGGATACAGCGTCTGCTGGACCTGCTGCCACCTTGGCTGGACGAGTATAGGATGGCCATCAATGTTGGTAAGATGACCGCTCTGCTCACCTACTGCTTCAGGAGCTTACTACCACCACTGACGCTCAGAGGCGATCGCGCACCAGAAGGCCGTGACCTAGACCCTGACCTAGAACTAGACCTCTTGGACGCCTGAGCGAAAGGATGATGCGCATGACCGCGCACGTCGACATCGTCATCCGCAACACCAGAGGTGCGCGGGCGATACTACGTCGCGTTCTGGTATCCCAGTTAACGCTGAAGACAAAGCTGAAACTCTACAAGCTCCATATAAGATCGAAGCTAACATACGCTGCTCTGACCTGGTACGCACTCTTGAGCGTTCAACAGAGGCAGCGGTTGCAGGTCCAGCAGAATCTATCTCTACGGACCATCGTCGGTGTAGGTCACTATGTCCGGAATGACGTTATTGCGGCCTACTTAAAGATGGAGTGCATCAAAGACTTTGTGGCACGGCTGGTGCTCGGTATGTCTGACCGCTCGATAACGGGCCACACGTGCATCTACAAGATCTAACATTCTTCTATGCTCGACCCCCGGGCAGGCGACCCCTACCAAGAGAACTCCTCTCTACATAGATTAGAGAGTCAAGTAACAAGCACGAATGTCACTGATTTACCAGGCCTGACCAAAGCCTATTGATACTTACTTGAATTGATACCAATTAGCGGCGAACGGAGGTAAAAATCTTTAAAAAAAAAACGAAAAACCCCGTTCGCCGTTGAACCTTACAATGCTATGACTGGCTCCCAGGACCGGTACATAGTCGTGTGCCGCGAGGAGATTCCGGGCAATAGGGGCTGCTCCGAGACCCGAGACTTGCAGTGCAACTATTCACATCAGGGATCAAAGATAGTTTCGATAACAAATCAAGAAATAATAGTGAATAATAATGTACAAAAATTAAGTGTAAATTATCGCATTTCCCATGGGGATTATTAATAGTAAAATTGTTTCAAATTGCTTCCTGTGTTTATCCTAATCGTAGGGTATGAAAATACAACCCACATAGGCACATACGATAGGCGTTAAGACCAGGACCGATACAAGCGGGGCCCGTAATCTTTGTAGTTCATCCCTTTTTTTAAGAAACTTGGGATTGTGTATGGAATTGATCATCTACAAGGGTCACGCATGTTACCATCTTTAGACACGCCCACCTCGTTGTCCGAAGCAAGCATGGTGTGGTGCTGGTCTGTGACCTCGGAGGCGCAAGACCCGTACTAGGCTCATTCACAGAGTTACATACTACTCGCAAATATCGTTCACTAATAGTCGCTTTCAAAATTAATGCTCATTATAACTAATGTTTGTAGATGATGATGATGATGATAGATCTATGAAAAATCTGTAAATATTTATAATTAGGTAAAGTTAAAGTAAAGTAAAGTTACAGCCTATATACGAGGGCGGCACTGAAAATTTCGTAAGTAACACAACATTACTATTTAAAAATTTATTTATTGCTTTTCGAAGTATTCTCCGCGAAATTTGACACATTTTTCCATACGATGTACGATGGAACCAATAATTGAAGCAACCATTCCATTCGGAAGTTGGGGTCTCCAAAATGGCCGTTTTGTAAGCGTCCACAGCATAGAAATCATTAGGGCTTAGGTCGGGTCTGTACGGCGGATAGTCTAATAATTCTATGTTATCTTGCTCTAAAAACTCTTTTTGTTCTGTGTGCGGTGTGAGAACTCGCATTGTCGTGATGGAGGATGATGCGGCAGTTGCAGTTCTCTTTACGGAGTTCAGAAACGACCTGTGGCAAACAAATGCTAGCATACCATTCTGCATTAACCGTTCTTTGTCCCTCAAGAGGAATAGTCGTAACATGCCCGGTTTTGGAGACAAACGTGGCCACCATTTTTTTTGCAACACTCCGTGAACGAACAATTTTTGTTGGCTTTAACTCATTTTCGAACACCCAAACTTGTGACTGGTTTTTTGTTTCGGGTTCGTACGCGTATATTCAGGATTCGTCACCTGATACGATGTTGTATTCAGCATTTGAGGATCCTGCGTGGAATCTTTCGAGAGTTCTGACGCACCAAGTAACGCGAGCCGCTTTTTGCTCTTCACAGAGCGAATGCGGTATCCATCGGGAAAACAGCTTTTTTACACCTAATTGTTCATGGAAGATTATTTGTATTTAACTTATGCCAATGTCTAAAGTTGCCTGAATTTCGCGGTATGTCACGTGTCGATCTTTCTCAATCAGCTTACGTACAGCATCAACGTTTTCTTGGGTGACTGCAGTTTTTGGACGACATTGACGGGGATCATCACTGAGCTTGACACGTCCACGTTGGAATTCAGCAAACCAGCGATAAATTGTGGTTTTGGATGGGGCTTCATCACCAAATGCAGAAATCATCCGGTCAACACACTGTTTTTATGTTAAACCACTTCGAAATTCATAATAAATTATCGCTCTTGAATTTTCTCGAGTCAATTCCATTTTCTCAACGACTAAACAAGTTTGACAAAACGTTGTGACAAGACCGAGAATCTTTTTTTAAATAAATAAATGGTATTCGATTTTTAAAACCAAGGAATTTTCAATTAAAAAGATTTTAATATGACTGGAACAGTGGAAATATTCCATTCCCGATACTTTTAGTGCAGCCTATGTACATCCCACTGCTGGGAACAGGCCTCCACTCATTTCTGAGAGGGTTTTATGGCAAGGAAATGTCCGCCGCGCTGCCCCAGTGCTTGTTGGCGAACTTCACATGTCTTCGAAATATTTTTTTTCTTATTTCTCAGACATGCAGGTTTCCTCATGATGTTTTTATTTATAATTAGGTAATTACAAATAACTTCGAGTTTAGTTATATAAACGAACTCTTGCCAAGATATGATTTTAGAGGGATGTTACCTTTTTCTACATGTAATGGAAATCTAATTAACATACACATATAATTGTGGACGATTTAAGTCCATTAATGGAATAGCAGTTCGTTTTAGTTGGTTTTAAATCGTCGGACTTGCAATGTTTGCTACAAATATGTTTCGACATGCAATCACACATTGTGACGCTTTTTAATTGGTACATGTGACAGGTTTTCATTCCCGACTAATTCCACCCATTGCATGCATCTGAAAAATACTAAAAATAAAATAAAATTTAAAAAATTTTAATGAACAAATAGAACGTAATCAGTCCCGATTGATAATATAGTTTCTAGGTATAACCACCTATTACCACAAGTAACTACGTAGTTGGCCCACCACAAGTTGTAAGCGCGACCGCTGATCATGAGGTCACGTGTTTTCAGAAGCATCCTGGAGTCAGGAAGTTTTCTTTTATATAATAGGGTGATAAACGAGCACACAGTCCACCTGATGGCAAGTGATTGCTGCGGCCCATAAACATCTACATCTATCCTCGATTACAAATCAAAATGCAGATGCGTTGTCACCCGTGAGGACTAAGATGGAATGTCTCGTTTCTAGTAAAAAGGGTCTGTGGTTCTCTACACTCACCATATGAAACACAGTAGCATTAAGCTACTATTTTACGCTGGTATTCAATGAGTTGGCTGTGTTATGGACGCCACACACGGTCAGTTAAAATGATCAGTTAAACTGACGTACATCCAAAAACTGACCGTGACTGTGGAATCTTAAGTTGAAATTTTCAACTAACGACAACCCACGAATTTTTTCGGTCGCACTGTCAGTTGAAACTGCTCAGTCGAACTGACGTAAATCCAAAATTTGATCGTGAGTGCGAAATCTTAAGTTGAAATTTTTAACTGATGGCACTCTACGAAGTTTTTCGGGCGCGTCGTAATCCGCTGGCTTCAGTTCATTTTAATTACTGGTAAGTACCTACTTTCTTAGTAGCTACATACATTATTTCTATGCTAATTAGATTTTTTATTATTTTATATATTTAGAGAATTTTGTTTGACGGAGGATGAAGACTAAGGTGACTGAGATGATGTCACCTTCCTTATGATTGACTCAGAAGATGGGTATAGGATCTTAGTGATGGTACGTAGAACCATCCCGTTTCTTTTCAACTCATTTTCAAATAGATTCATGAGGACCTAGATGACTACGATGATATCACCTAGTTGATGGTGGACTCCGAAGGTGGGTATAGGATCTCAGTGGCGCCACTAGATATGACGATCGTGTTTGAACTCATTTGAAAGGGCACATAAAGACCTAGGTGGCTATTATGATCTCACCTTTCTGATGGTGCAATACGAAGGTTGACATAGGATTTCAGTGACGCCCCTAGGATCGTGTTTGAACTCATTTCAATGGGCACATAAAGACCTAGGTGATTATTATCATCTCACTTTTCTGAAGGTGCAATACGAAGGTGGATATAGGATCTCAGTGACGCCACTAGATAGGACAATCGTGTTCGACCTCATTTGAAAGGGCTCATAAAGACCTATGTGACTGTTATGATCTCACTATTCTGATGGTGCGATTTAAAGGTATGTATAGGATCTCAATGTCGGCACTATTTTTAAATTTTTATTATTATTAATTTATAGGAGTCACGTAATTTTATCTGTTACACTTCTAAAAATTTTATGCCCCCAAAGGGGGAGAAAAGTTAAGAATAATAAAGAAAACTAAACTAAATATAGTGTACCTATATGTGTTATGTAACTTAATACAATACGAAAAATTTATTATTTTATAAAACTCAACATATTTGATTATCAAACAAATCAAATAATTATATTATTAATTCTAGTTTCTTAAGATTCTGCAAACGGAGCCTGATGTTTGTGGGATCCGCGACTCAAAAGTTTTAAGAATCGTACAGCGCAAAATGATGCTTTACGACGAATTATTCAATTATTATCTTTTAATACAACTATCGAAGAATTAGAAAGGCGAATGAAAACCTAATGGGTTTTATAGAACCATTTTTAACCAGTATAAAAAGTCTTCAAGGAACATTAACACTTTAACGCCGTTCAATGGTATTGAAATGACGTGGAGCGTTCAAGTGTATCCAACTTTATCGCGTTAAATTTAAAGCAATACTTGCTGCGTATATAGGCATTGACGTTTCCCGTTAGTGTAGCACCAGCATTAGCGCGTTCGCTCGATGCTCGACGCAGGGGCGGGGTGACACCTATGGTCGCGCGTGGTCGCGCGGTGGGCTAAGCGTTAAAATATGAATATCGGCAGTCGATATTTTTTTCAATAAAAAGTTTTAATTTTTTTATTTTGTCTCGTAAATCATTTAATCTACTACTACCAATATCAATACCAGTACCAATCTTCTGTACTTTATTTTATGCTATTAATTTTTCCCCAGTGCATTTATTTGCTTATTATCTTAAAAAGAAACGTAATTTTGAATAGTATATCTCTGTGGTATTAAAAATTACTATAACCTACGAAACTTATAACTACTGTACTTTACTGTATGTTTTGGCGGGACTTGACCGTCGACGGATTTTTGCTTTTGTTTTATCGCTTAAAAAATGGTTTGAAGTAGATTTTGATTCGTAAAAGTGTTGTGGTTTTGTGATTTAAGTGTCTGCGCGTGTAAACTAATAATTTACACGCGCAGACACCTAAAACGTCGAAACAAGTGATTTGATGTTAATATAAACCTCAAGTTATTTTGATCGGTTAGGCGTCTTATGAACTGGAGTTAATGTCGTCATCGACTGTCTCCTGGGTAGACAGTACAATCAAATACTTGATTTCTTCAGCTACATCTGTGCTTGTAAACATATTTAACAGCAGAACATATAAAAGAACGAGTATTTTTGAAAACTATTACGGAAAAATATTGGTACACATAATCGTTTAATTTAAATTAAACAATTATTAAAAGGAACTATAATCTAATATTTTCATACATTTATAATTTAATTTGCTTAATAAATATAATAAATGAACTAAACTAAAATAACTTACGGGTTTTTTTTTAAATAAATCCGGTATATTAATTTTTTTTCGATTTATAAAACTCCGATATTGACTTACTGTATATTAACTTACGATACATAAAACTCCAACATTGACATATTTATAATTATAGATATATAAAAAATATGATATTTTAAAAAAATATCGCAGTCCTAGTTTGTACTGATCATTTGGAATGATCAGTTGAACTGACCGTGTGTGTGGAAATTTCTTTGGCTTAAATCAGTTCGAACTGATATCAATTCGACTGATGACTTTAACTGACCGTGCGTGGCCACCATTACACCTCCGTGCCTCTTAAAGCACGGAAAACTGTTGGTCCTACGAGCCTACGACTGATCTCTCTACGGTTGTTTCGGATTGCCTTTCCATCGAACTATCAGAGTAAGGAAATAGAGTGTATTATTATTTGCGCATACAACCGTTTACTACATAAAATGGCTAGTGTCTGGTGATACTGACGTTTGTGATCGAAATTGGGTTTAGAGGACGTTACTACAAAATATAGGTCTAAAAATGTATTCATCCGTTAAATATCATATTACAATTGAAGTTTAAATCATCACATACGTTTGGTCGTCTAAGAGAAATTTTGCTATGTCTTTACTTGTTATTATTTTTTTCGTTTCTAACACTGTCTAATGTGCAAGTTTTATAACTGCATACTTGATTTTTAACAATTCTTTAAAAGGACAACGAACTCCTTTCGCAAAATTAATAACAATCTGTACGGGTTACCGCACAATACTTAATAAAGTATGCATTACTCATTATTTTAGGTCACTTAGAAACAATCATTCATCATCATCATCATTACAGCCCTTCACAAGTCCACTGCTGAACATAGGCCTCCCCCAAGTAATGCCACAAAGCACGGTCCTGAGCCACCTGCATCCATCGACTTCCTGCATGTCTTACCAGGTCGTCACTCCATCTAGTGGGGGGTCGCCCTACACTACGCCTACCGGTACGAGGCTGCCACTCGAGAACCTTTCTTCCCCATCGGTTATCGGTTCTTCGAGCTATATGGCCGGCCCATTGCCACTTCAGCTTACTAATCCGTTGGGCTATGTCGGTCACTCTGGTTTTACTGCGGATATCCTCATTTCTGAGTCTATCACGCAGAGAAACTCCGAGCATAGCCCTCTCCATAGCTCGCTGAGCGACCTTAAGCGTCCTCATACGGCCAGCAGTGAAGGACCACGTCTCAGATCCGTAAGTCATCACTGGCAACACGCACTGGTTGTACAATCTAGTTTTTAGAGATTGAGGTATACCTGACGAAAAGATATGCCGTAATTTACCGAACGCTGCCCAGCCGAGTTGAATCCGTCGATTGACCTCTCGGTCGAAGTTGGACTTACCTAGTCGGACTATTTGTCCCAGGTAAACGTACTCGTCAACAACTTCGAGCATAGTGCTCCCAACAACTACCGGCATAGGTGTGACATGGACATTGAACATGATCTTTGTTTTGTCCATGTTCATCTTAAGACCTATCCGTTGGGAGGCACTATTGAGGTCATTGAGCATAGTGCTTAAGTCCTCCAGCGATTCTGCCATAAGGACTATATCGTCGGCAAATCGAAGGTGAGTGATGTACTCGCCATTGATGTCAATACCGTATCCTTTCCAGTCCAGTAGCTCGAAAACGTCTTCCAATGCAGCGGTGAAGAGTTTCAGGGATATAACGTCACCCTGTCTTACACCTCTCTGCAGTTGGATAGGTTTCGAGCTCTGGTTCTGTACTCGGATAGCCATCGTAGCCCTACTGTACAAACACTTCAGCACTTCGATATACCGACAGTCAACTTGGCACCGCTGAAGGGACTGTAGCACCGCCCAAATTTCGACGGAATCAAAGGCTTTCTCATAGTCCACATACGCCAGGCAAAGTGGCAGATTGTACTCTTCAGTCTTCTGTACAATCTGCCGCAGGGTATGTATGTGGTCTATGGTACTGAAGCCTTTTCGGAAACCGGCTTGTTCGGGAGGCTGGAAGTCGTCAAGTCTGCGTGCGAGACGATTCGTAATGACTCTCGAAAACAGCACGTAGACGCGGCTCAGAAGGGAAATCGGTCTGTAGTTCTTTAAGAGAGCGTTGTCGCCTTTCTTAAAGAACAAGACCACCGCACTTCTGCTCCACGCCTCTGGAGTAGTGCCACCATAGAGGACGGAATTGAAGAGCTTCTGAAGGACTTCAAGTACCGGTGTTCCACCCGCTTTCAGAAGCTCCGCTGTAATTCCATCCTCGCCTGGGGCCCTGCCGTTTTTAAGGTGCTGGAGAGCCATTCTAATCTCGCTTAGACTGACGTCCGGGATATCATCGGAATAGTGTCGGATAAGACTTGCTCTTGGATCGTTACTCACACTTGCGTGTGGCTCCAACGATGATGTGTACAGCTGCCCATAGAACCTCTCAATCTCACTCAAAATCTCAGGTGTCCCGGAAACGATGTTGCCACACTCAGTCTTCAGCCTTGACAGTTGGCTCTTTCTGGCAGACAGATCTCTGGCAAAGACTTTGGAGCCCTGGTTCCGCTCGATCGCTTCTTTAATACGAGAAGTATTAAAGTTGCGTAAGTCTCGCCGTATGCATTTGGAGATCTGTCTGTTCAGTTGCCTGTATGCTGTCAAATCTGTTGACGATTGCAGCCTCATCTCCCGTCTAACAGCCATGAGATTAAGAGTGTGATCGGAGAGTTTTTGTGTTCTTCTGCGGCGGGTCTTGCAGAACTTAGCTCCGACCGCATGGACAGTTTCCACGAGCTTGTCGTTCATATCGTCCACTGCATTGCAATCTTCTAGGCACTGGAAGCGGTTACGTAACTCGAGCTGAAAGGTTTCGGGATTCTGGATTAGAGCACGAGGGGGACGGAGCGTTGACTTGATTAGACGAGACCTCTCCAACTTAACGTTTAGGTTCAGTGTGCCTCTAACCATTCGGTGATCGCTGCCAGTTTTCACCCTTGCGATCACTGAGACATCACTGAACAGTTGGCGTCTGGTCGTCATAATGAAGTCAATCTCATTTTTTGTCGAACCGTCGGGGCTCGACCAGGTCCACTTCCTGTGGGGCCGCTTCTGGAAGAAAGAGTTCATCATAAAGAGTCCCTCTTTCTCCATAAAGTCGGCCAGCTGCTGGCCCCTTCGGTTCCGTTGCCCTACTCCAAATTTCCCTACCTTCAGCTCACCGCTTTCTCTTGTGCCCAGTTTTGCGTTGAAGTCTCCCATCAACACCGTGTAGTAGGTTTTGGAGGAATGTATGGCTCTGGAAATATCCTCATACATTTCCTCCACCTCCTCATCGGGATGTGCCGAGGTTGGTGCGTAAACCTGAATGACCTTCAGCGAATACCGTTTGGTGATTCTGAGTATCAGGTACGCGACCCTCGTCGACACACTCCCAATCTTTACAACGTTGTTGACGAGAGATTTGTGGACGATAAATCCGACACCTCCTTGGGACAGATGGTCGCCCTCCCGGTGATAGAACAAGTTGCCGGACTCGAGGATTGCCGTGTCCTCCCCCTCTCTTCGGACCTCGGATAATCCAATAATATGCCAGCGCAACTTGTCTACCTCTTCTTCCAGCTCCAGTATCTTCTCGTCAGTCCTCAGGGTGCGTGCGTTATATGTTGCCAGGTCGAGTCGTCGTAGGTGGCAACCGAACCTCCACCGGAGATTCTTAGCACCCCCTGCCCCGCCGTTACCATGGTCGCCACCGTAGCCAGGAATAGCGGGGCCGCCGGGGACTGGGGGCCGTCTGTTTGTGTATTTATTCATTGGGGGGTATTTGCCATAGTTGCCTCGCTTGGCGAGCGGGTTGGTAACCGCAGTTTTTTATTACGTCACAGTTGTCATCAGGAAGACGCTGCTGCCCATCTCCTGCCTGTCTCCCTCTGTCGCCTCTTACGACACCCACGGGAAGATATGGGGTAGTGGATATTCTTAACCGCCACTACACGGCTTAGAAACAATATTACTTGTTAATTACGCTTACATGTGTAAATTCTGTTTACAATAAAATCGGTGTTAGAACGACTTTCATTATGTTTGTTCGTACATAAACTTTCCCTTACATCTCGTTTTGCACTCATCTTGTAAACTGAAGAAACACTAGAGTTTCTTTGGTCCTTCGAATCGTTCTCGCCGACATTCTAGATAAACAGTTTCTTTGGCCCTTGAAAGAAACAAGATCACATCAGTGGATGCCATCGACGTTTGGAAAATTCAGGTACAGATGCCCTTACGATGATCACTTCGTGTTCTTTGCGGATTTCGTACGACTACGATCTGTTGACTGACTTCCTAGAAGCGGATTCCACCAGTTCAATTGAGAAGACGCAGAAAATGTCTTAATGGGTTCGCGTAGACATAAGAGTGCCACAAACCACTAGACAAAGTACTTCAGCTATCACAGACAGTTCTCGTCGACTTTCGAGATAAAAAGTGTTTGTGTTCATAATAAAAGGGAATTGTGAGTGTACATTTTCGTCCTCGGAGAGACATTGAACATATACAACATTGAGAGAATACTTCAGCCCCAACAAGACATTGTTGAAGCGTTCAAGAAGATAGAAAGAAACTTCAGCAAGGATACCGCAAGCCGGAAGACCCGTAAGTACTTGATGGCGATAGGCCTGTAGTTAGACGGGTCTGAGCGGTCGCATTTTTTAGGGATCGGGTGAACCAATGCCGTCTTCCGTAAATTCGAGAATACGCCTTGACAATTGGAGCACGCTTGGAGTAGGTACCGTAAAAGACGCATCAAAACCTTATGGATGTCCAGGGAGAGGAGTGCTTGCGAACCGAGTGCTGTGGAACCACACACCCAGCATAGAGCACTCACACCGCTGGATGGTCTGTGGTGTGCTCCCTCCGTCATCGAGAGTCGACTTTGACGCAAAGAGAGAGCCTAACAGATCGGCTTTCTCTTATACGTCATGGGCCAGTGAGTCGTCCTCTATGTGCAGAGACGGAAGAGATGACTGAGAGAAATTCCCTTGGACAGACTTGGTGAGAGACGAGAATGCACGGGTTCCCGAAGGAAGGCGAATTATACTTCCTTTTAAGAGCATTGATGTTTACATCTCGAGACGTTGATGCGTCAGCCCAGGCCCGGTAGCATTCCTGCTGATGCCATTTTACAGGAGCGACCAAACCATGGCTGGGATCTGCCCCCGATGGGCACCGTAAAGGATGGAATAAAGAGTTCCATACCCTGAAGTACCAGATCAGCAACAGAATCAGCAACAACGCTGGGATCGTCCGGCGAGAGGCAAACCCACCCCTAAGGGTAGGATGCAAGAAAAGACCGCATCCTATCCCGATCGGCCAACCTATAGTGCCAGACATGGCGGCAGCCTGCAGAATGCAACCACAATGTTTCGGATGAATGGTCAGCAGAAGGTCCAACAGAGAAGGTGTATGATCTTCTACATCTGGGATCCGCGTAGGTGAAGTAACCAGTTGTGTCAGATCATATGCCAAGGCAAAGTCATAAAAAGATCTCCCCGCATGATCGGTTAAACGTGAACCGAGCCATTCGGCATGGTGGGAGTTAAAATCGCCAAGGATCACGATCTCTACGGATGGGAACTGTTGTAGCACGGAATCTGTAGCCACTTGGACGTGGTCGATAAATCGGTCTGTTTCGGCATTGCCGCGATGGGACCTATACAGGCACCCGTAGATGCGGGAATTGTCGTCGCTGTCTACGCGCAGCCATAGAATGGACCTTCAAGACTAAAAACTCCAGCCCGGGGCACAAAGGAGTGTTCTAAATTGTACCCGGGTAGGAGAGATATGAAGTATCCGCAGCAGAGGACACTTGAGTCTCGGTTAAAAAGAGCAATGCTGGCTTCGCCGTCTCCACATGGTAGTGGACAGCGTTAAGGTTAGATTTAAGTTTGAAGAAGAATTGCCTTGTTGGTCTAGTGTTTATATTAGTGCGACTACTGATAATGAGGTCCTGGGTTCGAATCCCGGGTCGGGCCAAAAATCAATTATTGAGTTTTTCTTTCAAGAAATTCTCAATAGCTGCTCGGAGTAAGGAAGTTGGCGGTGTCTCACCCCCGTGCCTCGGAAAGCACGTAAAGCCGTTGGTCCTGCACTTGATCTCTCTCCCGGTCGTGTCGGTTTACCGTCCCATCGGATTATGAGAGTGAGGGAATAGAGAGTGCACCTGTGCTTTTGCGCATACACTTGGGCACTATAATCCTGTCCTGCGCCGATGGCTAGCCTCCGTCAAGGCAGGCCGCTGTGGCCGAAATTTGGTCTGGAGGACATTATTATTATATTATAGATTGAAGTCCTCTGATTCCTTCTGATTCTCCAAAAATTCACGGAAACTGTTGCAGGGATTCTCCGTCACCAGGGGTGCTGGTAACTTCCTGGGGTAGTTTTTTTTATTGATTACCATGTTAAAGGGGGGGGGGATTGGGCTTCTGGCCACCTGCACTACGGGCTCGGGGAGTCCGTAGTGCAGGTGGAGTTAGAGGCCGCGAAGGGTAGTGCACCTTGTGTTTCTGGTGCGCCTTATCTGAGAAGGAAAACGGGGAGGAGAAGTACGTAACTAAGGAGGGGCTGCCATTGGGTGGCTGGCGCTGGAGAAGCCACAGATTTGTATGAAAGCGTTTCCGTGGCCCTGCCAATGTGCGGCGGATGTAGAATACCATGAGGTTTTAATAAGTGCGAGTCTAGAGATTTAATTCTCTTCGATTCTCGAGATTGAATTTGTGTTTTAACTTCTAAGTGGCCCTACTTTAGTTTCTTTCTTATTTTCAAATTCTGGCCATTGTTTACATTCACGGTTTTTGGCAGCCTCGTACCGGCAGGTAAAGTGTAGGACGTCCCCTCATATTAGATGGAATGACAACTTGGTAAGACATGCAGGAAGTTGATGGATGCAGGTATCTCAGGACCGTGATTAGGACTATTTGGTAATTCTGGTAATCTGTGAGGTCGTGGTACTACCCCGATTCGAGCCGGCCCATCCATACGACAGCGAAAACTGCCGCGTGGCACTACCACTGTTAAAATGGTATGTAAAATATTATTTAAATAATAATAAGTTTACCTCTCTGCTTCGGAATTGTTATTCAGCATGTTGTAAAACTGTTATTGGCTAAGTGTGCTAATACATATTTTTAAGTATGTTTGTTAAAAAATCTGCTGTTGAGTTTCTTAATAAAAAAAATGCAGCAAATTCATCAAATTAACAGAGGATGAGCGGCTAATGACCGCCTATAAAATAAATTATTGCTATAATTGTCTGTACGCACACAGTGACAATCCATGTACGTCGACAAAAAGATGCAAAGTTTATCAAAAGAGTAATAACACAATATTACATGACATATATGTGAATATGAACTATAATCAACTGTCAGTGTGATCAAACAGGTTGATCGACGTGACCACCGGATTGTCGCCTGTAGCTACCGCTCCAATTACGCAAATACCTCAAGTCTTAACGCAACAAAATACTAAACAACAAAGCGCTAATCATGTCGCTACAGAAGACAAGAAGATTCTATTGACGACCTTATATGTCGTGGTCAAAGCTTCTGATGGCACGAATATCACCTTGCCTTCTATCTTAAATGTCTAAGAACGTCGCTCAGATGCTGGTTTTGTCTCGACAACAGTATCACGCATCTGTACCCAGCATTGGAAATTGATCGAAAAACGGCAAATGAGTCATCATACTCGAATGTCAATCCACTTACCAAAACTATGAGTTCACAACTCAAGCATTAGTCTTCAACCACATTATCAACAATCTGCCGAACATGCCATTCAGTTAGGAGTAGTGACCTCACGTGTAACGTATACTGGCTTATCCCGCTTACAAAATTTCTAAAACTGTTGATCTGCTACTAGATGCAAGCATATACTCTGAGATCATGATGAGCGGTCTGATCAAAGCCCCAAATATGGCACGGATAGCTCAACAAACGAGACTGGGCTGGATAATCATGGGTAAAGTGAAAACGTTCAAATGTCACCTCTTAATTTGTAATTACCGACTTATCAGAGATTTTTCAATACTGAGAGCTCGAAGAGATGAGTCACTCAGCTGCTGAATGAATACCAGGTGAACAGTATTGTGAGCACTTCTACCAGTATATAACAAGACGGCTACCTAACTGAAGATACGAGATTGCTCCCCCGATGAGGCCTGGGGAACATGATCTAGGTGAATCTAAATCAATGTCGATTGGACAATTCTACAACTTAAAAAAAAAGGATATCAAAAAATGTAGTAAAGTATTTGACGAATATTACAAAAAATTATACGAGATTACGAGCAACAAGGTCCACATGTATCCGGTGACACAACACATTGCAATAGTGAACTATTTCCCACATCATATTGTTGAGAAAACTGATTCCTGAACTGAACCGTTTTCAAAGAGGCATCGAAGACATTTAGTGGACACAGCCTCAATGTTGAATGGAGAGTGGTCCTAACCTATAGAAGGACTTACAACATCTCATCTTATGGTGACGTCAATACAAATACATCCTAACTGCGCGCATCGGGATGTTGGTTCGCCAAATAATGATTCTAGGACCTGATCAACACCTGCAACGCATTATTTGGAGGAGCACACCAGAGGACCCGCTGAAGGAGTACCATCTAACAACAGTCATCTATGGTACAATGGCGGCTCCCTCCTTCGCAATGACAACTTTCAGCAATGAGGGCATTCACGACTTTTTTTGCCACAGGGTGGCACCACTTACAAATGAGGTGTATTGTGTGTTGTGATTTCATAGCGTGGAAGTTAATATATTCGAAAAATTTAAAGTTTAATGTATGTCTATGTACTATTAGTTATATTTTATATTTATTATATTAAAAATAAATAAATCAAACCACAGATTTTTATAAAAGTAAAAAATAAATTTAAAAAAGCGTTAAAATGTGCAAAACGCAAACCACCGAGGCATTGTTTTGTGTCTCGTCATTAATCTATACATATAAATAAATCTGTTGAAAAGTCGTTTTTGTACATCGAAAATATTTCCAAAAAATATTGCCAGGTTGTTAAAGGTTGCTAAACAAAGTTTGACAGCTAACGGGTAGCGAGACATCGTCTTTTTATAAAAATACAATTTTACTTGCTATATGTTTTATATTGAGTGAGTTTTATATTATATTTTAGTGTGAACAATAATTTAGACTTAGTCTTTATTCCTTCCATTTTTTAAAACAACATGGTGCGGTGTAGTGTTAAGGTACAAAAATAACAATTGTAAATTTTAACCTAAAATCTTTGGTGTTGCCAACTTTTCTATAAATTAATACCCACTATTATAGGAAATAATAGTATGTATTCTGCGGTGTTTATTCATTAAATATCTGAAAGAATCAATACCTTGTTGCAGTTTTCCTGAACATGATAAATAAATAAAAAACGTCAGAATTGGATTGTAGCTACAGGACGAACAGATTGGACACCAAAACCGTCATTAAAAATTTCCAGCTAATATTTTAAGGATAAAATGTTAGTAAAAAAGAAGAAACTTACTCTGCTATTACCTAATGCTGTACCTATTATGGTAAATATTCAGTTAATGACATATTAAGTTTCAATACAGGTTTTATAAGATTTTTATTTGTTTAGTGTTTTTACCACCATTTAGTACAATTACCGTATTAGTTGCAAACATTATTTTGTGCATTTTATTAGCTATAAATGACTTATACAGGCTTCTCTTAGACTCTGAACATGATTCAAGTTTAAAAAATCAATATTAAAACTTGAATCTCGTTCAGAATTTAAAATACCAAGAACTTTTAATTTAATTTTCTGTAAAAAGCGTCTTCCTATTTTGTATTAATTAATGTTTCAAAGATAATTAACTTTTTTAGGAAGCTATAGTCTGTATGCCATCATCTTCACCCATCAGCTTACATGAGGTAACACTTTTGGAAATTAAAAATAATTTAAGCATTCGTGTAAGCAATTTTAAATTTAAAAAAAATTATTTTTCCTCGATCCAATTGTCGGCAACAAGACTCCATCTGCGCTCCTGGGTGCACATAGTTGTAGGGAAAACTAACCAGTGACGAACTGTGTTTTGTTTATAAGACTATTATAATTTCTTATTTAGTGTAGTTAGCGTGTATTAACTCGTATTAGAACATAATTTATAAGGGTCAGCTTTTAATAATTTATAAGGGAGTTTTTAAGCAAAATTTTGTATTGTAAATACTTACGAAATTTAAATTTTGTTTATCGCTTGGAAACTGGTCTCAAATTGAAGGTTTAAATGTAATACAACATGAACAAAAAGAACTAAGTACATCAGACATCTATCTTAAAAAATATAAGATAAAATGTATAGAGATTCAACAATTTTTTATGTTTTTTTTCTAGAAATTTTGGTTGCGCGGAAAACCATTCGCGTTTTTTATTTATGACGGTAGGAACTTGCCGAATCATTATTCCTTCCAAAACGATATCATTCGTACCCTCCTATCGACACATCGGGGTGATGGGGTGGGAGGGGAAAGAAGACGATTCTAGAACATCGCGCAATCACCGGAGCCGAGGATATATAAGACACGCGCGACCGACGCGCGCTCTCTTCTTCCCGTCGCAGCCGTCGTTGAACTACAACCTCCTCTTCCCGCGCGCTCGTTTGGAAACACCTCACTAGTGGAAACCGCCTTGGCCTGGAAGCAGTCGAGCTCCAGGAACCCGCCTCACCTCGTGTGAGATATCGTCGCGCACCGCCTCTCTCCGGAGTGTTCCAGAAGTCGCTATAGTGATCGACAGGATAGAAGAAACCCCGGTGAGTCAACATTCCTTAATTTACTGCCTGATTAACATTTAATAATTGTTTAACCGCTCCAATTCTGTGTTCTCCCCATCAGGCAGGATTCCTTTCATCGATTTGGCAAGTAATAGTTTTAGTTTAGGGAAGAGCGAGTGCATTGTACCGCATGCTATAGTAGTCGCTTTTACATAAGCATAGAAGCAATCGCAGATATAGTCCACTTTAGTTAATATCTAGCGTAATAGGTTTGAGGTTTGACCGGGGAACTAGATTTCGGCAGCCTTAAACACGTGGCTCCACCAAATTTTATATTTAAGAAATTAATAGTTTATATTATTGTTTCATATTATAGAATAGTATTTAAAAAATCTAACGATATATATAAATATATTGTAAGGATTATGTAAAAATCATAATAAATAAAGGCTCCAAAGGTTTCGACTTAAAGTAAAAATGACATGCGAGGAAGGCAAAACCGCAATAAGCGTCCGTACGGTAACGCCGGCTGGTATAAAGGTCGAGCCGATGTCGGCTCAAGCGCACCTACCTTGGATGTCGGATTGACAGGATGCTGCGTATGACTGCGCACGTTGACTCTGCTATACGCAAAGCTCGATGTGCGCGGGCAATGCTACGTCCTGTCCTGACATCCAAGTTACCGACAAAGTCGAAGATAATCATCTATAAAACTTACATAAGACCCCTGCTAACATACGCTGCTCCGGCCTGGTATGCACTCCTGAGCGATCATCAGAAGCGGCGACTTCAGGCCCAGCAGAGTTTGTCATTGCGAACCATAGTCGGTGCGGGTCGCTACGTCCGTAATGACGTCATAGCGGCCAACCTCAAGATGGAGAGCCTACATGATTTCGTGGTCCGGCTGGCGCGCGGTATGTTTGACCGCGCCGACAACGGGCCACATGAACACCTCAACGGCTTCGCGCCGTTGCATGCAAGGCCGCCGGACCGGCGACCTTATCCAAGAGAACTCCTCCCTATATAGATTAGGGAGTCCGAGTAAACCCCTCAATGCCGCAGAAAGGCCAACTTTGACCAATTGTGTTATTTAAACACAATGTTTAGATAACCACTTTTTATTATAAATTTACCGACTGCGACAATAGTCGTTATAAGCAACGCCTTTAACATCAAGGCGCCCAGGACCGGCACATTGTAGTGTGCCGTGAGGAACATCCGGGTAAAGGGGTACACCCCGAGGCCCGAGACCTGCACGGCATTTATGCCCTGCAGAGGACAACAACGACGCTATCAAGAATCTCCTAGGTGTGCGTCGTTTGTGGTTAGCAGTGGCCACATACAACCGCCGGTACGACATACTCCACCGATCGTTGAGTCCGCTGATTCCGTGAGGCGTCGAGGTCACCGGCCCCTAGGCAGATTCTTAGACGCTTTGAGACGCGTACCTACTGTGCTTAGTCACGTCCTTAAAGTGCCACCACCGCACTTCCCGCAACCCTTTTGCTATAAAAGGGGTAGGCAGTGCCCATTGTGTCGAAGCTTATATTTTGTCATCACATCCGCGTCGCGCATCACCGGTTGCTGCCGATCGGCTGGTTATTTAGATAGGGCCTAGTAGATTACCACTGACTCATATAGGTAGGTTACCATCATGTCAGATAAGGATAAGGGGGAGCCCCCCCTAGATCAAGAAAACCGCCGGACCGTCCTGGCGTTTTGGAGAGGCCAATCGCCTATAGGGACATATTTAACCCCGAAAGGACTAGAGTATTGTCCTCCTACTCTCAAATCCCGACTAGAAAGCCTTCGTCGCCGGGTAAAGAGCCCGCACCGAGGGCCGCGCTCTCGCCCGTCGTACCTCAGTGTACGACCGGCCGGGAACCGTTGCCTCTACAACAGCGGGCATAGAAAACGCCACGAAGGCACACTTTACCCGAGACCGATGCCTCCCTCCACGAGAAGAGGCAGCGCATCGGTTCTCATGACCCAATTACTTCTGCATCATCATCACCATCATCATCATGATGAGGAGCCCCAACCCGTGAGTAGAAAGATAGTTCATACCTCACCTCCTAAGTCGCTATCACCACAACGACCACCATCCGTCTCACCGGACCGACGTAGTCACGACTCGGCCCAATATGAACAAGGAGGTGAGGAGTCCTACAGCTGGGGCTCTACAACTTATGCAACCCTATCTGCATCTGCCGGAAGATCATCCCCGGTGCAGATTACCAACCCGTCCGGGTTATCGCAAGATGACGGACAGCGGCCGTCAACAAGCTATGCCCACATGGCTGTGGCACCAGCAATACCACGACCACAAGCGGCGAAAGAGCCGCAGAAAACCGACAAGGAGAAAGAGAAAGCGAGATATCCGCCGATTGTTGCTGAATGCCTCCCGGACTGGACCAGGCATTTCGAGGAGCTCAACAGAAAGTTGGGCCACCCTCCTAATGCCCGTCCGTTCGGGAAGGGTGTAAGGTTCGCACCCCCGAGCCCGAAAGAGTTTCGAACAATACAGAGATATATGGTCGAGAAAGTACCAACCATGTCGTGGTATTGCTATACCCCGGCAGAGAAGAAGCCCACTAAAGTTGGCATCCGGGGTTTGCCAGTGGGCACGGACACCAAAATGATTGAGGAGGCTATCCGGGCAAAAGGCTTCCCCATCACTTATGTGAAGGCCATACCACCACGTAGAGGCAGACCGGGCTGCCTCTACTATGCACAGCTGGACCATCTGAGCCTGGAGCGGCTACAAGACCTATACCGGATCGACAAACTCCTCTATATGAGAGGAGTCGTCATCGAAGCCTGGCAGAGGAAGACGGGACCGGCACAATGCCACCGTTGTCGATTAAAATTATTTACGTGATTTACGATATTTTCAACGATAAAATTTAATAACCGAGAATTCAGAGAAGGAAAGAATGTATAAATCATTTTTTTTAACTCAACATACTTGATTATCAAATAAAAATATGTTTATTTCGCAACATTCGTTTTTGTACAATAATCATCATATTATTATGTACAACCCTAGCGCATTCGTGCGATGACGAGCTTGCACGTGAGTCGCACGGCGGACAACACAATCTCGACTCTTTATACGCGTATATATGGCACATGCAATTCCCCTGGTGCGGTTGATCATGGGCGGCGGTAGTCACTTAACATCAGGTGAGCTGCATGCTCGTTTGACCCCTCTTCTATAAAAAAAAACATTTTTTCTCGCTACGAACAGCAGATATATATTATTAAGATTAAGATAGATATTATTAAGATTTTGTAGGCTATTATAGCGTAGGTATTTTCGCTTTTGTATGGGAGTGATGTATCTGTTAGTAAACTATTTACTAATTTGTGGTATGACGCAATATAATTGATTTGGACGCAAGTTAAAGGTATTAAATATTTAAATGAAGTTGATTAATTAATTCATCACTTATAACAAAAATACTCATTGTTTTTCATTTTAGGTCATCAAGAACCAACAGCGCTCGCTGTAAATTTCACAGTACGCGAGCAAACCGGGTTCGATCCCCGCCGGCACCAATGAAATTGTTAATTGCAATTTTAATAGCTTATTTACCACGTGCTCGGCGGTGAAGGAAAACATCGTGAGGAAACCTGCATGTCCGAGATATAAGAAAAAAAATTCGAAGACATGTGAAGTTCGCCAACACGTATTGGGGCACCGCGGCGGACACTTCCTTGCCCTAAAACCCTCTCAGAAATGAGGGGAGGCCTGTGCCCAGCAGTGGGACGTATATAGGCTGTAACTTTACTTTACTTTACTTTAAGAACCAACACCACCCCACCATTCGCGGCAAATAAAACGTTAAATTTGCTGAACAATGCATGTGAACATATAACACCAAATGATTGGAAGAAGGTAATCGATAAAACGCGAAGAATTATCACAGAAGATTGACTGACACGCTTTTTGTGTGATCAGGAATTAATAATTAATCTCGAAGATTGTTCCAGTGACTCTGATTCTGATGATGATGATTGTGACTTAGGATGTACACCCTTGTGTCAATAAATTTACTATTGCAACTTTTTTTTTAATTTTTTTGTTAGCCCAAAATGAGTTCCAATGTTTAATAAAACTAAATTGTCCCATTGCTGGTCAACCTTCCACATCTCTCTTCTAGCAAACAGTAGTTAGATAAAGACTACAAATAATTATGTGAAAGTATTTGATTAAACGACTAAACGCGTATTTATAAAATAGCACTGTAACATTTGACCATGGAATAAATCTTAGGACTTCATGTCACCTAATGTATCTGGCTAGACAGATAAAGTACCTATACTATGAACTTATTAATACAAATTATCAGATACAATTGTGCTATAACATCTACCCTTTCAGGTATACAAAAAGTACTCTGTGATCTCCCCATAAAATGTATTATTTGAATAAAAATTTTAGGTTATTTTCTAATTTTAGATTATTTGCCATTTTTAAGTATATCTTTTTTCTCCCACTTTTTAGACTAACTTTCCATTTGGTTTTTTGTCAGTATTTTCACGATCTACAAACTATTAATAAGTTACCATGATGACTGTCGTCATCGACTGTCCGCTGGGTTGAGCTGTCGCCAAAATCTCCCAAAAACTTCGCAATGTGACGCATCAGATTATTATATTGTGAAGAAGAAATCTACAAAGAGAGGAAAACACGACTTAAAGAACAAGCATCTAAGCCAAACATCTTAACAAAAAACGTAGTCTGTGGATATGTTGTTATTGTCAATAATTGTCATTGTCATTTGACATTTGTCATTGCAGTATTTTCGGCTTTCGGTTACTTGTATGAAATGAATTTACAATAAATCAGAAAAAATTGTATGCTTTTAGGAAACATGGAGGTATTTAATAAGTTTTATTCTTCTGTCAGTAACACTGTATCCCAATTATCCGGTGTGTTGCCTGGGAATCCAGTAACAAGAGAGTTTGAAGCGACACAATTTATTGCTAGTGCAGGTCCAGGTAAAATAACAAAATCTTCAAAATAAGCTTTATCCAATGATTTAGACCTCTTTTATAAAATTGGTACAATTTTAGGTCTCCTTTGGAAAGTCTATAAAGGTTACAAAAAATCAACAAAACAAGAGGCTTCGATATTTGTTTTTGAAAAGAAACATCTCGAACGATGGACAAAAGCTGACAGAGATGTTATGATCGACATTTTAAGGCGTGGTATTGTGCAGCTTACAAAGCTTCGCCACCCGCAAATACTTACAGTGCAGCATAGCTTGGAAGAGAGCAGAGAAAGTCTTGCTTTTGCTACAGAACCTGTGTTTGCGAGCTTGGCGAATATTTTAGGAAATACTGAGAACATGTCACAACCTATTCCAAACAATTTAGTCAATTACAAATTGTATGAAGTTGAAATTAAGTATGGTTTAATGCAAATTGCTGAGGGTCTTGCATTTCTACACAATGACGTTAAACTCCTTCATCACAATATTTGTCCAGAATCAATCGTAGTAAACCAGCAAGGTGCTTGGAAGATATTTGGTTTTGATTTTTGCATTGCAAATCAGAGTTCCCCAGGTGCTGCCCCGTTTTGGCCATTTACAGAGTACTGTCAGGCTGTGCATCCATTGACTCAGCCTGCATTGGACTACCTTGCACCAGAGTATATTTTGTCAGCCACCCATTCACCGGCAAGTGATATTTACTCTCTTGGCATGATGATCTATGCTCTGCACAGCACAGGTCATCAAACATTGAGTAATGTAGGAAATGATTACACAAAATTTAAAAGATTTGTCAATGAAATCAGGAATCTGTCCCAATCTCGTTTGCTTTGTGTAACTGAAGGCTTAAGGGAATATGTGAAGCTCATGTTAAACACAACTCCTGAGCTGCGGCCAGACCCACATCAGTTCCTCAAGGTAAGATTTCTATATAAGCAAAGCAACAACATGTTCTAAAATTGTGTGTATGTCTCATCTTAAAGTTCTTAGATTGGTATAAGTACATCATGCTGCTCAGTAGAGCCTCGATAATTCAAACGCCTCTATAATCTAAACGACCCTCCCTGCTCAAGTAGATATTTCAATTTGAAAAAAAAAATGTTATTGCATAAATTGAGAGAACAGGGTGTAAATTTTGTGTGTATGGATTATAGAGGCCCTACTGTATCTACAATTTACTAATATTATTTTTTTCACAAATGCTGCATTTTACAACAAAATTGCATAACTTATTTACCACAACATATTAACATATTTATCTTTCAAGCTCTATAGACATATTGTCTATTAGCCTATCCCTTAAAAAATTATTTAAAATAATTTATGTACGCACATCAAGATACAGAAGCAGTCTTATAGTAATTTCATACAAAGGTTCTACTTATTCCATAATTTGCTGAAATATCTTCCAGTAGACCCATAAAGGAAATTATTTTAGTTTTAGTTTAGTTTACGACGGGCTGTTTTCTGCAACTCCACGTCTAAGCGCGTATTTTGCGTGTGGGCAGGAATAATATGCTTATTCGAGCCATGATATCTCCCCCGAAGAAGCTCAGCAGTCCCTTGATGTTGCAAGCGACTTCGGGGAGCGATCCCGGCGTGCCGAGATGTTTAGCCCTGTATAAAGCAACTTCTGGACAGAAATTATTAGTTTAGTTTAGTTTATGACGGGCTGTTTTCTGCAACTCCATGTCTAAGCGCGTATTTTGCGTGTGGGCAGGAATAATATGCTTATTCGAGCCATGATATCTCCCCCGAAGAAGCTCAGCAGTCCCTTGATATTGCAAGCAACTTCGGGGAGTGATCCGGGCGTGCCAAGATGTTTAGCCCTGTATGAAGCGACTTCTGGACATGTCAGCAACACGTGAGCCGCCGTTTCTTCCTCCCATGCATGCCCTGCACAGGGGTCTGTCAGTAACACCTATGGTGAACAAATGTTTGTTAAAAGAGCCATGTCCTGTGATAGCACTTGTTACTATCCTGATCTGTGGCTTGTTCAGTCTCATTAGAACCTTGGTTAGATGACTGTTTATTTCAGGTAGGGCCTCCCTAGCTTGTCTACAGTCTACAAAATTTTTCCAAAGCTGAGCGTGTCAATTATTGAAGTATCTACGTACCAGTGAACGAACGTAGCCAAAGGTGATTGGTATTTTTGGTTCCGGCCCTATAGTTGCTAGGGCCGATCCCCTTCTGGCCAGTTCATCTGCTGCATCGTTGCCTCTAGTTCCACTGTGTCCCTTGATCCATTGCAGAGTCACATTGTTGTGCTTACATACCTCATTCAATCGTTGATGGCATTCGTATATCAGTCCCGAGTTCGTCACATTGCAACTCAGAGCTTGTAATACCGCCATACTGTCGGTCAGTATTCTGATGGAGAAGTCTTTCACCTTCCTAGCATCTATTGCTATGGCCGCTTGGATGATACCCATGCATTCAGCCTGGAAGACTGTGTTGTGGGTACCCAGCGGTGTGCATATGTGGATATTAAGGTCTTCAGAGAAAGCCCCAGACACCACACCTTCATTTGTCTTAGAGCCATCCGTAAAAACTTTGAGCTCTCTTGGACCCAATCCTTCCATGGTCATTCAGATGGTCAGTTTCCTTCAATTGTATCCTGTACTTCTTATCGAATACAAATTGTTTTGGGATCCTATCATACTTGGCTTGTAAAATAGGAATTTTTGAGTAAATTCTATCGATTATATCTGTATGTATGGGGGACTCTACTCTTGCTTAAAAGATTTAGGGTCTTGAGTCTAATGGCAGCTAAAGTTGCTTCTTGTTGTATATGTAGATGAAGCGGTGTTAGCTCCAGCATAGCCTCCAAAGCTGCTGTTGGTGTTGTCCTTATGCAGCCCGTGGCAGCCATACAAGCTAATCTCTGGTAACGCTGAAGCTTTCGTATAGTGGTGGCTTCATTGGTTTTGGTCCACCATACCAGAGAGCCATATGTGATCATGGGCCGAATTACAGTTTTGTACAGCCACAGTATAATTTTTGGCGTTAAACCCCATCGTTTGCCAATCATGTTTTTGCACTTCAAGAAAGTTAAACTAGCTTTGCTGATTTTGTTTTCTATGTGTTTGTTCCAGTTAAGTTTACTGTCCAAGGTAAGACCTAGGTATTTTACCTCGGAAGAAAGTTGGAGTTTTGTGACAGAAATTATATTGAAATTGCAAACTTAGTGCATACATAAGGTCTACTAAAAATAAATAATATACAAAATGTTGCGTAAATTATATAAAATAAAACAATAAACAAAAATAAAATAAATCAATACATAAAATAATAAATACGATAGTTACATATGATATATACAATATGTAACATAATTAAAGCACACCCTCAGACACCCCAATTAGTATATTATGTTATAATCATAATACATACACTGAATGTTTAGTTAAACATTTTTATGCACTGATTATTTATCAAATTAGTTATACTAATTCCGGAATATACTAATGCCGTGTAGTGGCGGTTGAGAATATCCACTACCCCATATCTTCCCGTGGATGTCGTAAAAGGCGACAGAGGGAGATAGGCAGGAGATGGGCAGCAGCATCTTCCTGATAACCAACTGTGACGTAATAAAAAACTGCGGTTGCCAACCCGCTCGCCAAGCGTGGCAACTATGGCAATTACCCCCCCAATGAATAAATACACAAACAGACGGCCCCCAGTCCCCGGCGGCCCCGCTATTCCTGGCTACGGTGGCGACCATGGTAACGGCGGGGCAGGGGGTGCTAAGAATCTCCGGTGGAGGTTCGGTTGCCACCTACGACGACTCGACCTGGCAACATATAACGCACGCACCCTGAGGACTGACGAGAAGATACTAGAGCTGGAGGAAGAGGTAGACAAGTTGCGCTGGCATATTATTGGATTATCCGAGGTCCGAAGAGAGGGGGAGGACACGGCAATCCTCGAGTCCGGCAACTTGTTCTATCACCGGGAGGGCGACCATCTGTCCCAAGGAGGTGTCGGATTTATCGTCCACAAGTCTCTCGTCAACAACGTTGTAAAGATTGGGAGTGTGTCGACGAGGGTCGCGTACCTGATACTCAGAATCACCAAACGGTATTCGCTGAAGGTCATTCAGGTTTACGCACCAACCTCGGCACATCCCGATGAGGAGGTGGAGGAAATGTATGAGGATATTTCCAGAGCCATACATTCCTCCAAAACCCACTACACGGTGTTGATGGGAGACTTCAACGCAAAACTAGGCACAAGAGAAAGTGGTGAGCTGAAGGTAGGGAAATTTGGAGTAGGGCAACGGAACCGAAGGGGCCAGCAGCTGGCCGACTTTATGGAGAAAGAGGGACTCTTTATGATGAACTCTTTCTTCCAGAAGCGGCCCCACAGGAAGTGGACCTGGTCGAGCCCCGACGGTTCGACAAAAAATGAGATTGACTTCATTATGACGACCAGACGCCAACTGTTCAGTGATGTCTCAGTGATCGCAAGGGTGAAAACTGGCAGCGATCACCGAATGGTTAGAGGCACACTGAACCTAAACGTTAAGTTGGAGAGGTCTCGTCTAATGAAGTCAACGCTCCGTCCCCCTCGTGCTCTAATCCAGAATCCCGAAACCTTTCAGCTCGAGTTACGTAACCGCTTCCAGTGCCTAGAAGAGTGCAATGCAGTGGACGATATGAACGACAAGCTCGTGGAAACTGTCCATGCGGTCGGAGCTAAGTTCTGCAAGACCCGCCGCAGAAGAACACAAAAACTCTCCGATCACACTCTTAATCTCATGGCTGTTAGACGGGAGATGAGGCTGCAATCGTCAACAGATTTGACAGCATACAGGCAACTGAACAGACAGATCTCCAAATGCATGCGGCGAGACTTACCCAACTTTAATACTTCTCGTATTAAAGAAGCGATCGAGCGGAACCAGGGCTCCAAAGTCTTTGCCAGAGATCTGTCTGCCAGAAAGAGCCAACTGTCGAAGCTGAAGACTGAGTGTGGCAACATCGTTTCCGGGACACCTGAGATTTTGAGTGAGATTGAGAGGTTCTATGGGCAGCTGTACACATCATCGTTGGAGCCACACGCAAGTGTGAGTAACGATCCAAGAGCAAGTCTTATCCGACACTATTCCGATGATATCCCGGACGTCAGTCTGAGCGAGATTAGAATGGCTCTCCACCACCTTAAAAACGGCAAGGCCCCGGGCGAGGGTGGAATTACAGCGGGGCTTCTGAAAGCGGGTGGAAAACCGGTACTTGAAGTCCTTCGGAAGCTCTTCAATTCCGTCCTCCATGGTGGCACTACTCCGGAGGCGTGGAGCAGAAGCGCGGTGGTTTTGTTCTTTAAGAAAGGCGACAACGCTCTCTTGAAGAACTACAGACCGATTTCCCTTCTGAGCCGCGTCTACATGCTATTTTCGAGAGTCATTACGAATCGTCTCGCACGCAGACTCGACGACTTCCAGCCTCCCGAACAAGCCGGTTTCCGAAAAGGCTTCAGTACCATAGACCACATACATACCCTGCGGCAGATTGTACAGAAGACCGAAGAGTACAATCTGCCACTTTGCCTGGCATATGTGGACTATGAGAAAGCCTTTGATTCCGTCGAAATTTGGGCGGTGCTACAGTCCCTTCAGCGGTGCCAAGTTGACTGTCGGTACATCGAAGTGCTGAAGTGTTTGTACAGTAGGGCTACGATGGCTATCCGAGTACAGAACCAGAGTTCGAAACCTATCCAACTGCAGAGAGGTGTAAGACAGGGTGATGTTATATCCCCGAAACTCTTCACCGCTGCGTTGGAAGACGTTTTCAAGCTACTGGACTGGAAAGGATACGGTATTAACATCAATGGCGAGTACATCACTCACCTTCGATTTGCCGACGATATAGTCATTATGGCAGAATCGCTGGAGGACTTAAGCATTATGCTCAATGACCTCAATAGTGCCTCCCAACGGATAGGTCTTAAGATGAACATGGACAAAACAAAGATCATGTTTAATGTCCATGTCACACCTATGCCGGTAGTTGTTGGGAGCACTATGCTCGAAGTTGTTGACGAGTACGTTTACCTGGGACAAATAGTCCGACTAGGTAAGTCCAACTTCGACCGAGAGGTCAATCGACGGATTCAACTCGGCTGGGCAGCGTTCGGGAAATTACGACATATCTTTTCGTCAGGTATACCTCAATCTCTAAAAACTAGATTGTACAACCAGTGCGTGTTGCCAGTGATGACTTACGGATCTGAGACGTGGTCCTTCACTGCTGGCCGTATGAGGACGCTTAAGGTCGCTCAGCGAGCTATGGAGAGGGCTATGCTTGGAGTTTCTCTGCGTGATAGACTCAGAAATGAGGATATCCGCAGTAAAACCAGAGTGATCGACATAGCCCAACGGATTAGTAAGCTGAAGTGGCAATGGGCCGGCCATATAGCTCGAAGAACCGATAACCGATGGGGAAGAAAGGTTCTCGAGTGGCAGCCTCGTACCGGTAGGCGTAGTGTAGGGCGACCCCCCACTAGATGGAGTGACGACCTGGTAAGACATGCAGGAAGTCGATGGATGCAGGTGGCTCAGGACCGTGCTTTGTGGCATTACTTGGGGGAGGCCTATGTTCAGCAGTGGACTTGTGAAGGGCTGTAATGATGATGATGATGAATTCCGGAAGAATGTTGTGGTCACAGTACAAATCCATGAACGCAAAGACTTTAACGTGCTTGAAATAAAGTTCATTTTTCTTTATTTTTATTGAATGGCAGAATTAGTAATAATACAAATAAAACTGCACTCTTAAGAGTCTTATTGCCTTAAGTTACGGTCAATTTCAGTTTGTTTTGACTGTACAGATTTAGTGTGACTGTAATTTACGTAGTTTTAATTATTTTCGGGATAAAAAATTACCTATATTAAAAATGATAGGAATCGATTCAGTAAACGATTCCGAACAAACTACTTTCTCAAAGTGCGTTAATTATGTTACATGTTGTATATAAACTAAAACTAATATAATATTTCAATCAATTTGGGTACCACACAACATATTAAAGATTATACACTTAAAATTTAGTGATGTAGGTTTGAAATTTGCTTGGCAGCTAATATAGATATAATAATGTACTTCCGGTCGAATTTTGTCACTTACTGTCATAGTCCTATGGTACAGTAATCTGATACAAATGGAGAGATCAAATGCATGAGGGTGAATTACCATGAACTTCCTGACTTCAGGTAGCTACTAAAAAATTCTTGACAGAATGTATCATATATATACTGGGTGATGATTTTTACCATCTGGAAAATGATATGGTGTTTTGTGTAAGTGGAATAGAAGCTATCCTCGAAAGTATTTGTAAAATATAACAATATATATCTAGATAGGTAAAATTTCCTAAATCCAAAAAACAATAAGTCCTACGGTGTTTGCGTAAAACTAGGCTATGATCGCTAGTGAATGAAAGTTGTAAGAGCGAGTGAGACACATACATATCTTTCGCTATGACGCCGCCAGGTGGCCGAGTGGGAGGGGAGTGGCCGATACATCGTTGCAGCCAAAATTTTTGGAATCAGCTGACCGCACCTTACATTACAAAAAATTATTTTATTCTTATAAATATTATATAAAGTGCCTTTTGATATTTATTTTTGATTTTGACTGCTTCGATGGTCTAGTGGTTGTAGTAGTGTGACAGCCATTCATGAGGTTCTGGATTCGAATCCCAGGTCGAGACAAAAAAAATCAATTTATTGAGTTTTTCCGTCAAGAAATCCTTAGTAACTGCCCGGAGTCAGGAAGTTGGCGGTGTATCATCCCCGTGCCTCGGAAAGCACGTAAAGTTTTGGTTGGTGGTGGTTTTTTCGCCTATAATGTCAATAACCTTAAATGTTCAGTGTAAGTAGACTTCACAGTACTACTTACTGCCTATTAATGCAAGATCAGCATATACTGGTTATTAGTAAAATACGTGGTTAATAAAAGAAAAATCTAAATAAGGAGCACTTCTCATTGCCACTCTTTCATTAATAATGACGTCGCGTGTCGCATGGTTGTAAATAGCAAAAAAAAAATTAAACAGGAAATGGTAAGTAGGTAAATTACATGTATGTAATGAATAGAAAACAGTTTCTAATAATAATTTAATTATGTCTACCTTGGCGTATTTAAAAGTTCGAAATCAACTTCTTTACAAACATTATTGTTATTTACAAATAAAAATTCCTTTTTAGCGATATCGCAGTAATTGTTCAATATGTCAAAATGTAAATTGTTCAAAGTGTGTCTCTATCACTTCTAATCACATTAGTTGCGTCTATTATACGCTGCTTTAAATCACTAACACTTAGTGCTTCTTCTGTGTACTTCTGTGTTTAGTTTGGCCCATAAATAAAGGTCTAGAGGTCTGGTGATATCACCGGCCAGTTCACAGGTCAACCGTGACCTATCCACCTATCACCGAATTGGCTCGCCATTGTTAGATACTAGACATTAGAGTACTGGTACATGTTTACGAAATCACGCGGAAACATAAACAATACGACGGCGAAGCGACGTCACGCCTCATAACTACACGTAACTGAAATGAAAGCCTGTGACCCTACTAATTTTATTGTTTTGTTGCCACTCGTAAAGTAGGGTGGATATCATTTGAATTTCGATAGATTTTAATTGATTTAATTCAAAATTTTTGTTTTACTTAATTTTTTTTTTCAATATCAGTGCCCATAGGCTTCTACTCTGTTCACCTGTTACACCTTTTTTTTTCAGACGGTAAAAATAGTCACCCAGTATATTAGTATTATATTTGCAAAGAGGTACTGTGCTCTCATAATCATTTTGCCAATGTTAATTAAATCTGTGACAGTAAAAAAACATTGTGCTTTCAAATTAGTGTGAGGTGTATTTGACAGTTTACTACTATAATCTCACCATTTTGTATTGGTACTCTTTTACATATCAGTTGTATTAAACTGCATTTTATTACAATTTATAAGTAATTATTTAATCTCCTATACTGGTAAAATGTTGCATGACATTGTATAAAAGTTGTAACAATGAGTGTGGATACAATTATAGTTAAACTGAAGTAAAATCCATGTAAATGTGATTAACAAAAGTTATTATTTGGAACATATTGCAAATTGTGCAAATGTGTACAATGTTATGTAATCTGGTTACATTTTAAAATTTGCAATATCTTTTGATACGAAGCAAAATTCGAAGTTTTAAAAAATGTTTGTCAGCGATAGATAGCATTAATATCTAATATAGGTACTGCACATATTCACCCCACCGAATTCATTCACCAACCTATTAGGTAATATAATTGCAAATCATCCATCAATCCAATCATCCATCTGGGCTGCCATTTACATCTTTGTTCCCAAAGAAAACCTAAGAAATGCAGCAATTTATATTAATTAAAGACTACAAGTATCTACATAACTGACGTAATTTCAATTAGTCACAAACTCATAAAAATGCAGTTTTAGTTCATTTGAGGGCAGGGAATGGCAGCCCTGACGGATTTTACTAGTTTACAATGGGGTTGATGTATGAATAAGATGAAGTGACGGTTTCTGTTATAACAATGTGCAATATTAAATATAATTATAATATTTTATTCACTTCCAGATTCCTTATTTTGAAGATGTTGGTGTCAAGACTTTAAACTATTTGGATTCATTATTCCAATGGGACAATTTACAAAAGTCGCAATTTTATAAAGGCCTGCCACAAGTGATACAAAAAATGCCACACCGTATTTGTATATATCGAATTTTACCATGTCTCGCCAAGGAGTTTGTAAACCCACCTATGGTGCCATTTGTACTTCCAAATGTGCTACTAATTGCGGAAAACTCAACTAAAGAAGAGTATGTTAAATACATTCTTCCAGTATTAAAACCAGTGATGCTGATTCAAGATCCAATACAAATACTCCTAATATTTATGCAGAAGATGGAGCTTCTGCTGAAGTTGACTCCAGGGGAAGAAGTGAAGACTGACATATTGCCAATGTTGTACCGAGCTCTGGAATCTGATGCTCAACAGATTCAGGAACTTTGCCTGTCAGTGTTGCCAACATTTGCATCCCTTATAGATTATCCAGCTATGAAGAATGCTTTATTGCCCCGTATTAAAAAGCTGTGCTTGGGTACAAACTATATTTCTGTGCGCGTTAATTGTTTGCTTTGTTTGGGTAAACTGTTAGAACATTTAGACAAATGGTTGGTGTTGGATGAGATTATACCTTTCTTACCTCAAATACCATCAAGAGAGCCTGCTGTTTTAATGGGAATTTTAGGTATAAAAATTTACATTCTCAATTTTTTTTGTAGCTTATATTTGAAGATCAAGCTTAACAATTGTAAAATTTTATATTTACAGGCATATACAAACTAGCTCTTAGCCACAATAAGCTTGGTATAACAAAAGAAGTGATGGCCACAAAAGTACTGCCATTCCTGATCCCGCTTTGTGTGGAGAATGGGCTAACTTTGAACCAGTTCAATGCATTAATAACACTTGTAAAGCAGATGATCTCTAAAGTAGAGTCTGAGCATAGAGCCAAGTTGGAACAACTTAATTCTATACAGAATGAGTCTAAGTATGTTTTAATAAATTATAATAACACAAGCCTAATGGTTTAAAGTACAGACTCTTAAATATATTGTTGATGGTTCAAATCTGATATTTGAAAATTGCTTTATAGACGTGTAAGGGTATATTAGCAATCTTAATAGTATTTCCAGTTTTTTTTTTCAAGGCTTGAATTGTATTTTATTTATAAAAAGATGTTTAAGCCCCATTCGTCCGTTTTTAAAAATTGTAGATTTTATTATTTGACAAGAGTAATAAGATAAACGCGTGTAATTTTTTGTAACTTTTTATAGAGGTAACGGTGATTAACGAGTACTCAGTCGCCCTGACGGTAAGAGCACACTCTAATGCATAGTCAACTATAACTATCATTGATTAAGAATCCAAATGCATATGCATTATCACTTATCACCCTCGGTAACTGAGATGAAATGTCTCATTAGCAGTAAAAAGTGCCTCCGGTTCTATTGGGCTGCTATTTTACACTGGAACTTTGAGTGTGGTCCTTCTCTATTCGTGCCAACCAATTTATGCTGCATAATATAGTAACTTTGTAGCTCTACCACATACTATATCTATTTTATGGATAGTCTTTTTTAACTTTCTGTTACAAAACAACCGAGGAGAGGTTTTGTCTAAACGATGATAGATTATTTCAAAATATTTACTTTTTTCAGAGTAATGGAGCAAGCATTAACATCTACATCGGACAGCTTAGTTCCTGCACCGACTCCACAGACAGACATTGACAAGATGTTCTCAGGCTTGGGTTTGGATCCTTTTGCTTTCAGTAACAGTAAACAACTGGAAAAACCACAGCCTACTAGCATACCTAGTGTTGGAGTTACTACAGGCTCTTTAAGCATTGAAGAAAAACAAAGGTCAGTACCTAATATAGTTCTATAAAGCAGTCACATAGTTGCGTAAAATATATATGTTTAAGTTGTCCAATGGTATTATAACAAACAAAGCAGATGTTTCAAAATGGGCCAGGTCTATGTACACTAACGTAAAAAAAAGAGAAAGATCTGTAGAATTCGGGAAAAATACAGATAATTCATTTAAATGTATCGTGTCTTGGTAAATAATTAATGTTTCTCAATTATTTTTATCGACTTCCAACATAGCGTCTTGCCGATTTAGTTACTTTGTGCTTATAGACAATGACAGTAAACCATAAAGCCACCATTGATCATAGAAAGAGAACTGTCAGTTATTACAACAGTGTCAAAAATACGTGAAATAAACATGTCAAACGTAGCTAACCAATAAAAATGACAGTTTACTGTCATGGCGGGTTTTATTGTGTGTTGCAATATCCTGTGCTTTACCAGCAAACAAAGCCATTATAAAATAATTTGACAGTTTAGAACCGCTTAAACTGTGTTTCCCTATATTTGAGTATAGTGTACAAGGACCTGGCCCAGGCTCCATACATTTTGAAATATCTCATTTGACGCTTATCTGTTTGGCACAAAGTCAGTTTTGGATTATCAACTTATACTGGATTTATATATTTTTTTTTGTTTTCCGTACATCTACAAAATATTTAAAAAAACAAGCAATTTATAACTGTTTAAACTTGTTTTACATATTTTAATTAGTTGCAAGTGGCCCACGAATCATTAGAAACTGTAAACAACATGTTTCTTCAATGTAAGAATCTGCCATTAGTTAGCTGTAGAGTATATAAGCGTTAACTTTTATATCTTTAATAAAGCTGATGTGATAAACTTACAGTCCACCTGATGGTAAATGGTTCTTGCACACATCTGCAACCAACTTCAACAAAAAAGGTTACAGATGCGTTATAACGTCACATTTAGAGAAGAGCCTCATACAACCTATTATGAAACTGATTCTCTATACATTTCAAACCAGAATACAGTAATTCAAGCACTTCTATTTAGTTGCAGAAGTAGCTAATAAGCAGAAAACCACCACTTGGTTAATTTATTTATTTACAACAGGAAAACTTACAGCTTTTAATTAATACTATATGGTATATAATGTAATTCACAAAGTAAGCCTATTAGAAGTTTTCACAGATGAGTAATCGGTTTGGGTAAATACATACAATAAAATAAGATAAAATCATTCCACATATTGCACTTAAAAATTAAATGCATAGTGTCTTTTATTGTTTTTGGTCAAGTTCTTTGACTTCCTATATTTAATAATACTTCTTACAATATCTTGGCTTGATGACTTGGCTCCGTGCGGCTTTATTGATATCAGTTTCTTTTTTTAGGTTAGCGACTCAACAAGATACCGCCCGAAAATTCTCTCGTCAACCGCCACCAACAGCTATACCAGCCCCTCAAACGAAACTCCCAAAACCAGTAGATCTAACGAGCTCATTACTGGAAACCAATCTTAATCAATTAACACATAAACCGTTTTCAACAATTCCAAACCCCCAACCCTCAATTACTCATAACACCTTAGCTATGAACCAACCAAGTCCTAACTACAGTTCAAACTTGATGCTGAATTCCACATCGTTGAACTTCGGATATAGCCATAATCCTACAGGATTTAATAGCCAGCCGGCCTTCCCAGCTAATACGGGATGGGCGGCGCCGACAAATGCGAACTTTAATAATAAATGGGCTAACGACCAGAACAACCAGACCAGCATGAAGCAAGACTGGTCTGCTTTTGAATCTCTCCTTCCAACTCAAAATAATAACAATAGTAATAGTGTTAAAAAGGAAGACACCAGTGAAATGATGGACTTGCTAAGTTAGGATCTGCCCTGCAAGTAATCAACCGGAATTGCTGGTTGATTTCAGGTATCAGGTGTAAGATATAGTTTAGGGCAATCAGTACTTACCGGAATATTCGTAGGAGAATAAAAATTATTGACATAACCTAATAAATCAGTAACATTGGGTGGACCATATAACTTGTGAATCCTGAGGAGAGAAAAATTTGTCGTGCGTAATACCCCATTTTTATGGACTGACGACATGACAAAGTATGCGAAAAATTTAATATGGCTTAGTGGTAGTCTTCGGGGGAGCTCGAGTGATGTTTATAAAATGTGCCGATTAAAGTGTACTCAAACTGTAGTGTTTGATAGAAATTCTCGCATTTGTAATGTGTGTACGTCACTATAATGTCATAGTTTCGACAAAAAGGCCATTTATTCTGTCCTCTTTTCTTATAGTATGAGGTACAAACGATCACGTGGCTCACCTGATTCTGACTACCGCCGCCGCCCATGAACAACTGCAACACCAGGGGAATCCCAGGTGCGTTGCCGTTGCCGGCCTTTTAAAAAGGAGTAAACACGTTTCTTGAAGGTCCTTAAGTCGTACGGGTCGGAAACATCGCCTGTGTTAAACGATCCCGTAAAGAAATCGTGCGGGGAAGAAAACTACCAAGTAGTAGTAAACCACCAAGCATCCAGATGACATGGATATCGGGAATTTTGTTGCGATGAGCGTCGGTAGAGTGTGGTGGATGGAATTAATCCGAACAATTTCTCTGACCCCTTCCCGTGAATAATTCGATAGAAAATGCAAACAGAATGTGACATCTCATGCCCTAGTGAATCTAGCCGATCAGTAAGAACTCGGTCGTTGAAGATTTGAGCCGCTCTTGCTTGGATGCGGTCAAGTGGAAGGATCTGGCACTGTGGTGCCCTGGCCCAGAGATGAGCACAGTATTCAATGTGTATACCCATATACACAACTGGGGATAAGGAATAAACTATCGATTTTATCGATCGAGCAAATAGCGCCAAGTTAATCCGAGCTTGCCGATCCTACAATTTTTTAATTGGACAGAACTCAAATAATAGACATTCAGGCAAACTTCTCTTTTCCGGAACGTTCTACCATAAAAGTGATGCAATTTTTAACAGGTTTTCGAAATATAAAGAAGTTGCGTCGGGTGGATTTCTTTGTTCTCAACGAATCGAATGTGCCTATTCAAATATGTGAAAAGCGCGCTACAAGTATCTAGATCTTTAGCTAGTATTCGAACCAGAGATCTAGCACAATAAAAAAGTAACATTAAACAACATAAAATGTCTCGAGAGTGGATTTTGTCGTTTTCCTAGTGCCTGTAAATATTTAAAAGGTTATGATTTCTTATATTTACGCGAACACTACACATTGAAATAATACTAGTTTTTACGGAATTTATCACGTATATTTAACTTTTTGAATACCCGACGCCCGACGTTTCGAACGCTTTACAGCACTCATGGTCACGGGCGGGACTGAGATGTTCAACGTCCAGATGTCATAGTTAACCGCGGTTACTATAGATTAAAATTTAACTTTTGTTCCGATCTACACAGTATGAACTTATGGTATCTTGAAGTCTTGCAGTTGTATGCTTGGGTTGGGATTTAATTTTATTTATATACGATCCCAAGCAGATGGTAGCACCCAGCCATGTTCTCTATTGAAATTAGGATGTTTTTTGATTAAAACTACTTTTACGGATTTTATCGCGTTTATTTTTACTTTTTATTTACTTTTATTTTTAATTCCCGACGTTTCTGGCGCTTTCCAGCACCCATGGTCAGAGGGGACTGAGATGACTGACGTCCTGATGTCATTGTTAAACCCAGAGTACCTTCAGCTTTTTTAATTATTGTTTATGGTCCGATCTATGCAAAATGAAGTGACTATGTCCTGAGGTCTTGCAGTGGTATGCTTGGGTTAGTTTTAATTTTATTGATTATAGGATCCCAAGCAGGTGGTAGTACCCAGCCTCCTTCTCTATTGAAATTAGGATGTTTTTTAATTTCAATAGCCTCACGTATCATCCTTGGTAGGAATCGGTGTTCTTTCGCGAGGATTTGTGGTCTATCAAATCTGATGTAATGGTTGGGTCCGTCTAGGATATGATCACAAACTGCAGACTTCCCGGAACGTTGATGCTTCACATCAGCTATATGTTCTTTTACGCGGGTCCTAATTGATCTTTTTGTTTGTCCTATATAAGAGAGCCACATTCACAATCAAGCTTGTACACTCCTGCATCTTGTAGAGGAATATGACACTTGACAGATGGTAGGAACTGACTAATCTTCTTCGGCGGCTTGTAGAATGTTCTAATAGAAGCTCGCTTCAAGATATAGCCAATCTTGTCTGTGACACCTCTGACATATGGTAGTACAGCAGGCACACGCTCGACTGTGGCCGGCTTCACTTGGTCACTGTGACGTAGGCGCGGGACCCGAAGCTTGTTGTCGTGCAGAACTTGCTTGACGTGCTGAAGCTCGGCGGCCAGGTGTTTGCTGTCACAGATCCCTCGTGCTCTCTGTAACAAAGATTTGCCCACGGTAGCTAACTGTGAAGGATGGTGGTGAGATTCACCGTTTAAATATCGATTTGTATGGGTCCTTTTCCTTTACACAGTGTGACCAATGGTGTTATTAGGATTTCGGATGACTAACACATCTAGGAAAGGTAAGGAATTATTTGCCTCTAACTCCATTAATAGACTTCCCGGAGCGTCGATTCTTCAAATCAGCTATATGTTATTTAACGCGGGTTTTAATTGATCTTTTAGTTTGTCCTATGTAGGAGAGACCACATTCACAATCAAGCTTGTACACTCCTGCATCTTGCAGAGGTATGATATATATCAGATGGTATCAAGGGGGTATCAAGGTGATAACACCTTGAGCCATACTGTGTATAGAAAAAAGACCCATACAGATAGATATTTAAACGGTGATTCTCACCATCATCCTTCACAGTTAGCTACCGTGGGTAAATATTTGTTTCAGAGAGCACGAGGGATCTGTGACAGTAAACACCTGGCTGCCGAGCTCCACCATGTCAAGCAAGTTTTGCATGATAACAAGCTTCGGGTCCCGCGCCTACGTCACAGTGAAAGAGTGAAGCCGGCCATAGTTGAGCGTGTACCTGCTGTACTGCCATATGTTAGAGGAGTCACTGACAAGATTGGCTACATCTTGAAGCGCGCTTCCATCAAAACCTACTTCAAGCCGCTGAAGAAGATTGGTCAGCTTTTACAATCAGTCAAGTGTAATGTCCCTCTGCAAGATGCAGGAGTGTACAAGCTTGATTGTGAATGTGGTCTCTCCTACATAGGACAAACTAAAAGATTAATTAAAACCCGCGTTAAAGAACATATAGCTGATGTGAAGAATCGACGCCCCGGGAAGTCTGCAGTCTGTGAACACGTACAGGATCGCTCCAGTCACTACATCAGATTTGATAGATCACAAATCCTCGCTAAAGAACACCGATTCCTTCCAAGGATGATTCGTGAGGCTATTGAAATCAAAAAACATCCTAATTTCAATAGAGAAGATGGCTGGGTGCTACCATCTGCTTGGGATCGTATAATAAATAAAATTAAATCCCAACCCAAGCGTACAACTGCAAGACTTCAAGATACCATAACTTCATACTGTGTAGATCGGAACAAAAGTTAAATTTTAATCTATGGTAACCACGGTTAACTATGACATCTGGACGTTGAACATCTCAGTCCCGCCCGTGAACATGAGTGCTGTAAAGCGTTCAAAACGTCGCGCGTCGGGTATTAAAAAGTTAAATATACGCGATAAATTCCGTAAAAACTAGTATTATTTTAATTTAAAAGGTTATTCTTACTTTAACATTCCTATTACATGGTATGACAATTATGAGGGTATTTTTATATTAAAATACCGTTTTGTGTAACAAAACTTATTTATTCGAATTAGTTATAAATATAATATATCATAAATCATAATGTACAACTATAAATAATTTATTTGGGTAAAAATTGTCTTAAAATTAAGGTAATAATAATTATTATTGCATAAAATTGAAAAGATATCCTAATTTGCAATTGATTTGCAAATAATATGAAACAAAATACAAATCATTTATAGCCAATAGGCATGGATAGTATTGAATGTTTATTATTTAGCCCTTCAATCCCCATAAAAATCCCATGCAGTCGCATGCGTCTGGCATATCCCGAGCGGTCACATGCGACCGCATCCACCCACAGCACTTTAAACAATTAAAACTTATATTTCGAGACTATATTTCTATGAAGAAGTTTGGCATTATAAAATCTATACAAAATTCTCTATCCTGTTGTCTAAACAAAAGTCAGGTTTTACTTCATTACAAAAAGATTTTATTGTATTTTGATAACAAAAAAAAATACATAACAAGCGGATGTCGGCAGCGTGAAACTCAAAATTATTTCTACATATATTACTCTAATTTATTTACGTAAAACGATAAATTATATTCACACAAAAACTTTCATTACAATTTTATAATAAACACTATACTAAAACACTATTAAACACCAAAAAAAATCCAAAAATCAACACAATAACATTCACACGAAAATGGAGTACGAAATGAACGTAGATTATAAATAAATATTCATAAACTAACTGACTTTTTATTCCACTAGAGGATGGAAAATTTCATATTGATTCTATAACGCCAAACTTCTTCATATAAAAGTAGTCTCTAAACATAAGTATTGATGGGTTAAAGTGCTATGGGTGGGTGCGGTCACATTTGACCTCTTGAATTTTGACGGAATATCAAAGCGGTCAAATTTGGACGCTTGTCGTTTGAGAGGCTAGATAACATTATATTTTCCTATATATTTACTCAAGTGTATTTTATATATTTTGGCGCTAATTACGGATGTGAAAACAAATAATTATCTGTTGTTATTAATAAAATAGCATATTTGAGCAAGCATTATTATTATGTTTATAATATAACTGTTAAATAATAATTTATCTATTATTTTATTATCTATTATTAATAAAAGTGCTTATGTAATTAGAGTTCACAACCCTATGTTGCAATAGTTTTATTTATTAATTGAAAATGTAATGATCTCTTATACATAAAATTTAATAACGAACGAAGTTGTATTTTTATTCGTTTTGGATTTGATGTGATTTTCTGAATGAATGTAGTGACACTTGTTTTTTAGTATTTAGGTGTTATTATTTATGATATAGATTAATATCTTCAAAAATTTGGTCATATTTATGTACAAAATATTCGCTGATTTCGGGTTCCATATTGAGTGTCATAAAATTCTTAATCGTATTTTATAGCACCATAACTGCACACATTATTTCGCATAAAGTTATGTCCGAATAATTTGTTGGTTATATTTTTTCTGCCCATAATTTCTGTTACATAATGGCAATGTGGTTTTTTGTCAAAATTCTTTTATACCTTAATCTACTGTGACAGTGTTTGACCATTCATTTGGCAAATCATTAGACGCGTCAATAAATATTATTACTTTTACATGTGTGAACGACCAGACTAGCAACTTAAAACTGTGGTGCAATCGGAGCACCGCCAATTTTGTGAATTTTTTACTTTTCTCAATCCCATATCCGGTCTTGAATGAGGACAGGTTTATATACTTATATAGTGGTATAAAGTTTGTCTCTTTAGAGCTATATTTCTGTTTGGAAAAAGGTTTTTCGATATTATTTGGGTACTAACTCAAGCAAAATTATGTAAAAATATTACTTATAATGGTATTAACTGGCTATAATATTTTAACCGATTACGAAACGAGAAGGTTCTTTATTCGACGCATATGTTATTTGAATATTCACAGTTTTTTAGGAAACTGCTGAAACGATTTAAACGATTCTTTTTTATTAAGTAGTTAATACTTCAGGGCTGGTCCGTTATAAATTTAGAGAAAATTAACATCCCTAAGGGTGGGAAATTATCATATGAAGATTTTATTGTTCCTATTGTAGCAATATTCTTGTTAATTTGAACTTGGCTATTATTATTATTTATTTAGATTACTCAGCAGGGTGAAGTAAACATAAAAAAATTAAAAACTTCAATAACAAAAAATAAAGTACCACCAGTATTAGCTTCTAGAATTGGGACTTTAATCATTTGTGTGAAAATTATGTATTAATTTGTTTTTGAAATTTTTTGACTGTTTATAAAAATGTTACTATTTCAAATACGTAACAAATTTTCAAATGAAATGAGCAAATAAATTTAATATAACATTTAAAACATATCTTAATATGGCTTTAAGGTATTGAATGCATAATTTTGAATATAAAAATACGGAGCTATACCAACCTTTTTGCACATTAGTTGAGCATCTTTTTTTAAATACCTACTGTCAATGCTATTAACACTACCATTCATCATTCACGGTGTTAGGGGTGGTTTTGTACAGTAGTCTAATGTTAGATTCGAACTCACGATCTCTTCATTACGAATTCCAAATCATTAGGCTGCTGCCAGTTTTTTCTTTTAATATTTACTGTCTCCGCCTTCTAAATGACGACGCGAGGAAAGCGCATGCGGTGGAAACCTGAAGAAGACTGGCTATAAAGAAGCAGGTCCTATACTCGTAGTTGTATGCAAGCGACCAGATCATGATCGACACGGCGACAACTACGTTGGCAGTGGTCATAGTGGCTGTTGTGTCGAATTCGTTGAGCGTACTGTTATAGAGAGGCTGCTCGAGTATATTGGAGGCTGCTGTTGAAAAACTCGCCAACATGCACCACACAACGAGGAAACTTTTGTTCTCGGTCAGTGTTATACCTGAAACAAAAGAATATAATTTTATTACATGTTTGTTTTTATTAAATAAGGGTGACAAACAAGTACACAGTACACACACACACAGGTAAGTGGATGTTGTGGCGCATAGATATCTACATCTTTCCTCGATTATGAATCAATTGCAGAAGTCATGTTGCCCCTGAGGACTATGGAATGCCTTGTTTCTAGTCCAAAAAAGTCTCTAATTCACTACACTCACCATACGAAACAGCAACATTTCACACTGGTCTTTTGTGAGACGTTGCACCCGACCTATTCGTGTTACAACTATAATATAGCTGCAAAGTGGTTCTACCACGTATATGTAGCTGTAGTTTGGTTTAACGGCCAGATATCGAGAACAAATGGCCACCATTAGATGAAGTGAGGACCTCTTAAAATATGCAGGTGGCTAATAATCGTGTTTTGTGGCGTACTTTGTTAAAGCCTGTTTTCTGCAGTAGACAAGTGTTATAAATCGTAATGATGATGAGGATGGCCTAAGTCAATTATAACTATTCCTAAACGTTGTAAACGGGATATTACCCTCCCGTAAAACATCCCATAAAATAACAACCAATGACGAGCAGCGTGAGAGGTGCAAGACATCTGGTACTGCGATTGTCAATTCGCAGGCCAACGACGCGATTAAGTTACTTTTTAACCGACTTCAAAAAAGGAGGAGGTACTCAATTCGATAGTGAAATGAATCTGATGATCATTTACGGTAACTCCAGCAGGGTGAAATTTTACAATCGTTAATGCTAATAAATAACAATAAAAATGATTTTTTGCGGTGTATGAAAATACACTTCCACATATCAACCTATGGCGGGTGTCGTAAAAGGCGACATTGGGACACTGGAACTAGAGACGGGCAGCTGTATTTTCCTGATAACAACTCAAAAGAATAAAAATCTGTCAGAATCAGAAGAATGTGGCAGAATTGGTAGATTGTTTTAAGTGATCATTTACCACTTGCTTGCCAAGAAAGCTCACAGGAAAGAAGAATCCTGGTCCCATGAGTCATACACATGTGCAGACTGATAATCACTAAGATTTTATTTACTTATTATAAGCTTTACTACTTTTCCACCGCGATGCTTTTGAAAACCCAGATTTTAATCGGACGGAAAGACACGCCGGCCCTTTATTTCCCTTTCGCTATACGTAGCATGTACCACAAAGAAAACCCTTTGTACTTCGAATGTGTGGGATATCGACAATAAAATGGTGTAGATCGGCCGATCGTCCGTCCTTTTTTTATAGGATAGGGTGACAAACGAGCGCACAGTCCACCTGATGGTAAGTGGTTGCTGTGGCCCATAGGTATCTACATCTATCCTCGATTACGAATCAAAAAGCAGATGCGTTGTCACCCGTGAGGACTAAGATGGAATGCCACGTTTCCAGTAAAAAGGGTCTCCGGTTCTCTACACTCACCATACGAAATACAGCAGCATTAAGCTACTATTTCACGCTGGTATTCTGTGAGAGCGTGGTCCTTCCCCGGTCGAGCCGACCCATTCGTGCTACAACTATACATCTGATATAACTGCAGCAATGGCTCTACCACGTATAAAACATCCTATGGTAGGAGGGGAGAAAGAAATGAATTCGTGCAATTCTCGCGCAAACTACCCGAAATGTATTATATCGAACACAAAAAAGTAAGTAAAATTTCTTACCATAAAAGCCCAGAGTACCACATGCACAGCATGCTGCGCACAACCTCGCCTTTTGATTGATGGACTTCGGCAGCACCACGCATAACATTATGAAGCACAGCGCTGCGCCATGCGCTGCAGCTATGAGTGTGGACACCTGGAAAAAACGATATTATCAATATGATACTTAAAAATTCTATTTAACCTAATGCCCCAGAAAGGGTTTTGTTTTTCGAGTATGTAGAAATATATGTTTGTTCATTTCTTTGTAACATTCAGTAGCATGTGTAAGGTGTTGTAAGTTTTGTCATCGTTTCCAGTGTCATAAATTATTCTTTATCGAATTTATACCCATACAACCCACAAAAATCTATATACCTACCTAGCATTTGCTTGAGATGCACTTGTTATTTATGAGAAATTAAAAAAATGGATTAGTGGTGACGGGATTAGTGCACGCAATTGAGGGAGGGCGGGAGGTGCTCTTCAATCCAGGTAAGACACATCATTGTGTTTTTAAGCGGGTGGTTGCGAATTAATTAGTATCTTCATTATGATAGCCAGCCAATATTTTTGGAAAACTATAATAATTATTACCCTTAACCGATCAGCATGTATACGTAGGTACCTATACCTATAGATGTGGAAGAGGCGAGAGAGGTGTGTCAGGATCGTACCAAATGGAAGTCTGTAGTCTCTGCCTACCCTTCTGGGTGTCAGGCGTGAGTGCTTATATATAAAATTATTCTTTTTTAAATTCTGAGTGTATTATGATTGTCCTTGCGTCGATAACACCTCCTTTTTTATGGGTTGGGAATTTTGCATTAATGGCCCTAAAATAACGGATTTTAGATTTTTAAAAAATAAATGATCCTTAAAAGAGCTTTTTGAAACTCTCTCATAGAAAAATATTTGAAACTGAGGTGTTACCTTAAGTATTCCATTTTACTGAATTAGACACGGAACCTTAAAAAATCTGTCACAGTGCAAATCGAAAGCGATATCATAAAAAATCGTAAATATATTTTACTAACCGACCAAATGTTCATTGATGGATTTTGTTCCCATATTAGAGGCGGAAACACAACTCCCAGCACAAGAATTGAAAAAGTTGTGCACAAGTGTAAAAGTGTGTACAAGTAAAAATTTAAATCCTGCAGCATATTCACGACGGTAATAAAGTTCTTCTTTAATGACGCCGTTCTTCTAGCTGTTCCAGGTGTCACTTCTGCGGAAAAGATTAAACCATTCTGCGGTGCGTTAATGGTGGTCTCTCGGTACAATGGTTGGGGGTTTGGAACTTCTTGCTCTATGCTCGTCAGCTCCCTATATCCGCTAATACGACTAAAGCTATTAACGTCTAAAGCGCCGAAGTCTGTAGAAAATCGATTGGCACTAACATCCGTGAACATTGTGCTGAAGTCTGAAGAGAACCTTGCTTCCTGTGAAGATCTGTTCTCACGAAGTTCGACGGATGGATCGATTATCTCTTTCGCGTCTTTTCTCGATTTAAAAACAACTACGTCAGTATTATCGTCATCCTGGGGAGGGTCTGCCGTGGTTTCCGTTAGATTGGTTTGAACCTGATTTTGAGTTTCGGTCTGACGTTGATTTGAGAAAATAACTTCGTCTTCATCCTCTGCCGCATCTCGCAGCATGTTATACGTGGTTCTGATGACCTTTTCTATATATAGAGGTCGGGTATACGCAGCCAAAAACAGGCAATTCTGCATCATGATAGCTCCATATATCATTACGACAACATCACCAGTGTACATTGTACACAAATAACCCACTAGAATCGGCACCACGCTGTTGCCCACAGAAGGCGCCATACGCACTATACGTTGAGCCATTGTAAGCTTTTCTCTGAAGTAGTGCGTTATGATTACATCAGTCTGTTGACCGGTCAACGCGCAGCCGATGCCTGAAATCGAATCGAATTAATATTAAATTTGGTATTCCTTTTTGTTTCATTACCATTATTTACAAATTTTTTTTAATAGAATAGGGTGACAATCGAGCACCAGTCCACCTTATGGTAAGTAGTTGCTGTGGCCCATAGACATCTATATCTGTCCTCGATTACGAAACAAAATGCAGATACGTTGTCACCCGTGAGGAGTTAGGTGGAATGACCCGTTTCCAGTAAAAAGGGTCTCCGGTTCTCTACACTCACCATACGAAACACAGGAGCATTAAGCTACTATTTGACGCTGGTATTCTGTGAGAGCGTGGTTCCTCCCCGGTCGAGCCGATCTATTCGTGCTACAACTATACTATTAATATAACTGCAGCATGGCTCTACCACGTAAAAATTTTGTGAGAGGGGTCATCGGCTTCGTGAATTGTCACATTTGAGGACGGATTGATGATCGCTATATTACATTAATATCATCGCAATTAAAAGATAATATACTTTCTTTTAGATTTTCCTTAGGCGACATTAATAGCACACGCGAGATCAGTTCTTTAGTTAAAAGTTTATTATTTTATACGGTAGGCAGCTCCGTCTCGTATACAGAAAGATGAGAACGCCTCCATCCCATTTTATCCCTTTGGTAAGCTAAGAATTACCGTTATCGTACTACAGTCTGTCATAAATCCTCTGCTGAACATAGGTCTCCTTTAGAAATTGCCTTATAGGGGATCCCCCCTAAAATACCTGGTTGCCACGCTTGGCGGGCGGGACAATGGCAGTGAAATGAAATTGATTTGCACAAATGGGAATTGGCAACCGCGGTTTTTACCGACGTAAGAGTAAACCGCAGGAAACAATCAAAAGCTTTTTTATGCTTTGGTAGGTAGAGAAATAAAATTAAAGCCATATCGGATACATTTTATACGTGGTAGAGCCATGCTGCAGCTATGTAATGGTTATGGTTATATTAGTACTATAGTTATAACATGAATGGGTCGTCCCGACCGAGGAAGGACCACGCTCTCACAAAATACCAACGTAAAATAGCAGCTAAATACTGCTGTGTTTTGTACGGTGAGTGTAGAGATCCGGAGACCATTTTTTACTGGAAACGAGGCATTCCATCTTAGTCCTCACGGGTGACAACGCATCTGTAGGTATTTTGATTCGTAATCGAGGATACATGTAGGTGTCTATGGGCCACAGCAACCACTTAGCATCAGGTGGACTGTGTGCTCGTTTGTCACCCTATCCTACAAAATAAAAACATGCGATCTACAACACGCTTGAAAGCGCGGATGTTACGTGAAATCCTGTCTTACATACTCAGGAAAAGAACAAGTAGAGGATGATTTCTTATATTTACGCGAACACTACACATTGAAATAATACTAGTTTTTACGGATTTTATCGCGTGTATTTAACTATAAATACCCGACGTTTCAAGCGCTTTACAAAGTAGAGGATAACTTTGAGATTTTATGTGCAGATGGCGACTTCTGTCATAAAAAATATTGTCATACAGTTTATCATGACTAAACAAACTGGAATTATTCTCAAGTTATTACAGATGTTAAAAAATCAATTGGCATAAGAAATGTGATCTTCCATGATTCATGTCCACATATTGTTCAAAAGCCACATCATTATCATCATTACAGCCCTTCACAAGTCCACTGCTGAACATAGGCCTCATCAAAAGCCACATCAATTAAAATTCAATTTGCTAATCTTATCTGACCCTAAATAAATTAATTGATTTCGTTTCACTCGAAATAATATTTCCAAAGAGTTTTTAATTAACGTAACAAATTACGCGATTTTCGGTATTATAGTAACATTCTGTGCCTCTACACCTAAGGTGAGCTGACATGGTGTCGAAAGGAAGTATGTAATGAAAATACGATTAAGTACGTACATACTATAACATAGTATGTCTGATATAATATAGTATAGGTAGTCTGTCTGATAATGAAATAATCTCAAAGTGCTTAAGCAATAAGGAGCAATCAGTGAGGAGGAATGGAATATTCGCTAAGTAATCATCAACCAACCAAGATAGTATTTATTTCCCTACGTTGAGCAGTGGATATTACAATCGTAATAAAGCATTGCCTATACATAATATAACTTATTGAAACATATTATGACACACCTACACTTATCAGTAAAAAAGTACCTAATAATGATATAAAGGTATTGAGAATGACACATTTTCAAGTTTTTCTAAATAACATGATTTCCAATCACATAACTTTAAATAAAGAAAACACTTATCGTAACAATTGATTAACAAACATAAAGGTATACAAAAATTACCTGCAAATATTCCAGAGAAAATATTGACTATGTGGTCATTACTGTATGCGTTCGTCGAATAACTTGATAGTAAAACACCAGCTACAGTTAAACTGAGACCAGAAAGAGCAATGAACCGAGGCATATTAAAAATCTTCACCATGGCCCTGCACCAAGACTCTAATAAAAGTCTTATGATCACCATTATCACAGGCACTAAAGCTATGTCCATATCCCATAGTTTCAATACTTCTCCTTCATCATGATCCTCTTCTCTGATTGCTTTTAAAATAATGAGTCCATATAAACTCAAAACTGCAGGTACAGTTATGTGATACATAGCTGCTGAAAAAACAATAAGCCACCCGTATCCTCCATCTGGAGGTGTGGGACCAATTTCTGGTTGAGATGCCACTACACTGTCTAAATGAAGATCCTCTATTCGATCACCTCTCTCTGCACGGTTAACGTTTATATTACTCTGAGCCTCCATATTTTAAACGATAAACAATAACTACGATAAATTCATGTCTATAATGAGGTGGTCAATGAGTTATCTATATGCCACAAATTATCTTATCACTTATCTTGTCCTGTAATCTAATGGACTAAATTTTTGAAAGAGCCGCCAAATTGTAAGATTAGTGCAAAAATTACTATAAAATATCTTATTAAAATATATTGAATTCTATATAATTTTAATATATAATGTACTTAAACGAATTACAATATTATTATGTATTAAACTATTAATAAAAAATATTTAAAAATATAAAAAACAAACAAATTTCGGAACGCTAATTGACGTCTGTAATAACATTACCAAATAAAGATGTCGTCTAAATTGCAGTAGAAAGAGAAACTACATCACAATTCGTGAAGCATAGATAAAGACAAATAATGAATTAAGTGAAACGTTTGCTAAGATCTCATAATCTTTAATAGTTTCCTACAAATTTTTCTTAGGGATGAATTCTTTCCGAAAAAGATCGATTTTTAAATCGATTCGAAGTGAAATCTGATGAATCAATTTAAAAAAGAAATCGAAATATAAAAGATCTATTTTCTCATACATCGATCTTTTTTTCGATTTGCTTTCAGAGTTTATATTTACAATATCAAAAGATACAACAAAATAGATTACAAACATAACTTATTTTATTTCTTTAATCCATTAAGAAGAGACGAAAGAAACTGAGCACACAGGGGCCCTGAGGATTGCGATTTTTTAAATAGAAAAACTGTCATTTCTTACGAGTTTGGGTACAATCAACTAATTGCAAATAACTTTATAATTCTTATAAAAACAGAAAAAGATTCGATTTTGTGAAATACCAATTCATTGGATCGATTAAAAAAAATCGATCTTTTTGGCATCTTTTAATCGATCTCAGATTGCCATGCCTATAAAAAATTATTTATAATTTATTTATGATTTCGTTTGACCCATAGACCAAGTATAGTTTGTAGGGATGTGAGATTAATGAAAAAAGATCGATTACTTATTCAAAATTAATCGATATGTCAAAAATAAAGAATCGATTTTTTGTATTATTTAAAAGTACATAGAAAGTAAAGTTACAGCCTATTTACGTCCCACTGCTGGGCTCAGGCTTACCCTCATTTCTGAGAGGGTTTTAGGGCAAGGAAGGGTCCACCGCGCTGCCTCAATGCGTCTTCACATGTATTCGAAATATTTTTTTCTTATTTCTCAGACATGCAGGTTTCCTCACGATGTTTTCCTTCACCGCCAAGCACGTGGTAAATCAGCACTTAAAATTGCAATTAACAATTTCATTGGTGCCGGCGGGGATCGAACCCGGTTTGCTCGCGTATTGTGAAATTTACAGCGAGCGCTGACCATCTGAGCTACCACGGCTCCCAACCAATTCAAAACTAAAAATCAATAGCAATGTTTCTTTGAAATTTCAAGGTAAGGAATTAGGAAACCAAATAGCATTATTGATACAAGTTTTAGTACTATTAAACGTTTTATTTATTATAATAAATATGAAATGATGAGCATCCCAATAAAATGACAAACTTATTGTCTCAAAAACTAAAAAATAAATCAAATAAAAAAATTGTCATAAATGTCCAGTCGTATTTTACATTTCACTAGTTTTAAAATAAAAAAAGACGTGTGGCACTCGGGGACTGCCGCGGTAAAGCTATTGCATAGCATTTTGTATCAACTTATGCAATTATAATTATTTATTTATTTTATTTATGCAGTATTTCTTTTTCTTTGATATTAATTCAAGTTACTTAGGTTAATCCAATCAAATTCAACCAGATTTAACCGAACCCGCGTTATAACGAACTCACTATTTGTGAAAAATACTGTATCACCGGACCGCGTCGCAAAAAAACTCAGGTTCGCGCAGTACATACGTCAGGGCGGCCGTACGGCAATTATATTAACAAGACGCGCAACTACTCAGTTCCACGCTCCACGGCAAGATTTGTCACTTATTATTTATTGTCCAATTAATTGTCTTTAAGTTCAAATGGCACGCCCTATTAACATAAGTCTAAGACAAAACGAGGAGACTTTCAATATATGAACAACTATATTTTTCTAACTGTTGTTTTAAACTGTTATAATATATTATAACAGTTTTTAATATTACATTGTACACGCGGTTAGTTCAGTTCAGTCGTCGGCTGTGTTCGCGTTTTGTTTAACGAAAAATAAACAAAAACAACAATAGCTTTTTCACGTAATATGGGGACCTGCTATCAAAATATTACGTATATAATTTAACAGATAACAGTGTCATTGTCATCTCAGTTAGACAGCTAACTGAACACTAAACTGATATATTATATATTACAACAGCCAAATTAAATAACAGGCACAACAGGCAACTAATGGAGGAAATAATATATTTTTGTTTACCGTTTTAATTTAGTTTTAGTAAAATAAGCTCTTATTAAGTTAGCTTAGAGTTTAAATTAGTGTAAGCTATACGCAATCCTTGTGGCATAATGAATGTAGGTAGTATTTTATTGACTCCCATTGTCTCGGCCGATGCGACGGTTGGACCGTAAACGTAAACAGATGACGCTTTCTAACGATAATGCATATAATATTATAACAGTCAATGGTTCATTATTCTAATGTGTTGTAAGATTAAAAATATATAATGAAATATATTACCTGTTGTATGTTATAACGCCCAACTTTAGGGGTGACCGACCGCGCGCACAAATGCAGCTAGCCTCCCCCTCCCGCACCTCACTAATCGTCGCTTCACACCGCTTGAGATAAGACGATCTACTATCAGGCGCTAACAAACCCCCGTCCCGGACATAAGGACCTATGTCCGCGAGTAAATTGGCAATTAGAAGACGCTTTGTATTGTTGGTTTTTACAAAAACGATCAACTGGGCAAATGATATCTGGCCCTTTGCTTTGTGAAAAAGCATTACAGTTAAATAAAAAATTAGGTGACGGCGGCTCGGATGGTTATATAGACTTATATCTCTTCATGGAATTTAATCAATGTTTATTAAAAAATAATAATTTCTTAATAAACATTGATTTTCGTTGAAATTGTTGTTTTTAATAAACACATAACATTATGTATGTACAATGTACTACAAATGCACAAAACCCGCTTTTCTTCATACATTCGATCATCCGGATTTTCGATTATCCGAATCCCTAACGGCAACAATTAGTCCGGTTAATCGAGTATATATATATATATATATATATATTTTTTTTTTTTTACATATTGAGAATCTAAATTGAGAATTTAAACTATACGCGTGTGTGTGTTTGTGTGTATATAAAGAGGGCTACTTTTAATATCGCTCATTTTAATATCAAAAATTTAGGTTATCTTTATAGCAGTATTATATTTTCAATTCAAAATTAGTATTGCATTTGTGATAATAATAAAATGTAGGTATGTATATAGAGTACTCACTCATTTTCTTTCACTATTTTTTCGTGACTTTCTTCATTAATAATAAATGCACTTTGTTCATTCATATTCAAAATTTCAAAACACTTTATACACAAACACCGTGTCGAAGACTGAGGAAAAGAAACGACGTTAGACCATCGTTAGACAATGCACGGCCTTCAAGCCACACCTCCGTGCCCGTCGGAGAGCGTGAGGTTTTTTTCGTTACGAAATTTCTGGATTTTCCCGCACTCAAGGCCCGTGATAGAAGCTATGCAATAGCTTAATAATTAAAATGAGAATTAAAAAAAGAGTCCTATTTTATATACGTTACCTGTAAGACAGAGGAATGTTTTCGTTCTGTTGTGCTGTTTTGATTTTTAGTACGACTAAAAGTTTTTAATTCTTTCGGACAGTATTTGCATAAGTGCTGTGGTATTATCTTTCTTCGTTATAAAATACTTTGGCTAGCCGCTTTTAAGTGTTTTACAGTTAGAAGACATTTATTTATATTGTTTACCAACAACGACAACAATTTATCTCACTCACCACTACACTGAAATGACTTTACACGCATGCATACACGTCTACAGATGCCACCGTTTATATTTAATTATCTTATACGTATTGAACTTAATTCAAGATTTTTCATCCAATGCATAGATAGCGCTGTTTATAAAATTGAAATTTACTGCAAGATTTTTTCTTCCGTCGCATAGATACGAGCTGTTTCTAAAAATCGATTTAAGCACATAATTTATTTAATCGACTTACTAAAATCGATTATTTCTTAACATCCCTAATAGTTGGACCGATATCGTAAGAAACGGACGCTCCTATTAGAAAATACTCATAAAACATCAATAGTGCAATGGTAAATTCCGTATTCGTTACTATGACAAACTATTCATGAAGTTACCTATCCAATGTGATGTCGTTTTTATCGATTTTATTTCAAGAAATTGTGGTTAATATAAGGGCATTCCTAAGTCGAGTTCAAGCATTATAATTGCTCTGGTTCGGTGGTTTGATTTCATGGTGGATTATTGCAGGTTCATCCGTGTAATTACTCATGGGTAAGGACCGGGAGCAAGTGATAACTGTAAAAATTGACGATGGAGACTGAATCTGTGAGGTCGGAATTAAGCAGCCGATCACGGCGCAGCTCCCGGCACAGACCGCACACTCATAGAAGTACACGGTAAATATTGTTTCAAAATAAATTTTAGCACATTAATCTTTTAATATTTGTTTATTCTAACTACGTTTTCAATATGTTGTTATAATTGAAATCTTAAAATAATGTCACCTAAGACCATTTAATTTTAGCTATTGAAAAACCCATAATTTAAAAATCAACTATAATATAATATCTTTAACAATGTAATTTGTAAACCAGTTTTGGCTTTTTAACAAAAGCAATCTTTAATTACTATATAGCGTTGCTTATTGTTTATATGAAGTTTTAATCACAATTTTGACATTAGTAAAAATATGTAGTTATCTATAAAATTTTAATAAATAACATCCTGTTCTGAGTGTCCACTTTACACTTATTTTATAGATAGAACTTGTATAAGCGTAGCCCGGTGAATGATTTCCTGACTTTGAACTGTAATAATAAATCTTGAAAATCTTTTGTGTAATGGAAGGCTAAAGAAATTAGACATAATTAGGTATTTAACAGATTTTGTCTAATTTTTGCACTTTTATGGTTGAAGGCTATGACAATTTGTACTTTTTTGTTTTTATTTAATATGAAAAGTCAAAACAAAGATTTTTTTTAATGCTTATAAAATAAAACAGTTTTATTTTTATAAAGGAGCCTTATTAAAATATAAATGTTTGCACAATAAACTTCCCAACTTGTCCATGTTATGTTTTAGGTAGTAGATTTTCTAAATAACAATTTAAATAAAATTTTTGAATGTGTATTCATAAAATTCAAGGAGGTTCAATATCAGTTCAATATCATCAGATTGAAATATTTATTTAAATTTTTCTTGCTCTAACTCTAACCAAGAGTTCATATTATATTTTTTCAGGAGCACAAAATCTCAAAGAAAAGACTGTGGAGATAACACCATGGCACCATTTCAAACCAGTGTTAATATAAATCCAGAAATAGGCAGGGATGGTCAAGAAGTCATTGAAGTACAAATACTTCCGCAGGATGAGAACTGGGGCGAGAACACAACAGCTGTCACGGGAAACACTTCTGAAGGGTCACAGTCTATGGAGGATGTCAGTAATTGGCCTGTAGAGTCGGATAGTGGACTTGGATTTGTCTGTTCAAGATATTTTGGCACAACTATAGCTTTAGGACTTTCCTTTGTTTCTTTTGCGAGTCCATTAGCAATGGTTGTTTTACCAAAAATTGGATTTTTTCCTGGATTGACAGACAACATAGCTATTCAACCCAGCCAAAGGATACAGTTATTGTCTTGTACAGCTGAATGTAAAGGAATTTTATTATCTTTAGCATTTAAATTAGTTCTTTTAGCAATTGGAGTGTGGGCTGTGTTTTTAAGGCCACGGAATGCAATCTTACCGAGGATATTTGTGTTCAGAGCTATGACTTTAGTCATCCTTGCTGTCTGTTCTTTTTCATACTGGTTATTTTACATAGTACAGATTACAGAAGCAACTAAAGCATTGGCGCTTGGAGAGGACGCAGTGGATTACAATGCATTAGTGTCTTATGTATCAAGTTTTGCAGACACATTGCTTTTTATACATTATATAGCTGTAATTTTAATGGAAATACGGCATATGGAGCCTGTTTATTACATAAAAATAGTAAGGAGTCCAGATGGTGAAAGTAGATCTTATGCTATAGGGCAATTAAGTATTCAGAGAGCTGCAGTGTGGGTTCTACAGAAGTATTACACAGAATTTCCTATATACAATCCATATTTGGAGAAAATTCCAATATCAAAATCACAAAGAAAGGCGCAGTCTAGTATCAAGTTCTATGAAGTAGATTCAAATACAAATGCCCCGCCAGGGCAAGCACGGTCAGTATTTTTACTTATATCAAATAATATAACTTAAGATACTAACATTAGTATTATTATAATACTAGTATCGTAAGATAATAGTATTAAATTATGTAACATATTGAATAACTCTATTTAATTTATTACTCTATGGAGTAGTTAAATCTGTTATGTCATCATTTAGCAATCTGTAATCAAATACCCCAGATTGTAGGAGGCGACAGAAGGAAACAGAAGATGGACAGCAGCATACTGTATAACAATACAATAACAACTCAAAATGACAAAATACTGTGGTTGCCAAACTGTCTGCCAAGGCCTATCATCACGAGACATCTATGACATTTATTCCTCCTTTCTATGGAGGAGGCCTGCGGTTAGCCTATTAGTTTTAGTAGTCTTGTAAAATTACTTTGACAGGTTGTAATAGAAACCGAAACAGAAACTTTTTTATTCAATGTAGATTATAAACAATACTTATTGAAAGTCAATTTTTTCATTTACCACTGGTTCACAAAATAAACCTCTGTCCTGGGAAGAATCAGTAAGAAACCGAGGACTATTTTTTTTTGAAATAATAGCTTACAATCATGTTTACAATTAACAACACAAGACAAATTAGAAATAGCTTGGTAGCGATCACCCTTCCCAGGGGTTATTATCATCCATAAATTCCTTAATATTATAAATGAAATTTAAGTTGACATGTAAAATCCAACGACACTGTGTAGCAGCACAGTGGACTAATTGCTTACTAAACCTCTCAGATATGAGAGGAGGCCTGTGCCAATAGTGGGATATATCATGCTGTAACTCTATTTTAAGTCTTTGTATTGCTATTGGTCTGGTTAATAGTATTGTACATAAAATCAATATTCTTGAAGTATTAATTAGACATAATGGGCCTTACCTGAATTGTTGATTATGGCGTGCTTAAATTAAATATTTAAAGTTATAGTTAAAGCTACAGCCTATATATTAAAGTTGCCACTGCTGGGCGGAATCCTCCCCTCATTTCTGAGAGGGTGTTAGGGCTAGGAAGTGTCCGTCTCTCTGCCCAATGCGTGTTGGTGAACTTCACATGTCTTCAAAATATTTTTGTTCTTATTTCTAAGACATGCAGATTTCCTCACAATGTTTTCCTTCACCGCCGAGCATCTGGTAAATCAGCACTTAAAATTGCAATTAACAATTTTGGTGCTGGCGGGGATTGAACCTGGGTTACTAACATACTGTGAAATTTACAGCAAGCGCTAACCATCTGACCTACCACGGCCCAATTAAGTATAAATTAAGTGATTTTATTACTACTTTAGACCAAAAAAGAAATATAGATGAAGCACTGTGTACATAATTTAACCTTTAGAAGTCCACTGCTGGCCATGGGCATCCCCCATTGTAAGGAGGATTGGCTTTTATTGTGGTGTGACAGGCGGAATGATGATTGCAGTACCTGATAGAGCAGCCCAATACCAGTCTGAGTATCTTATGTCTGCTGTAAATGGGATGACATACTACCATTTTTCGGAAGCCATAAAATTTGTCTGGCTATTTGTTTAGTTGTTTATTATATGTTGTAAAAGTAAAGTTACAGCCTATATACGTCCCACTGCTGGGCACAGGGCTCCCCTCATTTCTGAGAGGATTATATGTTACTAAAGCTTTGGTTTTGGGGATGATTAAAACAATATATATTTTTTTTAATTATCATCTTGATAATGGGTATCAATAAAAAGCTTTTTTCATCATATTCATTCACTCTTCGCACATGCTTTTTCTCCTTTCTAAAAGTGAAATTTGCTAATTTTATGTTAAATATTTACATTTTTACAAATTTTATGTTTTAAATGTTTTCGAAATTGTTATTCTCCACCTGGTCTACGCTATGAGACAGTCTGACCAGTCTCCCTTTTTTAACTTCACATATGACGTAAAAAATTCCATTTTTCTAAGATTATAGAGTGTGGGAGGCACTTAAGTGACGTGGGGCCCACACTTATTACCCTACTTTGCCTTTGAGTTAATTTGGCCCAGGCTATATCCAATAGAATAATATTTATTTAATAAAGACGGCAAGAATATTAATTGAAAGTTATTAGTTCTTTGAAAAAGCTTGTCCCTGGAAAGAACCAGCAAATTTAGCAGGACTTCGGAGTGAGTGAGTAAGAGGAAGAGTGAAAGAACATGTTGTGTAAAGGCGGCTAATAGTTGATTTTGGGTATTTGGTCCAGGACCTCATGATCAGTAGCTGCGCTTACAACAGCTAGATCAACGAGGTAGTTATCATCATGTAAATATCATCATGGTCAAAGTTAATAATTTAATTTTTAAGGCTGCATCGTACTTAGGTTATAAATTGCTATTTAAAAAAAAGATGTGAAGTATAGTGGTGCGTGCGCTTGTGCGTGCAGGTCGGCGCCGGGGTCGTGCACGGGCAGCGGCGGGCGGCGGCGCGACTCGGGCTCGGCGCACAACGAGCGCTACTACGAGGAGGCCGAGCGCGAGCGCCGCGTGCGCAAGCGCCGCGCGCGCCTGCTCACCGCCGCGGAGGATGCGTTCGCGCACGTACGCCGTGTACGCTCCGCCGGCCTCGGTGAGTGTCCGCTCTGTGTGAGAAGTAATTCGGTGAGCGCCCGCTCTGTGTGAGAAGTGCCTCGGTGAGTGCCCCAGCCGCTCTGTGTGAGCAGTGCTTCGGTGAGTGCCCGCTCTGTGTGAGCTTGCCTCGTGAGTGTGGGACGTGTGAGTGCTCTGCTCTGTGTGAGTAGTGGCCACGGTGAGTGCCCTGCTCTGTATGAGCAGTGCCTTGGTGAGTGCCCTGCTCTGTGTGAGAAAGACCTCGGTGAGTGCCCCGCTCTGTCTGAGAAGTGCCTCGGTGAGTGCCCGCTCTGTGTGAGCAGTGCCTCGGTGAGTGCCCGCTATGTGTGAGCAGTGTTTCAGTGAGTGCTCACACAGAGTGGGGCACTTACCGAGGCAAGCTCACACAGAGCGGCTGTGCTCTGTGTGAACAGTGCCTTGGTGAGTGCCCTGCTCTGTGTTAGCAATGCCTGGGTGAATAGGCCCCAAAAGCAGCGACTGTACCGCTCTGATAGATATACAGAGCCAATAAGTTATTTCATCTATGTCTACAGAGGTGACATAACATCAGTAACCTTCTTTGTGTTAAGTTGGCTGTAGGTGTCCATGAGCTGCGGTAGAAACTTTCGTTAGTTTGTCACTTCTGCTTTATAATAATTAGAATTTACATTTTGGGACCTATATTATTTATAATATTCATTAATGATTTAACTGCTTACATACATACCAAACAGCAAGACGTAAAGTTAACTATTTATGCGGATGATACAAACGCGATTGTATCTGCTAACTCGATAGACGAACTAAATGCCAAAATGAAAAGCACACTGTATGACTTTAAAAATTGGTTTGCTACTAACGATCTACTACTAAATACAAATAAAACGTACGCAATGCTTTTCAAATCTACAGCAAGACAAAAGGACTCAATAAACATTAACATTGACGGTAAAAATATTGAATCTGTTCAAACAGTAAAATTTCTAGGAATCCACATTGACATGTACTTGAACTGGAAAAAAGGAAATGACAGCACTAGAATCTACTATCAGTTCAGCATGCTATGCCTTAAGAAGTTTACGAGACGAAGTTACGTTAAAGCAGCTTAAGTTGGTTTATTTTGCTCTAGTAGAATCACAACTTCGTTATAGCATACAATTCTGGGGCAACAGTTATAAATATAATATTAAGAAAGCGTTTGTATTACAAAAAAGAGCGATCCGCACCATGTTACGTATTCCACAAATTGAGTCGTGTAAAGAACATTTTCGAAAACTTGACATACTTACGGTTCCCTCTCTGTATATCTTAGTTTCACTTACATACTTAGTAAAAAATTTTTACAAATATGAAACAAACGAAGAAAGGAAAAAGAGAGAAATGACACGTCGAAAAGATTTAAAAACTTCAATTACACCAACTTTGAATGTTGTACGCCACAGCACAAGGCATCAAGCCATTGCACTATTTAATTCTTTACCTATCTCATTTAAAGTTATTTATTGCCACCGAAAATTCCAAAATAAACTGAAATCATTATTAATTAAGAAAAGCTACTACTCAGTTGACGAATACCTAAATGACAAAAATAAACTTAATGAATGTTAATTTTTTTTGTTTATGTACTATATTTTAATCTATTATGACATGAAAAATATTTAATTATGACATGAAAAGTATTGAATGTATATAAGTATAAAGAATGACTGTCAAATGATATTTAAATTTTATTCGATTTTTGTTTTATTTAAGTCAATTGCATGTAAACGTAATTTCTGATTTTGTTTAATTAATTTTCCAATACAATGTAATATTGTTCTAAGGAATAAATGACTATGACTATGACTATGACTATGAATCCCAAAGTCCGAAACGATCAAAATAACTTGAGATTTTTGTTACCGGTACGGCATTGTAGCGTTATTTAAATGTTAGTTTTTAATAAATAATTCAAGTCAAATCACTGCTAAAACTCCTATTTGATCCTATTTTATTTTCTCCATATTTTTGCAGGTGGGTCATTGGGACCCCGTGAAGCTGCACAAGCAGTCTTTCCTTCCTTAGCACGCGCGCTTCAGAAGTACCTGCGAGCTACGAGACAGCAGCCCAGACACTCTGCTGACTCGGTGAGTTTCTGGAGCAATAAGGTCATAAATAATGAAATTTTTAATTTTACTAAATAGCGTACGCACAACACTTAAAAGTATTTGCGACCAGGTTAATTGTGCGCAATAACGTGTTGGACCTGTCTTCTAAGTGCCCCATCAAAATTGTCTTTTATTTTATTTTATTTTATTGTTTTTATTTTTAGGAAAATTTAGTTATTTACAATCAATTGTTTTTACATTTATATATAAATTTACCATTATAAAGTTTTCACATGTAGATTAAAATTTAAAAGGGTAGAGTTCCAAGAGTGTTGTATTGTAGGACATTGATTTGCCTATAAATCAATTCGCCGTGTTTTACATTGACTTGCCTATAAATAAAATCGTATTTACAATCAATTGTTTTTTACATTTATATATAAATTTACCATTATAAAGTTTTCACATGTAGATTAAAAAAAGGGTAGAGTTGCATGAGTGTTGTATTCTAGGATATTGATTTGCCTATAAATCAAATCGCCGTGTTTTACATTGACTTGCCTATAAATAAAATCGTCGTGTATTACATGGGAATATACTACCTCATATCATCCTTTGGATGTCGTAAGGGGCTACATAGGGAAACTGAAACAGATGTGCATTATCATCTTGCTGAAAATAACTAAAAATACAAGTTTAAAACTTGCTTGTCAAGTGTGGAACCTAAGGCAAGTTTCTCCCTAAGAGGCGATCGGTGACGTCTGTTCTGCAGTGGACTTCGGTAGTAGATGATCACATATATATTAAGAAATAAAATTGAAGTGTCTATTTGTAATATCAAAATAACACATTTTACTAAATGTATATGAAAGTATATACAGTATTTTTAACAAAAAATAATAACTGCTCCGGCTAATCTTTGAAGTGGCTGGACCGATTTTGACGGAACTTTCACTGGCAGATAGCTGATGTTATAAGAAGTAACTTATGCTACTTTTATTTTAGATAAAATTTTATGGTTTCGCGCAAAAAACAACATGAAATCTAATCGTATTAATTTCACGCGGACGTCTCGGAGATTTGCTAGTAGTATATAAAAATGTTTTTATTATAGGTATTGGCACATTTAGCGCGTTGTTTATCTCAAGACGCGTCGCCGCGGGCTTTTCTCGAGCCGTTCCTCGTCGAGGGCCCGGTCTTGTCGGCAGAGCAGGAAGCCAGACCAGTCCAGCGCTGGTCTTTGATTTCAGACGAGCTCCTCGCCAGACCTCTAGCCGATAACATCGAGTTTCAACTTCGACAAGGTGACATCTCTTTAATATGCACCATTAAACAACTGCCAAAGTTTAGTTTGACAGAAGAGGTCGTCGATCCCAAGAGCAACAGGTTTGTTCTACGGTTGAATTCTGAAACGTCTGTTTGACAGGAAGAGTTCACTGACAGAGACGACCACAGGCTCGTATGACATTCGGACTTTGAGTTGTCAAGTTGACAGCACAGTGTTGCCTGTTGGAACTAGCCGAGTGCTCAGACCTGTCAAAATTATTAGTGAAATGCCATCATTTATTGATTTGGATCTTATAATAAAATGGAACAGAAATATGTTTATTGTGGCAGCTCAATCATATATATGTAATATTCTTTTATAATATACACATTTATTCATATATTATATTTAACAAGGTAGAGCCATGCTGAATGTATTATATTGCAATATATTGAATTGGTTCAACGGGGAATGACCAGGTTATACAGATGTTAAATAGCACCTTAACACTGCTATAAGTCATAGTAACGAAAACCTGAGACGCTTTTTATTAGTAACCGAACATTTCTTCTTAGGCATGGAAACATGTCTATTGTCTAGGCTTTCATACACATCCTTTAGATCGACTTTGTATTTAATCGTCTGCACTGGTATAAGAAAAATATTTCACTACTTCCAATTGAAGAGAAATTATTTCTCATATGACTGAATGCATCAACGCCATTCCTTTATTTGTTAAATTTTTAAGTAAAAATATTGTTAAGTATAATGGCATATATTATTTTATTTTGTCTTGATTTATTGGGTTATAAATAATATGCTAATGTTTCGTTTTGTTATAAAGACAAATATAAAAAAAATTAGTAAATTTATTTTAAATTTGAAATGCTGATGTGTTTTGTATGATTAACGAAATCTCATGTTTAAAATTAAATTATTACGAGTTAGTCCTTTTTATAATTAGGAATTGTGCAATTTGTAAAGTTTTATACTCAAATCAGAATCTCAGCGATTTATGTAACATATTAATGCCATTTCATAAGACTTTTTTTGCATTTAACTAATTAAAATTTAAAAGTTACATCTTTTTAAACTATATTTTGTACATTTGTGTCATATACCTTTACCCGTAGCTTAATAAGAAATAAGTAAGTTTTATATTATGCACAATTTTTACAATTTAGGTTATCAAAATAGAAAAATGCATTATGTATTATGTGTATAAAGTGGAGGATTTTATACACAAAATAGTAGTGGAAAAGGAAAGAAAAAAGAAGAAAGACGTGTTTATCGATCTTTGAAAATGTTGTTCTTCTATTTGTTCAGTTTGCATTTACAATATTGCAATCTGAACAAATAATTGTTGAATTTTTAAGATTATAAACTCTTAATTAGAAAATAATCAATCGCTTTGTATCATTAAATATTTTTTTCAGATAATTCTGCTGTTGTTCAATTTAATAAAACCTAGTCATAATAAAGCAGCCGTAGGGCAAAATATTTTTTTAATTAATTTGGTTTCTTAATTTTCTGTATTTGGATCAAAATGTCCAGGAAGTTGTGTTGTATACCTCTATAAAGGAAATAATCCTGTACCTAAAGACGGGTTTGTAACAAAGTAAAGTCAAAGGAGAGATTTGTTTTCATACAAATGAGGATTTGAGCGAAGCCAACTCCAGTTTGTTGTATAAACATAATATCTCCTTTCCGCTTTGAAGAAACCCCACCGAAGGTCAACTGTAGGTCTGTAATAAACTGTTACTTACAACCAGTTATATATATACCTTACATATACAGAAATATAACATGTAACAATTTATATTATATTTTGTAATTAGGTTTAATAAAAAAATTGATTAGCATTATTATATTATAAAATATTAAGTAATATTATTATTATAAACTTTAAATTTATGTGGAATAATCCGATACATACCAAAAAGTATTTTTCTCATTTTTTATCATCTATTCTTCTACATGAAGACAATTAGAGTGTTACTTGTACAATTATATATTTGTTACTTTCTGTTGTTTTAATAAGTTGTGTAGCTTGCCTTATCAAGTGTCAATGTATAGCAAAAAATAAAACATTTTTGTACTTTACGTCATATCATAGGTTAAATATTTATTTATAGTTAAGAATATTATTATAACGCGATGAGTATATAAAATGTGCTGTTCAAAGTGAGCAGAGAATTTGTGGGCCTTAATGTCAGTTGTGTATAGTAGCCATATTGTATTTTTCTTTTTTTGATAAATAGCTTTTGGCTTCGCGGTAAAAAGTTCTCAAAGTCGCACGTTACTTCCTAAAAGTGTAAATTGTATAATGAGCCCATTGTAAATTTGACGGAATTGTAAAATCCCATAATAATTGGGACTTTGAAATGCAATGAATACCAAATTATCTTCATAATATTAAAATAATTGCCTGAGACATCACAAAAGCATGTGACTACAATTTTGTATGTAGATTATATAAAAACTAAATTTTTACATTATACTAAATACAAATTATATATATATATAAATATATACATATATATAATATTAATTTTTGTAAATTGAAGTCTTAAAAATATCAAGTTTGAAAAGCTATTTCGATTTTTTTTTGCTAATAGTATAAGTAAAATGTTTCATCGGCTTAAAGTATCAGATGTATTCTATATCGTAAGACTTTATAGCAGCAAAGAAGCGAGGCGATATCGAATAATAAAGGTTGTGTTTAATGTTTAGAGTAGGGACTTATACTTAAATGTTTTGTGGCTAATCGGACCAAAGATAGCTTCAAAATGTACGGATACATATAGGAGCTGCTTAACTAGTATTGGTTGGTATTATGAGCATATGAAGATAATTGTTTAAAAAAATGTGAGCTTACATTTTTTAAATTCAAAGCTTCTGTTGATTAATCTTGAAACCAGTAAAATGTACGAGTAAACCCTTAGGTCTTTGATCTAAATCCGGCTCGAAGGACCAATAAATGAATACTTAACTAAACAGATACCGTAAAATGGGGGGAATCGGGACACTTTTTAAGTTCGACATTGATTTTTATCGTTATTTTTATAGTTATATTAATAAAACGGATATCATGATGGTTCCGGTAGTTTAAATTTTCATTTATAATGCATAAAAATATGGTTTATTAAAAAACAAAAACAAAAAGTTACAAAAACTCACTTGTCCCTATTCACCCAGGCCTTGGGGTGAATCGGGCCGCCTAAGCGGTTAATAGAGTTTTTCGCTAGGCTGACACTACCTGGTAGGTAGGGTCTTTTTAAGTTACGTACTTGACATATGCCTACCAGTTTTTAAAGTGTCAGTCTCATAATATAAAATCTAATAAATCATAATTATATAATAATAATCATATATAAATAAAGTTAGAATTGTAGTGAAAAATAAAAATACATTAATGAAATCAACGTTTTTTTTTTACTTAAAATTAAACAAAACAGAAAATAAATCTTCCAAATAAACATAAAATAAAGTCCTCTCAAATCAAACTTAATTAAAATTTCTAACAGGCAAACTTAAAAAATATTAAAAATAGTATTATTTTTTAATTAATATGTAGATATTTATTTAATAATAATAAAATAAACAGTAGATATTTGTTTAATAATTATATATATATATATATATATATATATATATATATATATATATATATATATATATATATATATATATATTTTTTGAATAATCAACACAACAATTACAAGTCATAGCTCAAACTCACTAATTTTCTAAAATCTTTAAGATTGCATCACTGTCATTATAGTAATTCTTTTTCTTAGTAACATTTACTTTTTGTTTTATGGCTACTGGTTTCAAAGTTTGTTTGGTTGGATTTTTCGGAAAAAGTTTTGTTAATTGTTCTGAAGTTATTTTTATATTACTATTAATTGGCTTTGATAATGTTCGGTTCATTTGTAGTGCTAGTACTGGCGTGTTCATTTTCAATTTCTATCTTTATTTCTTCTTTCACATTTGTTCCTTTCAAATCTGTAGGTTCGCACCAGGGTATTTACTATTTCTTCATACAATTGTAAATCTTCTGTTAGCACAATGGGTAATTTTTCAACTTCTATATCACGCCAATCACTACGCTGTAATTGATCATTATCAGATGCGGGCAAATTGTTCGTTTCAGTTATGATTGTTTCGAATGCCGTTGAACGATGTGCTATTGGCGATGGCGATTTATTTTCTTTTTCAAGACATATTTTCTTTTTTTTTTCCTACAGCTTTACCTTTAGCACTTTTTGTGTTATTTATTTTTTGGATTCGTTTCTTTTTTATTTCAGGTTCAGTATCTGTATCAGCGTAACTTTCTACGTCCTCGTGTGAAACACTTCGACCTGAAATTCGAAAACCTATGTACAAAATATTATTGTAAGGACATAAAATGTAGGTCATCGTGTGTGTGCGTGTATGTGTATAATGTCGATTTATCAAGAATTAATTATATATCTGAAATAACCTTCGTTTTTATGTTCCTTAATATTTATACTTCCGTGTGGCATTTCTTTTAATAAATTTAAAACTGACTTGTCAATAGCTTCTTTAGCCTCTTCATCACTCTGCGCCTCTTCCGGTAATCTTGCCAACACTTCGTTAGGATTTAATGGACTGATACCTACATAATAAAGGAACATTCATATAATTATTATTTATTTCAGGATAGGTACTTTAATTTATTAAAGAAAACATAGTAAAATGAATTTTCTGTATTCACTATAATGCTTACCAGTCTTACGAAATTCTGCCCTAATATTATTTTCCGAATTTATATTAATTTGATCCATGAGCAACTTTAACATCCTTGGGAAGCAACCTTTTGTTACACATGATAGTGAACGGCCGTCCGTTTTTTTCCATTTTTGAAGAATTTGACGCCAGGCTACTTTCATCGGGCGGAAAAACGCCACATCCAGCGGCTGTGTGAGATGTGTTGAATTTGCCGGTAAAAAGACGAAATGAATGTCAAATTTCTTACAGATATCTATTAGTTCTATCGATAAGTGAGACGAAAGGTTATCGCCTATCAAGACTTTTTTCCCTTGCTTATTTTTAAAAAAATGGAATGACCACTTCCTTGACCCAGTCTTTAAACACTTCTGCATCAAACCACCCTGACGACGTTCGGTTATATCTTGCGTTTACGGGTCCGTTTTTCACCCACGTATCGTAGAGGTTTGTAGATTTATAAACCACATACGGTGGTAAAAGCTTTCGTTCTGCAGTTCCTGCCATCATCAGTGATATTGAAGTTTTAGAATGATTTAAAACTCGTTCTGGATATTTATATCCTCGCTACTTATACTATTATATTACTTTATGACGACCTGAGTCGTCTGACAAATTTGGCTCATCATACTTAATAATATTGCCCAGTGGAAAATTTTCAAGTGACTTTTCTAATTCCGAAAAATATTTATTGATAATGGTTGGAGACGTGGCTGCTCTAGTGACATAGCCTCTCCGAAATTGTACTTTTATGTCGTTCCAAAAAATTGGAGACAAAATCTCTCCCCGGCAAATTATTTTTAAATCTTTTGTGCTGAATCCCTAACATATCTAAATAACTTTTTACTAAAAGTCTTAAATCAGTTATATCTAAAGGATATCCCCATTCAGCACAAGTGTTCAGATTCAGCACAATGTAATCTTCTGTTTCTTTAGTAAGTGCCGTTTGGCCTCCTGGTGACCTCATTTGTCTATTAAAGTAAAACTGATCTGCTAATATTATATTTTTCTGCTATAGATCTGATTGTTGCATGACGATTTAAAGTTAGCTCATCGAGCGCCTGTTACATTACAGTCTTGTCATATTTTTATATTGTTTTCCACCAGGTCTTGGCTTATATACTCGTGGCATTATATATTAGAGAATAACTAAAACATCAACAAAAAAATAATATGAAATAATCAATAAAATCTATACATATACATAGTAGCTTTTGCCCGCGCGGCTTCGCCCCCGCTCTTCCCTACTCCAACCCTACTATACCCTACCCTACCCTAGTCCACCATACTCTATCTTACTCTACCCTACACTACCCTACACTACCCTAATTTTCTTTTTTTTCAACATCAATTACACAACAAAAAAGGATAAGCGAAACCGGTCCAACCGTTCACGCGTGATGGCGTGACCAAGGGAAATAGGGATTCATTTTATATTTATAGAAGATGTATACTTATAATGTATAAATAAATTCACGCGTTTTCCCCATGGGGATAGGCAGAAACTACAGAGTGCCGGGGCATGGTTGCGTCCGAAAGGAAAACTTAACCCCGGTATAAAGACAACGAAGGAACGGGGTGGGTTTTTTAGTCAGTAAGAGTCTGACACTAACTCCCGCTCCGCCCAAGGGCGGGAGATGTCATTAGATGATCTTTACCCACCGGCAAAAAAGAGTGCCACCTGCTAATATCAAACAATTTAAATTTAATATCGTCTAAATTATGTATGTGTCAATTTTCAGTAAATATCAATCAACTAATCAATCATTACTAAAATTTAAATAAATGTGTAGGTAGGTAAAGATTGTCAGTTAAGTATGTATTAGGTACCTACCTACCAACACTTATATTAAGTTTAATGTAATTTAGAGATTGTGACAACCTGAGAAACAAAAACCCAATTCACGCATAGCCGTCCCAATTAACCCTAATCGGGTACCTATTAAACCCATTCCTGACCCGATTCTCCTCATCTACGACCCTATACACCCCATAGTTCGACCCTTATCCCCCAATTATTGTTCAATTCTACTTTAGTAAGAATTTGTTAAATTATAGGAAAAAACAATTAGATTATATCACTTACATTATAGCTTAATCCGTTCCCAAAAAACTGAAAAAATACTTCACTTCTAGTGCAAATCTAGTAAACACCAGTGAAAATTAAAATGTTTTACGGAGCAAATTTCACACAACTATGACCCAATGTTTTGAAGTACGTTTTTTTTAAAAATACTTATAACGGGATGGCTGAGTATTGCCAGATTATAGAAAAAATATTGCAAGCTTCAAATTTAAATCCTACCACAAAATGTAATACGTAACATAAAGGTGTGAATAAGGTCGCAAATAAAACTTGGGGTTTGTCCCAATTCACCACCTAGACCCTATTCCCCCCATTTTACGGTATATAATGCAATGCAATGCAAGAGTAATTGGCGTTAGAGTGGTGAATTTATTATAAAACAAAATATCAATACAATGCAGTTAATTGACGTCATACACATGTTCCAATTATGCTAACATATAAAGAGGGTTTACTCGTACAGATATAATGCCAGGTATAGTTCAAAACTAGGTTTATTATGTGGCGATTAGGTTATATCAAAACAGAATTTGAAATATTTTTTGAAAGTTTCGTTTTATTTAACAAAATTAAAACTACGTTTACTTGAAATATTCAAGTAAAAGAGAACTAAATTAATTTTGATACGGTCTAAAACATGCGCGATAAGTCTTCATCACGGTAAAACAATTTTTTTAGGTCCTAATGGTAACATTGCATACTTAGCCTGTGTTCCGAAATGGAACCCAGTATATTGGCGAATGCAAATGACGTCATTAATAGACGCCATATTGTACTAACGTGCCGCTGCCATATTGTGTCGGATAACCCGCCATATTAAAACAATTTTTAATTGTATGTACGCTGAATGAAGTATCAGAATTTGGTTTTAATTATTTAAATACAAAAAATGGCAGAGCTTAAACTGTTAAATATGTATGATGAAGAGAATGAGAAATCATACTCATTCTTTGTAACTGAGGAAGAGTGGTCAAGAGCATGTATGATATTGGCCAATGTTTTGAAACGAGTCACGCGTATGGCGTCGATTTATGACGCCATTTTCATTGGCCAGTATACTGAGTTCTATTTCGGAACACAGGCTTAATATAGTCAAGAGACATATCAGTTTAATTACACTTTGAAATTTCCGATTTACGCTCGAGACTACAAGTATATCTTTTGGGAGTATATTTCCACGGCGGGTAAGGTTCATCGCTCGTGCTTTACGATAAAAAATAATTACTTGAACTGCTAAATAACTAGACTTAAGTAAATATATCAATTGTACGTTGCTCAAATGTTTAGCATTTTTGTAAAACGCTTGTGCTTTAGAATAAAATTTAGTGATTTTGGACGAGATTTCCCATTGGTTAATTGTTAGGATAAAACTTTTTTGAATTATTTATCAATACATTTAATTGTAATAAATATTTACGGATTGTATCAATGCTAAATTCTAAATTAAAAATTGTAAAAACCCCCGAAACAAAAAGAAGTAATGATCTTCAACTGCTTTTTTGACTCATTCATTTTGAAATTTGCCACCTCATGGTACAGAAGTTTGCACATGACACTTAACATTAGCCCTTAACAACATGGCCATGTAAAGATTTTTATTATTGAGTTAATATGTTATTTAATTAATAAATAAAATAATCCGTAAATATTGTATTTCAATGATTAACATCACGGTTTTATAGACTGATATTTTTACAATACTTTTTACAGAACAAGGGTGACTAGAAAAACATAACCAATATGTAATGAAATAATTAAAACAATGTGATTTTTATATAACTTTATTACATGGCAAGAAACATATAAATATGAGTTATTTAGTATATTTAAATGCAGAAATAACTTCTAATATATCAAACCTTGTACATGTTCCCTCCTTCTAAGGTTCCACTTTAAACTAAGTTATTAATTTAGTAGTGGAATGTAATTAAAAAAAATAAACAATATCTTTTATTAATATTAGAATATCTAAAGCACAAAGTTTGACTACTAGCAATAAGTGCAATTTACACTATTGAGATATACCCGCTGTAAGACAATTTTGTACACTTTTGTATTTTATAAATATATAAAGTGAAATTTGTACAACGTGTTTTATTTACCTCGAAATATTGAAGAACACTGAATGAATACAAATTATATAACACTATAATCATATCCGTTTAATTGCAGCTTTCGCTAAGTCTTTGTAGCCTTAACTAGAACAGATTATCTAAAAGGTTAGCCTTCAAAAACAATTATGAAGTGCGACATATTTTTTCTAATTTACTATTTTTTTTTTTAAATTTCGGCCACTTCCACTGAACGTGATAAAATGGTCCTTCGAGCTGGATGTAATTTAGAAAGGTTTTCATGAATTTAGTCCCATTTATACTTACCCATGTAACGTGGGTGTCATAAGAGGCAACCGAGGGAAACTGAAACAGGAGATTGGCACCAGCATCGTCTTGATCACAACGCAAAATAATAAGAAACTCAGTTACCAACACGCCTGACCACTATTGCAAATAAAAAAATTGCACTATGGCAAAATCCCCTCTATGAGGCAAGCTACGTGCAAGGCTTATGTCCAGAAGTGAACTTTTATAAGCTATAATAGATATCTATCTGCGTTTTTTTTTTGCGCCCGAAGCAAATATGGGCAACCCTCCGGAAAGCGGGGGGAGGTTGGGAATGCTCATAGCATACCACGCAGCCGGCTGCGTGGTTATGTGGTGACTTTTACCCACTAAACCCAACCTTTTAGGAATTGGCTTAACGATCTGACTAGAGATCTCTAAGCCGTATACGAACGCGACCCTCCTTGGCAGAAAGGAGGGCGCAGTATCTGCGTTATTGGAACTTCTTTTTTATAGAATAAGGGTGACACGTGAGCTCACAGTCCACCTGGTGTTAAGTATATGCCGTGGTTCATACATATCTAAATTTATCCTCGATTAAGAATCAAAATATCCTTAGATGACCGCAGATGCGTTGTCACCGCTGATGACTAAGATGAAATGCTTCGTTACCAGTAAAAAGGGTCTCCGTTTCTCTACACTCACCATACAAAACACTAGGAGCTGCTATTTCACGATGGTTTTCTGTAAAAGCGTGGTGCGTTTTATAGTAGTACTGCAATCTATTGACACTTCCGATTAACTTCTAACAAAGAAGGCTATAATTGCGTTGTCGTCCTACAGCCTGTATAGCTTGGCTCTCTATGCTTTGGAACTGGAACACGACGGTGCACGCACCGCTGCTACGCGGCAGAAATAAGAGCTTGGTACTTAACCAAACGAACCCCTAGGCAACAACGGAGTCCCATCCCCCAGTGTTAGTGGCAGTAGAATATAAAATATTATTGATTATAATGTATCAAGTAAGGAATTTTATTTATTATACTCGATATAATATATTAGTAGTTTCTGTATACCTGTTTTTGACGATACAAATTTTGTAATAGCTTTTGAGATTAAATGTAAATTTAATCAAAAAGCAATTAAGAGGTTTTACGTTGAAAATGAAACATATGTACACACAAGTGTTTACGTGTTTTATTCTCTTTTGTGTGATATAGGTGTTAAAATAACAAGCACTAACGTAAAAGTACCATTCGAAAAAAGAATTTTAACGGAATGTGCGCATAATATTACATTAATTAAATATGACTTTTACGTGGTCACGCTGCGTGTGTATTAAGTTTACTAGTAGCTTAATGCTGAGTGCTGTGTTTCTCATTGAGACTGTAGAGAACCGAAGACATGTCCTTTTTACTGGTAACGAGGCATTCCATCTTAGTACTCAGGGGTGACAATGCATCTGCATTTGATTCTTAATCAAGGAAAGATGTAGATGTCTATGGACCACAGCATCCACTCGCCATCAGCTGGAGTGTGCGCTTGTTTGTCGTTATTTTGTGAAAATTCAAATACTTAATAAAGTCATGACAATAATTACTTTTATAAATAATTATTATTATGTATCCATAATCCAAATAAATATTATTAATAACAATTCTATGTATTGAGAGAAATGCCTCAAAATTAACTATGTGTATCATACTATTAACTACCATTATCACAGAAGTTTTACATAACCTATACTTAGTTTTTTTTTTAATGGCTTTTATTGTGCTCTTGTTATTTATTTCTAGAGCTCACTCGTGATTGCGTGAACTGGCAACACTGTATATGCCGTTGTCGGATTATGCATACTACTTATAAATTTTCCCCTTGACTGGCATTTTGGTAAGAACCAAAAAAGCCAGAGGGCCGTAGCCGAGACGAACGTGCAAAAAGCTATGAGACCAATGGCTAGCCCCACGTAATGGCTTCTTGTTGAACATTTGAAATACTTGGCCTTAAGTTCGAATATTTTACTGTTATATAGCGGCATCGGCGTATAGCACCTGAAATCAATGTAGATTATTAATATAAGTAAGAATGGATTATTTTTAATCATTTGGATAATATTTATTATAAAATTTTCATTTAGTTACATTTATAGTATAGTTACAACTTGTTGTAACTAAGCTAGTTGTAGCCGACGTTTCGGGTGCTTTACAGTACCTATGGTCACAGGGGTGGGGGGCTGAGATGTTTGACCATAGATTACTGTATGTATATTTTTGGCTACGTGACTTTTACTTTTTTTTTGGTGAAAAAAGTTTTCTATGAAACACTGGCCAGTTATTATTAATTAATTTTTAAAATACACACATGTAAAAATACCAATGTTTCTATTTCAAATTTCGGTGAACATTTTTTAACAAGCTAAGTTTAATAGTTGTTTTTCATTGAACAATGGATATGCGTCGGGAACATTTTTGCACGATGATTTTTCACGATTTCAATGTCGCCTAAAAACGGACGAATCTTTTAATAGTCTTTAAATTACATTTAAAAAAATACACTAAAAATATAATATAAACATCGAAATCGATCAACATGGAATAGAGCAATTTATGATTTTCTTAAGGAACTCGTCATCACATATTGACTAACTTTTTTTATAAAATTGAAGTGACAATCGCCGAATTTACATTCCCCAAAAATGCTAGTTCGGAGTGTTCACTTCTTTGAGCAAAAAGCGACCGGATACGGGGCTCAGTAGGCTACTGCTTAGCCATGACAAGGTGTTTGCCCACTAAGCGCTCAAAACGAAAGAATCAATGGAGAGCACACTGGTTAATTTTTAAGTCACCTTTTTTATAGCCCTGAATTGGAACCATGTGACTCTTTTATTCCATAAAATAAGCAGCAGGCCGAAGAAGAGGTATCTAAGGCGAACTGGAAAAAGTATTTCGAGAATTGGTTCAGACCCATAAAACTGGTTGTATGCTGGTTGACAATTCTTTCATATTTTATAATAAAGCGAAACAAAATTATCTGTGGCTTACGTTTATAGAACGCGAAAAGGTCGTTTTGGCCTTCCCTATAGTCGCCAAAAATAATAATTCGCGTCAAATCGATAGTGCAGGCGGATTACCGATCCGAATATTGGACGTAAGAACCTTCAATGCTGCTCCCCGTCATAAGTCTAGATATTGTATGTCTGGCATTAGTTTCACCTGTTTCTCTCATAAGTAAGTCGTAAGATATGACACCCATCATACTATATACATATAAGGTGGGTGGACCATGGAAGGCCATGCTCCTTCGAAGGCCAATTATTAAAATGTCGTCGTTATTGCCATGTGATGACAAATTCCTTCTACTTACACAAACACACCCATCGAATTGAATATCACAGACGCGGCGGCGAATCGCTCGCGCTACTGTTTTGGTAGTACGGTCCCTCGCTACTTTGATTTCGGGAATCGACGACGTTAAAGTAAGCTGGGTGTACCATGGAAGGTCACTCTAACAAATAAACAGTTATTATTCGTTTATTTACTGAATAAATGAAACTAACAAATATTTAAGTAATACTTTGTTTTATTATGTAACGTATAATGTTACGTGTTGGCGACGCGCCTATAAGAATATTTCAGTTTATTAAGTCAACCGATGACGAATAGCTTCTAAAAGGCAAATTGTCCAATAGCAATGTTCTAATAAGAAAATGCTTAGTTAAATCTTAAAGAATGTCGAATTAATGATATGAAGGTCTTGGGTTCGACTCCCAGGCCGGACTAGTTTATTGTTTTCTTAAGTAATATCTCTTAATAAATTCATATAGGGAATTTTAAGATATAAATTATGCTACCGGATTTGTTCCCAGGTTGAAATCATCTTTCCAATGATGTATATTCAAAGGAATATTAAAGTGAAGTTAGAGATCGGATTTGTTCCCCGGTCGAGATGATCACTCTGTGCATAAATAGAATTAACGGAAATTAATTGCGTAAGTATTGCCTTATATGAGTTTGATATGTTTTGTATGAAAATAAATGCCTATTTGCTATGATTGATTTTTGAGAACATTCACTTATATTGTTATCTGATAAGAAACATGATAACTGATAAGAATTTGATTAGAAATAGTTTCCTACAGTTTGAAAATTGTGTAGAAGCATTTATTCACCTAATACTGTCGATATTGGTGTATATTAGACTTGTCATTTTTTCTGATAGTCGAGAGCCGTGCAAAGTTAGTTGTTCAAATAGTGTGAATTCATAGACGCACGCTAGCCACGTACTTAGGAGGCCAAATATGTACAAATTTAAATATTTGTAATTTCAGTAATTTATGTAAAAATGACTTGTAAAACATTTCAGGTTGATTGTACGTGCTAAAAAAGGTGAATTCTGTGTTATTTTATATGAAAATTCCTGTGTATAAGTGAAATAATGATAGTTTTGTATAAGAAATTTAAAAGTGTTTTAATAGTGAAATGAATAGAGAAAATGTAAATTAAACTGTTGTATTGGTTAACTTATGTATAATTTTAAGTGGAAAACATTGTTTTAACTTTCTATGTTAAATATTTAAGAAATTTCGACTTTGAACTTGTGAGTAAAATAGGCATATTTTGTTAAATAAATAAAAGGTTTTTTGTGATATGAAAATGTAATGTATATCGTAGTGTAGATATTGTTTTGTGCTATCTATACAGGTAAATTATGTTGATGTATGACTTATGCAAATAAAGTAATTAAGTAAAACGTGAGAGAGTAATAGAACAAATTCATGTAATTGAGTTGCGCAAGCGCGCGAATGGCGCGGCTCACTTTCGCGTATAGCTCTGGGGTAGCTCAGTAAATGAGTTTTATTGCAATTCGTTCGGGAATCCTTCGGGAAATGTTCGGGAATCCTTCGGGAAAGTTCGGGAATCCTTCGGGAAAGTTCGGGAATCCTTCGGGATAGTTCGGGAATCCTTCGGGAAGTTTCGGGAAAGTTCGGAGAAACTTCGGGATAACTGCAAGACCAGCAGTCAATAAGAAGAAGAAAGAAAAAATTGTAGGGAAGTGATAGGGAAAAGTAATTACTCTCTCACGGAACGGTTTGAAGATAATTGCTGTTTTATTCCCAAGAAATTCATCCCTCAAAATTATACAGTCCACATCGAAGAATTAAGGCGTTGGGACCGGGACGACTTTGGAAGACCCGTAATCCCCGTCTGAACCTATTTGCTGAAAAGGAAGAGGTTATCGCTCTTGTGTGTTACTCCGTTGCGGAGATCACATACGTTGTTCCCGAACCCAACGTAGGCGTTATAGGAGGCCGGATCGAGAGAAGCCTCGATTCCTCCCTTCTATTTCTTAATCCCCTCGTTGGTTCCTTTTCATTACGTAATAAAACAAAGTTAGTCTCATTTATCCAGTAAATAAACGAAAAATAACAGTTTATTTGTTAGAGTGGCCTTCCATGGTACACCCACCTTATATGGATTCTCTTATGTTGCCAACACCCTATGGTTAATATGAACAAATGTTAAAATTAACGCGCCTATAACATAATCTCCCTACAACGGGAGTTTCTCATTTTTAGCAGTAGACTCTAGCGGGCTGATGATGACGATGAAGAAGATATTTCAAGTTAGCTCTTGGTGATAGATGCGATAAGGATGATGTTTCGGCGACGATTTAATCATTAAATTTATAACTTAGCCTATGTATGTGCATGCGTTCATTTTCACTTACACGTACCTATTAGGTAACTGAAAAATTAACGCATTGAAAGTACCTAAAGATAATATAATCATATAATTGTAGATTAATGAAAGTTAAAGGTGTTGTTGAATGGTGCTGAACGTGAATTACACGTTTATTATATATCTATAATCCAGAAAGAGTCCTTTTAACTACCGCGATACCATCCACACCATCTATGATGACTAGCGGTCCACCACTGCGCGATTTATAAGAAGTTTTCTTCCTCGCACAACTTCCTTGGGGAATTGACTACCACCTGATATTTTTCCGGACCGATACAACTAAGACTTAAAAAAATAACTTACTCATTTTTAAAAGGCCGGCAACGCATCTGCAATTCCCCTGGTGTTGCAGCTGTTCATGGGTGGCGGTAATCACTTAACATCAGGTGAGCCGTATGCTCGTTTGCCCCCTCTCCTTTTAAAAAAAACTAGAGATGTTCCTTAGCCGCCTTCGCGAAATTTGACATTTGCTGTTGACAGTTTGAACTCCATAATTTACATTTTAGTTAGCTTATTTCAGCGGGATTTCTTTCGTGAGACAAATTCTAATTTAAACTTGTGACTAATTATAAACTACTTCTAGTAATAAGGTCGATAATCATAGAAACTATAAAACAAAAGGCGACATTTACATGACTTAAAAACAATAACATTTGTGATAGCCATAATAACAGGCGGGCGTGACTGAGTCATTTCCCTTTATGTACGATGTTATCTGTGTTAATTTCATAGATTATACTATGGAATATGTCTAGGTAAAATCTAGCATGATGTAATTAGGTTTGTTTCATAGTACATTTAAGGTGATTTTATCGGACGTAGAGCTAGTATGGATATAGACTAGCGGAATTTTTTTGAATTACGAATTGTGTACATGTACTAATCCATCCTAAATTACCTGTGCTCCACGCATAAACAGTAAAATAGTAAGCACCAAATATTGGGGGATTATAGATATTCCCGGGATAACCCTAAACGAAAACTTAGATATAAATTGGTAAATTTGCTCAATTGCTACTTCATATCGCCCCGTTCGTGTCGTTCGTAAGAGTCGACAGAGGGAAACTGCAACAAGGAATGGGCAGCGGCATCGTTCCGATAACATCTCAAAATAATAAAATAGGTGCTGCGGTTGCCAACCTGACTGCCAAACGTGGCAACTAAGGCAAAATTCTCCCTATGAGACAATCCGGGGAGGCCTATGTTCAGCAGTGGACTTTTATAGGCTATAAAGGATCCATCCTTTCAATTGTTTACAATAAACGTATAATACACTTTCTTCATCAGTCCTTAATCCACAACTGGACATGGGCCTGATCGTGTAGTGGGGGTGTTAGAATATCCACTACCCCATATCACCATGAGTGTCGTAAGAGGCGACAGAGGGAAACATATATGTGCTTGCCAATCCGTTTGCCAAGCATGGCAACTGTGGCAAACATCCCCTATGAGGCAATCTATGGAGGAGGTCTATGTTCAGCAGTAGACTTTAATAGGCTGTAACGGGTTACCGTTATAGCCTATTAAAGTAGGAGTATTCAGTAGGAGAGTAGGAGAGTCCTACTGAATACTAATACTCCTCTCATACTGAAGGGTGGACTTGCCTTCATCACCATGCTTGGCAGACAGATTGACAATACCATACGTTTCGTATGTTTAATAATGTTTCAAATCACGGGTCTGGGTATTTTACGCGTGACGTTAACGAAATGGTTACAACGCCATCTATCGGAAGCCGTAAGGTGGTTTGACATATCGCACAGTCGCTTCTGACCGTCTTACGACACACACAAGACGAAATTGCGTGAATGATTATCTTACGCTCCCACCATACGATGTTTATTTATAGAATAAGTGCGCTAATATAGAATGTGTGCATCGCACCACACAGTCCACCTGACGGTAAGTGGATACTGTGGCCTATAGACATCTACATTTATCCTCGATTGAGAATCAAAACGTAGATGCGTTGTCACCCCTCAGGACTAAGATGGAATGCCTCATTTCCAGTAAAAAATGGTCTCCGGATCTCTACACTCACCATACGAAACACAACAGTATTAAGCTGCTTTTTTACGCTGGTATTCATTGAGAGCGCGGTCCCTCCTCGGTCAAGCCGACCCATCCGCGCCCCAACTACAACATAGCTGCAGCGTTGCTCTACCACGTATAACAGAAGTTCTGTAACAGAAGTCCTGGTCAAATGAAAATCGGCCAGGAGAGCTTTGCAGGTGAAACATTTCTTCGGTAACTTTAAGTTTCATAAGCGCGAACAAAAGTTCCATTCATTAGGTTGTATGGCTACTTTTATACCTAGAGTTCCGTGGTAATATAACTCACCTTAAATGTTCGTAATCCTTTGGCTTGATTTGTAAGTTCTTAATCCAAGTAAGTTGACAATCGCAATTCCAAAAGTTACCCTGCAAATCTAAACGGATGAGCTGCCCGAAAGGAACCATCAGTTGTTTATCTAATGTTTGCAATCTTGACGACTTTAAAGATAATTCCTCTAGTAAGAAATCGACAGGATCATCCAGTACTTCTTGGCCGAAAGCTAATACGTTAAAATCAGTTAAATTTTTGTTTCTTTCCAACTCTAATTTAATAAGACCGTGTAAGGAAGCAAATGCGTATTCGGGTACCTCCCTTATAGAGAGATTGTTCAGTTTCAGTACTCTTAAGGCTGTCAAATCATTGAAATCTTCACCGGATATTTGTTTGATAGGGTTGTCAGATAAGTCCAAATGTTCCAGTGTAAATGGTATTTCAAATAAATCGGTTAAATTGTTGTTGGAAATAACTAACTGTCTCAAATCATAAGCGTCGATAAAGAAATTGTCGTGAACTGCGTTTAGGTTAATCCCGCTAACCGAAATTTTTTGAATTTTATTTGTTAATCCGTAGCCATTTCTATCAAAAAGATTCGTATCCTTAAAGCTAGGTCCAATGTTGTTGTTGTCCAAAATTATTTCTTTCAACTCGCTTAAAGGATGAAATGTGAGTTGTGAGAACGATACAAAACGGTTATTAGCTAAATTCAAATACTCCAACTTTCTAATCGTTTTAAAAATGTCGCCATTAACTCCTTCCAATCGGTTATTACTCAGATCCAAATATTTCAATTCCGGGAACTTAAACGCGTCTGATTCAATTTCTGTTATTTTATTATTTTTCAGCAACAATTGTTGCAACGTACTCGATTTAAAAAAATGCGTCGAACGTATTACTTTTAAACCATTCGACGACAAATCTAAGGAATACGCTTTAAATGGTAAAGTGTAATTACCATCGAAAACATTTTTCTTATACGAGCAGTCGATATATTCACGAATAAAATCCTCTTCAACTTTGTCATGATATCTGCAAACGCACTCACTAACACTGTCACAAAACGTCCAACTTTGAGCTCTGTTACTATATAATATAAAGGTGAAAATTAATAATAAAACAGTATGCATTTTTCTTGAGTCGTGTGTCGTTTAACACTGACGGATATATAATGATAACAGCGCAGCGAAAACCTTATCACCTACGTCGTTATCTCTGATATTTGATTGCTGGTCATTTCTTTTTGTTTACCAATAGACAAGGCACGTAAGTAGGTGAGATAAGTGGTAAGAAGCGATTTACGCGTTATATGTTGGTATCGAATATTAACCCGGTAATGTTTTTTTTAATAGTTTAGACTGACAAACGAGTACACAGTCCACCTGATGGTAAGTGGTTGCTGTGGCCCATAGACATCTACATCTATCCTCGATTACGAATCAAAATGCAGATGCGTTATCACTCGTGAGGACTAAGATGGAATGCCTCGTTTCCAGTAAAAAGGGTCTCCGGTTCTCTACACTCACCATACGAAACACAGCAGCATTAAGCTACCATTTCACGCTGTTAGTCTGTGAGAGCGTGGTCCTTACCCGGTCGAGCCGACCCATTCGTGGTACAACTATACGTCTAATATAACTGCAGCATGGCTCTACCACGTATGTAAATTTGTGAAGGAAATTGTTAGTTATTTGTGACTTAACTTATAATTTCCTTCAGATCGAAATTCGGTTACGACGGCCAGCCTCAACGGACGCTAGCCGTCTGCGCGGAACAGGATTATAATGCCCAAATATATGCACAAGCAAAATAAAAAATGCACTCTCCATTCCCTCACTTTCATAGTCCGATGGGGATGTAAACAGAGACACAACCAGAGGCAGATCAGGCGCAGGACCAACGGCTTTACGTGCTCTCCGAGGCACGGAGTAAAACACCAGTAACTCATTGACTCCGGTCAGCTACTAAGAATTTCTTGACATAAGAACCTAATAACTGATTATTTTTGATCCGACTCGGTTTCGAACCTGGGACCTCATGACCAGCCGTCACGTTTGGAACCACTAGACCAACGAGGCAGTGACTTTACTATTAGTGGCATGAATAGGTGCATAATATTTTGTAACGTAGTTGGTTCTTTAGGAAAGAAGTTATTTCATGGAAAATTACAAGTGTGTTCAATAAACTTCTCTTAAGTCTTAATTTTGTGTATTTCGGTGATATATCACGGTGGGTAACGGACTTTGGTACAACTATATACCTACGCATACATGCTCGTCGGTAAGGGGTCATGCTTGTTTAAAATATTTTGCTTGCGGCGGTTTCGTTTGGCTTCTAGCGTGTGGTCCACCTTTTGTATAGCAGAGTAAGGCAATGGTTGCTACGTGCACAATACTTCTGAACAAGTACTGCTTGGTTTGCTCGGGTTCACTATGTATTGACGAGCTCCATATTTTTAAGGTATTTTTTTGATTGAATAATGGAACTGTTATTGATTTCTGTTAATTAACAATGATTTATATAATATTGTATTTTAATGGCAACACTGCGTCGGTTGTCAACACTGTGTCTGTGGTTATGAAGGAAGATTCAATATGACGTTATAGGCTCTCCATGTTGTTGTTTTGAGGTTAATAAAAAGCACGTTTTGGTCATTTGTCACGTTATAAATTTATAAATTGGAAAATGGCGAACGGTCGAATGGTTAACACGTACTTGTGAGTGATTTTCGGTATTTGGTTAATTTTCCTTAATTCCTTCATTTTGTGGTGGTGGATTCCTCTGTTGTAAGTAGATTACGTTTATAAGATATAGTTATTTCGAACAATACACTCAATTATGGGTGACGAAACGGGGTCTCCCCGTGAGAAACCCCGTGACCCTCCCGATGTAGACATGTGCTTTGGATTAAGTGATAATAATGATTGTGATCGTGGTAAAAAAAGACATGCTGAGACTCGAACATATGATCCAATATTATATAAAAAGAATTCTGTAGTTGATTTAACAGCATCAATAAATACTATATATAAACATCCCTGCCTAGAACAAAATCTTAGAATGTATGGGCCAAATGATCAAGGCCCTTTCATTGTCCACATCTCCCGGTCTTCGTCAGACCCTAGATTAGGGCTATCACTTCGACCTATTAAAATAGGTTTATGCTTGTCTAAAAATAATATAGGAAACATTAAAAAAGGAGGAGTCAAAAGTGTTGGTAGAAATCGCATCTCTATTGAATTCTGCTCAGCAGATGAGGCTAACAAATTCCTTAATAATTCATTGCTCGCAAAAGAAAAATTGATTGCAACTATTCCATCTTATAATGTTTCTCGAATGGGTGTCATCCGCGGTGTCCCTGTGGATTGGTCAATGGAAGAACTTGCAGAAGCTATTGAGCTTCCCCCTGATTGTGGTAAAATCCTAAAAGCTCGCCATCTTCAGAGAAAAACTTTTACTGAAGGGTCATCATCCCCTATATGGGTTCCTACTCAATCTATTGTTTTGACATTTGAAGGCCAGATACTCCCCAAATACGTATATGCATTCATCACATCACTTACTGTTGAAACTTATCAACTCCCCACCATCCAGTGCAAACAGTGTTGTCGATTTGGCCACGTAGCTGATCAATGCCGCTCTAAACCACGCTGCTTCCGTTGTGCCCAAGAACATACTGGAGCAAGTTGTTCTGTTCCTGAAAGCGAAGCCACTTGTCTGTTATGCTCCAAAAATCACTTTGCTAATAACAAAAATTGTCCAGAACACCATAGACAGAAATCTATCAAAGTTATGATGTCAGAACAAAATGTATCCTATATAGAAGCGTCAGCCAAAATCCCATCTATTCTTTTGAACAATCTTCAAAAACCATATTCTGAAGTGGCCTCTACTCAGCCTTCACCTACTTCTACTACCTCCTTCAATCTCCCCATCATGTCACAGGCATATAGAAAAACCGTTTACCAATCTCCCCGCCCCATCCCTAGAATCCCCAAGGGATATGACCAACAAGCCCATCAAAGAATAGTTGCAGACTGCCCATCCTCTACTCCAAATGGATGCGCATTATCCAATACACACAATCAAATATCTCCAAATGAAAATCTTGTTGAATGCCTAATTTCTCTCCTCAATAATTTAATTTTGAAAATGTCAGACTCACTACCGAACAACGTTGCAGAAAAAATTTTTAATCTCGCTAGTTTAATAGATAATATAAATGACTCAAACAAAAGACCTCCATCTTCTACAGTGGAACTGTAGAAGCTTGCACCCTAAAAAATCAGAACTCATCTTCCTAATAAATAAACATTCATTCTCGGTTGCTTCTATTTCTGAAACATGGTTCCTTACTGGCTCCAAATTTCGCTTGCAAGGCTTTACCTGCCTCCGTGAAGATAGAAATGATGGTTATGGTGGTTGTTGCTTACTCATAAAAAAATCGCTACCTTTTTCTCAAATTACACTCCCTCCTCATAGCCAAAACATCAATGCTGTAGCTGCAAAAATTGCAGGAATCAATATTATTTCAATATATATCCCTCATCCAAATACTCACTTAATTCAAGAACTATCCTCTCTCTTTTCTTTGTTACCTCCCCCTTTTATTATTACCGGTGATTTTAATTCACATCATGTATCTTGGGGGTCACATTTTTGGTATGTATTCTCTTCAGAACTTATTTAAATTTTTGAAGATATCAATGCTTGCATCATTAACAATGGTTCCCCTACTCATAGAGTATATCCAGGACTAGACCCTAGGTCTGCTGTCGACCTAACAGCTTGCTCTTCTAGTCTAGCCCCTCAGCTTTCTTGGAAAACTCTCAATCAAACATATGGAAGTGATCACTTTCCCATTCTTATTGCATATTACCAAACCCTATGCGGTTATTCCTTTTCCCTTCACTACGCCCCTCCTTAAATATAAGCTCCAAAATGCAGATTGGACTAATTTCACTAAATTCTTAGATTCTAAATTTACCCAAATGCAGGTTGACTCCTCAACCAACCCAATAACTTCTTACTCTTTATTGGTACAATATATAACTGAAGCAGCTGACTTATTTATCCCAATCAAAAAACCCTACAGCAAGAACCTTGCCTCCCCTCCATGGTGAGATGCTGAATGCACCACTATGAATAAAAGGAGAAAAGCTGCAGAAAAACTTTACAATCACTGTATGACAACCGATAATTTTATACTATTCCAAAAAACCTCTGCTCAAACAAGGAGACTTCTTTCCAAAAAGAAAAAAAGTGGATGGAAAAAAATTTGTGAATCCTTGTCCCCTAATACCACCAGTAACAATAGTTTGAAAAAATATAAAAAAATTTCGTGGATCTCTTACTTCTGATAGCAACATTTCTGATAACTCTCTATCATGGTTAGAAGTCTTCTCTGATATGCTAGCTCCTCCTTTTGTTCCTAATGAAAATGCAATATGTCCACCGATTCCAGTCCCGTCTAGCATCAACAATAATGAGATAATCTTCTCATTGTCTGAACTACAGTCTATGTTATCTGGCTTAAAATTCTCTTCTCCAGGAGAAGATGGCATACCCTATGCATGTTTATGTAAATTAAGTCTTAAGGGAAAATTAATTCTTCTCCAAATTCTGAACAATATCTACATATCTTCTAATATTCCTCTGTCTTGGTCAAACCAAATTGTTATACCTATCCTTAAACCCGGAAAAGATCCCAAAGAAGCTTCTTCATACCGCCCAATTGCTCTTTAATCTACTTTTTGTAAAATTTTAGAACATTTAATTAAAAACAGACTTGAATGGTTTTTGGAACATAATAACATCCTTGCAAAAAGTCAATTTGGTTTTCGAAAAGGGAAAAGCACATTAGCTAGTTTGAGTATCCTAACTACAGATATTAGGTTGGCTTTTTCTAAAAATGAATACTTGGTGTGTTGTTTCCTTGATATATCATCTGCCTATGACAGTGTTCTCCTTCCGGTGCTCAGGCAGAAAATGCTCCATCTAAACATCCCTGCGAAGACTGTTCACTTCATTTACAATCTATTCATGGGACGATCTATCAAAATTCGCAATAAAGGAATCTTAAGCTCGCCCAGAACAATTTGGAAGGGTCTACCACAGGGCTCAGTTTTAAGCCCTATTCTTTACAATATTTACACATATGACCTGGAACATTCAATTTCGTCTTTCTGTGACATATTACAATATGCAGATGATCTTGCTATCTATGTAACGGCTCCTGATATTCTAACTGCCTCCCATCATCTTAACAGAGGCTTATATTATCTTAATGAATGGCTTACTGACCATGGCCTCTCTCTTTCACCTTCTAAAAGCAAAATAATAACATTTAGTAGAAAACGTGTTATCCCTACTATTGATATCTCATACAATGGTGAATCTATTCCAGTTGTTAACAAAGTAAAATTTTTAGGTATTTACTTAGATTGTCATATGACCGGTACTGCTCACTTTAATTACATCAGTGACAAATGTGAAAAAGGTGTTAACATTCTTAGATCTCTCTATGGCGTATGGTGGGGTTCTCACCCCATGTGTCAAAAATCCTATACAATGCCATCATCCGTAGTCACTTCGACTATGGTTCTTTTCTCCTGGAGCCCTGCAAATCGGCCCTTAGTAGGCTTGAAGCTATCGAAACAAGATGTTTACGTGTTATCACAGGCGCAATGAAATCAACTCCTAAAAATGCCTTACAAGTAGAATGTGTTGATCCCCCTCTCTCTTTACGAAGACAGTTTCTAGCTGATAGATTTATCTCAAAAACTCTACAACTATCATCTCACCCCTTACATCGTAAACTAGAATCCTTGCTACTATTAGTTGTAAACAACTCCTATTGGTCTAATAAAAGCTGGCCCCTATTCTTAAATCTCTTAATAGATTAAAAAATATTGAGTATCCGTTACTGTTACATCCCCAATTCTACCCTATTTTGAAACCAGCTATGATGCTATATTACTAAATCCTAAAATCACTCTGAATTTAAACATTAATAAAAATTCTCCAACTGCAAACAGAGCTTTCAATAACCTAGTAACAAAAAAATGGCCTGATTGGCTATATATTTTTACTGATGCTTCCAAATTGTCTTCATTCAAATATGTCGGTTCTGCAATCTGGATTCTCAAATATAAAATTGTCCTTAACTATAGATGCCCTCCTCAGGCTACTGTTTTTACAGGGGAAGCTGTAGCCATATACATTTTTTCCCATAAAATTCCTAAATCAGTTTTATTTACTGATTCAAAAAGCTGCCTAATGTCGTTACAGAACAATATATCTAAAATAAAATCCATCTCCCCATTGATACTGAAAATTAAAGAACTCATACTAAATTGTAATAAGAGTGGGCTTGAGGTAGAGATCGTGTGGATTCCTAGTCATTGTGGCATAGAAGGAAATGAACAGGCTGACTCCTGGGCCAAAGGAGCGGTAGATACTGGCTGCCCTTCTCATTTAATGAATTACTCTCATGATTTAATATCATTAGCTCAAATTGAATTAAAGAATTCTTGGGACAGAGATTGGAGCATATCCAGACATAGTAAAGGTAGCTACTTTGGTAAAATCCAACCACCCCAAATTCCTCCAAAACCTTGGTTTTTCAAATTTAGGTTTCTGAACAAACAAATCACATCTACAATCTGCCGGTTAAGGCTCGGGCATGTCTGCACTCCTGTATTCCTAGCTAAAATTAGAATCAAAGATCATTCCCTCTGTGAATGTGGTCTGGATGAAGGTTCTCCAGACCACATTTTCTTCAGTTGTCAAAATTACCCAATTTATTTATATGACATCCTTCCCAAAACAATCCCTCGACCAGTTAATATCAATTCCCTCTTAACTATCCCCGATTCCATATATGTCAATACAATCTCAAAATATATTCGAATGTATAATATTAAAGTATAGTTTATGTGTACGAGTACTAAATTTAGCTTAACCTAATTCTATATTCCCTGCCCAGGCTAATACCCTCCTATAACTAGATTTTTACTCTATATTGTGTGGTCCTCAATTCATATATTTAGTTGCTTTGTTTTTATCCACATTCTCACCTAATAACCACTAACTCCTTTTCCACCGGAAAGCCTCAAGACAAGGTGTGACAGACCGAAGACCGGACATTGGCAGAATTATTGTGACATTATCACAATACCGAGGGCCATATAGTTATTTAAAAAAAAGCACGTTTTACGTTCAAAGTATTATATGTTTAATTATCCCCATAATCCTTAACAGGGTTATGGGCCCAGTACGACCTTCAGTTTTATAGTGAATTAAAGTGCTAAAGGACAGAAAATGGCAAAAGAAAAATATCAAATTGTCCCTTTCGCGGGGGACAATTACAACGCGTGGGAGTTTCGATTAAAAAGTATCCTGCGGGATAATGGAGCAATAGAGGCGATCGAAAAGGATCTGGAGAAAGCATTTGATAAGGTTATACGGAAGAAAATGTGGGAACTGTTGCCGGTATATGGTGTGGATGGTCGATTGTTAAGGGCTGTGCAGTCACTTTACTATGACTGTAAAGCCTGTGTGCGGGTAGGGCATGACCTGTCACCCATGTTTAGCGTCCAAGCGGGCGTAAAACAGGGTTGTGTCATGTCTTCCTGGCTGTTCATACTGTATTTCGACAGCTATTTACAGAAGCTGAAAAATAGCTGTTTGCGTGTGAAATTGGGTGACATTAAAGTAAATTTTCTGCTGTATGATGATGATGCAGTGCTTATTGCACCATCAGAAGCAGAACTGCAGGCATTAGTCACGTGTATGAAAGAGGAATGTGAAATTAAAGGTCTCCGTTTGAATGCTAATAAAACTAAGGTTCTGATATTTGAAAAGGACGAAGAGAGAACGAAATGTGAAATATGGGTAAATCAGGAATGTCTAGAACAGGTAAATGAAATTGTATACTTGGGGAGTGCTTTCAGCCGGGATGGAAGATGTTATTTAGATGTGGATAGGCGTGTCACTGCCGGAAACAAAGTCAATGAATTAGTCAAAAGGCAAGGCGTGGTGAAGTGTGCACGCCTTGCAATACATAAAGCAGTGTTGGTACCGACTTTGTTATATGGCAGCGAAACCTGGGTATGCCAGAAGAAGCATAAAAGCAAGTTGAATGCAGTGGAGATGCGATCTCTTCGTAAAATGTGTGGCGTTACCATAGTCGATCGAAAGCGAAACGAAGAGATTCGCAATATGGCAGGATTGAAAGATGACCTTCTCACAAAAGTTGATAGGGGCGTACTCCAATGGCTTGGCACGTTGAGCGAATGAGTGAAGACCGAATGGTGAAGAAAATATATAGAGCGAAAGTAAATATTAAAAGGTGTCGAGGTAGACTGAGACTAACTTTCGAAGACCATGTGAGCAAATTGCTCGAAGAGGGGAAAGTCAAGAGTACTCGGATACCTAGATGTGCATGTATGAAGAAGTTAATGAACCTGAAAGAAGCGAAAGAGGTATGTAAGGATCGTGACACTTGGCGATCTGTTCTCTCTGGCTACCCAGTTAGGGATTGTGCGTGAAGATAAGTAAGAAAAGGAGGATTTCAGTAAATCTACGGATAACAAGCAATTGCAATTGGAAGCTAAGGCCCAGGCTATTATAATAGCGGTAACCGCCGACAGTCACCTCGAATACTTAAAGGACAGATATGCTTATCAAATGATTAAAAGCATGGAAGACAGCTTTAAGAAGAAAGGTACACGATCTAAATTATTTATAAGAAGAGAGTTGTCCGATATGAAATTCGACGAACGGAAACGTTTAATGGAACATTTTATTGACATGGAAAAGCTATTTGCACAACTAAGGGATGCTGGCAGTGAGCTCTCGGAGGAAGAAAAGGTTAACTATTTACTCCTATCCATGCCGAAATCTTATGAAGGCATTATCACGGCTTTGCTTGCTTGCTAACTGTGGAGAAATTGAAAATGGACTTCGTGGAAAACAGACTGCTTGGGGAAGAGGAAAAACGGAACGGAGGAGCGACCAAATCCCTTGACACTTCAATCTTCTTGTGTTATGGATGTGGACGCCCCGGACACAAAAAATCCCAATGTAGGAGCACTCAGCAGGCACGACACAGGACTGGCGACTGGAGACTTCACGGCCGTGGACGTAGCGACTGGAAGTACAACGGAGACCGAGACGACAGTAAGGCAACTCGTCATCAGACCCAGGGGAGAGGTAGAGGAAAGTCATTTCTTACAGGCACTGAAAATACTGAAGGTAACAAATTTGTAAGTTTTATGTCATTTAGCCCTGACACCGAACAGAAGAATAAAAATAGTTTTAAATGGGTTGTTGACTCAGGTAGCTCATTACATCTTGTAAATGACATCAGTTTATTCTTTAATTATTGTAAAATGGATAAGCCAATTAAAATTTCAGCTGCCAAAAATGGCATTGATTTAGAGTCTGTTGGTGTAGGAACAATAAAATGTTATTTAAGTGATTTTAAAGTTGATATTATATTAAATGATGTGTATTATGTACCACAATTAAGAAAAAATTTATTATCTGTTTCCAAAATGGAAAAGCATGGTTTAAAGATCATCTTCAATAAAGGGGAAGTTAAAGTTTTCTCACAAACCAATGAATTGCTTATGGCATAGACTAGGCTCCCTTTATTTTGTAGAATTTAAAGTAATATTTAATGATTGTTATAATGGTGCAAAATCAGACAACAATAATAATTCAGTAGAAATTTGGCACAAACGATTTTCTCACTTAAGTTATAGTAGTTTGAAAACTTTAGTAAATAAAAATATGGTTCATGGTTTAACTGATTTGAAAGAAAAAAATTTAGAAAATAGGCATTGTGAACCATGCATACTTCCTAAGATTACACGCCTTCCTTTTAATGGGAAAATGTATAAGGCTAGGAAACCCTTAGAACTAGTACATACCGATGTTTGTTCTGTTAGCCCTTCTACGTGGGACGGGTATAATCATTTTGTTACTTTCATAGACGATTTTACCCACTTCACCGCAGTTTACTTATTAAGAGACAAGTCTGAGGTTTTTGAATATTTTAAGAACTATTATAATTATGCTAGTAATCATGTCATGGTATATTGAAGTTAAAATCAGATAATGGTGATGAGTATATTTGTAGAAGTTTTAAATCCTTTTGTGATGAAAAAGGCGTAGTATTGCAGTATACTGCTGCATATAATCCCGAAATGAACGGAGTAGCTGAAAGAATGAATCGTACTCTGACTGAAAAGGAGCGTGCATTATTGTTAGATTCACAGCTTCCTAAAGAGCTTTGGGGCGAGGCCCTGCGATATGCGGTATATATCACTAATCGTAGTCCCACTGCTTCCCTTAATGTTACACCATTTGAAATGTGGGAGGGAAGACGTCCTAATGTGTTTAATTTTAGAATATTTGGGTCATCTGCATATGCCCATATTCCCCAAAAACTCCGAATGAAGTTGGACCCTCGTGGTGCGAAATTGAAAATAGTTGGGTATGCTCCGGGGGGATACAGATTATGGGATGCTAATGAAAGGAGGATACGCATAGAACGAAACGTATTGTTTAGGGAAGAAACATGTTCAGTCCCCTGAAACGATTAGTATTGACGTGGAGTCTATCTCGGATGGGAAGGAGAAGGATGGTGGTAGTATTCCTGAGAAAACCAAAACCCCTTTAATTTCAGATAAAACCCAAACTCATGGTACTGTGAAAATTTTAACTTCTGATAATAATTTAGAGTCATTACAACCTGAGGGAAGGGATACAGATAATGTTAATTCTAGGGAGAAAAGAAAGAAAACTAAACCAAAATATTTACAAGATTTTGTCACTGATGATTCTAATTTAGGTGATATATTAATGGCATCATTTTTATCTTGTTCTAATGGTAATGTCCCAGAAAAATATAATGATATAGATTCTTATGACGATATAGATAGGTGGTAAGAAGCGGTAAATGAAGAAATTAAATCTTTAGAGGATAATGACTTAGGAAGTTGTAGAAAGACCAAACGATGCTAAGTTAATTGATTGTAGATGGATTTTTACAAAAAAGGCGGGTAATGTATATAAAGCTAGATTAGTTGCAAGGGGGTTTCAACAGGAAGGTAGTTTTACCGAAATTTATTCTCCCGTTTTGAAATTACAAACTCTCCGAGTTCTTTTATCATTAGCTGTTCAAAGGAACTATTTAATTCATCAAATGGATGTTAAAGGTGCTTTCCTTCATGGTGAAATTGATGATGTTGTATACTTAAAGCCCCCACCTGGTGTAAATATAAATACAAATTATGTCTTGAAATTGAAAAAATCACTTTACGGTCTTAAAAAATTTTCCAAAATTGGTACAATACATTTTATGATTTTATGAAAGGTAAAGGATTTCAAAGAGCAGAAAGTGATTATTGTTTATATTTTAAGGATGGTATTTACATTTTGTTGTATGTGGATGATTTATTAATTTTAGGTGAGGACAATTCAAGGATAAATAATGTTAAAGAAATTTTAAGCACAGAATTTAAAATGAAAGATCTAGGATCTAAAAAATTTAAAATATCTGGGTATTAATATTATTCAAGATAGTGACTGTTTGTATATTAACCAGAAAGAGTATTTAAAATCTATATTGACAAAGTTTGGTATGTCTGAAGCAAATGCTACTGAATCACCCATGGAAGTTAATGTTAATCTTGATGATTGTACGGTTGATTACTCTTTAGAGCATAAATGCAGTGGGTTCAAGACCTGATTTGTGTACTGCTGTTTCATATTTAGCAAGATATCAATTTAGACCATCAGAAAGGTTATGGCAATGCTTGAAAAGGATTTTAAGATACATTAAGGGTACCATTAATTATAATTTAAAATATAATAAGAATTGTAATTCCGAACCACTAGTTGGATATGCTGATGCTAGTTTTGCTGTAGATAAAGATAGGAAATCTATAACTGGTTATGTATTTAAAGTATTTGATAACAGTGTTATTTGGCGTTGCAAAAAGCAGAGCACTGTAGGTTTAAGCACTACTGAGGCAGAGTTATACTCCCTCAATGAAGCCGCTCTGGAGGCTTGTTAATGTTAATTAGGAAATTATTAAATGAGTTAGACGTTAGTTGTAATACCACTACCATATATGAAGACAATAAAAGTACAATATTTTCTGTATGTAATCCTGATCGAAAAAGAATAAAACATGTGGACATAAAATACAACTTTATTAAACATAAAATAGAATGTAAGGAAATTTGTGTTATGTATATACCTATAAGGAACAAATAGCTGATATTTTTACGAAACCATTAAATAAAACCTCTCATAATTATTTTGTACATAAATTAGGATTGGAATAGAGTTTAGTTCGCATTGTGTGTTTTTAGTTTGTTAGTTTTGTTAATACAAATCATTGTATTGTTATTTCTTACTTATTCATGGTAATGTTTGAAATTATTGTAATGTTATTCTGTTAATATAAATCATTGGGGGGAGGTGTTAATTAACAATGATTTATATAATATTGTATTTTAAAACTGTGTCTGTGGTTATGAAGGAAGATTCAATATGATGTTATAGGCTCTCCATGTGTTGTTTTGAGGTTAATAAAAAGCACGTTTTATGTTCAAAGTATTATATCTTTAATTATCCCCATAATCCTGTTAATAATTTCCATACTTTAATTTTTTAATGTAAATTTTAAAACATTACAAAAAACGTCACTTGTGTAGTTTCTTTCGCCATCTCTTACGTAAAGGCCAAACAAAAAGATCAATACGTAAACCACGTAAAAGAACATGAAAGTTTACGTGAAACTCCACAACCCGTGAAGTCTGCAGCCTATAATCACATTTAGGACGGTTCTTGCAATGGGATTTACGTGATAGAACCATTCTGCAGGTATATTAGTTGTAGTTGTAGCACGAATCGGTCGGCTCGACCGGGGAGGGATCACTCTCTCACAGAATACCAGCGTAAAATAGCAGTTCAACGCTGCTGTGTTTCGTATGGTGAGTGTAGAGAACTGGAGACCAATTTTACTGGAAACGAGGCACTCCATCTTAGTCCTCACGGGTGACAACGCATCTGCATTTTGATTCGTAAGAGGTTCCGTATTTTGATCGAGGATAAATGTAGATGTCAATGGGCCACACCACCCACCACTTACTATCTGGTAGGCTGGGTGCTCGTTGGTCACTTTTATCCTATAAAAAAGGGATAGCACATAGGTAAATAGAGCATCGACGACTTTTTCTGCCAGGCCGGCGCCACTCTAAATGAGGTGTAATATTTGACAAATTTCATAGCGGGGAAGTTAGGCGCCGTTCATTAATCACGTGAGGCTCGAAAGGGGAGGGAGTGGAGGGAGTGGGAGGGAGGGCTTAACAAAAATCACGAAATATCACATTGGGAGGGGGGGTGTAGTCAGATTATCACGTGTATTTGTTTTTTTGTCAAACGTGCGATTTCTAAACCGAAAGCGGCGTGTAATGTGACCTTGACTCGCCTGTACATGTGAATTCATGTCACAAGCATGAACCTAATTCGAGCAATAATAGTCTAGAGATAGAGATGCACAGTGTTCGTCCTTCACGTATCCTCATGCGACGATCGATCTATTATACTTTATAGATACTAAAAAAATACACGTGATCTTACGTGGGGGGGGGGGGGGGGTTAGTCTTAAACCTAACCACGTATAACCAAGAGAGAGGGGGGTGTTAGAAAATGTTGAAAAAACATCACGTGATTAATGGACGGCCCCTTACTTTGTACAAAAATGTAAAGGTTAATATTTATCTTTCTGTGCTATGAGTTATATTTTATATTATTATTAGAAATAAATACTTATAAAAGTAGATTTAAAAATAGGGACACTGAGACATTGTTTTAAACGACCCAGAAAAATCTAACAATATCAATGTGAAAATTTGTGGTAATTCAATTTTCTTCTGTTTTAAAACACAAAAAAATTTCGGATAAAATAAGTACCCGATAAACTTCATTGAAAATAAATTTCGATCTCGACTTACCGATGACCATCTCGTAGTTTAATGGCAATAGTTTGCGCCAATTTAATTTCAGAAAAAATGAAAATTTTCACCTTGATATTGGGTACCTACTTTATTATTTTTAATTAGATGTATCCTTAAAACATATTCTTATTTCTTATTTGTTAATTGACATTTAAAAACTCGGTTTTCAGTCATTTTCTAGCAAAGGTAACGCGACCAATTTAAGTATTTTTTTAAACGGACCCCCGCAACAACTAATTGGTAATCCCTGCTCTAGAAACTGATAAACTTTTATTTAAAACTAAGTTCTTAATTAAATGAATTTCTGTAACAAAAAACTTCACCTCTGTATCAACTAGCGGCATTTGGTGAACGAAATATTATTATAGTTCATAAAAGATAGCTTGATCTCTGCGACAGCTGTCAGTAAAATCACGCCTATGAAGTCCTGAATTTCTTAGTTGTACAGACACACAGTACCTGTCAATGTCATACTTTAAGGGCATGCACCAATTAGGTCGGCATGCATGCATGCGATATGAACTATAGCCTTCATTATTGTAAAAGGAACGGAAAAAAACACAGGAAACGAAGTTCCTGCACCGTTCAACAACACCTTTAACTTTTATTGATCTCTTAATGGTCTAAGATTGATCTACAATCAAATAATTATATGTCATATTATTATATCATAAGAAAAATTTATATAAATTAATTTTTTTTAAGTGGTACAGTCATGATGCAATTATATTAGTAGTATGGTTGTAGCACGAATGGGTCGGCTCGACCGGGGAAGGACCACGCTCTCACAGAATACCAGCGTAAAATAGTAGCTTAATGCTGCTGTGTTTCGTATGGTGAGTGTAGAGAACCGGAGACCCTTTTTACTGCAAACGAGGCATTCCAGCATAGTCCTCACGGGTGACAACGCATCTGCATTTTGATTCGTAATTGATAACAGATGTAGTTGTCTATGGGCCACAGCAACCACTTATCTTCAGGTGGACTGTGTGCTCGTTCGTCACCCTTATCCTAAAAAAAAACAAAAAAAAAACAAGGAAGACTTTTATGAAAAGGTGTTTTATTTAAAAAGAATACATGTTTCAGATTATGTATAATCTTTAATTCATACAAATGATAAAATCTAATTTAACATAATGACGGATTAAAATATTAAAATCTGCTCCTGGATGCCTGCGAGTTGCCCTTGCTGCCAGGATCCTCGTGCGCCTGGAACATTACATTCAGTTTCATTCTCTACAAAGAACAGTGGGACCCGGGACTTGCCGTTTTTAAGGAGCTGGAGAGCCACTCTAATCCCGCACAGACTGACGTCCGGGATATCATCGGAGTAGTGTCGGTAAGACTTGCTCTTGGATCGTTACTCACACTTGCGTGTGGCTCCAACGATGATGTGTACAGCTGCCCATAGAACCTCTCAATGTCATTCAAAATCTCAGGTGTCCCGGAAACGATGCTGCTACACTCAGTCTCTCAGTCAGACAGTTGGCTCTTTCTGGCAGACAGATCTCTGGCAAAGACTTGGGAGACCTGGTTCCGCTCGATCGCTTCTTCAAAACGAGCAGTATTAAAGTTTCGGAAGTCTCGCTGCATGTATTTGGAGATCTGTCTGTTCAGTTGCCTATATGCTGTGGAATCTGCTGATGATTTCAGCCTCATCTCCCGTCTAACAGCCATGAGATTAAGAGTGTGATCGGAGAGTTTCTGTGTTCTTCTGCGGCGGGTCTTGCAGAACATAGCTCCGACCGCATGGACAGTTTCCACGAGCTTGTCATTCATATCGTCCACTGCATTGCAATTTTCTAGGCACTGAAAGCGGTTTTGTAACTCGAGCTGAAAGGTTTCGGGATTTTGGATTAGAGCACGAGGGGGACGGAGCGTCGACTTCATTAGTCGAGACCTCTCCAACTTAACGTTTAGGTTCAGTGTGCCTCTAACCATTCGGTGATCGCTGCCAGTTTTCACCCTTGCGATCACTGAGACATCACTGAACAGTTACCGTCTTGTCGTCATAATGAAGTCAATCTTATTTTTTGTCGAACCGTCGGCGCTCGATCAGGTCCACTTTCTGTGAGGCCGCTTCTGTAAGAGAGTTCATCATAATGAGTCCCTCTTTTTCCATGAAGTGCCGGTCCCTTGGGTTCCGTTGTCTCATCCCAAATTTCCCTACCTTCAGCTCACCTTTCTTTCTTGCGCCTAATTTTGCGAAGTCTCCCATTAACACCGTATAGTGAGTTTTGGAGGAATGCATAGCTCTAGAAATATCCTCATACATTAACTCCACCTCCTCATCGGGATGTTCCAATGTTAGTGCGTAAACCTGTATGACCTTCAGCGAATACTGTTTAGTGATTCTGAGTATAAGGTACGCAACGCACTCCCAATATTTACAAGGTTGTTAACGAGAGACTTGTGAACGATAAATCCAACATGGGACAGATGGTCGCCCTCCTGGTGATAGAACAAGTTCCCGGATTTGAGGATCACCGTGTCCTCCCCCTCTTCGGAACTCGGATAATCCTATAATATTCCAGCGAAACTTGTCTATCTCTTCTGATTTTTGTTTAAATTAAATTCTTTTGAAACTTTTTAAATTTTTTTTAAATTAAATTTACAGTTGCATGAACAAAATAGTAAGATTGTTCATTTTTATATTTAGTTAGGTTACAATTAGCCATGGAATAAATTATTCCATGGCTAATTGTTATCCGACGATTGAAAAATCGGCCCTTAACATTAAGTATAGTTATATTTATACATAAAGTTTATTATATATTAATTTCTAACTTAACATTCGCTATATAGTAGCGGCGTCAGGGAATCCACTACCACATATCCCGTGGGTGTCGTAAATGGCGACATTGGGGAACAGAAAAAGATGTGCGGCAGCATTTTCTTGATAACAACTCAAAGCAATAAAACCCGCGGTTATTAATCTACCTGCTAAGTGTGGCGACTAAGGCAACCATCTGCCTTATGAGGGAGGAGTCCAGCAGTGGACCTTGATCGGCTGTAAAGATGAAGAAGATGAAGGTTTATCTGTGCGTTTTACGCGCTGTCAAAGAAACAAAGAACGATGTGTATGTGTGTGTGGTCCATCTATTTTTGTTCGTTGATCTAGAACTAGGAGTGCGTGTTAAGAAGTTCAGGATTGCGGCTTTGTTCAATTCGGGCCACCGTCGTCAAGTCCCCACGCCCCCAGGCGTACCTTGATGACGATGGAGGTGCGCGGGCCGGTGTTCCAGAGTTGGCCGTGCTGGTCCACGAAGGCGGCGTCCACGGCCACGGTGTAGAGGCCGGGCGCGGCCACCGCCACCAGCTGCTGCGCCGAGAAGAAGTCGCGCAGCGGCGCCACCGTTTGCACCGCGCGCAGCACGGCCGGCACGTTCCCCAGCTCCACCGTCTGCTTGTACCATTGTATGGGCTCAACTTTATTTTGTTACGCGGAGGGATCACACTTGCTTGCATGTCACTTAAGTAAAACGTAGTTATATCGCCTCAATTCGTCCCTGGCTTAATATTCCAAATAAGCACATCAGCATTTTCGTAAGAAGTCAAAGTCAAATTAGATTTTTAACTAACATTAATTCAATTCTTACTGTAACTAAATATCTTCGAAAAAACATTAAATCATTTTATATTTTAAAATGTGTTTTTCAAAATACTGTCGAGTTAGGATGCAATTTAAGACATTTTCACTGTCTAATGGTTTTTTGCAGACTGTTTTACAAATATAAGGAGTGTAATTTGGCACTTTACGCGTATAACAATACAACAGAAGCGTTTTTCTTCAATTGCGCGTCAATAAGATTAGGGTATAATAATGGGTAGATAGAGTAGAGTAAACAAATATTTTTATTTAAATTCTTTATGACAATAGGTAGAAACGTTTCAAATAGATTAACTTTTTGTTCACCGAATGTCACCAGTTTACTTCGCTCTGGACAAATATGCAAGCAGCAAAGAAAAAAGAAAATCGTCACCTTAGTTAGCTGAATTTTCTCGTCATTCTTAGGAATTTTCTACAAATATGATTTTTATTTATATACTCTATGGTTCGTCCTCAAGCAGATAGAAAATAACATAAAGCATTTATCTATTTGTTTTTTTAAACCAATCACACAAAAATTATTAAAATGTTGCACAATAATAATTATCGGTACAAGTAAGTTTCGTTGGTAATGTGTAATTTTTGCGACACTAGTTCTAGTACAAATTATGTTTTTTGCCACTTCCTCTTGTTTCTAATAATACTTCGTGCTCGGAACACGTTGCAGCGCACACGCATTACTAACCAGTACACTCCAAACAAATTAGAAAAACACAGAATAAGTTTACTATTCCTTGGATTTAACATTAGACTGACGCTTACGCCGAAATTGATCAACTGGAGACCTTCTAGCGTATGTCACTCACATCTGGGCCCCCACTGTTTTCGAGGGCTTCGAAGCACTTGCTGTTTTCCTTGATGTCTTGAAGGCCTTTAACAGGGTTTGGTATGCAAGCCCTTTGGGCTAGCTTCCAGCGTACGGCTTATCCCCTGGCCTGATTGACTGAGTAAAGGACTTTCTGAGTGAACGATCCCTCCGAATTGTCGTCTTTGATAGATACTCGTCCAACCCTATCACCACAAACGTCGGAGTTTCTCAGGGATTCGTTCTCTCCGACTCTCTCTTCATGCTGAATATAATGAAATGACCTACTTATTCTCGGTATCAATGGGTAAGCAGACGACAGCACTGAATGCTTGGGCCAGTCGCGATCAAATCCAGTGCAAAATAGAAGCTATGGTTTAGCATGCGAATTAGACATGTGTCAATCATTCATTTCTAGTGACCGAATCACATTCAGATCGATCATTCAAATGGATCATTTCGGGCTCCAGAACTCTGTGAGTATGTGAGATCCATTGCGAACCGAAAATATTCTCTTTGGCTTTGTAATAGCGCCATCTACTACATGCTATAGGTAATTTTATCAAACAAAAATTTCACGATGGTAAGTACAATAGACGCTAGATGGCATAAATACAAAAACTTCAATATTTGATTAGATTGATAACTTTATTCTGTAGTGCATTACCTAGAAGTTTTATATTTCATGCGCGAGTCCCGTGTGACTGCTGCGCAAGCGCGTTTAGCATAAGTTAGATTTTATAAGAAATGATTGTATTTGGGACTCAATAAACGACCGACGTACGGTGAAGACGTATCTTTTCTTTTCCCCACTCGCACCATGCCTCATGGCGACCATGCCAGGATGCTAACAAATAAATTACCCACTAAGTGAAAAACCAGTGCAAAAAAAAAAAAAACCAAATTCGGAAGAAAGAAGAAAACCTTATAGAAGAAAGAAGAAAACCATATAGAAGAAAGAAGCACAAATTCTGAAGAAAGAAAAAAGAAGCGCCCTATTTTGAAGAAAACAAAAAAAAACCAAGAAGAAACGCCAGAAATCCAAAGAGAAATAAAGGTACGAAATGGGAAAATCGCAGTCGAAAGAAGTAGTCATAGCACAAAACGCAAATGGTGCAGCATCCGCAAATACAAGCCTAGAAGACGCTCACACAAACCACATCATACAAACCCTCATGATTGTATCCGTGGTTATACTGGCTGCAGCAGTTATCTATTTTACCTGATGAAAAAATGCAGGAAGAGTGCCGTGAAAACTCTGAGGCGAGAACTCAACGCAATGCTGAAAACATCGCCCGCCCTACAACTAACTAGAAGATCTCAAGAGGTGTCCAGGGTAATACCCGGCCCAACATCAAGAGGTGTCCAGGGTAATATCTCAACCGGCCCGCTTCAAGAAGATGACCTCATGCAGCCACACATCCTGTTTGCAGTGCTGTTCCCGCTTGCTCGCGCCGCCCTAAAAATGGTTACATCCACAAACACCATCGCCCCGCCCTTGTAATTAGTATGTACGTGATATTTTAACAAGTAAGTGAAATTATAATTTTTTAAGTGTTTTTACATAGTGTGTAAATAATAGTTTCCTTTTCCTTTACTGTTAGAAATTATATTTGTCGATTTTTTCAATGTCACTAGCTGAACTAAATAATGTGTACAGTAGTTTAAAAGAAATTAGAGATTATCTAGTGAAAATCGGACCAAAACGTAGAGAGAGTTCCGATACAGCAAAAGAAAAAGTTAGTGAAGCGAAAAATCTGTACAGTCGTTTGGAGTATATTTCGTCTAAAATTAAACTAAAAATAGAGAATTCTGAGATAAGTAGCGATGATTTTCAGGTTATTAATAGATGCATAGACGACATACATATCTTGTACAGTAATATTTTAAATTTAATGTCTCGTGAATCAGAAAGTTCCAATAACTCAGCCAGCATGGGCGCCTTTGATTTAAAAACGGCAATAGCCCTATTGCCAATGATGACAGGCCACGAAAATATTACTACTCAACTGATAGATAGTATTGTGATGTATAGTGATATGCTTAACGAAAATGGCAAAAAAACAATTAATTGATTTCGTTTTGAAAACTAGACTGACCCCTAGCGCCAAGCTGAGGTTAAAATCTAGCTACGAGTCCGTGAGTAGTTTGGTTTTAGATATGCGCACTCACTTAATTCAGAAGAAATCCGCGGTAGCATTGCAATCGCAGCTTAATAGCGCAAGCCAAGGCCGTAGATCTATTGATAAGTTCGGCTCTGAGTTAGAACAGTTGTTCGTCAACTTGACTATAGCACAGGCTGACGGTGATGACAAAAAATACGAAACACTTCGTCCTTTGAACGAGAAAATTGCGATTAAGCGTTTCGCAGACGGATTATCAGATTCGCGTTCGAGCATTATCATAGCCTCCCGACAATTCCAGTCTCTTCCAGAAGCGATTCAAACCGCGCTGGACGAGAACACATCAGCAGCTCGTAACGAGCATGTGTTGAACATTTACCGCAGTCGTGACAATCAGTTTAATAGAAATAAAAGAGGCCCTAATAACGCTCGCTCAAATACTAATTATAACCATCAGAGAGCGCAAAGCGGATCGAATTCCAGGACATTTTACAGGGGTAACTCTCGAGGGCTCAATCGTGGTAGGTACCAACGGGGTACTTCGCGAGGCCGAGGTCGGTACAACCCATCTCGCCCAAATGTAAACGCCCGCGTTTCTCAGATACAATCGGAGCACATTGAGAGCGTGGAACGCACTCAATCTACACCGAATAGTGAGTTTTTTCGCCCCTACAATTAGTGATCATTTCGTTTGTAATTATAGCATAAACAATGTAGTAGATTTAAATGTAAGTAATAATAGCAAGGCAAGTCTTTTAGTAGATACGGGCGCGAGCATTTGTGTTATGAAATATGAGTGGCTCCTCGATAACCAGGAGTATTTGAATGAGTTACATTATGATAAAATAACAATTAAGGGCGTTAGTGGTAAATTAATTTCAGACGGTTATATTTACTTAGATTTAGTTTGTAATGGCATAACTTTTAGAGAGAAATTTTACGTTTTTAAGAATCTCTCTTGTTTTGCTAACGGTATATTGGGCGATAATTTGTTTAAGCGTTATAATGCGATAATCAACTACGAAACACGAACCTTACAGTTATCGAATCAGGGTTCCGTAGTTTGTCTTAATATGGGTAGATGAAGTGATAGGTATAGACACGTCATACCCGCCCGTTGCGAAGTTATCAAACATATTCCTTGCACTTTAAGGACGCGTTTGCAAATCAACCAAAATTAGGGTGTTTTTCGGTAGATTTTGTGACAAAACTAAACCAAATCAAATATAAGTAAAAACTACCATGTATAGATTGGTTCTTCATCTGCAAACGTCTGTAACTCTTTTGTTGAAAATAGTAGTTTTTTATATTGTAAAAACGAACTTTCGTTGCCATTTTCTACAAAATTAACGATACCGGCTTGTGTTTCGGTACATGTTTTGGTCTATTATCAACATATTTAAAAAATTTAAAAAATACTATAAGATGACAGACATATTCAATTAAAAAACCCTGGTTTTATTTTTTAACAAAATGTCACAAATAGTCGTAAAAAAAATAAAAACTGATGCACATTTTTTCACATATTTTGGTAATACGGATGAATCATAATGTATTGCAATAAGGGCTATTTTATTGTTGGTGCCTGCTTTGATTTATTGTACAAAGATTTCGATGAAACCACAGTCCGCGCTCGGCCGCCGTCGTGAGTGGACACTGTATCGCCTGTTTGCAGCGGCTCATTCTGAAAAGACCGCTGTACATACACAAAATATTAGAAAAAAACAAATTGGAAACATAAGTACTTGACAAGTAATAAAATTATTATTTTTATACTCACAGTTTTTTATTTAGCTAAAAATAAGTAGGATATATAAACTTACCTACTACTGCAACTCGTGGACGAGCGGAACTAGGTGTGCCGATGGGCTTTTTGAGATCTTACCTCTGGACTTGATGGCGTGACCTGAAGGTGTACTTTCGTGACCGCTATTTGAACTTCCTGCAGAGTAAAACTAGGGGTGACGAATTTGAGCTCCGTTTTGTTAGTTATGACGAGTCCATACCTCCGGACTTGATGGAGTGACCTGAAGGTGTAAATCGGTGATTGCAACTGGAACTCCTAGACTGGTAGAACTAGGTGTGCCGAGTTTGGGTTCGTTTTGTTAGTTATGATGAGACCTTACCACCGGACTTGATGAGTGACCTGAAGGGGTAATTCAGTAACTACTGCTGGATTTTGACAGTAAATAGGTGTGCGAATTTGGCTTCGTTTTTTAGTTATGACGATCTTGACTTGAGGAGTGACCTGAAGGTGTAGTTCAGTGATTACAAGTGGAACTCCTAGACTTGTAGAACTAGGTGTGCCGAGTTTGGGTTCGTTTTGTTAGTTACGATGAGACCTTACCACCGGACTTGATTGAGTGACCTGAAGGTGTAATCAGGTGGTTACAAATGGAACTCCTAGACTAGTAGAACTAGGTGTGACGAGTTTGGTTTCGTTTTGTTAGTTACGATAAGACCTTACCACCGGACTTGATGGAGTGAAATTCGGCACACCTAGTTCTACTGGTTCAGAAATTCCAGCAGTAGTTACTGAATTACCCCTTCAGGTCACTCCATCAAGTCTGGTGGTAAGGTCTCATCATAACTAACAAAACGAACCCAAACTCGGCACACCTAGTCCTACAAGTCTAGGAGTTCCACTTGTAATCACCGAACTATACCTTCAGGTCACTCCATCAAGTCCGGTGGTAAGGTCTCATCATAACCTACAAAACGAACCCAAACTCGGCACACCTAGTTCCACCAGTCTAGGAGTTCCAGTTGCAATCACCGATTTACACCTTCAGGTCACTCCATCAAGTCCGGAGGTATGGACTCGTCATAACTAACAAAACGGAGCCCAAATTCGGCACACCTAGTTCTACTCGTTCAGAAATTCCAGCAGTAGTTACTGAATTACCCCTTCAGGTCACTCCATCAAGTCTGGTGGTAAGGTCTCATCATAACTAACAAAACGAACCCAAACTCGGCACACCTAGTTCTACCAGTCTAGGAGTTCCACTTGCAATCACCGATTTACACCTTCAGGTCACTCCATCAAGTCCGGTGGTAAGGTCTCATCATAACCAACAAAACGAACCCAAACTCGGCACACCTAGTTCCACTAGTCTAGGAGTTCCTATGTTGTAATCACCAAATTACACCTTCAGGTCACTCCATCAAGTCCGCAGGTAGGTAAGGTCTTATTATAACTGACAAAACCAGTTCAAAGTCCAGAGCTAACATCTCACTACCAGTAGAGGGCTTCCAGTGCCAAGCAGTCTTTGGAGCAGGTATTCGTATTTCGTATCGAAGTATATTTCTGAGGTAGGTATAAGAAATGAAAAACAAATTCAATCTTTCAAATTATCAAAATAATTTCATTTGACTACGATTCCCACAGCCAACCGTGCGTACACTAGTGTGTGTGTGTGACTTTTGTCAATGTAGTAGTGCGATTCTATACCTATCCATTTTGTAAACGCGTCCTTAAGCGAAGATAGCGTTATTTTAGCTCAAGAAATTGAGGAAGGGATTTTTATCGCAGGAATGTTAGCTAAACCATTAAATAAAAGTATTCTTATTAGAGTGTTGAATACGAGAAATGAGGATATTGAGATAGATTTTTCAAAGGTCAATGTCCATTCCATTAGTAACTTCGAGGTACGCCACCTCGAAAGCGAAGAAAAAACTGTTGAGCGAATAAAAACTTTATTCGATTTACTTGATTTGAGTTATTTAAATAGGGAAGAAAGGCTCAGTATTGAACAAATCTGTGCCAAATACGCAGATGTTTTCCATTTACCAGGTGATTCGTTATCAGTTACGAACTTAATGGAACATAGCATAGTTTTAAAAGATAACGTGACCCCAGTTTATTCTAAGCCTTATAGGGTTCCTCAGGCGTTAAAAGGTGAGATAGAAAAACAAGTTCAGGAAATGTTAAAAAACGACATCATTGAGGAAACCGTTTCGGAATGGTCTAGCCCAGTACTTTTAGTACCCAAAAAGGTCGATAAAAATAACGAAAGAAAATGGAGATTGGTCATAGATTACAGGAAATTAAATGATCGAATTCAAGGTTTCCGCTTCCCAATATAACGGAGATACTTGATTCATTGTCAGGCAGTATTTATTTTTCAAAATTAGACCTCTCCCAATCTTATTATCAATTGTCCTTAAATCCAAGTTCCCGTAAATATACTTCTTTTACATTAAATAAAATGTATCAGATTTCTTTAGATAATGAGTCACGAAAGTACACTACTTTTACGGCAGGAAAACAGTATCAAATGAAGCGGTGCCCAATGGGTCTCAAGACAAGTGCTAGTGTCTTTTCTCGGCTGATGACTATAGCCATGGCAGGCCTAAATTACGAAAAATGTTTTTTATACCTAGATGATTGCGTCGTAATCGGTTCTAGTATCGATATTCATAACAAAAATCTCATTAGCGTATTGAATCGATTAAGAAAAGTTAATCTCAAACTAAACCCAATTAAGTGCGAATTTTTAAGAAAAAAATAGTCTATTTAGGTCATAAAATTACTCAAGACGGAATATTCCCAGATCCCAGTAAAATTGACACCATACGTAATTACCCACGCCCGACTTCTGCTGACGAAGTAAAACGACTCGTCGCGTTCGCCAACTATTATCGTCGGTTTATTCCACGTTTTGCTGATATTGTGTTCCCATTGAATGCATTAACTAAAAAAAGGTATTAGATTTGAGTGGACTAAAGATTGCGAAAGTTCGTTTATTACATTAAAACATCGAGCATTTAACCTGAATAGAGTAGTAATGTGAGCCATCCAATTCCGAAACTGATCAGTGATTTGTCACTGATAAATGGCAATTCACGCTCGCCCTAAAACAGTACCTCACCAACATGTGATCTGTGTGTACGTCCCCCGATACTCCCGAAAATATTCAGTTTGGTATATTAAACCCCATAATGTCGTGTTGTTCTATTCGGTGGTGTGGAAAAAACAGCAAGACATCGAATTATAAAACATACGGAATCACGTTTCATCGGTAAGTATCAATAAGCTTTGATTTTGTTTCAATTTACATCCATATAATACGGCTCAAGTTAAACTGGCCATTAGTATGAATCACTTGGACGCTTGTCTATGCGTCTTGCTCTTACCTAGGTGTAACCAATATAAGCCATCTCATTTTATTTATTACGTGTTTACTAGTGCTTGAATCGGCCAATCAGAGCGCAGCGACCGGCGCAGCGTTTTGGCGGAATTTGTTTTCTTACAAAACAAATAACAATACCGCTCTATTTCAGGTTAAATGCTCGATGCATTAAAATCTGCTTTAACGAACCCTCCAGTGTTGGACTATCCCGACTTTTCGGAAAATAACACATTTCAGTTGCATACAGACGCATCTAAGTTAGGCTTAGGCGCCGTACTCTCAAATAGTAATGGAAAGGTTGTCGCTTACGCTAGTAGGAGTTTGAACCCGGCAGAAACTAGATATCCAATAATAGAATTAGAATTATTAGCTATCGTGTGGGCAGTCCGTCACTTTAGGCCTTACTTGTACGGCAGAAAATTTAAAATCTTTTCGGACCATAGACCCCTTGTTTACTTATTCGGTTTAAAAGACCCGTCTAGTCGTTTAACAAAATTCCGACTATACCTTGAAGAATACGACTTCGAAGTAGAATACGTCCCAGGGCGAAATAACGCAGCTGCAGATGCGTTAAGTCGACTCCCGGTGACGTCACGCGATTTGAAAGAAATGCAGGAAAAAGTAGTATCCGTTTTAACTAGAGCTCAAAGGAAAAAGTTAGAGCCCCAAACGGACACCGGACAGATAGACAAACAGCCTCCAGTTAGTAGGCCTGATCAACCTACTACTGTAGAGTTGTTAAAACGACCCAATGACATAATAGAGTTGCGTTTTCCAGGAAATAGTAACGAAAAACATTTGAATAATGCGTATCATATTTTGTCCGACGCTAAACTTTGCACGTATAACCCGTCGTTATCGACCATATTTCTATATTCTCGATCGTTATCGTCTCTAGAAGAGTTAGCGAGAGATCTAGAAAAAATGTGCATAAAATTAAATATAAAAGAATTACTCATAATTAAAAACAAGAGTAATGAGAAAAATATTAAGAATTTGCTGCGCAGCATAAAAATGTATAAAATAGCGTCACCACGATTTTTGATTATTAAAGACATTAAGCGAATAAATAATAAAGAAGAAACTACCACGGTACTTAATGACTTTCACCTGTTACCAACAAGTGGTCATGCAGGCATGAATCGTATGTTAAATAATATTAAAAAATATTATTTCTGGCCAGGTATGAGCAATGACGTCATGAACTATGTCCGCAAATGTAAAAGTTGTCAAGTTCAAAAGCATACTAACAGAAATATTAGAGATCCTCTGACAATCACTTCAACTGCTAACTCAGCGTTTGAACAGGTTAATTTAGATATTATGGGCCCTTTAGATATAGATAACTATAATAATAAGTATATTTTAACAATCCAGTGTGATTTAAGCAAATTTGTAGAGGCTTATCCTTTACCTAGAAAGGATAGTGAAAGTGTTGCTAGGTCTTTCGTTAATAATTTTATTTTGCGTTATGGAATTCCAAGAAAAATTTTAAGTGACATGGGGACCGAATTTACCTCATTACTTATGTCCGCAGTTTTCAAATTGCTACATATAGAAAAAATCCATTCAACGCCTTATCATCATGAAACCTTAGGAGGCATTGAAAATACACATAAACATTTAGGCGCTTACCTCAGAATTCAGTGCAATAATAACAAGTCAGATTGGAGCGAATGGGTTCCTTTTTGGTGTTTTTGTTACAATACAAGCGTTCATTCAAAAACAAAATATACTCCATACGAACTAGTTTTCGGCAAAATTTGTAATATTCCTAGTAATTTATCAACACATGTTGACCCACTGTATAATTTCGATGATTACCCTAAGGAGTTAAAGTACCGTTTACAAAAAGCACAGTTTGATGCTAAGGAAAATTTGTTAATAAGTAAAAATTTAAGAAAAATTAAGTATGATCAAAAATGTAATAAAGTACAATATAAGCCAGGAGATTTGATCTTAATAAAAAACCAAACAGGTAACAAATTAGATTGTTTGTATGAAGGACCTTATAAAGTTTTGGAAGAATTACCACCTAATGTAAAATTTCTGAAAAATAACAAAGAAATTATTTTACATAAAAATAACACAAAGCCATTTCAATTGCAATGTTTATCTTTGTAATCAAAAAAAAAAAATGTTTGCTTTTCAGATAAGTACCTATACATTCATTATGTTATTAGTCTTAAGTTATATGTACACTAATCATTTTTTTTTTCCTAAAGAGGGTAGTGAGGTACCCCTTACTTTTCGGGGGGAGATGTAATGCATTACCTAGAAGTTTTATATTTCATGCGCGAGTCCCGTGTGACTCTGCTGCGCAAGCGCGTTTAGCATAAGTTAGATTTTATAAGAAATGATTGTATTTGGGACTCAATAAACGACCGACATACGGTGAAGACGTATCTTTTCTTTTCCCCCACTCGCACCATGCTTCAATTCAATATTATTATATATATAAATTTATTTAACATTTCTTTCCTAACAATACAATTTCATCTTAATGATTCATATTAATTTTTTGTGTTTAGCTCATCTAGCATCTATTGTGCGTACCACCTTGAGTCTCATCAATTTTGGTTCAATTTCGATAAAATGAGAATGACTATAATCTTTAATTATAGAACGAAGTAGATGGCGCTATTTCTTACAAAGCAAAGCAATTTTAGTGGAAAGAAATTATTCTTTGTTATTCTCCGAATCAACTACGGGAGGTTTATTGAGTTCAAGGCCAAAGCAGCCGTAAGAAAACTAGGTGTTCTTGGAAGGATCCAGCAGTTATTCAAGCCGGGCAGTTTCTTACCCCATATAAAACGAAAATCCGGCCGTGCATGGAGTACTGCTGTCACATATGGGCTGGTGCTGCAAAATTGAACCTAGCAGTCTGTCTTTATGTCCCAATAAAATCTGGGCGTCTTCAAGGTAAGAGTGAATAGGCCTTTGTTACGCTAGGATACTGCGGTTTACCATCTATGTCTTCATCATCACTCACCACCAGGTGGGATTGTGGTCAAGCACTAGATTTTATAAAGAAAAACTAATATAACTGTGTGCCTAGTGCGAGTTCCACAAAATTAATCGAATGACGTCACCATCACGCTAACCGAGTTAACGTCGTCGGTATCGACAAGCGAAGACGAGCGAGTGTGAGTTACAATCGAAGCCGATTTCGATTAGCGTTTGCTCACTGTGAATGGCGGTTATTCCTTATCTTATGTTGGTAGCATGTTCGTTCCGTGAGATAAACTAACCAAATTCAGAATGACATTTTTATTTAGTGGTCTTAATATTAGCATCTGTCTTTCATATTTATGGTTATTATATCTTTATTACCCTTTTTGTTTATGTTTCGTAATTTGATCAAGGTTTCGACACTCGACAGTTTGTGTTAGTTTAATAAGATTATGAATTAGATATGGACGAGTAACTTATCCGTGATCGTTAATAATATAACGTTTAAATTAAAAGTAAAAAACATAAAGATGTGTTCGTTTTAATATGCTTTTATAGTGACATTTTTGGAGCAGTAAATGGAATTTAAGTTATTTAGATGTTAATTGAAGTTTGATACGTGTGTTTTGTAACTAGGTTACGCGGACTAGAATTTATTGGATTTTCGTCATGGAGGCCTCGGCCAAGTATCGTCTAATGCAAGCGATCAAATAGTCTGTATAAAAAATTTAGAAGAAATTGATTTAATTATTGAATAGAGATAGTAGACCTTAGATTTATCAAACGCTATTTACGCAAAACTTGAATACTTTACTGGAAAATGCTATATAGATATAGCATTTTAGCCTTAAATTGCCTGTAGTCGGGATGTAACAACGGACGAGAATATGCACAAGCTCTTGCTTCAACACTGGCGTTATAGTAGCAGCTTTGATTATGATGGGATTGTCTATATAATCAAAGAATAGTATAGTCATCTATAATTATTACTTATTTACGCCTTAGCGGCTGCAAACATCCTCCAAGCGAAAAGAAACGTCCTGCCATAATTATACATCGTTCACATAAAACGAAATAAAATCAACTATTTAACAATTATTCCCACTCTTCCATCTCACTGTAAAAATCCAAGTGAAAACATTTTCGATAGCGACGCCGTAAAGGTTACATAATTCAAAATGATTTATTTACGAAATTTCAAAATGAAAAAATCTAAATTGTCGCTCGCACTCTACTTCAAACAACCAATCACGAGCGTTAACGTTCTCACTGTCGAATCTTAGTCAATGTTCGATGATCGATATCGACCACGTAGTAAACTCGCACTCAGGAATTGTGTTTCAAATTATTGTCACTAGTTGGCGCTTTTTTTATTCCATACAAATCGTAGTTAACTTTATCGCTATCGAACCCGTAAAAAAACTCGCACTAGGCACACTGATATTAAAAAATACCGTTCAGTCATTGAAATTTCGTTATATCGAAACTATTTTAATAATTTATACGAGTATACATATATTTAATATCAGTTTTACAAAATAATACTACGTGCTCGGCGGTGAAGGAAAACATCGTGAGAAAACCTGCATATCTGAGAAATAAGAAAAAAATATATATTTCGAAGACATGTGTTCGCCAACACGCATTGGGGCATCGCGGCGGACACTTCCTTGTCCTAAAACCCTCTCAGAAATCAGGGGAGGCCTATGCCCAGCAGTGGGTATATAGGCTGAAACTTTTTACAAAATAATAAGTCAAATTTATTTGTAATAATGTAATAAATGTAATAAAACTGAATATAAATAATATAAATAAACTATTTTTATGTAATTTTTACACAATAAACAATAATAGCAGCCTGTCCGATCTTGAGGGGTACATAGGTACCGCAATGACCCTACCAGAAAACTAAAACATCATTTTATCAATGAATATAAAATACAACTGTTATTTAAAATACTGTTTTTTTGTCACAATTTGCATTATTTTTTAAAAAACTGTCAATACTAACTACACAAGGTAATCTAGGGAAGAGGCCCATGTTTAATAATGGACTATCAATGTAGTAGTGTAATGAACGAATACATGAATAAAAAAAATCTGAGTACGAGTTCAATCTACACAATCATGTAATTCGTTAAAAAGTAATTTTTATTTTAGTATTTTTGGGATAAGTGATGCGTCAGCTGATTTTCAACAAGAACTAATAACATCACAACACTATTTCATGCTATCGTGTTATCATATAGAATTTAGATACGTATGAACATTAACAAAAATGCAAGCAAAATTAAAACCTTTAGAATGGTGATCGAACAATATTGATATGATATTTTTTTGCTCACTTTATTTTTCACCAGAGAGAGGTAGATAGAAAAACATAACGAGTGTATAGGAAATGACAAAATTCAAATCAAACTTCACAAAGTAACACTTTTGTTATAAAACTTTTAAGATTTGGATACCATTTTAAAGATTTATTTATATAGGATATTAGCGGAAACAGATTGTTTTTCAAAATAACCACCTTATTTTGTTTGTTTAATTAAAAAAAAAACAACTTGATTAACTTTAAATTACTATGCAACTTTATACTTCTTCGTCTAATATCATCATTATATCTTATCAGTCTTTTTAATAATCATTATGTCTTTTTGCTCATCTATTTCAATGCTGAAGATGCTAGAGGCCCAGCAGTGATTTTTTACATTATGTGTGTGTAATTTTTCCTTAAAACTTTTACAGCTGTTTAGAAAAAAGAAAATCAAGCGATGAGCTTACCTTTTCGATGGTCCGTGGATGTGGTGTGACCGTAACTGTGATTTGGACTCCTTTTACTTGTCGCGGTGGTTGCCTTTTACTTTAAACGAAGAAAAAGTTATTGAAAATTATTATTCCTGTCAACAATATTCTTTATTCAAATATTTAAATCAGTTAAGTCTTATTATTCCATTATCTTACTACTTACTATTATTGCGTATATTTAAGGGAGTTTCTTAAAGTTATTAATGTTTAATTGATTTTATTTAGTGATGACTTATGTCCAACTCATGCTGTCAGATGATTTAGCAGTGTTTTTCAGGATAGAACAATAAAAGTTTTATTTTATCTGTGTCAAACCCAGCTTATTGATATATAGCAGGGATTTGCCGAAGATATCAAAGCGTAATTGACTTTACAGAAATCTGTGCTCTCTTACCTAAGTGGTGTGCAGTAAGCGTAAGAGAGTTTATCATTTCATCGTTTCGTAAGTATCGTAAAATAATTCTTAAACATGTGAGTTTTGAGGTAATTTAACATAACGCAGTGCAATGTTGTTTAGTTCGAAGCCTTAGTTTAAATGAAACTGGTTTTTACGGATTTTGTCGTGTATTTGTTTTGTGTATTTATTTTATATTTCCGACTGACTAAATAATTGCCGTAAGATCTTGAGCTAAATTCAATTGGTGTCCCAATTGTTAATTACAGTTTAGTGTCGATTTAACACGAACTCGGTGGTAATAGAAAATATCGTCAAGAAGCCTGCATGTCTGAGAAATATAAATATAAAATATATCAAAAGCATGTGAAGTTCGCCAACACGTATTAGAGCAGCGTAATAAACAGTTACATGTCCTAAAATTTTTATTTTAACAGCACTGATGCATTGTACTTATTAGCTGCCAGTTAGAACAGCGAAGTAACAGGCGGGGCGCCTGGCTATGCCGTATACCAGATAATGTATAGCGCATTATCTGGTTTAGATTATACGTGGTAGAACCATGCTGCAGTTATATTAGATGTATAGTTGTAGCACGAATGGGTCGGCTCGACCGGGGAAGGACCACGCTCTCACAGAATACCAGCGTCAAATAGTAGCTTAATGCTGCTGTGTTTCGTATGGTGAGTGTAGAGAACCGGAGACCCTTTCTACTGGAAAAGAGGTATTCCATCTTAGTCATCAAGACTGACAACGCATCTTCATTTTGATTCGCAAACGAAGATAGATGTAGATTTCTATAGGCCACAGCAAACACTTACCATCAGGTGGACTGTGTGCTCGCTTGTCACCCTTTTCCTATAAAAAAACGACGGTTTGTACTCCGGAAGTGACGGCAGAAGTGAAAACTTGAATATTAACGTTGTGCATTTTTGATATTTTGGAATGGTTAGGGAATAATTTTGCACGATTTGCTTTAATTATCAGTATAAAAGTACTATCATTTATGTGGTAGAATACAATATTTATTTATTGCGCTATCGTACACAAACATGACAATTTATATTACATTCGCGCAAGCGCTCTGCGCCGCTTAAACGAAACAGCAGGCGCAGGCATACATTTTCGCCGCGCAGTAGAAATAGAGGGGGATACTTCCCCTCCTACGCCGTTCGTGTTACGCATTTTCGATCAGGGTCACGTGTCCTGACGCGAGTTTAACAATTTTTACCCATTACAGAAAGTGACCAACGCCGCTAAAGAAGTTTTTACTTCAAAAATGTAGTGTAGTGTAGGTGCGGTGCGGTACCTGCGCGGCGGCGGCAGCACCACGCCCTCGAGACGCAGCGCGAGGCGGTGCGCGAGCGGCAGCGTGGCGGCGTGCTCGGCGCCCGGCGCGCGCCAGCCCGGCGCCAGCGACACGCGGCACAGCGCGGCACCGCCACGCGCCTCGCACACGCCGCGTGGCCACACCGCACCGCCGCTGCACGCCTTCACCGCGAGCAGCACCGCCTCCATGTGCTGCATTCACCAACACTTAGTCCAACGTAGATACATAAACACAACACTGCAGCGCAGTTTCGTGGTCAATTGAAAGAGAAGGCCAAATTGGCCACTAAAAAGCTTGGCGTGCTCAGCACAGCGGGACAGTATTTCATGCCGGCACACCGGCTGCAACTTTACAAGGCGCAGGTTCGGCCGCACATGAAATACTGTTTCCATCTCTGGGTGAGGCTCGGAGATCCTCCGTGGCGTCGACGATAGAGAACTTTCCGATCGGCTCGATTCACTGGCGCTGCCATCTACCATCCACACCATCTGGATGCTTGGCGGTCCACCACTGTACGTTACAAAAGGAGTTTTCTTCCACATACAACCTCTCTGTGGAATAGTTTAGGCGATTTTTCCGGACGATACGACCTGGTGGCCCTCAAGAACAGAGCTTATTCCTTTCTAAAGGGCCAGCAACGCACCTGCAATTCCCCTGGTGTTGCGGTTGATCATGGGTGGCGGTAGTCACTTCACATTAGGTGAGCCGCATGCTCATTTGCCCCCTCTTCTATAAAAAAAAAACACTGCGTACAATGAATATAAAGAAGGCTCTGCAGTTAATAAAGTATCACGATCCCATCTAAAGTTATCGTATTGTCATCACAGAAGCTGAAGCATCGTTTAAAATTTGTCAAAAGTGTAATAATAATAATAATAATTACTATTCTTGCGAATAAGCCTGATATTGTGCTGATGGACCGGGCACAATCAAGGATATTTTTGGTCGATATTACCATCCCGTATGACGAGAACCTCGTGAGAGCCGAAACAGATAAGTAATCAAAATATCTGGACCTGGCTCACGAGGTGACCGACATGTGGGGTGGTCTGCCGACCGAAATTATTCCTGTAGTCGTCTCTGCGAATGGGCTAATCCCAGTTAGCCTCTCTGGTCATCTGAGGCGACTGGGACTCCGTGACGGACCGCTCCGGGCTCAAATGCAGAAGGCGGTGCTCCTTGATACTGCCCGCATCGTCCGCCGGTTTCTTTCCCTTTCACCCTAACCCTTGGCCGTTTGGTCTCCCCTGCCGAGGGTTTCCATCTGGTTGGGCTTTTATTTATTTATGTATTTTCGTATTTATTTTATTTTATTGATATTTATGTATATTTATCTTTTCATTTTCGTTTATAATTATATATTTATGCATCCCAACCAGATGAGAAAACTATATAGATACCCCACACATAATAATAATATGTTTATTTGCTTAAAACATGGTATGAAAAAGATTTTACAAATATACATTCGAACAACATGTTTTGCTAGAGAGAACATAGGATGCAAAAGATTTTTATCGTACATTAGGACTTATGATTAATATATTCCATAATGCTATAAAAAATATTCTTAACTAGGTATTCCAGTAATTTTGATTTAAATAATCTAGTATTTAACATTTTAATATTATTTGGTAACTTGTTATATAAACGTACACACATAGATAAACAGCTTTTATAATATTTACTTATTCTAGGATTGTCACTTAATATGAGTTTGTATGGGTTTCGCCGCATCCGAGGGTTTACATTATCCGCCGTGTTAAATAAATATTTATGCTTCCATACAAACATGCATATTTCATAAATATAAAGACATGGTAGGGGTAATAAGTCAAGTTTTTTAAACACCAGTTGACATGATTCAGTTGGTTTAAGCCCACATATTGCTCGAATACATTTTTTTTGTGCGCGAAATGCTCTATTTTGATCCGTGCTATTACCCCAGATTACAAGTCCATAGCGCAGTATTGACTCGACGTATGCATGGTAGGACAGAACAGCCGTTTTTATGTTGGTAACGTTTTTTAAATGTTTAAGGGCGTATGCAAATATATTTAATCTCGTAGATACATCGTTTACTTGCAATTTCCAGTTAAAATTTTCATCTATATTTATTCCTAGAAATTTTGTATTTGTTACTGCTTTTATTTTTGGTATCTTGAGATTAATATTATATTTTCTATTATTACATTTATTGAATTGTATATATACTGATTTGTCAAGTTTTATTTTTAAATTGTTTATGTCAAGCCATTCAATTAATTTATCTATAGTGTTATTTATGTCAGTCTCATGGTCATTAATAGTATTATCTTTTTTATTAGAAGTCACAATTATTGAAATATCATCCGCGAATAATATGCATTTATGATTTGTTATATTAACAATGTCATTTATATATAATATAAATAAAATAGGACCAAGCACACTTCCTTGTGGAACGCCATACCTATTGAGTCTATATTCAGACGAGTACGGTATGAAATCCTTATTTTCATCTATTTTCATAATTGTAACACATTGCTGTCTGTTACTGAGGTATGAAGATATCCACTGAAGAGTGGGCCCTCTAATCCCAAGCTTTTCAAGTTTTTGTAGCAGGAGGTCGTGTGAAACTAAGTCGAAAGCTTTAGACAGGTCAAAGAAAAGCCCTGTAGTTAAGTGATTATTATTTAAATTTGATAGGATTATTTTTAGGAGAGAAAAAACGGCCAACGTAGTAGATTTGTCTTTTTGAAATCCGTATTGTTCGTTAATTATAATATTAAATTTGTTGCAGAATTCGATTATTCTTTTGTACGTGCACTTTTCATAAATTTTGGACGTAATAGGTATCAGTGTTATTGGGCGATAATTATTGACGATATGTTTCTCTCCTTTTTTATATAGTGGTTTGACAATGGATAACTTTAATGGATCTGGAAAAGTTCCACACGAAAATGATGGGTCAAGATTCCTATTATTTCGTCGATACAATTTTTTAGAATTTTTGTACTTATGTCATCATAGCCTGCAGAATTAGTATTTTTTAATGACATTATTTTTCCTCTAACTTCGTTTTCCGACATGGGTTTGAGACACATAGTGTTGATGTTATGAGTGTTGTTTAGCAATTTTTTTGTTTTTGTGTGTGTTGTTTCGTGCGTCGAATTAATAAAGTGATTATTAAAGGCAGAGGCTATTTCTATTGGGTCCGTCAAAACATTATTATTAATTATAATTTTTTCTGTCATTTTTGTCATGTGAGCTACCTATTTCCTTTTTAATAATGTTCCACGTGGCCTTACACTTGTTGTCATTTTTATTTATAAACTTTATGTTGGCAATTTTTTTTTGAATTATGAATACATTTCTGTAATAGTTTGGAATATTTCATATATTTAGCTTTATTAACAGCATTTGTTTTCCTGTAATACTTATATCTTAAGAATCGTTTGGTTTTAGAACTTGCTTTGATCCCTTTCCTTATCCAATTTTGTTTTTTATTATTATTTATGTCTACTTTAATTCGTACTTTTGGAAAGCAAAGATTATAAAAAAAGGCACAACAAATCATGAAAACTACTGAAAGCTACGCTAGCATCATTTGCCGCATACGCTTCTGACCAACACATTTTTTGTAGACATTCACTAAATTTCCTAATATTATCTTTGTTATAATCTCTTTTATAAATATAATATATCGCATGCTTTTGTATATCGCGTTTTAAAGGAAACCTTAATAATTGTGCTGTGTCGTGATCAGATAGATGAAGTGGTAGTACTGCTGCAGTTGCATTCGGAATATTACTTAAAATATGATCGATGCAAGATGACTTTCGTGTGGGTACATCAATGTGTATTTCTAAATTGTAATTATAGGATAAATCTTGTAGTTCTTTAGTGATATTGTCTCTTTTTAATGTGTTTATGTTAAAATCACCAGCCAATACTATTTGTGCTCTAGATCGGTATTTCATAGTTAAATCGTGTAAGAGATTATTTAGTGTGCATAGAAACTGGGTCGGATCTGATTGGAGTGTTCTGTAGAGACAGACAGTTATTAATTTAATACACGTTAGTTCAATGCCGCAGACTTCAAACGTATTCTGCGACGCATATTTTTTTGTTAATGACAGTTAATTAAAAATCAATCCTTTTTTAACTAGGATACAGGTTCCCCCTCTTTGCTTTTCTCTGCAGAAATTGGCGGCCATGATGTAACCGGTTAATCTTAAAAACTTCTCACAACCTTTTTTTATAAGAGTTTCCAAAAGACAAATAACACCCGGGTCACTGTTACTCTCCTGTAACTCCTGTATAGTTATTTCTATTATATCTTGTTTTAACAAAGCACTCGCGATATTTTGATGTAAAATTATAAAATTATATGCAGCAGGAATTTGTTTTTTACGGTCGAAAAAAATGTATTATTCTTTTTTATTACGGGAAAATAATAAGGTATCGTTCCTCTATTAAAACGTTCAACTGGTTTTGCGGAGATGTCAGATTGTTTCTTAAAATAAAAAGGGATTGTTCCTTTTTTGGGTTCATTTAAGATTTTACACATTTTAAAACTTGACTTATTGCTTGCTATACGTTTACTGATTTCGCTAGGGTTTAAGGGGAAATATAATGTCAAATGGCTTAGCAAGATCCTTCATTATGCCGAAAATATTGCAGCATTAATTTTGAAATAAATATATGGTAAAGTTGAGGATTAATGTTAGTGATTATGTTAGACGAAAACACGATTTCGTAAAATTTTCTCGATAGAAAAAAAATCCAAAGTTACCTCCAAAATAAACAATAAACCGCTGTTATTCATAAAATACTTTAAATAAGATCATGAAACTTTGCATACTAACTGAACTAACTATAAAGCAGTGCTTATGTTATTTACTTTTTTTAAAATACCATTATTTTCACTGTAAAAAGAAATTACCTAAACTATCGGCGTCTTGAGCTTGATTCCCGTCGTTCCGTTAGTATCGCTTAGGCTTTTGAAGAGAGAAGTTGTGTCGCTTACGATCAGAATATACATTACGCAACAGTACGACGTAAAATTAAAATGGGAAATAACCGTGATAAAAATAAGAAGCGGCTGGCTTGGCTTTAAGAAACAGGAATAAATATGATAAACCTAATGAAATAAGTGTCTAACGACCTTTCTACTTACAGTATTAGTGATTACAAATATTTCGGTACATAGCATACGACGCGCGGGGAAGTGGGGGCGAAATTAGAATTTGAGCTGACTTACTCTAACCTCTTAAATATTTGTTTGCATAATCATTACAGTCAATAACATAATTAATTAATTTAGAAATTTCCGAACGATTAGAGTGTTTACAATTCAAAAAATGACAATTTTTATATTTCTTACATATATTTCTAATAAAATAATTTAATTTATTAACATTTATATCTATATTTTCAATAACATTTAGCACAATTATCGTATTATTACTAAAGGTGTCTAGTATACATTGTAGCTGTGATAAAACTAGCTGTATATTGTAATCATTTTCCCCTACACAAATTATAAGTTTATCGTCTGATTTTAGCGTCATTTTTTTGACAGTTTTTTATTATTTCATAGCTTGGTGCATATGGTTTCGTCTGACCAGTAACTTCATATTTTTCGTATTGAGTCATATGTCTCGAATGTGATATAGCTGCAGCCAGGCCGACGCATTGTTGAGAACCGATGATGTGAATTTCTTTTATAGGGTCGGGTTTATGTTGTACTGTGATGGGATATGAGGTTTTGTTCAATTTTTTTATCGAGGTTTTAATGTATTTTTTGTGTCAGATTTTTTTAATTTTTCCGTAATACCTGTGATCTCTTTTTCTGCATCCTGAAGTTGTTTTTGCAAGTCGCTGATTTCTTGTTGCAGGCATATTATGATGGTGTTAGTGTTGGGATTAAGGTGTGACTTGACTATCGGCGAAGATGGTACAGAAGATGCGTTATTAATTAATAAGGAGTGTCTTTTATTTTTATTACAAACTCCAAGGCTACCTCCTATTTTTGTAGGAGAATGGCAGAGTGATTTTAAAATTTTATTTTCCGAAGTCAACTTATGTATTTGTCTGTGTAAATCATTATTTTCTAATATCAAATTTTCTAATTCGTTTTGAGTATTTTCAAGTGTACAGGTTAACTGAGATATCGTTACTTTCATTTCAGAGATTGATGTTATGTCTGTTACGGTCCCGTCTACACTCTTAGACAGTTTACTAGGCGTGGTGAATGACTCATCCGATATATTGTAATCGGTAAGTATGTGAGAATCCAGCACGTAAGAAGTGTTCTGGTCCGATAACTGTGAAGATTCAAAACATTGAAATTTATTTGCAATACACAATTTATCTGTTGAGGGCGAAGTACGTTCTGTGGGATTAGGTTTCTTTCTCGTTGTAATGTTATGCATATTGCTATTGATATCTTTTTTTGTTTTTGATGCACATTTTACATCGCCACTTCTTTTTTGATGTCTGATCCAATAGGCGATATGTTTTTTCCGGGTAGCCATCACATTCTAATTCGTACCTGTTTCTGCATATTGAAAATAACGCAGTCTTTTTTATGTCAACTATGTTTTTGCATTTGTAACATGTTACTACTGCCGGCATCTTGTGGTCGCTGTTGGTAGTTTTCGTGTTTTTAGATGTCATGCTGCGTAATTACGTTGTTAAATGGTAATTATATTATACACAAAGAATTTCCACTGTTTATCAATAGATGTCGATGTTATTAATAATGTGTATGATTTTATCCTTAAAATTTGAATTAACGGTTTTATGTGAATAATTATATTCGATTTGTTTAAATATGATTTGTTAAGTTCATAAATTGATAAATTTTAATGTTCAATTGTTACTAGAATAAGACTTACAACACCCTCCAATGAATGTATAATTGTGTTTTTTTAATTGTTTTGCACTAGGTTTCACACTTCACTTTTAATCGTTTTTATTTTTGTTAAATATAGGTTTTTATCACAGATAACAGTATAGTGTTTATATTACCACCAATTATTCACTACTATTACACAAATAAGGCTATTATCACTTTAAAACTATTTTTTTTACTATTTTTATGCACGAGCTCGATGTTTACCGTGCCATCTACCATGTTATCGAATAATCTCGAATAAATAAAAAATAAAAGCAAAACAATCGATATAACAATGAAGCGATGTTCGATATCGATTATTTTATGCTAATTAATTAACATTTCACAATATTAGATAAAATTGATAATTTTGGATGTATGATCAATTTTTATCATTTGCCAGACTTACTTCAAGTAAAACAAAAAAAGATTGACGTTTCATTCGACAACCGCAATCCGTAGTTTTGTTTGTTTGTTTGTAGGTGTGTTTAGTTTGGAAATTTTCTTAGTTACAAAGGGACACTTCATTGATTATAAAGCGGCGATTAAACACTTGTCAATTATTTCAAAATCGGTGCCTCCTAAAAGACTTTAACAATGGTAGAGCCACGAGGCAGGTTTTTCTGCTTAACGCTCGAACATATGGGCAGGTTCGAACCAGGGAGGTACCACGATCTCACAGAACACCAGCAGGAAGTAGAAGCTTTTCCTTGGCCTCAGAAATAGATACCAAGCTGAAAGTAAACAAGGATAGCGAGAAAATGCCAAGGGCGATAAACTCCTACGATATAATACCTAGATACCTCCATAGAATACTATAATACACAATAGAATGGCTGTCAACCTTATTTTGTACGAGGAATTACGTCGCTGGGAGCACACATACAAGCAATTACGTCGTATTATCAGTTAATCACTACTACAAACCCGATCCGCTGTGTTGACAGACGGATTTTAATACATCTTTATTTATAAATTGCGTGCAATTTGGCATTTTCTAAATAATTTGCATGCGAAATTTGGAAACGATTGTAACGTCAAAACACAGCACGTATTGACATTTATACGTGTGAATTGACGTGTTAGTGGCATTTCAGTGACTACGCGGGCTCCGCCCACACCCCCGTTCTATTATGTATGTATTATAGTATTCTATGTGTACATCAATTCACCACGATTTATTTGCTATTGGGAAGATTCGTCGTATTGGCCGTATATCTAATCGTGAGACAGTGCTGAAGTGGTTCGAACCGCCGCGTCGCGAAATATTTATAACGCACCATTTTCTAATTAACCTCAGTGTGTGTAATAAACTGCTAAAGTAGAACACGTGTGCTTACTTTATACGCCACTCATACTTACGTACTATCTTCTTAAACTAACTCTTGAACTACATTACTATAAACTAACTTAACTATCAAAGAAACCGTACGATGTAATTATAAAAATTCAAAATTGTCTAATGTCATCCAAATCAAAATTAAAGAAACTGTCAGTAATCTAAATTAATTACAGTTGTAAAAGAATATGAATCTACCCGATGATGTTTAATATGTAAAATACTGTTCATTGTTACATACCACGAGAGTATTGTAACTCAATGTATAAAAAGGGTTATTATAATATTGAGGAATTTATGGACGATAACAACCCCCGGTGACCGCTAACAAGCTATTTATAATTTGTTATGTTTTTAATTTTAACATGCATGATTGTAAGCTGTTACTTAAAAAAAAGTCTCGCTGGGTTTCTTGCTGGTTCTTCTCAGAATTTTTTCTGAACCAGTGGTATATTAAAAAAAGTATGTAAATAATATTGAATAAATAAGCTTCTGTTTCAACAAAACCATTTAAAAATATCTTTAAAATTATTTATGAACAAAAGAAGTCTTATTGATACATTCCTTTACTCCATTCGACAGTGTTATACATAAGAATCGCAAAAAGACTTACTCTATGGGTAATTCCGGGATTAGTAGTAGGATTGTCAAAAAGTTTCGTAGATATCTTGGAGAGTTCCACGGATGGTGTAAGAGCTATCAGTTCTTCTAGTGTGGTCGCTTTTAGCTCCTTAGTGAATAACTCCGCGGGCATTTCCTGTTGATTGGACGTGATGCGTTCAAGAAACTGAGCTAGCTGTGCGAATGTGTGCTCCGAGCTATTGAAATATTTGAGTTAAGGTGTAAGAAAACGAACAAAAATAATATTATATTTAAGAATATTGTCACTTATTTATAATAATAGTTAAATTGTGACATTGTAATAATATTATTTTTATTTAAAAAGTGGAATCATCTTGTTTTATGGAGTAAGCGTGGCATTAGGGCTTTTTTAATTAAAAGCTAAAAATGATAAATAGTATACAACATTTTTAAGTTTGCTCTGCTGGATGAGACTGTATTGATTAAGGATGCATTTTTGACGGAGTTGTTATTTTTAAGCTATTGCATAGCTTTTATCGCGGGCTTTGAACGCGGCGACCGAATCAAGAAATTCCGTAACGAAAATAAACCTAAGACCCGAAAACCTAACATCGTCTAACGTCGTTTAAGTTCGGCAGACTTCGGCACGGTGTTTCTGTGCGTGCTACTAGACGTATGCGTGTAGACTAGTTGCATGTATTGTAAGATAATAAAAATATTTTAAACAATAATATAGTTTATTGCAAGAAGCATATTCTTTGGATTTATATGAGTCGCCGTCATGCTAGCAACTTTCGTGGATTTAGAGTATTTAATAAACACAGACTTTATAGAAAATTATCGTTTGTCGGAAGAACTCGTTAATTACCATAAACCTATAGTTTCAATGATAAAACTTCCTGAATAACCTACATCTATTGTAAGATAATAAAAATATTTTAAACAATATTAACTTCTCATTTATTCAATAAAAGAAAAAAATTGTTTTCTTGACTTGAATTAATATCAAACAATATTAACTTGAATTAATATCAAAATCATCATTCATTGGGGTCATTGTAGAAGCGTGCTCGTCGCGACCCCTGCCAGCCCTTTTCAGGGCTGCAATTCTACACAGCTGCGCACCCATGCAAACGAGGGTTAGGGCGTCCCCCCAAGGCGATGCACACCAGCTCGTCCCCGTTGGTGTGGAATGCAGCGCGCAAAGCGGCGATGGGGACCGCCACCCGTCACGCACAGCCCGACAAGGCGGAAGGTGGAGGACGGAGTGCAGAGTTGGCACGTGGAATGTTAGAGGGGGCATGAGAAATAAGACGAATGAGTTGATCGAAATAATGAAAGAAAGAGAATTAGATGTCGTGTGTATGTCGGAGACCAAACGGAAAGGCAGTGGTACTGAAGAGCTCCCTGGCGGGACGTTAGCTATATGGTCCGGAGTCCCGGAAAGCGAGAACGCCTGCCAGGGAGTGGGAGTGCTGTTGTCGTCCCGGTTGGTCGATCTTATGACTGAATACAAGGTTGTGAACTCAAGACTTCTCTGGGTTCGCTTCAAAATGGGACTGACGAAGTTATTCCTTTTGGCTGTTTATGCGCCGGTAGCTTCGTCGTCCAGGGCTGAGCTGGAGGAGTTTTGGGAGAATGTAAGAGAAGTTCTAGATTTGGTTAAGGAAAACGAAAGAACTGTTGTATGTGGTGATTTGAATGGATGGGTAGGTATCGCTCGACCAGGATACGAGTCGGTGCTTGGAAAGTTTGGCGATAAAAGGGTTAATGATGCTGGCAAGCTTATACTGGCTGTATGCAAGGAAAAGGGTCTTCTTGTGACAAACACTATGTTTAATCACAGGAAAATCCATATGTACACTAGAGAAAGAAAGAATGAGAGAAGTATGATTGATTTGTTCCTGGTGGATGACCGACTGCGAAAACAGGTGATGGATACACGAGTGTTCAGGGGTGCTGACCTGGGAACGGATCATTATCTAGTAATTACTAGATTTAGGGGTTTGTTCGCGGGTTGGCGCTACCGGACGGCAGTAACAGAACCACAGTCGGTTTGTCACATCCGAAGCTGGAAGCTTCAGGAAGCGGATACTAGGGACAAATATCACACGAGGGTAGCCGAAAAGCTTGACACCATCGATGGCAGGAAAGAACGTGTGGAGAGAACATGGCGGAACCTTAGGGATGGAATGGTAAGTGCAGCGGAAGAAGTACGTGGTACGACAAAAAGAGGTAGTAGTAAAAGAAGAGATGCATGGTGGAATGATGAAGTGAGAGAAGCTGTAAAAAAGAAGAAAAAAGCATGGTTAGACTACTTGGCCTCTAGTAACGATGAGCATATGAGAGAGAAGATGAAAGAAAGATATAAGCTGCAGAAAGTTCATGCGAAAACATTGATTGAGGAAGTACGTGAAAGATGTAGAATAGAAGCGGACGAGAGGTTGTCGCACAACATTAGGGAAAACTCCAAACTCTTCTGGAAAGAGGTTGGAAGGTCCCGGAGTGGTGCGACAGCCTTAAGATTGAACAAAGTGCTTTCGAGAACCAATGACGTCCTCTCAGAAAAATCGGACGTCATGCAGCGATGGAGTGAATTTTATAGAGAAATGTATGAGTGTCATGATCTTAGTGAAGGATCCGGGGGTGACGCCGTGACTGGCACGCCAGACACGGACCTCGATGACACTGAGGTCATCAGCATGAAAGAGATTGAACGTGCGATTCGAAGTTTGAAATGTGGTAAGGCTGCGGGACTAGACAGAGTTACTGCAGAAATGGTCAAGTACGGTGGGCCTCGCGTCTGGGACAGCTTCCATCTGCTGTGCAATTTGTGCTGGCGGACGGGAGATGTCCCGGATGATTGGCGATCCGCGGTCATTGTGCCTTTATATAAAGGTAAAGGTTCACATTTTGACTGCGGGTGCTATCGGGCGATCAGCTTGACCAGTTTAGCAAGTAAAGTTTACTCGAAGGTTTTGACACGTAGGATGCAAGAGAAATCGGAAAGATTCTTATGGGAGGCACAATGCGGATTTAGACCTGGAAGAGGATGCACGGATCAAATGTTTTCTCTCCGCATGATCACGGAGAAGCTTCTGAGTGTTAACCAGAAGATTTTCTGTGCTTTTGTGGATCTGGAGAAAGCATTTGATAAGGTTATAAGGAAGAAAATGTGGGAACTGTTGCCGGGATATGGTGTGGATGGTCGATTGTTAAGGGCTGTGCAGTCACTTTACTATGACTGTAAAGCCTGTGTGCGGGTAGGGCATGACCTGTCACCCATGTTTAGCGTCCAAGCGGGCGTAAAACAGGGTTGTGTCATGTCTTCCTGGCTGTTCATACTGTATCTCGACAGCTGTTTACAGAAGCTGAAAAATAGCTGTTTGGGTGTGAAATTGGGTGACATAAAAGTTAATTGTCTGCTGTATGCTGATGATGCAGTGCTTATTGCACCATCAGAAGCAGAACTGCAGGCATTAGTCACGTGTATGAAAGAGGAATGTGAAATTAAAGGTCTCCGTTTGAATGCTAATAAAACTAAGGTTCTGGTATTTGAAAAGGACGAAGAGAGAACGAAATGTGAAATATGGGTAAATCAGGAATGTCTAGAACAGGTAAATGAAGTTGTATACTTGGGGAGTGCTTTCAGCCGGGATGGAAGATGTGATTTAGATGTAGACAGGCGTGTCGCTGCCGGGAACAAAGTCAATGGTGCCCTGAATGCATTAGTAAAAAGACAGGGCGTGGTGAAGAGTGCACGCCTTGCAATACATAACGCAGTGTTGGTACCGACTTTGTTATATGGCAGCGAAACCTGGGTATGCCAGAAGAAGCATAAAAGCAAGTTGAATGCAGTGGAGATGCGATCTCTTCGTAAAATGTGTGACGTTACCTTAGCCGACCGAAAGCGAAACGAAGAGATTCGCAATATGGCAGGATTGAAAGATGACCTTATCACAAAAATTGATAGGGGCGTACTCCAATGGTTTGGGCACGTTGAACGAATATAGTGAAGACCGAATGGTGAAGAAAATATATAGAGCGAAAGTAAATATTAAAAGGTGTCGAGGTAGACCGAGACTAACTTTCGAAGACCATGTGAGCAAATTGCTCGAAGAGGGGAGGGTCAAGAGTACTCGGATACCTAGACGTGCATGTATGAAGAAGTTAATGAACCTGAAGGAAGCGAAAGAGGTATGTAAGGATCGTGACACTTGGCGATCTGTTCTCTCTGGCTACCTCTGGATTGTGCGTGAAGATAAGTAAGTAAGTAAGTAAGTAAGTATTAATATCAAAGAAAAAACAAAGAAAAAAATACTGCATAAATAAAATAAATAAATTATTATAATTGCATAAGTTGATAAAAATGCTATGCAATAGCTTTACCGCGGCAGTCACCGAGTGCCACACGTATTTTATTAATTTAATAATATTCTTGTCAACTAGCAAGCACATGAGATAATATAATATAATAAGTGTGTGTGTGTGTGTGTGTGTGTGTGTGTGTGTGTGTGTGTGCGGCGTGCGTGTGTGCGTGTGTGTGTGAGTGTCTACAGATGATATATAAAGGATACATGTGGAGGTGCGCGAGCGTGGAACGGTCCGCGTGGAAGGCGGTACGTGCGATGTGCTCGTAGCGGCGCGCCACGGCTGCGAGGCTCCGCGCCGCACGCCGCAGCGCGCCCGCCGCCGCACCCACGCGCCCACACGCTGTCCGCGCCGCCTGCACGCGCACACCCACACATGCAAACATAATAAATTAGTGCTCGCCTTATGCTTCTAAATACAACTTGACTGTGATTCATTCAATTTTAAGTTTGTTTAGTAAGTGCTGTTTTTCACTCTTAACACTCAACATAATATTGCCACATCACGACTTCTACGTTATAAAGAAATAGATTAATACTGGCAGTTTTTGGTAGATTTTGAAAATAATATTAGTAATAATAATAACGATTTGATGATGCTGAACTCGAAAGACTACGACGTAAGCTTATACCCTCATTGAATAAATTGATTTTGGCTAGGGATGCTGCTCCTCAAACCACAAATCAGCATTGATATATGGAAGCCGCCATGGATCTTCCGTTCTGGTTGGTTTAGAGATGATAGAGTGGTCATCCATGAACTAGAGCAGATGAGGAGTAAGCTAGGGGCGATTGTGAAAGCGCGTAGTGCGCCTTTCCAAAATCGATCGCAACTCCCGCGCATACCCTTAAGCAAGCGGAATCGGGATTTCGTAAAGGTCCTGAACCCGATGCTAGTAAAACAATTGGGTACCAACCAAGACCTCTGCGATACGGACTCGATACTTTTTGGCACTGCTTTGGTAGTTTGTCGCATCGGTGGTGCCAATCTTCCCATGCCCGGACGCGCTATTGAGAAAATTAGCGCCATCTCAGCCTGGAAAAGAAGGATCGACGACCGTATCGCAAAGGAAAGAGCCCTCAAAGGCAGACTGATAGGCTTCAGGTCGAGCAATAATAGGCCGAGAATTGTGTGCATCGTCAGGATGGCGTTTGCTGGGACAAATATCAATTTGTGAGTTAATCAGGTAAAACGGCAATCGAAGTGTCAATCAGGGAAAACGCCAGCCAGCACCAGTAAGGCCGGCGTACAGATCGGTATGCCTTAGTTAACAATATAAGGGCGGATCGCTGCGATCTCAGGTGTACGCTACAAACTGTGTACATGCTCGTACCAGCACTAGATTATTTTTAAGCTTGGGTATCGGACACCCTATGATGATTTTTTTGATCTTGCCGAATCCCTTGGTCGCTCTTTCAGAGATATCGGACGCATATTACACAATCGAGTCCAAAATCACGTCTAGTAGCTTAGCGTTAGTCACAGTCTTTATAGATTCTCCACCAAGTTTAATAACGGGGGAGAGGGGGGGGGTTGAAGTTTCCCTCTAACAGTCATGATGATCGGATTTGAGGAGGAAAATTCCAGTCGATTCCTTAGCCCCCACTCCCGTACAAGGTCCAGAGTGACTCTGGCCCTGGATTCGATGTCCGCTCTGGTTTCTGATACAATCAGAATCATGACACCATCAGCATAGGCAGTCATGGTCATTTCTTAGGCAGGGTGAGTGAGAGTAGGTCGACTATCAGCACTTTCCCCAGTGTTGAGCCCAGCACGAAACCTTGAGGACATGCCATGGTCGAAGTCTCCATTCTACCCGGTCCTCGATGTAGAGGCCCACCCTACTGGAGATGAATAGTCTACCAATATTTTATAAATGTTGGGTAATAGTCAACCAGGCGTTGTCAAAGGCGCCGGAGATATCTAGGAAGATTGCTTGTACGTAGCATGCCCGAAAATACCTTGCCATGCTGAGCAAAACACGCAGCGCTGTTACTGTAGACCGCCCCGGAAAGAAACCGAGCTGGTGCTCAGATATAACGAGACTGATCGCAGGGCACATTTTAACATTACGCGTTCCAGTACTTTTCCCAAAACAGGCAGGAGCGTTATCGGACGGTATGCCTTGGCGTCGGTGAGCGGCTTGTTATTAATCTTGGGAATAACAATCCGTCTTTCGTTCTTCCATACTTTGTGGAACACCCCCTCTACTGGCATACACCCTTGGTGCTTTACTTCATCGACTTCCGGAGCTGTGTTAGGCAGGGCCTTGACTATGCCACCCAGGTGGGCGAACCTGCTTAGGGAAAGGCATGTCACGATTAGGCCTGTCATCCGGACAGAGCGCATGCATTAAGTTAAGCATCGCCGCGTCAAGACTGTCCGAGTGTCCGCCCGCAAAGGCGATCCCGTTGATCACATTTGCAGGCGGTCGCACCGTCCCGCTGGCCACCCTGTACGCCAGGCCCCATGAGACCTCGTTACCAGAGTTAGCAACCTTCATATCTTGCGACTACTGCGCCTGCACCTCCATCAACCTGTATCTCGCACGCACACTATGAAAAGCCATTATGGCTATTTCCTTTGACCTACCTCTCAGTCCCCGCATATCCGCGGAGCGGATAATGACCCCTGAAAACTCCTCTGCCAAGAGGGCCACGGGTTTTCCACATGCAGCCATCCCATTCGTAATTTGATAATCGTCCGGAACTTGTCCCAATCCACCCCTAGGTCACGAAAATGGGGGGATCCCTATGTAAGTGAGAAGGTTGTGATTGCTGGCGCAGACCACTTCGTGCACTCGCCAGTCAGTAAGGTAGCCGTCTCCAGTGGATAGCGTAAAGTGCACATTAGACTCCACTCCAGGCCCAGAGTATGTGTAAGGCTGGTCAGGCAGGTTCGCTAAGTTAGTGCTTGAGAGAATATGAATGTCTCCATTTGCTGCCTTCAGTGTTCTACAGTCTGTCTTCTTCCTACGTAGTCTTGGCGATCACAATGTCAGAGTGGCGTGTGCGCATTGGCGTTGAGGCCAACAATGACCCTCTGACCAAAACGCTTGCACGTGACGCACTTCTCCTGCGTTGATTTGCAAGCCCCACGCTCGTGTCTCGCCTCTCCACACTTCTCGCATACGACCTCCTTTGATTGACAGTATTTCTTTGGATGCCCATGATGCAAAAGAGGGTCATCGAGCTGTAAAAGATTGACAGTACAGCTAGAGATTTCCTCGGGCAGTGTATGGGGCAGAGGAGTACGATCTTTTGTCATCTGAGATTAACCCATAAGGATAAGAAGGGCTATCTTCCAGGGCGATTGTCTGAGTCCAATCTGGTTCTGTCTCTGAAACCTCTCAGTACCTTACTGGAGGACTCCGAGAGAGGATTTCAGCTACGCAAAGGAGGGATAAAAGTGACCCGCCTTTTATACATATATGGATCATCTCAAGTTATTCGACTCTAGTCTCTCCCATCTTGTGGAGTTGCTGAACATCACTTGTGAATTCAGATTACATAGAATGCATCATTCGAGATCTTCAGTAATGAGGCTGTACTTGCCACGAAAGTATGGTTGGTGGGCGTGGCATTTTTAGCGCTCTCACCATGCATAATAGCGAAGTGTGCAGCCTCTTATCTTTGCTAACGAGCAATAGCAGGATCCGGCAGAACCGTTTCCAACCGGGAGACCGTATGGAAGGAGAAGGAGCTCATCGGGAGATTCTACAAGGCTCTTTACGAGCCTTTCCTAGACACAGATGCCTTCCTCATTTGGCTCAGTTTCGGTGACCTCTTCTAATTAATTACATTGCCTACAAAAATTTAAAAATAGCACACTTGTACGTATTGAGGTCACGTTCTACACTGTCTGCTGTCGGCTGGCCAGCAGGGGACGTAGGTACTTAGCGGTATAACGGTTAAAGGAAGGTTAGGTTAAAGGGCGCGGGAAGACGCGCGACTAAGTACCAAAATTTGTAACCGAACAAACTTACGAATGTGTGTGTGCATAGTAAATAGTAGATATATTAGATATTATTTATGGATGAAAATCTGTTAAAATAATACATTTCCACGCATTCTGAATTTAAAAGATAAAAAAAAAACAGAATGTTTGAGATTCCCATTAATATAATTTTTTGTTACCATTCTTCTATAAAGGCAAATTAACCTTGTAGGTAAAAAAATTCGCTGGAAACTTTTTTAAAAGACGTCACGCACCGATTTTTGCGACCGCGATCAGAAGGCGCATCTTTTATTGTGTACCGTTCTTACAACATGTCTGCATGTGCTATTCCTTTTTACTCGCCAAAAGGGAGGGGATTTTCTTGGGCCGTATATCGTACACACTGCGGTACGGTACACTAGGGCACGTGCACACTGCGGTGTGCAAACTGCGGCACGCACACTGCACAGTACACTGACCTGCGCGACGGCAGGCGGTGGCTGAGTGCAGAGCGCACGCGCGGCGGCAGCGGCCTGCGCAAGCGCGGCGAGCGCGGCGGCGCGCGCGCTCATCCAGGCAGCGGCGAGCGGCGTACAGGCGCCGCAGCCACCGCAGCCAGCCGCACACGCGCCGCCCGCCCCGCCGCCCGCACCGCCCGCGTCCCCGCACGCCTCCCACAGCCCGCTGCATACCTCCACGCCTGATATGCCTGCGGTCACAAGTTCTCTTTGTACAGCTAAGCATATAAGTGTGTCAGGATCGTGCCAAACAAAGACTTCTATGACTAACTAGACCGGCAATTCAGAACAAAAAGTGTGTCACAGCTGTGAATCCTGCGAGCACGGCCGCGGTCAGGTAGCTGGTACGGTAATTTCCCACTCAGTTGTATTTTCATTTACGACATTAACTGGTGTTAGACAAATATGAAATAAAATTACATATGTACGCTATATTATGGCTTATCTTAAGTATACAAATAAATAAAATTGAAGTGTAATGTCAAAATAACAGCTTTTTACTAAATGCATACTGGATGACTTTTTACCGCCTGGAAAAAATAGCGTGTAACAGGCGAACGGAGTAGAATCCATTGCACTGATATTTTACAATTTCTTTTTAAAATTATTAACATACACAGTTGATACAGATCCAGTTGATCTACTTATAAATACTACTAATTTGAAGTAAACATTCCATACTAAAAAGCTTAAAAAAATATTTTTAAACTAAATAAGTATATCAATAAAAAAACTATCGAAATTCAAATCATACGCACCCTTCTTTACTAGTGGCAATTTCAGATTGTTAATTTTGTGATTTTGATCTTTCCTTCATAGTTTTACGGGCTTAGGGCCGTTTGATATATTGTAGTTAAGTAGAATTACATGTAAAATTTTATCTTGTGTTATTGTTCAGTAAAACCGCACACCATTGTCAGCAATTGGCGCTACGCCGCCCTTTTGTTTAGTGCATTTTTGATACGCAACAGTGTCGGGTACATTCATAACAATTTTTTTTTATAGGATAGGGTGATAAACAAGCACACAGTCCACCTGTTGGTAAGTGGTTGCTGTGGCCCATAGACATCTACATCTATCCTCGATTACAAATAAAAAAAGCAAAATGCAGATGCGTTGTCACCCGTGAGGACTAAGATGGAATGCCTCGCTTCCAGTAGATAGGGTCTCCGGTTCTCTACACTCGAATCTACATACATACTCTCTCTACATACGAAACACAGCAGCATTAAGCTACTATTTGACGCTGGTATTCTGTGAGAGTGTGGTCATTCCCCGGTCGAACCGACCCATTCGTGCTACAACTATAGTACTAATATAGCTGCAGCATGGCCCTACCACGTTAATAATAGTTTTGTAACTGTTTCAAATAAAGTGATATTTTACTACTTCGGACGTTCAACATACTCAACAAACAACCGGACACACACCCCGATATCTGGTCCTTTGAGCGGTGGTTTTTGGTGAGTTTCAGATGCGAGCAATCAGTCCACTGGCCTCCCACAAGCGGGTCTCACCAGTGGATTGAGAAGGTGCGTTAATCACATGAGAGCTTACTAAATATCCAACGAAACATCAACAAGGGTGTAGTGTCTGTATAACATAACATAACATCAAGAGCAACAACAACAAGCAATGGAAGATCTTCTACGAAAACAGTCAGAATTAACAGCAGACATCCAGCAAGAGTTGGATAGCTTCAAAAAAGATAATACTAAACGGATGTATGCCACAGATGTTTGATTGATCCATAACCTTTTGAGATGGGCTTGGTCTTGTTTGATAATGTCACGTGTATATTGTTCGGCAAATCGCTCATCCAATGCTCCGAATAATGTATTGGTCAGGTAACCGACCCCATTGGTAAGGCGGAGTCGTCGCCGTCTAGTGCTCGGTAAAATTTTGGATCAGCAACAGCTGATTATAGTATTGTAACTCCGTATTCTCATGACGTAACTGTGGAACAATTAGGTTACATTTGTTGTTTGTATCCATAATTAGGCATAATTTTTCTACGTAGTCTAATAATTTCTTGAATGCTTCTGTCCCGTCTCAAAAGGGTTCCATCTCATAGTAGGTTACTAGTGTCCATTGATCTCTCAGAAGCTATAGTTATGTCAATGGGTTAAAGTACAAGGTTTGATTTTCATTTAGATGAGTTATGTTGCTTGTTCCATTCACCGCAGACACCAATGTTGTAAAAAATAGTAGAGCCATAACGATGGAGTGTAAACTGGAATGACCTATTGACCTCTTGTTTCTTGTTTTACTTTCTTGTAATTGTTCGCTGCTATAGCTGTCACCGCTTGCTTTTTGAATTGGGAAAATGCTCAGCTTTACAATAGGCTGTTTTAAGTAACCCTTTTCGGTTTTCAGAGTTACAACTCGAACGTGGACGTCGCTGCCGGGATGTAACTTGACCACTCTTGTCATAAGCCACATCACAGCCGGCAGGTTGTCATCATGGATTGTTACCAGATCCCCAATTTCTATGTTCCGTTGTGGTCGAAACCATTTGTTACTTACAGTTAGTTATAATAAGTACTGTGACCTCCACTTCTTCCATATTTGTTGGAATATTTCAGTTGTTAGATGCCATCTGATATAGCGTCTTCGGTAGTTTGAATGATGGTTAATCCTGCTCGTCCAGTAAGGAAGTTTCGCCGCAATAAATATTCTAAGTCTTCAATATTCTCCGTGAGTGCGCACAGGGGTCGGGAGATTAAGCACGCTTCCAGCTGTGCTAATATGCTAGAGTATTCTTCAAACGTAAGCCGCTTTTCGCCCACTACCCGCCTTAAGTGAGATTTGGAGCTTTGAACAGCACTTTCCCTGAGCCCCCCAGCGTCCGGCCACAAAAGGGTATTAAACTCCTAAGGTACTCCTCCTGCAAAGCACGGTTGGCGCCAACAAAGTTCGTCCCACAGTCACTATATAAGTGACATGGGGCACCACAACGTGCTGACATTTTTCGCAGGCCAGCGTGGAAGGCGGTGCTGGACAGGTTTGAAACTAACTCCAAGTGTACCACCTTTGTCACCACACAGATAAAAAGTACTATGTAGCCTTTCAATGATCTTGTGCTTCTTGTTTTGTTCGCCTTAACTTCTATGAAACCGGTGTAAATCTACCCCCATATGGAATAATGGGGCGCAAACTCCGTCCGTGCAGGTCATCAATTGATGGGTGATTTGCCACGATCGTTACAATACGTTAATACATCATCGATTTTTTTGGAGGTAAAATTCACCTCTATGGAGATATCCCGGAGGAACATACATCAGAAAACTAACTCAAACAATCAAAATTCTTAACAAATGTAGCCATCAACTTCTTAGGGAAGATTTTATAAATCGAACAATTACAATAACATGACAAAGAAGTTCAAGCCGATTGCAAGGTCAGCATTCAACGTGACTGTAATAAAATGCCCGCTTTGTCACAACGAACACCGCTTGTACAATTGTAAACATTTTCTGGAACAAATGATCTAAAACTGAAAACTGTGAAAGCAGATGTTGGGGTGTGTATCCGGTTGTTTGTAGTAGTTGAATTGATAACGTCCGAAGTAGTAAACAATCACTTTATTTGAAACAGTTACAAAAATGTTAATAAATTGTTATGAATGCACCCGACACTGTTGCGTAACGAAAATGCACTAAATAAACGGGCGGCGTAGCGCCAATTGCTGACAATGGTGTTCGGTTTTATCGAACAATTATAATGAATTCATAAACAGTTACTAAGAATAATTATTATGCCTATCGTATACTGCAACACCTTAAACGTATTTAAATTTACTTTCTTAGTGACGCAGTAATTGTACAGAGTAATTGTTCATAATTTGTTGGTTCTTTCTAAACACAAACTAGCACGTCTTTGTAAATTGTTTGTTAAACTTTCACAAACACTTCGTGCTTCTTCAGTGTACACTAATCGTTTTAGTTCGGACCACAAATAAAAGTCTAGAGGTGTTAGGTCTGATGATCTCACCGGCTAGTTCACAGGTCAACCGTGACCTACGCCGAATTGGCTGTCCAGATATGCGCGCACAGATCGTTCGTAAGGAGCTCGACATTCATCATGCAGAGTAAATTCCTTGCAGATGGCTCAGGGGAACGTTTTCCAACATTGCGTCGATGACGGCACGTATCATTTGCAGATACTTCACTCCAGTCAATCGACCTTCAATCCATATTGTACCATTGATGTGGTCGTTAATGATAGCCGCCCAAATGTTCACACACACACAAACGAACTTGATGAGCTTGTTTATTTGATTTTGTGTGGGTTTTGGAAACCACCAGTGCTCATTGTGCACGTTGTGAATTCCATCGCGGGTAAATCGTCGACTTGTCGCACCATCCAAGTTTTCCTCACACGACATAAAATATACCATGGCTGGGTATTCGACATTAGAATATTGGTACATGTTTACGAAACTATCAGCGGGTGGCCGATACACACGCGGAAACATAAACAATACGACGTCACGCCGTAGCTATTCGCAGGTGACAGAAATGAGAGCGCGTGCGGCCTTGCCCTTGCGCCTGTGACCCTGCGAAAGGGCAAAGACTAAGAGACCTACGGCGAGTTTCAATTCCGGCAGAGGTGGCTTCGGCTGCATTCGTTGGGCACGAATGTATATCGCAGCCAAATAAGAAATACGACGTATTAATAAACGCCTAGTCGTAATGCACATCATGTTATGTATCAACTTTTTGCGTTCTACAATGCGGTTGATAATGCTGCATTTTAAGTGCCATGCATTACAAAATGAACAAATGTAGCGGGTTGTCTTTAATACCGAAATTTTGTCGTAAGGAAAGTGGACCTAACTAATCGTTCTGTAATCAGACTAGTCAATGTATCGTGACGTTATTCCGGCTGAATGTCAGTAATCTGCATTCGTAAAAGGGGCCCGCTGTATCCAAAAACAATTATCCGCAAGTATTACGAAGGCAAGTATTGTAGCTAGATCTTTTTGAATACGCCTGATTCCAAATGTTGGCTGCAGCTATGTCTCGGTCGCCCCCACTCGGCCGCCTGGTGCCAGGTACATAACATTGAATGCCTAACGTAAGAAATGTGCTGCGTCTCGCTCGCGCTTATAACTTTCATTCACTAGCGATCGTAGCCTAAGCCGTTAAAAAAATATCATTTATTTTTAGTTTTACGCAAATGCCGCTGGATTAATTGTTTTTGTATTTTGTTGGATATTCAGAAAATTTGCCTATCGGCTATATTTTACAAATAATTTCGAGGATAGCTTCTATTCCACTCACACAAAACACCATATTATTTTCCAGACTGTAGAAAAAGGCACCCAGTATAAAAGTATATACGGTACTTATAACAAAACGATAATTAATCAAATTTTTATCTGTTTGTCTGCCACCATTCCGGCTAATATCCAAATCAGTTTAACATTAACGACTTCCAATAAAATAATGACTACGTTTTTTAACCTCATTAAACAATATAAGTGTTCCCCGTCCCCTCGCCCGTAATTTAGTGCCCAATGTATTAAGATCACACAGCCCGTCCAGGAGTATACAAGCCTGTGTCTTTGGTGCCCAATAGAAGTCCGTAAGATCTACAAGTTTATGTCTGATTGTGGGATGTTCGGAAAATTTTTAAAAACTCTTTGATACATCAGAGTTTTTTAAGACTTTTAATTCCGAGTTTTTATTGTGTGTTGACAAGGTTAAGTTGAAGCTCCGCCATCTACCCTGATGTCGAGCTACTTCACTTGTGACTACGTGTTTTTTGGACAATTTTGTGTATAAAATTAGTTCTTTCACCAATGAAGAGTATGCCGGCATCGTTTTTATGTAAGGCAAAGCCGATGGGATGGGTTTTTGCCACGACGATTGTATCAAGACTGTATCAAGAACGTTATTCGACGACTGTGTCAAGAACGTTACGACGACGACTATATCAAGAACGTTATTCTGCTCTTTGAGGGACGAACGTTAAAGTATTCCATAATACGTGGTACAAGGGTAACAATGATGCGATACATACGATATGCGAACAATAATTTCACAGAGCATGCAGTGACTAATCGCTTAGTAAAACCAAAGTAGCCGACATAGCGCAACAAATCAGTATGATATATAGTGGCCATGTGCCGACAATATAGCTTAAAAAACGATTACCGATATTGTAAAAAAGATTTTCAGAATCACCCGTGTAACGAAAGTGCAAGGCGACCTCCACTGGTGTAACGAGTTAGGAAGATATGCAGGAAGTCGACCCTATGTGGATGGGCACACACTCCCCCTAGAATCGCTATCAGGCCCTCTCCTCCGGTCACAACCCGGCACGGTGGAGCCATTTCAGGATTGTTTTTAAATTTGCGGGGCAGCCTTTCATGAGTAGGGCATTCATGTATCAGGTGTGGAGGTGGCCAATTCAAACAAATTTTATAATTTAAATTAATTAAAAACAAAATAACATAAAAAAGTGTTTTCTTAATCTTGAACCTAGCAAACAAGCATCTTTTTATTTTAACCATCTAATGAATGATTTCTTATGTCATGTAGCATATCGTTGGAAAAGGACTTTTTAGAGGAAAGTTAAATTCAAAACGACTTTTAATCTTTTTTTTTTAATGAATTTAGAAATTGTCACTTGCCTTAATATTTACACAGATTTAAGACTTAAAAAGCTCAAAACAATTTTTATGTGAATTGTATCAAGTAATTATTTATTTAGAATAATAACAATGCAGAATACAGCACAAGTTATTTTGCGGTTTTGCGATCACAAACAAAACAGTTATGCCGATTTACAGGCAAGATTTTGGGTGATTTTCAAAAAACCTATTAAAGATCATATCTCAGCTACAGTGACACTTAGGACATAGGGTCTACCAGGGAAATGTAGAGAATAACCCCCCCCATCCCCCCAAAAAATCCTGTCGGTCCATATGGCAAACAACCTGTATAGAATCGGAAACAATTTTACAGATAACGAGGCATCCTTTGTTAGTCCACAGGGGTGACAACGCATCTACATTTTTAGTCGAGGTTAGGTGTTTATGGACCTCAGTATTCCAACATTCGATTATGTGGATTCATTTGTCATACTTATTCTGTAAAAATAATTGTACATATCTAAAACTTAATGTCCATCTACATATTCTAACTTCATCAAAAATGCAATCTTGATACGAATCTAACAAATTGTGTCCATTTTAAACAATGATCGTTAGTGTTGCTCGTAATTTAGAAACAAGCCTGCAGCCAGGTATTCTCTATCTGGCTAGTGCCATATATCACACTTTGTATATCATATTACAGTTATTTAAAAATAAATACACAAACCTTCCACTAATAATCTAGCGTCTGCAGAAGCAGCGCGGTACAGCGCTGTGAGCCAGCGTTGTGCAGCTTCGCTTGGAGCTTCTTCAGATAGACGCTTTAAGATATTTGCGGCCAAGTTGTGATGGCCGTACCTGAAACATATTACTTCATTTATGCATGTGCAATTTTCCTTATATGTAAAAACACTTTCACGACACACAAGGATTTGCTAGTGTTAAGAGAATAACATAAGAAAAATACATATAAGTATTTTCAGACTGAATATTTAATTTTGGTCCTTCGAGCCGGACTTCTTTTTTGCTATTAAATCGAGTAAAATTTCATTCGTATAACAAAATCCGTATATAACCGGACCCATAATTTCATTCTGCTCAAGTATTTATTGGCCTTTTCAGACAGTTTACTCGGCTCTATGTCAATTTTTGACTGCTAAAATGTTTTATAGCTTTATTTAATTTGTAATTGCTCCAACATTGTTGTTACGTGGTAGAGCCATGCTGCAGTTATATTAGTAGTATGGTTGGAGCACGAATAGGTCGGCTCGACCGGGGAAGGACCACGCTCTCACAGAATACCAGCGTCAAATAGGAGCTTAATGCTGCTGTGTTTCGTAAGGTGAGTGTAGAGAACCGGAGACCAATGGCGAAGCTTCTATACAAGCCCAAAAGCCCGACTTGCCTCATTAAGATGAATCAATCAATTATATTAAGTAATAAAATAACTCGTAAACTGTTTCAAACTATTTCAAATTTCCCGCGCACTCTGTGCGATCTCGTAGCCTTACGAATAGAAGACGATCGCTCCCTTTCTAACCTGTGGCAAAATGTTCTATAATGAAATATAACTACGATTGTATAAATAGAAATTAGTATGGAGCTAAAAAGCCCGGCTTTTTAATGACCATTAATTTTTTCCTCAGAGCGGGACGCCTTTAAAATTATTATAGTTCTAACACTTTTGACTGTCTTCTTGGTCTAATGGCAGTAATCGCAATTGCTGATCATGTGGTCCCAAGTTCGAAACCCGAGTCGGGTCAAGAATTATTGGGTTTTTCAGTCACAAAATTCTCAGTAGCAGTAGTATTACACTTATTGTATATGTTAGTATTATACTTACGCCATTATTAAAAATCAATCTGGAACCCTTTAATATAGTTTTATAAATAAAACACATAGTTGTTTGAGTCTTTTAATGATCAAAAGTGAATTCTAAACATCAAATAAATACTAATTGGAAATATCTTATGTTATTTGATAATTTACAGTAGATTAATTAAAAATTGTCACTTTATAACTTTAAATTCAAAAGTGTAGCTTTTCAGAATAATCACGTTACTAGACAAGCTATGCAAACCTGGTACGCGCGGTGTCATAATGATGGCACGGGTGACAGGGTTTGCGTGATTGTCACGCTTTTGTTTGTCAAAGCGGGACATTTTTAGGTATTTTGGAAATAGCGCGACACAAACATTTAAATCGGGAACGTCCCGCCTAAAGTGGGTACGAAGTACGAAGTAAAATTGTCAAAATTCGTTTCAATTATTATTGACGAAACTCCCCGATGTTACTCACAGAGAGCAATTGTGTCTGATTCTCCGATATTATTATGGAAACGATATTCATGACCGTTTTTTGGGGTATGTAGATATGTCTGAAAGTCGCACAGCAGACACACTTTGTAATATCATATTGGAATTATTAAACAAACATGACTGCACCACAAAACTAATAGCGCAAAGCTATGACGGCGCAAGTGTCATGTTAAAATTTTTCCAATTGTGCAACAAAAAGTTAAAGATATTTGTCCCCAAGCCATGTATATTTGGTGTAATGCACACATTTTGGCATTAATTTTATCTAAATCTTGTAACAAGATTGGGGAAGTCAGCACTTTTTTTTCAGCCCTTCAGGCTTTACTTAATTTTTTTAATAATAGCACAAAACGGTCGTCTTTTTATGATTCACATTGCAGCAAAAAATTGCCTAATGCCCCCGCAACTCGTTGGACGTATACGTCACGAATTGTGAATATGGTATTCAAACAAAAAGATAATCTGATTAATTTGTTTTCGGATATGTGCGACAATCCGCAGAACTGGGACGGCGATACGATCTTGGCCGCCGAGAATTTTGAAAACACATTGTGTTCATTTAATTTCAATTTTTTCCTTCAATTTTCCAACGGGTATTTGAAAAAACCGACTGCTTGTACAATATTCTACAAAAATCACAAGTTGATGTCGGTTATTGCAGTCATAAAATAAAGGAGTTTCAGACATGATTACGTACTGAATTTCAGTTAGATTTTCATCACATTTATGAAAACACATTACAAAATACCTCTGCTCCTCGTTTGAGACGCAATGTGCGCTGTGCTCAGACAGAATAAAAACGACTTTTTGTTGAAATAATTGATAACATATCTTTAGAAATTAATGGCCGATATTCTGAAATTTTCAAATTAAAATTTTTCCAATTGTTCAACAAAAAACTATTCGAAAAATATCGTTCAGATTTTCCTTTAGAGGTATTACATTCATTATTTGAAAATTACATAAACCATTTTGATAAACAAACATTGAAAACCAACTGATTTCATTGTATTCCTCCCCTGAATTAAAAGACCGCAATGTTTTCAAACTCATTGACTTTATAAACGAAAATAGTCTTGAAGAGGCCTTTCCCCAGCTTTTAAAGTTAGCTTATCTCGTAACTATTCCAGCCACAAGTTCCTCCGCGGAACGTGCTTTCTCATCTCTGAAGCGCATCCATACTTATTTGAGAAATACACAAGGTCAAGAGCGTCTTTCAGGATTATCAATTATCGCAATTGATAAACAGTTATTGGTACAATTAAAATGTTCACCAACATTTTACGCGGACGTAATTAAATCTTTATATAAATAATTTTTTTTTTTTTTTTAATTTTTGTACATAGTTTGTACTTTGTTCATGCTTTTCTTTTGTTCATGTATTGTATTGTATGTAAACATCTTTTTTTTCGCTCAAGCAAACCCAAACGGCTTTTTTTAAAGCCACCGAAGGTATGCAATTGCTGATATGTCATATAATCTATCTAGCAGTAGTATGCCTTCGGTGTATTTTGTTAAACACGTCCTTGACAGAACTGATTATAAAATTGAAGAGTGGAGACAGATCAAGATAGATGTATTTTTAAAACTGCTAAAACAACAAAACCATATCTTGGGCTTGCCCCAGTTTGGAGCCCTAGCTTCGCCACTGCCGGAGACCCTTTTTAATGGAAACGAGGCATTCCACCTAAGTCCCTCACGGATGACAACGCATCTGAATTTTGATTCGCAATCGAGGATAGATGTAGATGTCTATGGGCCACAGCAACCACTTACCATCAGGTGGGCTGTGTGCTCGTTTGTCATCATATTCCAAAAATAAAAAAGCCAGTTTACTATGTTTTCTTTTTGTCTATTTCATAGTCTTGATTAAATTTGTTCACCATTTAATTGACTTGATGAATGATTTTTTTACTATTAATATTTTTATTATTAGTAATAATTAAATTTCTTGGTCACTTAGTTGATTTTTAAATGTTAATAAATTATTTCATTCACACAGAAACAGTACCTGAGCGCAGCTCTAGCGACTCTGTACCGCGTCCAGCCATCGACATCGATCACAGATTGCAGTATTTTGTCTTCCCAGGAGTTGTTTATGCGAAAGTTTAGTTTTGCGGCCGCGCGCTCTTGAAAAAGCACCGTACAAAGAAGAACTAGAGTCGTGCCGTCATCGGAACCGTCTTCTGATGATATGGTCCTGAGAAACGAGAGGATTATAAAGTTTAGTAAAATAAACCTAAAATATATAAAATAAACTGTAACCATATTCCGTGACCTAAGTTTCGTTAAAGTGGGGTTACGGAAAACAAAATAAATGTGTATGTGATATATAGAAATTCAAATTGAATTAAGAAATATAAAGAAATTGCATGTATCGTTATAGTTTCCAGGGAACAGCCGATCATAGACAAGGTAGTTTTTGTAACACAAGTTCTTCAAAAAAAAATTTTTTTTTTAATAGAAGTGGGGGCAAACGAGCATGCGGCTCACCTGATGTTAAGTGACTACCGCCGCCCATGATCAACCGCAACACCAGGGGAATTGCAGGTGCGTTGCCGGCCCTTTAGAAAGGAGTAAGCTCTTTTCTTGAAGGTCCCCAGGTCGTATCGGTCCGGAAAAATCGCCGGTGGTAAACTATTCCACAGAGAGGTTGTACGTAAGGTTGTAAGAAAACTCCTTTTGAAGCGTACTGCGGCTGGGATTAATCCGAACAATTCCTCAGAGCACTCTCCATGGTATATGCGAAATAAAATGCAAAGAGATGCAACATCTCTTCGCAGTACCAGTGAATCGAGCCGATCGGAAAGCATGGTATATAATAATATATAATATAATGCTGGTAATAAGAATGTGCGCGTGCACGTGCGAGTGCGAGTGCGTGTGCGTGTGTGTGTGCGTGTGCGTGTGTGTGTTTGTGTGGAAGAGTACTTTTACTTTGCATACTTTCACACCTAAGCTTTTTAATAACGATTTGTTCAAATGTATGTGTGAATTTTCTCTGAATGTATTCAATGTCATCAATATGCTTAGCGTATCGTCTAAGCATATTGATGTTGTCCTCTGTCACTCTTGCTACTTGCGTGAAATAGTCGCAACACGCCCCTGGCTACATATACGCAGTCGGAGCTAGCGCGTTCTAGGTTAGGTAATGTTAATGTTTTTTTAACGCTGTTTACGTAAGTAATTATTCTAAATGCTTGTTGAAATAGTTTTTGTTTGTTGTTTAGTATATTTAATTATTTTTAATTAATAGGACAAATGAAATTTTTTGATGTAATTAAAAATATATACGTTTTGTCATATTTGATAAATAAAACGGCAAAACGTCATTCCTACCATCATTGTCACGTGGATGGATGCTTAATTTGCTCATTAAGATTCAGATCACCAAAAGTATTGAGATATATCAATTTTTAAGTTAACAAAAGATAATGAAACGTGAACGTATTTCATTTTTTTTGTTAAATAGGTACTTATAACGAAAAAAGAATTAAGTAATCATTTAACTACAGAAGTAATACCTAAGTACTTTATTACAAAACATAGCGGAAGTTTACTTCACTATCCAAGTACCTACTTACATACCTATACTTGTCTTTTGTACCTAATGAAAATATTTTAAAGTATAATAAAACAAAATACTTAAATAAAAACTTTGTTTACAAGATTTTTAACTAAGTAGAATACGATCACATTTCTGTTAGGAATCCGTATTTCGGGTTTATATGTTGTTTACACTACCTATTTCTTCCAAGCCTAGCATAGCGATTGGCGGCGAATGGCCTTGCAAGTTGCACGTTGGGCCAGTGGCGGATTCACACATTTGCCGCCAGTAGGCTATAAATATTTTGCCGCTCCTAGCGATTTCTACAATTCGACTATTTCTGTAGTAGGAATCCTGCCGTTTTTCTAATTCGGAAACGAGTTTATCAATGAAGAAGAGAAATGTGATACTTAACCCAGAAAATATCATTCGTAGTTATTCTCAATTCTTCATCGGGTATTTGAATTTACTTTTCCTTTTCGGTTGTCTTTTACTCCGTGTCTTTTGTATACTGATTCGACACGCTTAATTCCATTGGTACTTCTTTGAAATACTTAAAATTTCGGCGAGCCGCCCAGCGCCGCCAGCGCCTCCACCAGCGCAGACATAGATGTATATGTAGCATAGTACCTGCGGGCGAGCAGCGCATATACCGCGGGTAGCGTGGGCGGCAGGCTGCGCGTGCAGTCGGGCGCGCCGCCCAGCGCCGCCAGCGTCTCCAGCAGCGCAGACATAGATGTATATGTAGCAGAGTACCTGCGGGCGAGCAGCGCATGTAGCGCGGGTAGCGCGAAAGGCAGGCTGCGCGTGCAGTCGGGCGAGCCGCCCAGCGCCGCAAGCGCCTCCAGCAGCGCAGACATAGATGTATATGTAGCAGAGTACCTGCGGGCGAGCAGCGCATGTAGCGCGGGTAGCGCGGGCGGCAGGCTGCGCGTGCAGTCGGAGGCGCCGCCCAGCGCCGCCAGCGTCTCCAGCAGCGCAGACATAGATGTATATGTAGCAGAGTACCTTCGGGCGAGCAGCGCATGTAGCGCGGGTAGCGCGGGCGGCAGGCTGCGCGTGCAGTCGGGCGAGCCGCCCAGCGCCGCCAGCGCCTCCAGCAGCGCAGACATAGATGTATATGTAGCAGAGTACCTGCGGGCGAGCAGCGCATGTAGCGCGGGTAGCGCGGGCGGCAGGCTGCGCGTGCAGTCGGGCGCGCCGCCCAGCGCCGCCAGCGTCTCCAGCAGCGCAGACATAGATGTATATGTAGCAGAGTACCTGCGGGCGAGCAGCGCATGTAGCGCGGGTAGCGCGGGCGGCAGGCTGCGCGTGCAGTCGGAGGCGCCGCCCAGCGCCGCCAGCGTCTCCAGCAGCGCAGACATAGATGTATATGTAGCAGAGTACCTTCGGGCGAGCAGCGCATGTAGCGCGGGTAGCGCGGGCGGCAGGCTGCGCGTGCAGTCGGGCGAGCCGCCCAGCGCCGCCAGCGCCTCCAGCAGCGCAGACATAGATGTATATGTAGCAGAGTACCTGCGGGCGAGCAGCGCATGTAGCGCGGGTAGCGCGGGCGGCAGGCTGCGCGTGCAGTCGGGCGCGCCGCCCAGCGCCGCCAGCGTCTCCAGCAGCGCAGACATAGATGTATATGTAGCAGAGTAACTGCGGGCGAGCAGCGCATGTAGCGCGGGTAGCGCGAGCGGCAGGCTGCGCGTGCAGTCGGACGAGCCGCCCAGCGCCGCAAGCGCCTCCAGCAGCGCAGACATAGATGTATATGTAGCAGAGTACCTTCGGGCGAGCAGCGCATGTAGCGCGGGTAGCGCGGGCGGCAGGCTGCGCGTGCAGTCGAGCGAGCCGCCCAGCGCCGCCAGCGCCTCCAGCAGCGCAGACATAGATGTATATGTAGCAGAGTACCTGCGGGCGAGCAGCGCATGCAGCGCGGGTAGCGCGGGCGGTAGGCTGCGCGTGCAGGCGGGCGAGCCGCCCAGCGCCGCAAGCGCCTCCAACAGCGCGGCCACGCGCTCGCCGCTCGCGCCGCTTCGTGCAGCCGCCTCCAGCTGCCCGCCCAGCGTGCCCGCCGTGCGCTCCGCGTATAGGCTCGGCTCCGCGGTACTCAGTTGCACCTGCGTCATATATGCACATGTGGATGAACACGAACAACCGCCTGAGACAGCTTGTAAAAAAAATTATAAGAGAAGGGGCAAACGAGCATACGGTTCACCTGATGTTAAGTGACTACCGCCGCCCATGAACAAATGCAATACCAGGGGAATTGCAGGTGCGTTGCCGGCCTTTTAGAAAGGAGTAAGGTCTTTTCTTGAAGGTCATATCGTTCCGGAAAAATCGCCAATGTTAAACTATTCCACAGAGGTCGTACGCGGAAGAAAACTCCTAGTGAGACGTACAGTGGTGGACCGCCAACCATCCAGATGGTGTGGATGGTATATGATGTGCCGCGTATGGTATAAGGCTGGGATTAATCCGAACAATTCCTCAGAGCACTCCCCGTGATAGATGCGATAAAATACGCAAAGAAATGCAACATCTCTTTGCAGCGCCAGTAAATCGAGCCGATCGGAAAGCACTCGGTCCGTCGATGATTCGATCCGCTCTGCGCTGAATGGCCAGCCCAGAGATGGGAACAGTATTCCATGTGCGGCCGAACCTGCGCCTTGTAAAGTTGCAGGCGGTGTGCCGGCATGAAACACTGTCCCGCTCTGCTGAGCACGCCAAGCTTTTTTAGAGGCCAATTTGGCCTTCTCTTCCAAGTGATCGCGAAACTGCACGTCACTCGATATGTGGACGCCGAGGATTCCGATACTGGCTGAGGCAACAAGGGGAGTGCCTTGAAACTGAGGAAATACGACAAAGGGGTTTCTTTTTAGCGGTAACGCGCAAACTTGTGTCTTCTGGGGGTTAAACTGGACTAGATTTAGTCGCCCCCAATCCGAGCCTCTGTTCAGCAAAGACTCGACTTCAGACACAAGTTTGTCCCGATACTCGGAGACGTTTTCCCGAGAAATATTGGCACGGCTGGTGTAAAGAGCATCACCAGTGCTGGCATCCGCATAGAAATGAATGTTACGGGTTTGCAACATATCATTGATATGCAGAAGAAACAGCGTTGGCGATAGCACGCAGCCTTGTGGAACACCAGCTTTTATTAATAGGCTTGCAATCGGAGCTTGCACCGTCTACAACGACCTTGATGCTTCGATCTGCAAGAAAGCTGGTGATCCAATTGCATAATTTCTTGGGAAGCCCATAGGAAGGGAGCTTCAAAAGAAGCGCTTTGTGCCAAACCCGATCGAAGGTCTTCGCAATGTCCAAACTAACGGCTAATGCCTCCCCATTGGACTCTACTGCCTGCGCCCATCTATGATTTAGGTAGACCAGAAGATCACCAGCTGATCGACCACGGCGAAAACCGTATTGGCGATCACTAATCAGCTGGTGATCCTCAGGGTACCTCATGAGCTAGCAGTTTACAATGGACTACATTGTTTTGGAGAACAAGGAGGTGATGGCGATAGGCTGCTAGTTGGACGGGTCTGAGCGGTCGCCTTTTTTAGGGATCAGGTGGACGAAAGCCGTCTTCCATGATTTTGGGACTACGCCTAGGGAGTAGGAGTACCGGAAAAGACGCGTTAAAACCGGTGCCAACTCTGGAGCACCCGTTCTTAGCACAATTGGAGGGATTCCGTCAGGGCCACGGCTTGTGGATGTCCAGGGAGAGGAGTGCAACAAAGGGAGTGCCTTGAAACTGAGGATATACAACAAAGGGGTTCTTTTTAGCGGTAAACGCGCAAACTTGTGTCTTCTGAGGGTTAAACTGGACTAGATTTAGTCGCTCCCAATCCGAGACTCTGTTCAGCAAAGACTCGACTTCAGACACAAGTTTGTCCCGGTACTCGGAGACGTTTTCCCGAGAAATATTGGCACGGCCGGTGTACAGAGCATCACCAGTGCTGTCATCTGCATAGCAATGAATGTTACGATATATGAATATATAATGAATGTTGGCGATAGCACGCAGCCTTGTGGAACACCAGCATTATTAGGCTTGTAATCAGAGCTTGCACCGTCTACAACGACCTTGATGCTTCGATCTGCAAGTAAGCTGGTGATCCAATCGCACAATTTCTCGGGAAGCCCATAGGAGGGAAGCTTCGAAAGAAGCGCTTTGTGCCAAACCCGATCGAAGGCCTTCGCAATGTCCAAACTAACGGCCAATGCCTCCCCTTTGGACTCTACTGCCTCCGCCCATCTGTGAGTTAGGTAGACCAGAAGATCACCAGCTGACCGACCACGGCGAAAACCGTATTGGCGGTCCCTAATCAGCTGGTGATCCTCAAGGTACCTCATGAGCTGGTAGTATACAATAGACTTCACTGTTTTGGAGAACAAGGAGGTGATGGCGATAGGCCGGTAGTTGGACGGATCTGAGCGGTCGCCTTTTTTAGGGATCGGGTGGACGAAAGCCGTCTTCCATGATTTTGGGACTACGCTTAGGAGTACCGAAAAAGACGCGTTAAAACCGGTGCCAACTCTGGGGCACACGTCCTCAGCACAATGGGGGATTACGTCAGGCCCGCTCGACTTGTGGATGTCCAGGGAGAGGAGTGCTTTTCGAACCGAGCGCTGTGTGATCTGCACTTCCGGCATGGAGCACTCACATAGCGGGATGGTCGGTGGCGTACTCTCCCCGTCATCGAGAGTCGAGTTGGACGCAAAGAAAGAGCCTAGAAGATCGGCTTTCTCCTTAGCGGTATGGGCCAGTGAGTCGTCCTCCCTGTGCAGAGATGGAAGAGATGGCTGACAGAAATTCCCCTGGACAGCCTTGGCGAGAGACCAGAATGCACGGGTTCCAGAAGGAAGGCGAACTAGTTTCTCGCCAATTCTGCCTATGTGCTCTGACTTTTGTCTGCAATAACTCTTTTGAAGGACCTAGAGGCGGAATTATACTTCTTTTTTAGAGCGCTGGTGTTTACATCCCGGGACGTTGATACGTCAGCCCAAGCTTGGTTGGCACTCCTGCTTATAGCATGATGCTATTTTACAGGAGCGACCAAACCATGGCTGAGATTTGCCTCCAATGGGCACCACAGAGGAAGGAATGACCTAGAGGCGGAATTATACTTCTTTTTTAGAGCGCTGGTGTTTACATCACGGGACGCTGATGCGTCAGCCCAGTCCTCTCTGTCGTATACGCAAACTCCAGCCCGAGGCACAAAGAAAGAAAGAAAGAAAGAAATGCATTTTATTCAAGTTCAAACATGCAGCATAACAAGCAAAAAGTAGATATAAGCCAAAAGATAAATACAACTAAATTAAAAGTAACAACATTATTATAAATTTAAGAAAATATTTTAAAAATACCCTGTGCTGCAGCATGAAACTGTGAAACGGACCGGACTCAGTGATAGCACTGGTTTTCAGTCCAGCCCTTACCCAGAGGCAGCTCGGGCGGCTGAGTGCACGCTCGCTCTAGATGCCCGAAAATTCATAATAAACTATAAACATATACATATGCATACCCATACCTATATATAATTGGACTGAAAGCGGATTTATTATTTATTTTAACTTACTGGTAAATCCATTCACCGTTAATTTAGTTATAAAATTACTACATTAAATGATTATCATAGTTATTTTACCTGGATACTACGTCTTAACCAACATCTTTTTGTTCATTGAGTAGAAGTAATTTATATTTGTTTTTAAAACTATTAATCGTTGTAAGGCTACGTAAGGGAGGTGGCAGATTGTTCCAACACTTTGTTGCATTGTATTTAAAACTACCTCTGAATGCAGTTGAGCGGCTAAAAGGATATACTAATTTTTGTTCAATTGATCTGAGATAATGTTTATTATTGTGATCTTTGGCCCAATCAAGCTTATTGTACAGATATAATGGTTCTTTGTTTTTTACAATACCAAGCAAAAGAGTGGCAAAGTGTAGACGTCTCCGGAGGTCCATTTTTAATATATTTGCTTTGTTGAAAAACGGTGTTATGTTGTGTACGTGGTGGTAGGTTAAAGCAAAAACGCGCACAGGCATTTTGCACCCGTTGTATAATTTGTTTGGTACGAGCTAGAAGCCGCGGTCCTATGAGAGAATCAGCATAGTTGAATTTTGATAGAACAAGGGACTCGCATAAATTTACACGCAGAGTCAGGTTTAGGTAATTGCGAATTCGATAAAGTACTTTTAGCCTAAAAAAGCAATTACGTACAATGTCAAAAATGTGCTTCTCGAATCGCAGCTGCTCGTCCATCACTACACCAAGATTTCTCGCTTCAGGGACTCTCTCTATTGTATCCTTATTTATGTAAACAGCGGGGCATTTCGATATAACCTTTCGTACCTGTGTTGGCGTTCCCAGTATCATGTATTTTGTTTTTTTTGGATTCAGAACTAGTGTGTTACGCTCAGACCACAGAGATATGCGATTCAGGTCGGCGTTAAGCTTTGCCAAAGCTATATCTGTGTCGCAGGGCTTAAAAGAAATATATACCTGTAAGTCGTCTGCATACATGTGAAACTTACAATGCTCTATAATATTTATAATATCCGCGCTGTAAAGTATAAAAAGCAGTGGTCCTAAGAACCCTGCGGAACTCCCCGTTCAACCCGCCGATTATCCGAAGTGATTCTGGTGTTATCGTTTCTTGTTAATACGACTTGCTGGGAACGGTTCTTAAAATAGCTGCTAAACCACTTAATAGCATTTTTACTTAAACCATAATATGATAACTTAGAAAGTAGTAAGGGAACATTAATGGTATCGAATGCCCGTGAGAAATCCAGCAAAGTCAAAATTGTGCTCTCTCCGTTGGATTGTGCTGTCAGTATGTCGTCTACGACCTGAATTAAGGCAGTTGTAGTGCTCCGCTGTTTTCTGAAACCCGATTGCAGCCTGGGCAGTATATTATTAGTCTCAAGATATTGAGTTAATTGCTTACATACTATTTTCTCTATAATTTTAGATAAACACGGTAAGATGCTGATGGGTCGAAGGTCACACATACAAATAGGGTTACTAACTTTTGATATAGGTTTAACAAGGGCTTGCTGCCATACAGTAGGATAGGTGTTTGTTACGAAAGATTTATTGATTATTGAAGTTATTACTTCAAGACAATCTGGAAGTAACAACCTTATCATGTCTAGTGATATCCCATCGCAACCAATTGCGTTAGTATGTAATGATCTTAAAATAGTTGCAACCTCAGATTCTGAGATTGCTTGAAATTGAAACATAACATCAGAAAAACGATGAAATTCAAAATAGGTGAGGAGAGACATAGCTACATTACTTTCTCCGGAGATATTTAGAAAATGATCGTTCATAGCATTTGGATCATTGAAATGAGCTGGCAGAGAATTATCTTTGTTTTTTATTTGTACATGTTGCTTAATATGCTTCCACATGAATTTTGGTTGATTCATTTTTGAGTTAACGAAAAATTGAAAGTACGCCCTTTTTTCAGAGTCAAGAGCACTTTTAACTATAGATTTTAGCTCTTTGTAATACTTCTTGTGTGAGTCCAGATTTGTCTTACGAGCCCTCACCTGTGCTTCATCACGCGTCTTCATCATACACTTTATGTTATATGTTATCCAAGGATAATGTTTGTTTTTTATGTAAGCGGTCTTCATTGGTGCATTTTTATCAAAAATATTTATTACAGTTTTGTTAAAGATACCCACCATATCATTGACATCATTCAATAACGTGAAGCTCTGCCAGTCTATATGGTTAAGGTCATCTTTGAGAATATCTATATTGATAGTTTTCAATGGTCTAAACGTAACCCATCTAGGCTTTAGTCGGTCTTTTAGAATATTAAATTCACACAAAACTACGGCATGACTACTTAAATCACTAATATAGTCTACTTTTATATGAGATACCGGTGCGTCAGTACACACAACATCTAAGAGAGTCTGACTACTTTCGGTAAAATGCGTTGGTACTTCAACATATTGTGTAAGATTACAACAGTTGAGAAAGTCATAGAACATCTTAGTACTTACGCTATGTCTATTTAGGAGGTCAATATTAAAATCCCCAATTAAAACAGTATAATCGTACCCTGCAAAGGACCCTAACGACTCGCTCAACGCTTCCAAGAATAATTGTACACTAAGCCACGGGGGGACGATAAGCAGTGCCTATGATAAGAGATTTACCACTCATTTTAATACTTATCCACATTTGCTCCACCATAGGACAAACAGGATGCTCAATAATTCGCGTAGTTACGCCCTGCCTCAAATAAAAACCTACCCCCCCCCCCCACCGCGTGCACGGACTTCGGCAGGTCGGGGAATGTGTCGCAGTCGGTAACCTGGGACTGATGGCGCACGCCCTTCCTCACCCTCCCGAAGCCATGTTTCATTGATGGCCATTATGTCCACTGAATGACGCGCCATGGCAACCAAGAATTCATCGTGTTTGGTGCCAAGAGATCCAGGATTTAGTACACCAATTTTTAATTTATTTAACTAACCATTTTTACTAAAATTGTATATTTTTGCAACGATATAGATAATTAATTCATTATAATACGTGTACAAAACTTGATTATGATTCCGTACAATAAGTGTTAAAATTATAACTTTATAAGGTACATGACTGCTTAAAACGAATAACGTAATAACTATAGTTAAAAAACGGACATGGATGATAACGAACGAGACTATATTATTACTTGAAACGCTGCAGCACTGGTCTAGGCAAGCAAAAGACCTAGGAAATAACTTAAATTTATCGAAAACAATAAAACAACAAAATAACACTAATTTGTCTAAAACAATAAAATAATAAAATAACTTAAATTTATCTAAAACAATAAAACAATAAAAAACCTTAAACCTATCTAAAACAATAATTGTAGTTAATGCTATAAATATAATATTTCTATAAATGTAAGAGGGTTTTTTCCATTTCCATCTCCTACTTTTTAAACAATAAAAATAGTAATCAAGGATGATTATGTGTGAAAGCTTTAGTTCAATAGTGTTAAAATAAATCCAATAAATATTAGCCAAATTACTTTTAAGGCGACACAGCAATGAACACTTTAATATATGCTTCCAACGTATTACGCTCCAAAAGTCTTTGCTATGTCAAGGTCGGTGCGAATCCGGTGACGAGATGTGTTCGAATCGCGGCGTGCAAAAATGCATCCATCCCGCGTCCATACATACCGCCATCCCTTACGCCTCCCTTCCTCCCGTGCCTTGTAGAATAATTGCTTATTAATAGGAGTGAGGCGCTCATTTACATAAAACCGGCTCGTCTCAACACCTATGTTTAGTCCACCGGTATCGGCACCGCGTCGCACGCGCGCCGCACGTATCAGTTGATCTCGAATCGCTCGCCGAGTAAGTCGCACAACTAAAGGACGTGGTCTAGGCTTATCGAAGCCGCTTTCGTCTTCGCGACGCATTACTCCTACACGCCTCACACTTACAACATCGCGCTCGTCCAGCTCAACGCCGATCTTAGTGGCTAGAACTGTCACAACATGCAGGGAATTTTCGCCCTTCAGTTCCGCTACTCCGGATATTTCAATGTCATTGAGTAATAAATCTTAATCCCGCTCATTTAGGCGACACTTGAGTTCAGTTAATGTGTCTTCCAATTTGGAGTCTGTTGTCTGAGGTTGTGGATCCGCCGCGCGCTGTTCAAGATGTATAACCCTTTTTTCAATATCGCCGACTCTATTGTTTAGCTCATCTACATTGGAACTTATTTTTGATATAACTTCTCGAAATGATATTATCTCACGGGCGATTGTAGTTAACTGCTCGCGTATTAATTTTATTTCACTTGCCAAGTTTATGTTATCATCACAGCTCCCTCTGTCGCTAGTGCCCGGTACTACTTCGCCGAGCTCAGTATCTGTGCCACGTGTGTGAGCTAAGCGAGCCAGGCGTAGCGCTCACACCTGCTTCACTTGGACTCCCCGCCTTACATCACTGACATTGCCATTTATTTAATTTACGGGCATCGTTTTTAAGATTAACGCATTGCCGATGGAACATATTCAAACAATTAGAGCACTTTGCACCGTCCATTGTGGAGGTGAATCTTCCACAGACACCACACTTATTCGCCATTCTTATCTATACTTATCGGGCAGTGTAGGTAAACAGTACTAAATATCGCTAAGAGATGTCACTGTAACTAGTTTGATTTAAAAGCTTGTTTAGAAGATTTAACTTATGTCAGTTTTATTCATATATTTATAATACGCACTTCCTATTATATGTAATATAGTTTCAAGCACTTATATTAAGTTGTACTCACTATACAGAAGCAATCCAAGGACTAACAGCTGATCTTACAATCAGCTGATACGCTGTCAGTTGATTTACACTTAAAAAAGTTATTTCTACCACTATAACATTGAACCATACACTGAATCACGTCACACTACTGAATTGTTTATAATATACGTATTCAATTAGTAATAATAACCGTATTTAAATAAAAAATTCTTTTAACATAAGAGACGAAGCGTTTGACAGCCGACCGTGCTACCCTCCTATTACCTGATGATGAAAGGAGTATTCAAATATCCCTTTCAATAGGAAAGAACTAGAACACTCGCGATTAAAATGTATGTCGAGGGAAAAAGGCTTTTTTACGTGAACATAAGGTTGCGTTTTTATCAATTGGTCATGGTTGCATCAATTGGCGTGATCGTTATCTTTTCTTACAACTTGTATCAACTTGAAAGGGGACATTGACCCTTATAATTCAAGAACATTATCATACAACGTAATAAAACACGAAATAACTGGCTGTTATAACAGTACAAGGAAGCATTACTTTAACGAAATCATGAGATATGACGAAATAATAGAATAAAAAAGAATAATTTTTATTCAATATAGATTACAAGAGTACTTATTGAAAGTCATTTATGTTTTACCATTGGTTCCAAAAAACCTCTGGGAAGAATCAGCAAGAAACCCAACGGCACTTTTTTTTAAACAATAATGTACAACATAACATTTTATACAATTAATTATCCATAAATAAACAGTTTTTACTCAATAAAAATTTTAAATTTCTTGATGTCTTGCATATTTTCTCGCACTTAGTTATAAAAGCGTACATAATAAATCACTCGTTTTTACTAGAGCATTTGCAAAATATATATGTAAATCTTTAGTAACTAGCTTGATAAAGAGTTATACATCTTATATAAAAAATTGCCATACCGTGCATCAGATTGCGGTAAAAGTTTGTCAACATATTGCTTGTACTTACGCGAAGGTTATAGGCATAGTTGGGCCCGGTAGGTGGCGCTGTTGTAGAATTCAGATATCACCCCGAAGCCGGGGCAGATTGCTAGTAATTTAAAAACATTTATGTTTGTTCGTATTTTATGCGCTGCCATACCGTGCATCAGATTGCGGTAAAACTTTGTCAACATATTGCTTGTACTTACGCGAAGGTTATAGGCATAGTTGGACCCGGTAGGTGGCGCTGTTGTAGAATTCAGATATCACCCCGAAGCCGGGGCAGATTGCTAGTAATTTAAAAACATAATGTTTGTTTGTACGTATTTTATGCACGGCCATACCGTGCATCAGATTGCGCTAAAACGTTGTCTACTTAATGCTTGCACTTTCGCGAAGATTATAGGCATAGTTGGACCCGGTAGGTGGCGCTGTTGTAGAATTCAGATATCACCCCGAAGCCGGGGCAGATTGCTAGTAATTTAAAAACATTTATGTTTGTTTGTTCGTATTTTATGCGCTGCCATACCGTTCATCAGATTGCGGTAAAAGTTTGTCAACATATTGCTTGTACTTACGCGAAGGTTATAGGGATAGTTGGACCCGGTAGGTGGCGCTGTTGTAGAATCCAGATGTCACACCGAAGCCGGGGCAGATCGCTAGTAATATATAAACATTTATGTTTGTTTGTTCGTATTTTATGCGTTGCCATACCGTTCATCAGATTGCGGTAAAACTTTGTCAACATAGTGCTTGTACTTACGTGATGGTTATAGGGATAGTTGAACCCGGTAGGTGGCGCTGTTGTAGAATCCAGATGTCACACCGAAGCCGGGGCAGATCGCTAGTAATATATAAACATTTATGTTTGTTTGTTCGTATTTTATGCGTTGCCATACCGTTCATCAGATTGCGGTAAAACTTTGTCAACATAGTGCTTGTACTTACGCGAAGGTTATAGGGATAGTTGAACCCGGTAGGTGGCGCTGTTGTAGAATCCAGATGTCACCCCGAAGCCGGGGCAGATTGCTATAGTCCGTTTGCGTTAAGAAAATAGTGAGTCATCAGTGCAACTACAGGGTAAAGGCGTATTCACAGTGGAGTAAAAATTCTTTTTTTTTTCAAACATTTAATTGAGTTTAATGGAAACAAATTTTCTTAAAATTACTTAAATCACTAATCAGTATCGCAAGATTCTCCAGTTACATTAATTATGAAAGAATTTTGTTCTGCAAGTTTCATAACATTTGTCTAGTTCATCTAATTTATCGACCGTCGATAGTCGAGCTCTTTTTTCACGGGTGATTTTAATGTATTAGTATCCTTTTGTTCTTTAATAATTTTATAAACAGTATTTTCGGACACACCACATGCACTTGCTGTTTTTATTACTGTGCTTTCCACAGTCGCATTTAAATCACACAGTTTAAAGTACTTATAAACATTGTAAATTAAGTGTCTCTCTCCACTTTTATTCTTTCGAATAGGTGAGGTATTCATTTTCAAAATTTAATGTTGAACGAGTAACACGCAAAATACACAACCGTTATGTTCGAAGGCCTGACTTCAACTGGTCACTGTGAACTCGACTTTCTAATTTCTTGCATTTTAATTGGCTGGAGGGCGTGGCCAGGCCGGCGGACAACGATGACTCACTATTTTCTTAACGCGAACGGACTATAGATATATAAATATTTATGTTTGTTTGTTCGTATTTTATGTGCTGCCATACCGTTCATCAGATTGCGGTATAAGTTTGTCAACATAGTGCTTGTACTTACGCGAAGGTTATAGTGATAGCTGGACCAGGGAGGTGGCGCCGTTGTAGAATCCAGATGTCACCCGGGCGAAGCCGGGGCAGATCGCTAGTATGATACATGAAAAGAATACGCAAACAACACCACTTACCAAACACCTTAAAGCAATCCGTAGTGGCTTTATGTGACCCGAGGCTTGACCGGTGGCAATGACCAGTGATTCCAAAGCTAGCATTAAATCAGCACCTTCAACTGGAAGACTCTCCTCATAGCTGTAACCAAAAGAACAAAGATATTATTTTTTAAAATAATGCAACTGCACTTTGCATGCTTATGCATGAGTATGCAGTCCATACACTGCATGCTCATTTGTCACCTTTACTTGTATACTATTACCATTACAGCCTATTAAAGTCCACTGCTGAGCATAGGCTTCCACCATAGATTGTCTCTAAGGGATATTTGTCATAGTAACCACGCTTGGCAAGCAGGTCGTTATTAAGAACACGTCGCTGCCCATTTCCTGATTTGTACCTAACTTGTATAAAAAAGGATAATACTGGTATAGTTCATAAAAGATAGCTTGATTTCTGCGACAGCTGTCAGTAAAATCACGCCTATGAAGTCCTGAATTTTTTGGTAGTACAGACAGTACCTGTCAATGTCATACTTTATGGGCATGCACTAATCAGGTCGGCATGACAGCTCGGTCGGCATGGCTGACAGCTGTCGATTGTTGATTACCGATCTTTTGATTTGGTTGTATTTTTAGGTCAAGAACTGACCACAAATTACCGTTACGTTTAAATACGGTAACCGCTCAGCTTAATTTCTTCAGAGCTTCTATTTATTAATTATGTACACACACAAGCACGTGAGTGAGTGAGTGAGTGAGTGTATATTTTTCTTCATCAGTAAATATGTAAGTAACAGTCCTTGCGATTTTAGTTCCATTGTTCTAACAATTCATTTGTTGGACTTACAAATGACAAAGGACAATGGCGAAAAAATGTTGAAAAAATTATTAAGCATCTACTTATCACCACAATGATGATGATACTTATCACCATAACAAATATAAATAAAATAACTTAAAATAACTTACTACATTTTATCTAATCAAGCTTATGGCCTATCGAAGTCTGGAAAAAAGTATCATACATTATTTAAAACTAAATTGACTAGTTGTTGTAGCAAATTGTTGATGGAATTATTAAGCGTCTACTTATGTCATCATTACAGATATCAATAAAATAATTTACTATGTATTATTTAACCAAGCTTATGGCCTATCGAAGTCTGGAAAAAAATCATCATACATAATTGAAAATTAAATTGGCTAGTTATTGTAGTTGTTACAATTCGCCAACTAAGACGGGCTAAAGTCTTATACGATACAGTCAAGTCTGATTTTTTTAGAGATAAGGGGGGCAAGCGAGCATGCGGCTCACCTGATGGAAAGTGACTACTGCCGCCCGTGAATAACTGCAATACCAGGGGAATTTCAGATGCGTTGCCAGCCTTTTACAAAGGAATAAGCTCTTTTCTTAAAGGTCTCTAAATCGTATAGGTGTGGAAAAATCGCCGATGGTAAACGATTCCACGGAGGAGTCGTACGAGGAAGAAAACCCTAGTAAAACGTACAGTGGTGGACCACCAGATGGTGTGAATGGTATCGTGAGTTAAGTCGCGACGTGCGTTCATGAAATTTGGCGGCTGGAATTAAACCGAACAATTTCTCAGAACATTCGAGCCGCTCTGCGCTGGATGCGGTCTGGAGCTGGTACTGGGGAGCTCCACCCCAGAGATGGGAAGAGTATTCCATGTGCGGCCGAACCTGCACCTTGTAAAGTTGCAGGCGGTGTGCCGGCATGAAATACTGTCCCGCTCTGCTGAGCACGCCAAGCTTTTTTAGAAGCCAACTTGGTCTTCTCTTCCAAGTGACCACGAAACTGCACGTCACTCGATATGTCGACACCGAGGATTACGATACTGGCTGAGGTAACAAGGGGAGTGCCTTGAAACTGAGGATATACAACAAAGGGGTTCTTTTTAGCGGTTAACGCACAAAATTGTGTCTTCTGAGGGTTAAACTGGACTAGATTTAGTCGCTCCCAATCCGAGACTCTGTTCAGCAAAGACTCGACTTCAGACACAAGTTTGTCCCGGTACTCGGAGACGTTTTCCCGAGAAATATTGCCACGGCCGGTGTACAGAGCATCATCAGTGCTGTCATCTGCATAGCAATGAATGTTACGATATATGAATATATAATGAATGTTGGCGATAGCACGCAGCCTTGTGGAACACCAGCATTAATAGGCTTGTAATCAGAGCTAGACGGTGCACGTCTACAACGACCTTGATGCTTCGATCTGCAAGAAAGCTGGTGATCCAATTGCATAATTTCTCGGGAAGCCCATAGGAAGGGAGCTTCAAAAGAAGCGCTTTGTGCCAAACCCGATCGAAGGTCTTCGCAATGTCCAAATTAACGGCCAATGCCTCCCCATTGGACTCTACTGCCTGCGCCCATCTATGATTTAGGTAGACCAGAAGACCACCAGCTGATCGACCACGGCGAAAACCGTATTGGCGATCACTAATCAGCTGGTGATCCTCAGGGTACCTCATGAGCTAGCAGTTTACAATGGACTCCATTGTTTTGGAGAACAAGGAGGTGATGGCGATAGGCTGCTAGTTGGACGGGTCTTAGCGGTCGCCTTTTTAGGGATCAAGTGAACGAAAGTCGTCTTCCATGATTTTGGAACTACGCCTAGGGTGTAGGAGTACCGGAATAGACGCGTTAGGATCGGTGCCAACTCAGGAGCACACGTCCTTAGCACAATTGGGGGGATTCCGTCAGGGCCACTCGGCTTGTGGATGTCCAGGGAGGGGAGTGCTTTGCGAACCGAGCGCTGTGTGAACTGTACTTCCGGCATGGAGCACTCACACCGCGGGATGGTCGGCGGCGTACTCCCTCCATCATCGAGAGTCGAGTTGGACGCAAAGAAAAAGCCTAGCAGATCGGCTTTCTCTTTTGCGGTATGGGCCAGTGAGTCGTCCTCCTTGTGCAGAGATGGAAGAGATGACTGACAGAAATTCCCCTGGACAGGCTTGGCGAGAGACCAGAATGCAGGAGTTCTAGAAGGATGGAGAACTAGTTTCTCGCCAATTCTGCCTATGTGCTCTAACTTTGCCTTGGCAATGACTCTTTTGAAGGACCTGGAGGCGGAATTATACTTCTTTTTTTAGAACGCTGGTGTTTACATCCCGGGACGTTGATACGTCAGCCCAGGCTTGGTTGGCACTCCTGCTTATAGCATGATGCTATTTTACAGGAGCGACCAAACCAAGGCTGAGATTTGCCTCCGATGGACACCACATAGGAAGGAATTACAAGTTCCATACCCTGAAGTACCACATCAGCGAAAGAATCAGCAACAACGTTGGGATCGTCCGGCGAGAAGCAAACCCGTCCCCAAGGGTAGGATGCAACGAAAGACCGCATCCTATCCCAATCGGCTGACCTATAGTGCCAACCACGGCGGCAGCCTGCGAAATGCAATTGCGATTTCAGCGTGAGTGGTACCACACTCCGGACAAGACAATGGTCCGAGGAGCCTAAAGGGGCGTTGACGGAAATCTGATATAAGTCCGGGTGAGAGGTCAGCAGAAAGTCCAACAGGGAAGGTGCATGATCCTCCACATCTGGAATCCGCGTAGGCGAAGTAAACAGTTGTGTCAGACCACATGCAATGCCAATGTGTCGTTGTCTACGCGTAGCCAAAGGATGGACAGGTCCGTACCTTCAAGACTGCCGAGGCGGGGAGAGGACACCTGCGTCGCGGTCAAAAAGAGCAAGGCCGGCTTCGCTGTCTCCAGATGGCAGTGGACGATTTTTAGGTTTGAGTGGAGCCCCCTGATGTTGCAGAAATTCACGGATAGCGTGGCTGGGATGGGCGTGGGTGGCGGTTGTCTTTTTGCTCAGTTTGTCCCGAGCGAGTAGAATTTAAAGCAGCATACGCTTGGCAGCCTGAACACCCACGCTTACGAGTGGAGTAGCTTGGTTTTGGATGCTCAACGCTGCCGCGTGACTCTACCACTGTTAAATGTAGTGTATATTTTATACACAAAACTCTTCTCTTCTTCTTTACCCTAGTAATTACTCTATATAAGCATAAGTAAGACTAGTTACTGTTGTTGTAACAATTCACCAATGAAGGCAGGCAAAGATCTTATAACATACAACCTAGTCTGATGTGAATTTTGTTCAAAGTTGAATATCTTTAATTCCTGACTTACTGAAGTAGTATGACTGAAGAAAAAAAAATTCACTCTATATTTTGACATATTTTTTTTTAATTTGTTTGGGAGTTCGCCATGGTTCTTTGGTCCTTGAGCCGGATCCGAATCAGCGACCAATGGATTACTTTAATCGACACGCTCGGTAGGCGGAATAGTAATCCCAGCAGAAGAAGTCTCGCAGATTTTTTATGTTAATATTATTTTTATTTATTTACTATGTACATCATTGGTGAGGACTTTCTTATCACAGAGTTTTGGTTTTTAGCACTACATGTTTTACCCACTGCATTATAAATCTGTTATTTTGAACGTTTCTCTCACTATAGGGGAGATTTGCCTTCATCGTCATACTTAGCAAGTGAATATGCGATCCAATCATAAGAAGTTTCGCATCGTTGACGCTGTTCTCCGTCGCAAATTTGGGTATTTTAATTCTGGCATAAACATCTAGGTATCTATCGGGGGCCGCAAGATTTGGCTGGCCCTTTCAACGGGACGAGACTTCATCACGATTAGTGATGAATATAAAAATGAGAATAGAATAGAACAATTATTATTGAATATAGATTACAAGAATACTTATTAAAAGTCACACGCGGTAAGGGGGTTAAGCTTTATCGCCAGTCTGGAAAAACTCAGTTCTGGAAAGAACCAGCAAGAGACTACTCAGGATTAAAAAAAATATTTTACAATAATATTTTATTGGATTCATCCATCAACGTCCTTTAACATATCATAATCCTGAAAAAACAGAATCAGGTTACCAGTGCACGACAACGCGGGTGAGGACGTCCGCTGCGGTGGCGGCATGCCGCAGGTCTGCGCTGAGCGTGGCGTCGAAGCAGTAGCTGCGCAGCGTGCCCGCGCCCGCGCCCGCGCACACAGCGCCGCACCGCACCAGCATCTGCGGACACCCCGCGTCAACACACAGCGGACTGAACTGTCAAAGTGACGCTACACGAGCCTAGCTTAAGACGCAAATTACTTCCCGAAGGATATCCAGTAATCCCCGAGTTTAAAGGGTTGGTTAAAAATAGCAGCATAATATAACTGATTTGTGTTGTGTGTAGCAGACACTTTACAGGTAATGAGGCATACCACCTTATCCTCCTGTGGTGACAACACATCAACATTACGATTCTTAATTAAGAATAGATATGGTTATCTTTTGTTTACAGTATTTAATTACTATCCATCTCCAATTGCGTTCGGAGTGGAGATCCTGAGATCCTTTAACTACGCCAATGGTACGACGAACAGTGGGGTTTTAGTTGGTATGAGTCAAGAATAACCTCTTTGTTGCTCCCACAACGGAAGATATCCAAAAGATTTAACTATGTTAAAAAAGTGTATAGTAACAATCTTGGGTATTAATACAAAATATCGGAATATCATACGGATTGGGTTTTCCTGACTAACCAGACTTCCTTGGATCTTAATTATAGATTAAATATTAAGATACGTATTTTTTATTGCATTTCTTATAACAAAAAAATACAAAGGTAGAACCTAATGCCTTGAGGCATTTTTTACCAGTTAACCCATATGCCATAACCATTATACATAATGATTGCAGTGAGTATGTCCAAATATTTTTAGACTAGGCCATATTCCATCTTGCTTGTAGCATGAGACCTTTGCATTGGTAAAGTTATTGACCAGCAAAGAATTTAGGTTATATATCGCTGTTTGAATGTGACCGGGGCCTCCTACAGGTAAAACTGTAACTTGATGAAAAAGTTATTATATTATTTTCCTGACACGTTGAAATATACATATGCTCTGACATTGCTTTCTCCTTACCTGCATTACTTGTAAGCACAGCATAGTATGCTCTGCATCCTGACTGTCACTCGCGGCCCGCACTAAATGCTGGATACATTCAGCGGGCCACAAAGCAGCATGCTCTGCCAACTTCTTAAGCCCGAGGAGAGCAGCCCTCCTAACCGCTGAACGGGCATCTTTCATAGCTATGCTTAGTAGAAGTTCCACCTTAAAAATGAAGGAAAGTTTAAATAAATACATACTCGGTTGTAAGACTTTTTTTCTGCCTAGCAATTTGTTTAGGTAGATAGGGTATAGAAAGCCAGTGTAACTACATGCTGTGAGGCATTCCATCTTAGTCCTCATAGTTGACATCACACCTGTAACATTGTTTGTTTGAAGTAGGTTGCAGGTGTCCATTGATTACAATAATCACTCAGGTGGACTGTAAGTTCGTTTTTTTATAGGAGAGTGGCAAACGAGCATACGGCTCACCTGATGGTAAGTGATTACCGCCGCCCATGAACACTGCAACACCAGGGGAATCGCAGATGCGTTGCCGGCCTTTTAAGAAGGAGTAGACTCTTTTCTTGAAGGTCCCTAAGTTGTATCGGTCCAGAAAAATCTCTAGTGGCAGTCGATTCCACAAGCAAGTTGTGCGAGGAAGAAAAGTTCTTTTAAATTGCACAGTGGTGGACAGCCAGTCATCCAGATGGTATGGATGGTATCGCGAGTTTTGTCGCGATGTGCGATGGTGAAACTGTGCGGCAGGAATTAGTCCTAACAATTCCTCAGAGCACTTCCCGTGTTAGATGCGATAAAATACGCAGAGATGCAACATCACTTTGCAGTGCCAGTGAGCTTAATAGAGTTTGTCGCTTTAGTTTTATAAAAAATCAATATTTATAAATAGTTGAAATACTTGTGCCTTATTTGATATAAGGCAGTTGTCACATCACATTTATCACATTTCTAAAAATAATGCCATAACAGAAAATAATATTACAGAGGCATTTTATGATAATCTGGGTGTTCCCCATCACTTCGTCTGCATGGAATATGTTAGGTTTTGGTTTTGTGGGTTTTGAGTTTTTGCACGGAACCCTAATTAAGTTTTTAAAATAAAAGTAGTCTACGTTTTTCATTATAACATCATCTATTTACCAGTGAAAGTCTTGTCGAAATTGGTCCACTCTTTTCAGATTAGTAGAAACATAAAGACGGAGACAAAAATTTTAAAAATTGTTTTTTTCTTATAAGTACAGTATATATTTTCATATGCATTTTGAATAAAAAGCTGTTATTTTGACATTATCAACAGACACTTCTATGTTGTTTATTTGTGTAGATGAAACAACTTCATCATTACAGCCCTTCACAAGTCCACTGCTGAACATAGGATGAAACAACTTGCAATACGCTATTATCTGTATAACAGGAACATTTCTTAATGCTTTACAATTGAGTGTATTAAGTGAAAAGGGCATGCAACATTATTTCTAATGAGGGATGATGAAACTTACCTGATCAGGGACATGCACAACAGTGTCAGCTGCAATAGCTGTCAGAGCTGTAATGGCTGCTCTGACAGAACTTGATGAAGGAAACTTTTCCAGCAAAGATCGCAGCAACTTTAAGACGCCTTGAGCTCTCACAGCTGTAAAGCAATTTGTTAAGATTTGTTATTAATACCTTTGTTATTAAATTTTATTTGTTATTAAAACCTTTTTCCATCTTATAACTAGTAGAAAAGTAAATATAGTATTGGTGTAGTAATGTGTAATAACAAAATATTCTCACCGCCTCCATGTACAGTTCTTAGGGCTCTAACAAGCTTTGCCCTTCTCTCTGCTGCTGTACTCTCACATTCCACCATATCGGACAGTTTGTTGCACATTGCTACTGCAAAGGCACTAAATTAAAAAAAAACCTAATTAGTTTTGAATGTAAAGGGAACACATCAAATAAATTTAAGAATTAGAATTGAGATATTAGAATTTAATAAAAATATAATGAAATGTAATAAAAGAACTTATCCTATATTATTAGTTATCAAAAAATTTATAGATTCTAGGTATTATTTAGTCTTAAAATTGAAATTTTGTAACTGCTTTAATGAATAAATTTCTTAGGGCCAAAATTTGGGAAAGTAAATAAAAAAGGGCATAAAAAATATCTTTAAATATTACTTTGAATGTGCGGCAAATCTTGTTGTTGCATATATTGCAGCATCAACTTCAACATTATCATGGCTCTCAAGTCCTCTTCGTATCGCGTGGTGTACATTTTGCCTCTCTGGGATAATACCAGCAACAGCACCCAAGGTCCTAAGTGCCAAAGCTCTTGCTACAGGGTCGTTTGAATGTAGAACACTAAAAACCCTACGTAAAAACTCATCTACGTTTAAAATCTTGTCTAAATGCTTCTCGCTTTGTTGGCAGACGCGCAAAACCCAAAGTCTTAAAAAGTTGTTACCCATACGAAAAACATCTGCTAATTTCAAAAAGGATGAATTAATAAGAATAGGAAATGGATATTTTTCGAACAAACGAGGGAAACGAACGATTGCTTCACATTGTTCGCCTACTTTTCCAGATCGTAGACCTGTAAAAACATTGTTTTTAGAAAATTATAAACAGTTCTATTCGCAAAAATTTAAGGTTATTAAATAATAATGAATTTTATTAATTATATTTAAATACCTTTATCCAGCTCTGTCAAGGCGGAATTAGCATCTTGTTCTGGTTCTCCAGAATTATCATTAAATGTATTTGATCTAACTCCGATCATGTTTTAAATTCAAAATTTCAAAAGATAAACATAAAACAAATTTTATGACAGTTGCTTGATGACAGTGACAGTTGACAACTGAGCAACAGTTAGAGGTGGCGATGCAAACCGTATATTGATATCAAATCTATATATTGGTATAATATCTAAAAACCAGTTATTGGTTCGTTCCAAAACTATGTGTTACAAAACCTGATATTTGCGTACCGCCGCGATGACAATATCGCTTCGAAACGGTCGGTCGCCAGATTCGTTCCATAACTATATATTATACAAAATCTGATATACCGCCGCGTACCTATATCGCTTCGCATCGGTCGGTCTTTTTTTTGTGGTATCCGGGCTAGATTCGCAGTGTGCGACAGTGCGCGAGTATATGGGTATTAGATTAGACATGTCGGAAAATTAAAAACTTATATTTGTACACTACACTAAATAATAAAAACACAATTTCATTAAATCTTAATTAAATTCCCTAGTATGTATTTTTCCAACTTTTTAAATAAAAATTTTGATAAAAATGTAAAATAAATAATATTAAACTGACGCGCTTCGTTAAAATTACTATATATATATAGTAATTTTAACAAAAAATATATATATATATATACAATTCCTGAGCCAATATCGTAACAACAAAGTACATAAAGTTTAACATCAACCACTAATTACGTCAAAAGCGTTTTCAACACCTTTAAGTATAGCAAATAATTGTTACAATCCTTATTTTTAGACATGTGAAACCTAAATTTTAATGAAATAAATCAAAAGAATACATCGTTGTATTGATGTTTAAAAAAAATACTTTTTTTGGAAAACTGATTTGTAAACCGCCATCTACTCCATTCTAGTCATTTTATCGAATTAAAATTGATTAGCTCTCTAGGTGGTACGTAAAGATGACGCTAGATGGCATAAATACGGCTAAGTAAGAAGTCAATTGTGGATGATCTTGAATCACACACATATACGATTTCAACAGCGAATTGGAGTAGAAAATAGAATACGCAGAATATATAGATATTGAAATATATAGTTTTGACATCATATATTGAAACTCGAAATCTGATATAGATACGATTCTCAGAAAATGCGATACGACCCAGGCCTACAGTTTACTATGGTTTTGTATGTTCCGAAATACAACTCAGTACACTGGCAAATAGATTTTACCTTGATTTTATTTTTTTTTTTTTTTTGCGTGGTTTTTTTTGGTTTTATCCTTTTTTCCTTTTTTTACCTTTTTTTTTTTTTTTTTTAAAAAAAATGCAAATGACGTCATCAATTGACACTATATTGTACTGGCGTGTCGCCGCCATATTGCGTCTGATATCCGGCCGCAATAAAACAATTTTTAATTGTGTGTGCGCTGAATGAAGCATGCCAGAATTTATTTTTATTTATTCAAATACAAAAAAATTATAGAATAATTGCTGGTATCTTCATTAGGAAGATAAAATGATTTTTGGAGCACAAAATGACAAAATAATCGCCAACACTTTTCCAATATGGCGTAAATGTATGACGTCATATACTGTCCTATGTTTTGGAACGAATCACCAGTATAGCGTCGATTCATGACGTTATTCGCATTCGACAGTATACTGGGTTGTGTTTCGGAACATACTCTATACTCTTTGGTTGCTATCAGTGCTGCTATCAGCTATCATGAACTGAAAAGAAAAGATGACTGAAAGTTACGTTGGCATATAGGAAAGATACAGTTTGAAAGAAACTGTTACGTGTTAAGTGTAAATTAAATCATCAAATCAAATCAAATTAGTCACAATTACAAAAAAAAATCGAAAAATGCAAGATTTTTTTGAAATAGAATAAGGATGACAAACGAGCACACAGTCCACCTGATGGGAAGTGGATGCTGCGGTCCTTGGTCATCTACATTTATCTTCAGTTAAGCATCAAAATGATATGTGTGAGATGTGTTGCCATTTGTTTCCAGTAAAAAGGGTCTCTAGTTTTCTACACTTACCATAAGAAACACAGCAGCATTAAGCTGCTATTGTACGCTGGTATTCTGTGAGAGTGTGGTCCTACTCTAGTTGAGCCAACCTATTCATGCTGCAACAATAATCTGCAGCATAGCTCTATCACGTAATTTTTTTTATTTTATGCTATATTTATAGTGAAAGTAGAATGATTATATGATTTTTTACTTAACGAATAAAACTTATTTTACTCTTGGTTTAACTAACTGAGTTAACACCTTCGATTTGCTGACGGTACAATCCTAATGACAGAATCGCTGGAGGACCTAAGCACTATGCTTAATGACCTCAATAGTGCCTCTAACGGATAGGTTTTAAAATGAACATGGATAAAACATAGATCCCCTCGTGTGTCCAAACGCCATATTCTGGCGTCTTAAATAAAATGCGCATATGTCAAACGCCATAATATGGCGTCGAGTGATAGCAAACTATTTGTAATTATATATATATATATATATTTTTATATATATATATATATATATATATATATATATATATATATATATATATACATACATATTTATAACATATATATCTGTTATGCATAGCCTGATAGCTATTTAATAACGTTTCCATGGATATATGATTTTAATATACTCACTTAGTATATATATACATATACTTAGTATACTTGTTATATACTTAGTACTTCGGAAAGTACTCGACAGATGCGCCATATTGGCCAAAACGACCCCGACATTCGAGTGGATTGTGTAATGTCAGTGTAACACCTATGCTGGTAGTTCTTGGGAGCACTGAGCTCGAAGTTGTTGACGAGTACGTTTACCTGGGACAAGTAGTCCTACTAGGTAAGTCCACATTCATTCAACTGGGCTGGGGAGCGTTCAGGAAATTACGATACACCTTCTCGTCAGGTACACTTCAAAATCTGAAAACAAGATTTTAAAACCAGTGCGTGTTGTCAGTGATGACTTATGGATCTGAGACGTGGTCCTTCACTGCTAGCCATATAAAGACGCTCAAAGGCAATCAGCGAGCTATGGAGAGGGCTGTGCTCGGGGTTTCTCTGCATGATAAACTTAGAAATGAGGATATCCGGCAGGGAACCAGAGTGACCGACATAGCCCAACGGATTGGTAAGCTGAAGTGGCAATGAGCAGGCCATATAGCTCGAAGAACCGACAACCGATGAGGAATTTGTTTTTCGAGTGGCAGCCTCGTACCAGTAGGCTTAGTGTAGGGTGACCCCCTCGACATTCGACCCACTAGATGCAGTGACCACCTGGTAAGACATTCTAGAAGTCGATGGTTGCAGGTGGCTCAGGAACGTGCTTTGTGGCATTCTTTGGGGGAGGCCTATGATCAGCAGTGGAGCTGTGAAGGGCTGTAATAATAATGATGATAATGAGGGTTAACTGTGACATCGGAACGTCAAACACCTTGGTATCCCCGTTTCGAGTGCTTTGCCGTTTGTTATGCACTGAAACATTGGGCCTGTAAAATAAAGATAAGTAAAATTAAACGCGATAAAATCATGTAAATATAAGAAATCATAATACATATATAATTTACTATATCTGCTTACCTATTTATATTTTTTACGTAACTGTAAAAAATAAATCTAAATATCTAAAGCGGTAGTTTTATAAATACTTAGATTGTGGGAAAATAATTTTAATTAGGAAAAAATATTACTTTTTAAGCAATTACACAAATGTGCTTAAGATTTTATTTTACATACAAGGGTTGATAAAAATTACATAAAATGTATCAAAACTTGTTGGCAACTCTGCGAGCAAAGAGACAAAGAGTTTTTTATTTATTTTAAGGTAAAAAGGTATCTATGCCAATACAGCCTAGTCTGATGGGTGTTGTTCCGAGACTATAATAACATAGAGATATTATAATATTATTAACTTAACTTAACGCAACGGACGATGTGGGCTAATAATCTTCCGCTCACCAGATATCGCTAGATGACACTGAGGTGAAGTTTTTTGTTACACTATGTCATTTAATTGAAAAGTTAGTTTTAAATAAAAGTTTACTAATTTCTAGAGTACGCAAAACAATGCCCTACTGACTGAATCTTTAATTTTTTGCATATTTTTATCTCTTTTTTATTTTTTTCTACTTTTATGGATATCTGTGATTTGGTTCATTTATTTTTAATCTAATTAATATAAAATATAACTACTAGCATAGAAACATACATTAATCTTAAAATTTTCGGACAAATTAACCTCCTCGCTATGATTTCTGTCAAATATTACACCTCAATTTTAAATGGCGCCGTTCTGGTGGCAAAAAAGTGGTGGATCATATCATTGACGACGCAATTATATCAAGGTGTCTTAGTAAAATTCAGTTCATGCCCTTATTACATATAGTAGGCAAAGTAGAGAATGAGCTGTAAGCTGTATTCTGAATTTTGCAAACATTAGCACACACGGTGTGATGGAAAACTACGTATGAAATACAGATTTTCCATATATTAGACATGTGCAATATGTAAATGCTAGTGCCAAAAGCTTGCGATATTATGAACGATGGACGATGGAAATGATATATTATATCTATATATAAAAATAAATTAGACCTAATTTTATTTCCGATCTCTTTTAATTCCATTCAATAGGATTTCAGTTGGAAAGAGGCAATAAGGTTTGCTTGCAGTTATTTGCGTCGAAAAACGTGCGAGAAAACAAAACAATTCGGGTTATTGGAAATGTAAAATAAATACTTTAAATACTTGTAATTTTGACAGTGATAACCATTGAGCTAATATGTACTACGTACTAGAGGCGACACTGCATTCAGCTACTATGTTCCATTCAACTGCGGTCCATACACCGCATTTTAATCAGTCACTCGCTAGGCGCTTGTAGAGTTGACACGTGTTGTGTTGATTTAAAAAAAATCTCGTGATAAAAATATGCCGTCGTGCGTACTTAGATATCGCACAAATAATTCAAGAAATGCCAGTAAAAACCAAGGAATTACTTTTCATTGGTTAATAAGATACTTAATCAATAAGAAAGTATTATAATTATAAATTAGTAATAAAACAAATTATTCTTGAGACGCCATCTTGTGTCACGTAATATAGATTATGAAATTAATTTGTTCAGATGCGACATTTCTGTGGGTACTTAAAAATAGGACAAATATATTATTATACACATATTTTTTGTAGAAACATATATGAGTTATCATAATTAGGCCAAATTTTTTATATTTAAATCTGCTAATTCTTATATTTTATTTTTAGGTTTCCACATCAAAGTCAAAGTGTAATAAATTAGTCAATTTTTAACTCTCGCGTGCCCAGTATTTATAAACGGCTCTTATTCTAATTTAAATAAATATATTAGAATATGTAATTTAAATGTTATATTAACAAGTTTTGTTAAACATACATTTAGTATGTTTTTTTATATTTGAGATAGATACCTTTTAAAATATTGAGATAAAAATATCATTAAAATGTAATATTATGTAACATTATATTAAATAAGCAAATATAATATACAAAATAAATGACAAAATTTAAAAAAAATTCTCGATGTAATTTACCTATTTAACAATACAATCTTTTATTACCTACTGATCATTCTACCTATGTTTATTCTATGATAAGAAAACTTACGGCGCGAACACGGAGTAGCGCACATATTTTGTTTGAAATAGCTGTTCTAGTACGTAAGTTCATACTACTTCAATGGTGATAACATTGTTTTATATTTACAATTTATTTTTAATAAATCATCAATCCGCCAGCACATCATTGTTATTCTTTTTTTTAAATGCGTGCCAATGGCGCACTTTTGGAAAGGTCTAAAAAAGAAGCAAGCCAGTTTGTATAAAAAGCACGGTTACAAGGTAATCAATAGAAACAGAAACAGAAACTTTTTTATTCAATGTATATTATAAACAATACTTATTGAAAGTAACTTTTTTCATTTACTAACGGTTCGCAAAAAAAAAACCTCTGTCCTGGGAAGAACCAGCAAGAAACCCAGAGGGACTATTTTTTTTTCAAATAATAGCTAATCATGTTTACAATTAACAACACAAGACAAATTAGAAATAGCTCGGTAGCGATTACCCTTCCCAGGGGTTATTATTATCCATAAACTCCTTAATATTATAATAACCCTTTTTATAAAATATACTTTTAAGACTTAATTTATTAAAATTTTTGAACTTTAAGTATGAGAAATTTTATATATTTTCAATCAACTGTGGGCGTAGGTACATTCTGTAATTGAGACTTGGTGATGTTTTCTTTTATGCCTTCATAACGTGGCGCGATATTCTTTAGAACCTGTGTACCGGTTTTTCTCTTCAAAACAACAGTGAGTATGAAATTATCTAGCGGCAGAAATAGATAGATTTTTACGTGGTAGAGCCATGCTGCAGATATATTAGTAAGTAGCATAAGAAGTTGTAGCACGAATGGGTTAGATCGCCTGGGGGAGGACCACGCTCTCACATAATATCAGGATAAAAAAAGCTGCTTAACACTACTGTGTTTCGTATGGTGAGTGTAGAGAACCAGAGATTCTTTTTACTGAAAACGAGGTATTTCATCTTAATCCTCACGGCTGTCAACGCATCTGCATTTTGATTCGTAATCGAAGAAAGATGTAAATGTCTATCTGCCACAGCAACCACTTACCATCAGGTGGACTGTGTGCTTGCTTGTCACCATTATCATACCTATAAAAAAGCTAGTAAGGCCCTGGACGGATCTCTAAACACAAAAAGAGCTCTACGACTTACAAAAGATGGTATATTTAAGACTTTCGTTTGCAATTTAATCGGTGACGACATTGAGTTACAATAGAATTAAAGGCTTTGGCGTGGTTTAATAAATATATGAATATGAAGAGGATGTGTTGATGTTCTTGAAATACGTAATGCATTTCAAGAACATCAACACTTGGATACTTTTCTCAAAATCTAATGCCGCGTCCGCACGCCTGACACTGGCCGCAAATTCGAAATCTCTACAAACGTTTGGCTTGATTTTGGAAATCAAACGTCACCAATCACCATCCACAGGCTTGCGAGTGCGTTAGTTTATTCTGAAGAGGCAAACAAGACTGATATCGATGATGTGTTGGTTGTGTCGGTCATATAACATTTGACTTAAGATATTTTTATTATAAATACAAGAAAACAAGTAAAAAAAAAAAGAAAAATACGGCAAAGAAAATGTTGGAGGTTAAAAATTCATAAAAACCATACCAGGTAATTATGAAATTATTTTCTTATAATTAGGTAAGTAGTTTTTTCCCCTAACAGTGCACAAACGCGATTGAGTGACCACGTCCACAAACATGTAGACGCGTCGGAAGCGATTGCGGCAAATTCGCTTTTATTTTTGACAAAAAACCGACACTCGATCGGATTGGCTACAAGCGCTTACAAACTTATGCAAACTAAGCCACACCAAAGAGTAGGTATAATAAGTATATACAGGAACCACACACTCTATCCACACGTTAATTAGTGATAGTGACGCTGAGGTTTGCCAAGGGTGCGGACGGTGCGGACGCAGCATAAGAAAGTAGAAGTAGATATAATACTTATATACATAAAACATTTAACAGCACTAGAGTGGACAAAACTTTCTATCATTAAGAAAAAATAAGGTTAATATAATTGTTAGTTCGGCTGACGCAGTGGCTCAGCGTTTGGCTGCGGGTGCTGCAGACCGGGGCTTCGAATCCAACACGGAACAATAATTGTTTGTCCTACGAATGATGAATTCATGTGCAATTTGTGTACTAAATGCGCCTCTACGATGTACTCAAGTAGAAATGTAAGGGAAAAACATCACACTTATAAGTTAGACCGAATAATTTTTAAACCTAATAAGCAAAAAAGTTAAGCGACAGTAGCCTAATGGCAGGGCGCGGACCGCGAACTCAAAAAGGTCGTGGGTTCGAATCCGACATTCGACTACTGGCGTGAACCACTAGTAACACAAGCAATTTAAGCTTACCACGAGTGGTTAAGGGGAATATTAGTAATGTTTATAGTATTGTTAATATTCATTAAAAAAATCATGCGTAGCTAACGTCAGCGTTTATCGAATTACGTTAACTAACTAGCTTGCTCCGGATATGACACTAGCACCCTAAAATTAACGCGTTGCATAGAAATTTAGCTTCAGATGAGTCACAAAGTGGTATTTAGTCGCAACTCCCGGCTCAGCTCTCAAAGCGGCGTAATTACAGTCACCTGTGAAACTGTAGCCGTGTATGCCGCCATTACGGTGTAGCGTAGCTTCGCGAAATGGTGCCTTGTTATTTTGACGGATCGTTGGACTAATAATAGAGTTGCGGTATTTTGATGACTTTGATTAAACTATTTAATATTTAAGTTTTAATAAAAAGTACAAATAACACATCTAGATATCCCCATGCATATATTATTGTTTTTTAACTTTATGACAAGTGAATGCGGAAATTTCTAGGAGTCGAGAATTTATTTTTAAAGGTTCTAAGAGTATTATTTTGTAACCAATGCGAGTCGCTTGTAAACACTGAAGTTTTTTTTATGTTCTCGCCGGGTTAGGATTTTGTACATCGCACCCAGAGAACCGTAGGTACTGGCATTATACAAAATAATAGTTTTTGAGTAAATTGAATTTAAATTTTGAAAAATAAAAAATGCAAAATTAGATAATATTATCTAATTATATATTTATATATTATATACATTGATTACGAATTTATACTTGTATCGGGCTAAGATTAAGCTAAGCTTATAGAATTCAATAAAAATTATAATTAAAAATCGAAAATAAATCCAAATTGTATTTTATAATTAATATTACATTTAACTAATTTTAGCTTAAAATATGAGAAAGAAACCGAACGTTTGGTCGGACGGTCTAGCGCTATCAAATCACTGTTTCAAACGTGAAACCTTTGGTTTATTGATATTGTGTGTATTTTAAGTTTTTATTTACATTTTCAATGTCTATCTTTTTATAAGACTTGCTTTGGAACTTGGACTCCCGATCCGCCCTAATACGGTAGGTAGTTATTCCGGACCTACGCTTCTGGAATTTGGACCAGACATTTTTTAGGTTTTTCTGTAAGCCAGGTTTGAAAAGAGTATCCAAGTCGAAATCGGAGTTAGGCCACTGTTGAGTTAAATTATTTTGAACTATGGTTGGGTCCCACGTCAAATTATATTTGATGGGACAAGTGAGCCTTAACCTATAAACTCCTTTCATGAATCGTTTAAGTCTATCGTCATGAATTAAATTAGAAAAATAGCAACAAGGATAATGGAGATTTGTAAGAGTTAATAGTGCCATATTTGGCACCTTTGTCAAACACAATGGAAAGAAAATGAATTACTGTAGGAACAGAAATTGCAGAGTAATTATTACCATGTATTTTACAATATTTTATCCAATTTTTAATACATTCATCATATTGTTTATGTAAAGAATCAGATAAAGAAGACTCTACAATTTCTACTGATCTCGAGGACAAACGTCTCCTAAATAAAGTTTTCCTGAAAGCCTCGTGGCTACAAGTCCAAGGTGCGGTGCAGGTTGTGGGGCATTCTGAAAGGAGACAATAACAAGTCTTTATTTGGTTTAAAATATATTGGCTTAAAAGAAATTAGTTTTTGGAATACTGGGAACCTTCTACTCTTTCATTAATAATTTTTTGTATGTCCTTTGTTGTTAGTGAAAAGGGTGGAAATGCGTAGAATAACATATTTTTGCAAGGAACGGTAAAAGCGTCAGTGGCCCAGGCATCAGGCTAATTTTTCCAAGGAATATATTTATGGACTTTAGCATTGCGCCTGCTAGCAAAAAGATCTATATCTGGGTAACCGTAGCAAAGAGTTAATTTATTAAATGCCTTATCATGAAGTTCACATTTACTGTTCAAATTTTTGTTAATGCCTGAAGTTCCATTTAGTCTTACGAAACATTTGATCTGCTTCGTAGTAGTCTTTAGTATTTCTATAAGGAAATATAGTTATTGCACGCATTTCACACCATTTCCATTTTGTCTAAAAATAATATTTTAGTGACCTAACTGTATACTACCCATCCTATTAATACAAGACATTGCATTATCAATTCGAAATAATATTTTAATTGAATTTAAATTAATAGCGAAACGCTTTAGAGCCAGAATAGCTGCCTGTAACTAATTCGTTAATATGCAAGAATTTCTCATAGTCTTTCCAGTAGCCAAAACAGTTTTTCATCTTACATTACTTACTTACATAAGCATCCCAACCTGTAGATGATGCGTCAGAAAATATTTCTAAATCATACTTATCACAGTTTTGTGGATGTAAACTATGATCAATATGGTTTATCCACCAAAGCATGTCGGTCTGAAGACTTTTAGAAAACTTTACGATTTGTTCAAAATTAGGGTTGTCGAGTAAGCACCGATATTTAAATTGTTCAAAACGTTTACTGTATAGCCATGAATATTTAACCGCATGGCATGTAGACTAGAAGTCCTAAGAGTCGAGCAAATTCACGATGTTTATATTTATGTAGTTTAAGGAACTTAGAAATACCCACATTGATTTGTAATTTTTTAGAATCCGACAATTTTATCGCCATGTTCTCGGAATCTGAAAATAAAACTAAAAATTTACATCGAGTATATGATTCCAGGCAGCTTTTCTTTTTGTTTACTATGAAACCCAAACTTTGGATAAAGTTTATTGTAAGACTAATACCTATTCCTTTTGCATTCTAAAAGCGAACATACAAAATATATCATCAAGGTATATCACAGATATCTTTCTATTAATTATAAGAAATTCTATCACTGGCTTCGTTAATTTAGTAACAACATAAACCGAACAGTAGGTAGCTGAATTCAAAAAACGCATTATTATATTTAAAGCAAAGGTATTTTTTATGAAGGTTAAGTATGGTTACAAGTAAATAGGCGTCTTTTAAATCTGTGGCCGTGAAGGAAAAGGGGAGATCTCCCGCCGGGCAAGGTGTTCTGCCCGGGGAGCGGCCGACACTCCATGTGATAGTTCGGAGAAGTTCTATATATACTATCTATGATTCGGAATGTTGATAGCGTGATTTAAGCTTCGGTGTATTTCGCTTGTGGCGCGACGACAGCGCCGCTACATCACCCCCTGCTCAGACCGGAGGTCGATAGTGCAGCCTCGTTGCCGACGAATGTCCAAGTGCCAGGAAATTGCCTTGTAGTCTGCGGTGAGTCGAGAAGAAGGCAAGTAATCTGCGAGAGTGCCGTGAAGCAGAGGCGAGCAGTAAGGCTCAGAGCCGTGCCGAACACTGTATGGCGCAGAGAGTAGCTTGAAGGAACAGGAAGCATTATTATTCCAGTGCTGCGATGAACCTTGTGAAGCTAGATGGCTTGCAGGATATGAAGACTGCAGACGATATCTGCTCGAGAGCGAATGGGTGGAGTATTTTATGACGATGATGAAGCTTGAAGTTTCCGAAAGTTGTTTGGTTGCGTGTTCAGATCACGTCGGATGGTCACCACTGTGGCCGTAGAAAGGAAAAGGGGAGATCTCCCGCCGGGCAAGGTGTTCTGCCCGGGGAGCGGCCGACACTCCCTGTGATAGTTCGGAGAAGTTCTATATATACTATCTATGATTCGGAATGTTGATAGCGTGATTTAAGCTTCGGTGTATTTCGCTTGTGGCGCGACGACAGCGCCGCTACAAATCTATGGTAGCTATATAACCGTTTTTGTTATCAATTTTGATGTTGTTCGGTAATCCTCTTAAAATGTCGCGTTTCTACGAACTTATTTAAGCATTTCAGATTCAATATAAATTTATTTTCTCCGTTCGGTTTTGGCATTAAAAATACACTGCATATGAATTCGTTTCCTTGTGCGGTTGGATATTGCACCAATTTCTAGAAGGGTTTTAATTGACTTGTTAAAATTATGGGCTTCGTGGGATATTTTTGGCTAAACATTAGGATCACTAGTACGATATGGCGTACTTTTAAATGATATTTGATCACCCTTCACCCAAGATAGAATAGTTTTGAGTGAAGTTATTTCAGCCCATTTATAGGTAAAGTACTGAAGTCGTCCCGAAAATGGTACCTCGTCTATGTCCGGCGAGACATCGTCCGCTTGATTGACGGGGGGCAGCGTGAAGTGCTGGCTGCCTGCTGCGGTGCTTCCCGCGGGCACTGCGTTGGCCGCTGCCCTCACCTTGTGTTGTAAATTTGCGGCTGTCATTTTTTGTCTACCTTGCGATGTTGGTTTAGGTAGTTTAAATGGCCAGTGTTACTAGTGCTACTGAAAGTAGAGCGGATAAGTATTAATAGACGAAATTACGAAACCTCTACGTGTTCCTGTATCCATAAAATGACTATCGCAAAGAATGCGACAGGCGTCGTTTAAAGGTTTTAAAAGTTTTTGTTTGCCATTTGTTTGAACAAAAGTGACGAGTCTCGTTTTATAGAGATCTCTGTCGGGGCTGCTTTAAACCAGAGTTTAGAGCTGGTGCAATCAAGAGGTCACAGTTGGAGGGTATAAGTTGAAAATACTTTCTTTCACGTCTTTTGCAAACCATTTAGCAAGTATGTCTTGCCCCCGATTGGCTACAATATCCTTATGGATTGCTGAACCCATTGGGATCTCGATCTTAGGTGCATCACCAAGCAACACCAGTATGTCTTCGTCAATTTGCTACTCTAACACCATCGGCTGTGAAGGTTCAATGCCAGCTCTAGTTCCAGGTGTAAGAGAAATCGGTCTTTTGTCAACCTGCGGTTGCGGTGACTGTGGTGCATTTCTTGGCTCCGGCGAATTTGAGAAAATCGGCGGTAGAGAACAGATTCTTGGGGAACCATTTCTTGACAATATGCGAATATGTAGGTGAACCTCCCGATCAACCAGAAAAGGAGTGGAGTCTACGCATGACGCTGATGACAAAGCGTGGCACGTGTTCAACGGATGCTGCGGTGAATTTGCAGCAGACAGTACTTATTAGAATGTTTTTAATAAAAATGTGATAGCATTAGCCCAAAATTAGCAGTAATCATCACTTTTTTCGTGACAGAGGTATCCCAAATACGGTATCGCGCATCAGAAATTCATATTTTTTATTTAGATCAATAATGACGGTAGTAAGCAGAGATGTATTGAATCTAAATTATAAAACTTACCGCCTAATTCCTTAACAAACAAAGATTCTCCCGTATTGGTAACTTTGTTTAACTGTTTTTGCAGTTTTAAATTTTTTTTGATTTCGTTTTCACTTTTTCTTCTCATTTTTTGCCGAAAATTTGTAAACTTTTGTACAATAAGACTAGAGAGACGTGCGAAGCCTTGAGCACGGAGTTGCAGAATGACATGAGAATGACTCGAATGTGAACGCGCGACCCGAGCTAGGCAAGGGTAGTGTTACCAGCATTAGTAGGGATACCATACAAAAAAAATACTTTTAAAAATCCGTGCAAGCCTAGTACATGGAGGTGCTACTACAATACGTTAACAATAAATCGCAAAGAATGAAGCCGTGAAACATAATAATTTGTTTCATTTGATTTAATTATTTGTGTAGGAAGTACTTATAGGTAATGATAAAATATTACTGTTTTCTGTTCTTGAAGAAATAGGTGGTGATAGCTGATTATTATTATCATGTGATGTTTTATTATAGAATAAGGGTAACAAGCGAGCACACAGTCCACCTGATGATAAATGGATATTATTCTGTTGTTACCCCTGAGGACTGAGATCGAATGCCTCGTTTCCAGTAAAAACGGTGTCCGGTTCTGTGCACTCACCGTACGAAACACAACAACATTAAGCTGCTATTTAATGTTGGTATTCTGTGAGAGCGTGGTCCTACCCCGATTGGTTGTAGCCGATCAATACGTGCTACAAGCATAATGTAACTGCAGCATGGCTCCACCACGTAGAATAACGTAATTTAGGTAGCACCGACCGGAAAGATTCGGATGAAGTGTTTGACGATTCAGAAAGACGGCTTGTAATATCTTTCGTCACAGCAGAAAAACATTCTTTAGTAGAACTATCAGTTCAGGCAAAGTAGTATCGTGGTCACGAGTGAGGAGCGGCGATATGCTCCTGTTTGGCCGGTTCGCGCGCTATTTTATTACATGATATTTATTTGATATTTCTTTTTTAAATGAAATATCTTTTATTAGAAAATAAACCTATAATGTACATGGGGTATGGGTAAATAAACGCATGTATTTACTGGTAAACACATAGACAGAATTTAATTGAAATGGCTTTAATTACGTTCGAATGGAACTGCTTTTATTTTGAGGAAATTTGCGATCTTTTTGTATCGAGCCAAAATGTGTCATTCGTATTTTGTCCATCATAATTTACTAAGGAATATCTTTGACTTTCATAATGATAAAAAAACAGTGAATTCGTAGTTTTTAATGACAAAAAATTGATTTCCTGTGCACTATAAAGCGTGAAATCTGCTTTTGGCGCCCATTTCACCTTAAACTATTATGAAGGATATTCAACGGCTTATGTCTGCAATTTCTTCCGAATAAAGAATTTTCTTTAACAAGTCTACGTATTAGTCCAGAGAAAACTTTGTTTCGCTACTAAGCTCTGGACTTTCATTCCCTGGGGTTAGTTTGTTTCATGGGTTTAGACGTTCATATGCGCGGGTTTAGGTAAATTTCGTTTTCTTTGTGACGATACAATTGAGGAAGACACGTTTTGATTTTCGTCATGATCATTTTGATTAGTCTCTAGATCTCTTTAATTATTTTTTGTTATTTTAGACATTCTTGGACTGGGTATTATACTGAAACAAAAAATAAATATTTTAAAAGATTGGTTTATTATTACTTTACGCTGTCCGATAAGGATGTTGAATACATCCTATACTCTTTGGACTGGAGCACAGTACTGCAGATACTGCTGCTTGTCGCCAGAGATAGATAATAATGGCAGGGTGTGGACTGCGAACTCAAAAGATTGTGGGTTCGAATCCGCCATTCGACTACTGTCGTGAACCATTTCCAACGCAAGCATCTTTAGCTTACCAGGAATGGTTAAAGGGAATATTACTAAAGTGAATAGCATTGTTAGTATTTTAAAAAAAGAACAAAGCAAAAAAGAGCGTCCTAAAACATTTTAAATTTTTATATTTTGAAATATATCTTATTTCAATTAGGTCAATTCAATGAGGTTATTTTTTTTGTAAATAATAATTACGATATACCTAGCCCTGCGGGTGTTGTAACAGGCGACGGAGTGAAACCAACAAAATACAACAGTTAAGTATAGATAATTTAAACAGAGAGCGCTTTTTGACAACAAACTGTTTAAGAATTCAGTAGACTGTGATTTGGAAAATATTATTCAATTTTTGTTAAAAACAATAATAACAGCTAAAAAATAAAAAACTGCGATTGCCAACCTGCCTGCGATGCGCAGCAATCATGATGAATACGAGATGTCCCACATGAGGCAACCTGCGGTGAGGCGTATGTTAGGCGGCGGGCTTGTGATATGCTTCAACGTTAACAATTATAAAATTGAATATAAAAACATACTTACACACATAGCGCCTGTAATTCCCGAGGGAGAGGCCAAACAGCACAGGTAATAGGACCACTTTTAATCAGATGGTATGGGCTTACACCGTCACAAGTCTAATAATAATAATAATAATAGTCATTTATTTCATTTTTTTTACACCCATTTCAAATATCATTAAATGTTAAAAACAAAATAAAAATATAATTATAACGATAGAATAAATTAAAGACAATTCAAATAAAATCATCAGTTAATACTAAAATTGCCCCCAAATGAGGGTTCGTACTATATATTTACAGTCAGTATGTTTGGTACATAATATATTGTACATAATATATTGTCCCATTAGCCGCTTTATACGAGACACTAAGCAAGTGATATACCTAGTTAAACACATTATTTTTTTGGTTTAAGACCTAAGTAAGAATGAGACATATTATAAGTCTCAGACAAACATAAGATTCAGAATATAAAAGTATGTTATTTTAAAGCAATTTTATGTAATAACACAGTAATATACAATAATATGCGCTTCGGCGTCACCGCATTTCTTTTAGTCTTTGTTTAGGCTGGTTGCTCATTAAAATAAACTTAGGATAGTAAAGTATATATTCTAAGCCTATGCTCATTGCTCATTACGGTTAAATGCGACACCTTATAAACACAGATAATGAAGAATTTTAACGATTGTGTTGATTAATTGTAAGATAACTTATATTGCTTCCCCGCCTGCCTTGAATGCATTCACCGCTAAAGAATAAATTTACTACCTACTCATAGTTGCTCTGCGTATGCAGGAAAAAGTAAAGTTAATTAAGTATTTATTATTTATTGCGCCGTGGTTGCTCAAATGGTTAGAGCTCGCTGTAGGTAAGTTTCATAATACGCGAGCAAACCGGGTTCGATCTCCGCCGGCACCAGTGCCGGTTTACCACGTGCTCAGCGGTGGAGGAAAACATCGTGAGGAAACCTGCATGTATCAGAAATAAGAGCAGTAAATTTTTTTTCGAGGGCATGTGAAGTTCGCCAGCACGCTTTGGGGCAACGCGGCGGACAAATCCTTGCCCTAAAACGTGGTTATATTCTCTATGCCTAAAACCCTCTCAGAAATGAGCGGAAGCCTGTGCCCAGGAGTGTATAGGCGTAGTTTTCTTCCGCGTACGACCTCTCTGTGGAATAGTTTACCACCGGCGATTTTTTCGGACTGATACGACCTTTGGACCTTCAAAAAAAGAGCTTACTCCTTTCTAAAGGGCCGGCAACGCACCTGCAATTCCTCTGGTATTGCGGATGTTCATGGGGGGGGGCTGTAGTCACTTAACATCAGGTGAACCGTATGCTCATTTGCCCCCGCTTCTATAAATAAAAATACGTCGGGAGAAGGCGTCCTGCGTTCCGTGGTTTCGTGGAAGAACGAAGCCGATTCCGCATAGAGTTTCCGATCTCTTTACATTTGCGGCGTCTGAAGTCTAGTAGGTCAACGAAATTTAAATCCTATGTACTCCAGGTTCCTACAAAATACAAAAAGACATTCCTCGCTCCCGATTTATGGCCCTCTGGGGTAGTGTTTCGCCGATATAGGGACGCGTCAAAGAAGAAAGTTCCCTAAATAGTGTTATGTTTATATTTTTATATATTATTAGGTTAAGGTATATATAACTATGGGCCAATGGTTCTTAAATTTTAAGTAATTGATGCCTGAAATAAAGTTATTGTATTGTATTGTATATCTTTAAAATTACTATAATTATGTTTATTTTTGATATTTTATAAAATAGGTGATTTTCATGAATAAAAAAAAATCTTAATATAAAATTTATGCGGTATAATATTATGAACCATGTAAAAAAGATGTCAGGCAATTTTCTTAACCTTTATCTAACGATTAAAAAGTTACAGACAAATGAGTGTAGTCTGTGCAACAATGTAAAGTCCTTCCGGAGTGGAACAAAGCATTGTTTTGGTTAACTTTTAAAATCTTAAAAAAAGTATTTACGTGACAAAATACGCAAGTAATCAATACCGGACATGGTTAGGTATAAACCGCAGCTTAGACTGCCATTAACCCAGATTTGACAATGGGTCTTTCGTGGAAATGTCCTGTTGTTTGACACAGTCGCCATTACATTTGTAATATACCATTATTACCCTTATTTTTGTAATCATAAGAGGCAAAATTAAATTATAGGTTATATTTTAACCGCAAATTTCTTGTGGTGAATAAACGAGCTCCCGAACGCTTTCATTGAGCACAGGAGAATTGTTCGAAGGATTTAAAGTTATTATCTGTATTCAACTTTTTTTTGGTCAAAGGATTAGTCGGCTAATGAGGATAAGATGCACAGGGGCTGTGAGTCAGCAACAGTAGTCAACTTTCATTGTCACCAGGTTGATAATAATTCGTCTTAAGAGGATAGAGTAAGTCAGCTCAAATTCTAATTTCGCCCCCACTTCCCCGCGCGTCGTATGCTATGTACCGACATGTTTGTAATCAATAATACTGTAAGTAGATAGGTCGTTAGAGACTTATTTCATTAAGTTTATCATATTTATGCCTGTTTCTTAACGCCAACCCAGTCGCTTCTTATTTTTATTACGTCTATTTCCCATTTTAATTTTACGTCGTCATGTTGCGTAATATGTATTCTGCTCGTAAGCGACACAGCTTCTCCCTTCAAAAAGCCGGAGCGATACTAACGGGGCGACAGGAATCAAGCTTACGCGCCGATAGTTTAGGTAATTTCTTTTTACAGTGAAAATAATGGTATTTTAAAAAAAAGTAAATAACATAAGCACTGCTTTATAGTTAGTTCAGTTAGTATGCAAAGTTTCATGATCTTATTTAAAGTATTTTATGAATAACAGCGGTTTATTGTTCAGTTTGGAGGTAACTTTGGATTTTTTTTCTATCGAGAAAATTTTACGGAATCGTGTTTTCGTCTAACATAGTCCTTAACATTAATCCTCAACTTTACCATATATTTATTTCAAAATTAATGCTGCAATACTTTCGGCATAACGGAGGATCGTGCTAAGCCATTTGAGATTATATTTCCCCTTAAAGTTGCATGAAGTATTTAAATTTAGATTTACTTTACTAACTCCTGCCGTTGAATTATTATCAGCGTGAAACAAAATCGACAATATGTCATAACCACAGATCACTATAATAAAGATCATGCCTTTGATATCTCAAAGGATTTTATATTAAAATACTTACGTTTTATTAATTATTTATATATTTATTTAACAAATTATAGATAATACAGAGGAGAATATGGTACAACATAAGGTTAATAGAAACTTTACCGTGTAAGTACCTCAAGCCGCCGACAATAAAAATTTGACATATGAGCTACACCTTAATAGATAGATAGATACCTAATTCTTTATTGTACACCAAATCAATACATAAACGAAAGAAGAAGACGAAGAAAAAAATCTACAAAATTATCTACAAAATATGTATAACGCAACACTACTAAAGTAACAACTTAACTAGTAAGCTTAATAAGTAATGTGGAGAAAATAAGCTTGGGCTAAATTAATCTCCATTCCACAATCTAATATACATTATACAGTACATCAATGACCTAAAAAAATGGTCATTTACCTATATTTACGGAAATTTTATGTAGGTATGTAACATAAACAAAAATTGTTTTATTAAAAACATACTGTAAATAGTAGGAACAAGCACAAGCTAGTTAAACCAGTTGCTCGACTCCAATGAGTCGATAATTCCTTCATGGAGCAATGTAGTTTCAATGCATTGCTATGTTAACGTTTTTACAACAAAGTCCCAGAAAATATGCAGGACATGTCTATCAAAAAATTTTACATTTTACTAAGCAATATTTGTATATATGTATTGTTATTAAGCTACTGAAAAGTACGTGAATGATAATAACCCCTGTGAATGAGGTGATCACTAGAATGCTGTTTCTAAATCTTTTCATACTTAATTGTATAAAATATTATATTGTAATTTTAGGTTTAAAATAAGTCCTGTTGCTAGATTTCTTGCTGCTTCTTCCTGGAACAGAGGTTTTTTCCGAACTAGTGGTAAAGCTTTATTAGACTTTCAACAAGTATCTTGATTAAAAATGTTTAAAAAAATTAAAATTGTTTACTGTCAGAGAACCTTACGTGGAAACGGTATTAGTAGATTTGAATAAAATGATGTTAGGCGAACGTTTTTTCGACGTCCAAAACCCATAGTTTAGATTCACTTCTAAGCATGCTATTGGTAGTACGGAGTTCAAAGCTAAGCTTCAAATCTTTATTCGAACCATGTAGTAACCCAAGCGTTTAGAGGTAGCTCCACTGTGAACGGTAATACAAATAATGTTAATAGGGTTGTCATTACCATTACCATAATGACAGCGTTACAAGTCCACTGTTGATCGTAGGAACCACTTCCCTCATGAATGCCACAAAACAAGATCTTAAACTCCATGCCTCCATCGACTTCCCTACATTTTTCACCAGGTCGTCACTTCATATAGCGGGGAAAACTCGAGAACCTTTCTTTAACAACGAACTTTTATTATTTGTTTAAAACAAAATTAGTATAAAAACTCAAAGTTCTCTTATCTAAAATTAATTAAACATGTTGAACTCGAGCTGGAATTTTAGCAAAAAGAGGTTCTAATTTCCAAAATATTGAGTCACATTTGTTCTTTTATCAATAATTGTAAATGGTATCATTTGGGAGGATACTGGCTGAAAGAGAGCTGATGCGCTATTTTTGTTATAAGTTAGGTTTGAAAGTGTTTTTTTCTATCATAGATTACTGAATATATTTTCTATTTTTAAAGCAGTTTGAAGCAGATGTATTATTAAACTGCATAGACATTGACGGAAACCTCAACATAATAGGTGCGATCATAACTACCGAGTGTCTCGCAAATATTTGTCCTCGCTAGTCATCGAGCCGATTCATCCGAATATTATGTGCTTATAGTGATGTGCTTGAGATTGTTCGGTCTAATCGTTAGTCTTTGGTCGCCATTATATTATCACAATGTCTTCATAGATATATGACGTCACTACATCTCATCGTAGTCTAGTACAGCTATCAATCAAATATACATATTAGACTGTATGATCATAAAATATTTATATCCTCTTAAAATAGACGATGATATAGTTATCTATTAATACAACCGCATTAGGCATTATTATATAGCTTTAGCCATTTTTATATCGACTAGATGGAGCAACTTGGTAAGAGATGGAGAAAGTCAATAGATGTAGGTGGCTCAGGACCGTTCTTTGTGGCATTCAATGAGGGATACCTATATTCTGAAATGGATTTGTGAATGGTTGTCATAATAATAATAATAAACTTAGCCATTATTGTTTAAGTAAGAAAGAAAACAGAAATGTGTAAGAATAGTGGCACAAGTAGAGGATCTATTTAGGTCAGACTTTGAGTAAAAAGGTTGGTGAAAAAGTGATTCCCAATACTTTACTCGAAGAATTCAGAGTAGAAGATATAAATTATCATTAAATGTTTCATCTCTGAATAGTTTAACTCCCATTTAATTATGATTTAACAAAATTAAGTCCATATTTTTAACAACATTCCTCATGAACACCTCACGCTATCATATTCACATATTCATATATCTAGAATGAAATTGTTTTAGAATAATGAAGATTCCTATCATAAACAAGATAGATATCTTTAGATAGATATCTTAGATAGATATCTTTATGAAAGAAAATTTATATCCTTTGAAGAAACTTAGTTATGTTAATGCCATTAGTTACAATAGATTTTATACGTGATAGAGCCATGATGCAGTTATATTAGTAGTATAGTTGTAACACAAATGGGTCGGCTCGACCGGGGAAGGACCACGCTCTCACAGAATACCAGCGTGAAATAGTAGCTTAATGCTGCTGTATTTCGTATGGTGAGTGTTGAGAACTGGTGACCCTTTTTATTGGAAATGAGGCATTCCATCTTAGTCCTCACGGGTGACAACGCATCTGCATTTTGTTTTGTAATTGAGGATACATGTAGATGTCTATGGGCCGCAGCAACCACTTACCATCAGGTGGACTGTGTGCTCGTTTGTCACCCTATACTATAAAAAAAAAATATAATTTGCGCTGTGAGTAGGTTTATAATCGAAGAAACGGCAGAAAAGAATTTATATTTTAAATGTTTTTAAAATTAATCTGAAGAGACTAGCACAAAGACTAAATTCAAAACTATGCCATCACTAAATAACAATCAACACAAAAACGTCATTGAAATCCACGTACGTATAATTCTTTTGACAATGAGGCAAACACAGTGTTATTCAGCTCCCCGTACTATATTTATTTACATTGAATAATACACAGATAATAAATAATATTATATTTTTTAAATGCAACCGCCGCGCCGGTGTCAAAATCAATGTTGATTCTGCTCGGCTGCTGTGTAGGGCAACCATAATGCTTCAATAAAAAGGTGTTTATTTTAGAAAATATGCTATATATATATATATATATATATATATATATATATATATATATATATATATATATATATATATATGATCTTTAGGTACTTACCTAAAGATTGCCAAGAAGCAAGGTTCTAGACCACCAGCACCTAGGGAAGGGATCAGCTTACACTGCAGCACAAAATAAATTATAGACTGCAGTTACGAGTACTTCTACTCGAGAACCTTTCTTCCAACCGTTTTCTTTTAGACGTGGTAGAGCCATGCTGCAGCCATATAATGGTATAATGGTTGTAGCACGAATAGGTCGGCTCACCCTTGGAAATACCACAATCTCACAGAATACCAGCGTAAAATAGCAGCTCAATGCTGCTGTATTTCTTTTGGTGAATGTAGAGAACCGGAGACCCTTTTTTCTGGAAATGAGGCATTAGTCCTCAGGGGTGACAACGCATCTGCATTTTGATTTTTAATCGAGGATAAGTAGATGTAGATGTCTATGGGCCACAGCGTCCACTTTCATCAGGTGGACTGTGTGCTCGTTTGTCACCCTTATTCCATAAACAAAAACCTGCCATTTCAGCTTACTGAGAATTTACTGATGCTGTTTTATTTTTAAAATAAATTAAATTTATGTAAATATACCTATATTTTTTTCTGTTTAGAATTTTCTGATGGTTTTTTTTTGTTTGCTGATAGGCTCTTTTTTTTAGTATCAGTAATACTTTACCAAGTTATATCAACTTTCTGAGTACGAAACCACCAAAATAAATAAGCATTAATATTAGATATAAAATTAAAATATTATTAAAATAAAACTATCATTTAAAAGTATTAACTAATGTATTATGGTGTGGGGACAGCTATCACAAGGTGAGGATTATACCAAGATATCGATCTGTTGACGATCAACAATGTGCCCGCGCTTCGACACCAAAATGGCGGCCGAGTCATTTGTCAGGCCGCAAGCGAATAGACACAAAGGAGATTAGTTTACGATGTTTTGATTGCACCAGTGGACTTTCGAACAATAATGTAAAGGTGTGATTTTTAAGGATGGTAAAACAACAGTTTTTGCTTCTTTGAAACTGAATTATCGTCTTTAAGACATGAACCACACGGTCTTGATATAAGCAAGGAAAGTTGAGTTATGGTCGATATATGTAAGTGGAGAATACTGAGATAAAGCATGTTCCAAAATTGCCAGAGCGTGTATTAACGGCTCAACACGTCTTAAGGGATTTGCTTGAGACATCAGCCATCCAGATTGTAATCGCCAACACCTTGAGTGCGCTCTGATTCTAGATAAGGCATATAATAGTTTGAATGAAAATGTGGGAATTAGCGTCTTATACATATCTAAATAATTATTTTAATAACAGCTGTAATGCTTTTAAAACTTTTCGACAGAAACATGAATCTATTTGATTATATTTTCATTATCCGTTATTCATGCTCTCTTTCCTTTTAATATTCAGTAACAACGAATCTAAGCATCAACGTAATTACTGTAACATAAATGTTTTTTTTTATTTCTCAGACATGCTTGTTTTTTATACGTGGTAGAGCCATGCCGCAGTTATATTAGTAGTATAGTTGTAGCACAAATGGGTTGGCTCGACCGGAGAATGACCTCGCTCTCGCAGAATACCAGCGTAAAATACCTTAGTAGCTTAATGCTGCTGTGTTTCGTATGGTGTAGAGAACCGGAGACCCTTTTTACTGGAGACGAGGCATTCCAACTTAGTCTTCACGGGTGACAATGCATCTGCATTTTGATTCATTCAACGAGGATAGATGTAGGTAGATGTCCATGGGCCGCAGCAACCACTTACCATCAGGTGGATTGTGTGATCGTTTGACACCCTAGCCTATAAAAAATGCAGGTTTCCTTACGATGTTTTCCTTTACACCCGAGCACGTGGTAAATCAGCACTTGACAATTTCATTGGTGCCGGCGGGGATCGAACCCGGGTTACTCGCGTACTATGATATTTACAGTGAACGCTTAGCCCCTGAGCTACCACGGCTATCCTGAACTACCAACGCTATGTCACGGTAATATTATCTATAAAATTACCGTGGCTATGTATTCCTTAATGTTGTAATAATAATAATCCTTTTTATCTATAATTGTTTTATAAATTTTGAACTTGGCGATAGATAAACCTCATATTCCATAGTAAAACTGTATGAAAAATTTAAGGGAATTTTGAAAAAAATTTAGAGAATATTCGAAACATATAAGTACTACATTCTATACTCTATTGTGGAAAGTCAAATGTGTCAAAAAAAGCACGTATGGCAATTCACAATGCCGTGTTAGTCCCTACTTTAACGTATGGTAGTGAAAGTTGGGTGTGGCAGAAGAAGCACGAGAGTAGAATAAATGCAGTAGAAATGCGGTCACTAAGGAGTATGTTAGGGCTGACTCTGAGTGACAGGGTGAGAAATTGTGTGATAAGAGAAGAGTGTGGTTTGCAAGATGATGTTGTGACGAGGACTAAAAAAGGAATGCTTCGGTGGTTTGGTCATGCAGAAAGAATGAATGAGGAAAGAGTGATAAAGCAAATTTACGCTGCAGTTGTGACCGGAAGAGTCGGAAAGGGACGTCCTAGGCGAAAGTTTATCGACCAAATTGGCAATATATTAAAAATAGGCAAAATTAAGTGTGTATGCGTAGTTATATGGATTTGGAGGTGGTGGGAGAGGTGTGTCAGGATCGTGCCAAATGGAAGTCTGTAGTCTCTGCCACCCAGAGGGTGTTGAAAGCATATTATATTAGAAGTGCCTTTTTATTTTTATCTTATAAATTTATATCAACCACTGCCATGCCACTACCCACTTAGACCTGGCTGGACTTACGATGGACGTAGGACGTATTTTGTTTTTTCTAAAAATTTTCCCCGCTTTAGTACTAATTTGCTCAACAATAGGGGGGAGTGAGTTAACGATTTCACACAGATAGCTACACATCGTAATACAAGAGGGCTTTAAGTGTTTCTTACAATGGTATGGCTTAGACTTGTTTAAGACTGAATTTAACTTTATCCTCTAATCCCAGCTAACAATACTTGTGCTGTGTCTCTGAGTCCCATAGTTGCATAAACATTAGGGAAAAAAACTCAAGACTCATTACTCAATAGAACGGTAGGCTCACCAGTAGGTAATCAATGCCTCTGCATAAAGTGGAATTGTGAAAAAAAAGTGACGGATGGAGCTTATATCATGTTATTATTCAGTACTACACTATCAGCTGATCTCTTCGTTATGGAGAGTGGAACATACCAAATATAAATGCCATTGTATTACTTACGGTTAGTATAAATCGTGTGCTCAGTTTACATTGCTACTTTAGTTGTTAAATTTCTAAATATACTAAAACATACTTAGAGATGTAAGCAAATATGGCGTATAAGACGTATAATGTTATATTTATTGAAATAGAGAGGCTCTATTTCCTCTCTATTACATAGACATTATCTTAGATGTACAGTCGTTCTTTGTCTGTTAAAAAATGCAAATAAGTTCTTATTGTAAACTTTTTAGTTGGGTGTCGTGAGAGGCTTCAGAAGGAAATGAAAGAGGTGAGATGTTCAATCAGTATCTTCTGATAACAATTCAAATTACCTAATAAAGAAACTGCAGTTGTCATGGTAAACATTCCCTAAGGTAATCTAGGAAGCCTATGTTCACATCGGATTTCTGACAGGCTGTAATGATACTATTGATATACATTAGGTACATATCTCACAGAATAGGATTTTGACGCTGTAATGATACTATTGATATACATTAGGTACACATCTCACAGAATAGCAGCGGATTTCTGACAGGCTGTAATGATACTAGTGATATAAATTAGGTACATATCTCACAGAATAGCAGCGGATTTCTGACAGGCTGTAATGATACTATTGATATACATTAGGTACATATCTACAGAAAGCAGGGATCTGAGGCTGTAATGCTATTGATATACATTAGGTACATATCTCACAGAATAGCAGCGGATTTCTGACAGGCTGTAATGATACTATTGATATACATTAGGTACATATCTCACAGAATAGCAGCGGATTTCTGACAGGCTGTAATGATACTATTGATATACATTAGGTACATATCTTACAGAATAGCAGCGGATTTCTGACAGGCTGTAATGATACTATTGATATACATTAGGTACATATCTCACAGAATAGCAGCGTAAAATAGCAGCTTGATGCTGCTGTGTTTAGTATGGTGAGTGTAAAGAACCGGAGACCGTGTTTTACCGGAAAAGAGGCATTCCATCTTTGTTGCCAACAGTTGCAAACCGTACTTTATAGAATACATATACAATTTTGACACTTCCTAGCTTATTTGTAAATGAAGTAGCAACATTTGTGCATTGAAGCCTGTCATTGTTTATTTCGAGCGAGAAAAGAAAAACAAGTTTAAAACATAAAATTGTTAGTGTACCAGGTAAAACAGCACTACTACGACGTAGTATATTAGGGATGGCTCCTATTAACTACAATCATATTAAAGAAAATGAACTTTTCTGTCTAGGTGTGGGTATTTACGCACTCTCTTGCCTATTTTTGGCATTTCCCATTGTCACCTATCACATCTTACACAATTTCCGTCTAAGCCCATATTTCTTGGCTTAACATGGTCGGCGTAGCTCGCCCGCGGATTTCAGGCATAAGCTATGTATTTCGAATCTTTTGAAAATATAAAACAGTGAAACCGAACACGTGGTCACGTATAAATGGGATTTTGTACCATTCTGCATTATTCGCGAATCACTCGGTGTCAGGTGACGCCGCCATAGATCTCTCTACGCAGGCTCTGCAAATCGACACCGCACTCGCTCTTGATTCGTTTACAATGGCATGCGTCTGATGAAATTAGAGTTGATAATAGATGTTGAAATTTCGCTGTTTGAAGTAATACAAAAACGATCTATTCGTGGCTTAACGAACGATAGAACGTTCAAAGGAGATATTATATTTAATTCTTTATACAATTCTCAGTAGTGGAAGTTCTAGAGTTGAAAAAATTCAAAAAAAAGTTCGGGAGTAAAATGACAGCGCAATTGTGATGTGTATCGTTTGGAGAGTGAAGAGAACTGCGGAGGACCGTTTTAGTGGTATTAAGCCATTCTATTTTAGTCCTCAGGGGTAAGGGCCGACAACGAATCTGCATTTGATAAACAGAAGGCGTCAGTGAACCACGGCTTCCACTTACTACAAGGTGGAGTCATAGAATACCGTCGAGAAATAACAGCTCTTGTGTTTAGTATGGTGAGTGTAGCAAAACGTAACCCTTTTTACTGGAAACTTTAGGGGTGACAGCGCATTTTTTTAATAGGATAAGTGTGACAAGCGAGCACACAGTCCACTCGATGGCATGTGGATGCTGCGGCCCACAGACATCCATATTTATCCTCGATTAAGAATCAAAACGCAATGCGTTGTCACCCTTGAGGACTAAGATGGAAGGCCTCGATTCCAGAAAAACGGTTATCCGGTTCTCTACACTCACCATACGAAACACAGCAGCATTAAGGGGATAGAGTAAGTCAGCTCAAATTCTAATTTCGTCCCCACTTGCCCGCGCATCGTATGCTATGTACCGACATGTTTGTAATCACTAATACTGTAAGTAGAAAGGGCGTTAGACACTTATTTCATTAGGTTTATCATATTTATGCCTGTTTCTTAACGCCAAGCCAGTCGCTTCTTATTTTTATTACGGTTATTTCACATTTTAATTTTACGTCGTCCTGTTGCGTAATGTATATTCTGATCGTAAGCGACACAACCTCCCCGTTCAAAGGCCGAAGCGAAGTGACCGTGCGGCAGGAATCACGCTTCAAAAGGCCGATAGTTTAGGTAATTTCTTTTTACAGTGAAAATAATGGTATTTAAAAAAAAGTAAATAACATAAGCACTGCTTTATAGTTAGTTCAGTTAGTATGCAAAGTTTCATGATCTTATTTAAAGTATTTTATGAATAACAGCGGTTTATTGTTTATTTTGGAGGTAACTTTGGATTTTTTTTCTATCGAGAAAATTTTACGAAATCGTGTTTTCGTCTAACATAATCCTTAACATTTATCCTTAACTTTACCATATATTTATTTTAAAATTAATGCTGCAATATTTTCGGCATAACGAAGGATCTTGCTAAGCCATTTGAGATTATATTTCCCCTTAAGCTGCTATTTTACGCTAGTATTCTGTGAGATCGTGTTCCTTCCCCGGTCGAGCCGACCCATTCATGCTACAACCATAATAGCTGCAGTGTGGCTCTACCACGTAAGAAAATGCACCTGCATTTTGATTTTTAATCGGGGATAGATTTTGATGTCTATGGGTGACAGCTTCCACTTACCGATGGATTCCACTTTCCAGATGGATTGTGAGCTCGTTTATCACCCTTAATCTTTACAAAAGTACTTATCTATAAATTGATTTCAATTTTTTGATTGGGGAAATATAATCTCAAATGGCATAGCAAGATCCTTCGTTATGCCGAAAATATTGCAGCATTAATTTTGAAATAAATATATGGTAAAGTTGAGGATTAATGTTAAGGATTATGTTAGACGAAAACACGATTTCGTAAAATTTTCTCGATAGAAAAAAATCCAAAGTTACCTCCAAAATAAACAATAAACCGCTGTTATTCATAAAATACTTTAAATAAGATCATGAAACTTTGCATACTAACTGAACTAACTATAAAGCAGTGCTTATGTTATTTACTTTTTTTAAAATGCCATTATTTTCACTGTAAAAAGAAATTACCTAAACTATCGGCCTTTTGAAGCGTGATTCCTGCCGCACGGTCACTTCGCTTCGGCCTTTGAACGGGTAGGTTGTGTCGCTTACGATCGGAATATACATTACGCAACAGGACGACGTAAAATTAAAATGGGAAATAACCGTAATAAAAATAAGAAGCGACTGGCTTGGCATTAAGAAACAGGCATAAATATGATAAACCTAATGAAATAAGTGTCTAAAGACCTTTCTACTTACAGTATTAGTGATTACAAACTTGTCGGTACATAGCATACGACGCGCGGGCAAGTGGGGACGAAATTAGAATTTGAGCTGACTTACTCTATCCCCTTAAAGAGCAGAGCAAAATCCAGCCTTCATCTCGGGGGCTGGTCGAGGCTATCAACAGAGGTTTTATAACTAGCTAGGACAAGCTGACTAGAATAAACATCAAGTAGGTTTTGAAGATTGGCATGACGAATACAACAAACATAATTTGTTTACCTTACCTAACCATAACAGTCTTTAAAGCCATCTGCATGTCAGCTTTTTTAAGAACTTGTCAAACAATAAATATAAAAGTCATGATTAAAAGATATGGCCATCCAAAATGAGAAAATTAATTATCTAGACTATCGTCAAATAAAAATACAAAAAACAGTACGTTATGCCAGTGATGATATATGGATCTAAGACGTGGTCCTCCATCGTTGGCCGGTTGAGAAAGCTTAAGGTTGCTAAGCAAGCTATGCTGAGAGTGTTGCTCGGAGGTTTTTTCCGTGCTAGAATTCAAAATGAGGATATAGTCTACGGATTAATAATTGAAGTGGCAATGGAACAGCCAAATTGTGCGAAGCATCGACAGCCGATAGAGAAGAATGGTTCTCGAGTTATATGACTCGTACCGATAAGCGAAATGTAGGGCGACCCTCCACTAGATGGACTGACGACTCAGTGAGAGAACTATTTTCGATGGCGATGTGTTTCTTAGTGTAAAATTAGGACATGATTTAATAGTGGTTGAGGCAGTAAAAGCGCCCGTGATTGTGGAGGGATGGATGGGGAGGGTGTATAACTTGGTATTTTTTTTGTACACACTCTAAGACCCGTTCGGATTCAATCATTTTTACATCTACGCAAAATATTCATAGATCTCAATTGTTTGGTATGTAAGTTTGCTTGAACGAGTTGAGCTATGGAACCACTGATCCGATTGTGAAAATTCTTTTACACTATTGACAAAAATTGTTTAGTTACACTATAGTCGAATGTCTTAAGGTTTATTGTGATCAAAATTAGTTTTCACTGTCGTCCTCATCATTATTACTTGTATACGTGGTAGAGACACGCTGCAGCTATATTATAGTTGTAGCACAAATGGGTCGGCTCGACCGGGGAAGGAACACGCTCTCACAGAATACACAGTAGTATAGTGACAACGCATCTGCATTTTGATTCTTAATCAAGGTTAAATATAGATGTCTATGGGCCACAGCATCCACTTACCATCAGGTGGACTGTATGCTTGTTTGTCACCCTCATCGTATAAAAAATATATTACAGCCCTTCACAAGTTCACTGGTGAAAATAGGCCATCCCCAAGGAATGCCCCAAAGCACGGTTCTGATCCACTTGTATCCATTGACTTCCTGCATGTCTTACCAGCTAGTGGCCAGCTTAGTAGCCAGTTTTCGGTACGAAACCTCTCCTTTCTGTGGCGGTTTTAGAGCACGGTAATGACCGCTGGTCTTTCAACACGTGGGGGGGGCATACGTGTTGAAAGACTTCACATATCTTCAACATCATTCAGACATGTGACCCTTACGATAGTCTGCTACGCCGCTGAGCACGTGGTAAATCAACACTTAAAATTGCAATTACAATTTCATTGGTGCTGGCGGGGATCGAATCCGCTTAAAATTTTCAGCGTGCGCTTAGCCCAGAACTACCTCTGCTATGGCAGTATGAAGTTAGTTCCTAAGGGGACTATTCACGTGCAATATTTGTCGAATTTAAAGACAGTAAACGTCTTCAACCATATGATAATGTCGTCATATATGTTAATATTGTACAGATAACTAAGTATACACTTATGTAATAAATAGTTATTCTATATGCTTCTAGCTAGAATGGAACAATGGCGCAACATAACTAAGCATCATTGACGTTAACTTATTCACTTGCAATAGCTCCCTTTACATAAGCGTTGTGAACGACCATTTTAATAATTTAATTTATTAGCAGTTGCATATGTCCCCTGCAGTTCCCTGCGGGGAGTGTTGCCCGGTGTGATGTCATTATTGTAACATGACTTCTCCCTACCAGTGTTGCCAGTGACAATAGGCGATCGGGTATCTGCAAAAGGGGATTGCGAGGGAAATAAAAATATTATTTTTGTATTATTGAAATGAGACAAAATATCGCACTTACTAACGAGAATTGGTTAACTTTTTCGTATTGCTTTTATAGAAACATTTGCTGTTTTTTTTTGTGTAATAATAAAATGCACTAGATATTTTAAATTGCAATGGCGTTCGTAGTATCTATATATGTTTTTGTTTTGACATATTTTGTTCAGGTGCTAATAAATTTTCTGGTATTTCTTTTAGCCGCCTCCACTTATGGATTGGGATAGAGTGATTGAGTCTGACCCTCTTCACCACATGGTAATGTTTATTTAAAACACGTTGTATATTGGTATATAAAGAGAATACTGGCTCTCAATATCCCTTAACCTGGGAGACAACAGTGGTAGCATTGCTGCTAAGTGAAAATAGATTCAAGGGTTGGTACCCAAGAAGAAGCAGTTGAAAATAAGTAAAAATATGATAATTCAATTTCGGCCATTTTCGTAACCGGTGTCGGCAGGAAATTACTCACCCTACTCGCTCCGTCACGGTGCCGGCGACATCTCGGCGTCACCATACAATCCCCATTGTGCCGATGTCATTGTGCGACTCGTAATTATGTAGCCATGTAATGTATTCATGGCGGGAGGGGTAACGCCATGTTGGGTCGAAGTTATGTTACAATAGCTGGGGTGTGAACCCAACAAGATATTTTCGGATCCATTGTTATGTTTTCGTCAAAGTAATTGAGCAGATTGTCGCTTATGTAATGTTAGATTTCGTTTGTTTGAGAATTCTAGTTGGTAGAAGTTGTAAGTCTAAGTGAGCGCTACGATGGAAGAACTTTTACTATTTTCTTCTGGTGACTGTCTATGGAAATTCGAAAAACAGTTTTAAACAAACAAACAATTAATTATAGTAAACAAACAATATAATGTTGTAAGAGTTTAAGGTAAAAATTCCCGCTCTCAGTCCAAAAATGAGTTATACATAAGTGTATGCCGAAATAATATAGGTACATTGACTTAAATTGTAAATGAATGGGAAAAAACTTATTCCTAAAATATATGTTATCCTGGTATTCAGGGTAGGTAGTAGTCAGTTCATTGATGTTATTGTAAATTAAAACGTCATGTTAATAATAATAATAATATGTGATTATTAATGGTTTTATTATTAATTATTTGGGTCTTTACATTCAAATAGTAATTAAAAGTTACAGTGGATTAAAATATACTTACAAAATATTGAAGCTAACCATTATAAATGGATATCGACTTAAAACTCCAAACATTATCCCAGAAATAGCTACATATTGTGGGTTGAATTCTTTTTCCGCAACCATGTTATATTGCGCAGAGATTAACGATCAAGAGTTTTTTGTTGTTATAAGATAGTTTAGAAGAAGGAAAAATAAGTATACTTATTAAGAAAATGTAGTGTAAACATTAAAAAAAACAAGAAAGGTTTCTTTCAAAAACTTTACAAGTAAAGCATGAATGAGGAATGAAGTGATACCTATTATGCAAAGTGTAGTTTACGGTAGCACTGTTTTTTAGTTTTTTCGGAGTCGAAGAAGACACTAGCACCAGCACCATCTGCTTTAAAACATCAAAATATATATGTGTATTTTTTCATCGCAATGATGTGTGTAGATACAAAATAACAAAATAATATAAAAATACAAAATCCCCCTTTTCCGCCAACTTTAAAAAAGATGGAAATATTCAATTCAACTGAGTGTTTTTGTATATATTTTATTTAATTTCCTAAGACATACAAACAAATGTACAAAGGTATTTATAAAAGTGTAATCAAAAAAGAGTAGGTATAGCATACGTACATTGAACACCGTATGCCACATATTAGTATAAACGATAAGTACATAATGAATTGATGAGAAAAAGCAATTATCACACCAAATTTAACCAAATTTTATGTAAAAACTTCAGTCGATTATAAATAAAATTGATTTGCATAGGTAAGCAGTAATTTTCTATGCGGCTTGTCAAAATAGATAATATATTATATAAGTCTGTATTTTATTTATCATTACATAAGAATTAAGTGCTAAGTTTGTAATTAGTAGACAGATATCTTTTAAGCGTTTCATTCAAAGATCAGTGAAACGTAACAATTTGAATCACTCAATGTCTATCTGTTATGTTTTGTTTGTTTTTCTTTTAAATCGAATTAATATTGAATTTCTATTAGAATTAATGTAGTACCATTTCGCAAAAATAATTTATTATAATGTGTTTAATTTTATTTATTTATTTAAAAACTTAAATGTAACATCTTATAGTAAAGGGTACATAGGACCATAGAATATTATAATACATATATAATATAGTATTCTATGCATAGGACAGACTTAATGACATGTGACTTTCTCTGCCAGTTAACCCTGGGTGTCAAAAACAATTTTATTGTTTGTTTTCTTTTGTTTGTTGTTGTTGTTTTCTTTATAAATATTTCGTAAATTCTCTCTTCTACTGTATCCAGAAGTATTGCTGAGTAATACCTACTAGTGAGTAATACTGAGTAATAATAGTGAGTAAATTCAAATAATTAGAAATAATTACATATAAGGAATTGAAAGGATACATTATTTATGTACTATTTTTAAAAAAATTTAATAAGAAGCGACAAAAAACTGGTCCCTAATTTTTAAAGACACCTATCGTTCCAAGGGAACTGGGAAATTAAAGGAACTTAAATTATTCTACTAATGCCATCACTATAATCATTTACGCGGGGCGTTGACGGTACGGAACAGTCATTTTGTATGTAAACCTTGTAATGGAACATTATGAAAGACGATATGATTTTGATGTTTTTTAAATTAACATAATAAGTATTCAAAGAGCGAATATTTATTTTGGACTAGCGATCCATCCAGGATTTGCATTTCTTTCTGGACCTCGACAATAGCGCCACCTACCGAGTCGAAATCCAAATCTAAATCATCTGATTATCATTACAACCTTTCACAAGCCCACTGCTGGACATAGGCCTCAAATGGAATGCCACAAAGCACGGTCTCGAGCCACCTGCATCCATCGACTTCCTGCATATCTTACCGTCACTCCATCTAGTGGGGGTCACCCTACACTACGCCTACCGGTACGAGGCTGCCACTCGAGAAACTTTTTTCCCCATCGATTGTAGTTTCTTCGAGCTATATGGCAGGCCCATTGCCACTTCAGCTTACTAACACACCTATTCTTATTTATAAAACATTTTTTATTATTATTACCAGGGCCGATGCAGATGCAAAGGTGAAACCTTTTAATAGCATCATAAACGGAGCGGAGTAAAAGTCTAAAGTCATAACTATCTTTATTTCAACAAAATATTCAATCAAATGGTGTGACATTGCGCAGATGTAAATTAGTGAAGTTATTAAATAGTAAAAGAAAAAATATTCAAATTCAGATTTTTATTGTTTACAAACCTTATCTGCGTTGAGCTACAAATATTGCCGAAAAAATTATGTAAATAATTGGCCTACGGGTTACGGAGGAGATAGATCGCAAAGAATCGTTTTCTTCCGTCATGGGAGCTCCGCTCCAATTATATTTATATTATTAAAAAACATTTTTTAATCAAAATCGGTCGATACGAAAATTGTTTCGTAGGTGTTGTAAGATGAAAACTGAAACATGAAATGGACAATCTGTAAAAATAATAGGGCAGTTTAATATGATAGGCCGTAATAAATGAATGAGTACATTTCAGGTCTTAAAACCGAAAAGCTGGACAGATCACTGAGCTTAGCCGGACATTTTGGTAAAAAGGCCGGACACCTTTACTTTTTGTCTTAGTAAAAGACATTTTTTTTAAATTAAAACAATGCTTTTTATGGTTTACCACTACACTACAATTGTATAAATCGGTATTCTTTATTATTAATTATTCAATATTCATTACAATATTAATTTCAATAGTTGCCATAGTATGTAAGTATATGAAAAATGTAAAGAAATAGTCAAATTTAAAAAGCCTAACAAAACCCGTATAAAACCGTATAATTTCGCCGGACACGTAACCAAAAAGCCTGACTGTGTCCGGCTTTATCTGGACGTCTGACAACGCTAACTACAACGACGGCTCAATTTTTGAGGAGTTGTAAAACTAGACTGGCTATACCTACTTGTTAATTGATATTTATTGCTACAACTATATATGTTAGCTTATAATACGTAAGCAAAGTTATAGAGGTGAACGCACAGGGTTCAGTACAAGTTAATTCTAAATTAATAATTAATCATTTACTAGAATCTATTATATTCCATTAACAGCAAAACACCAGTGCGCTATGGTTAACAACACGGCAGCCGGTAACCCGAGCCCTGGATTAAACCGGATTCATCCGGAATTATCCGCTAATGGCGGGTAATTGGGCGGAATAACCACATTAACCCACATCGTAACCCGAACCGCCCGCCGAGCACTAACTATCGGAGTCGATTTACATTGTACATTAATTAAATTAATCATTTAATTAAACGTACTTGAACTGTATCGCGATGTAATTCGGAGTTTGTTTATTTCTGATGTGAGCGTTAAAAATGGGGGCATTAATGCTGAGGTTCTAATAAAAAAAAAACATAATGAGAAGGTTGATTAAAACTACTTTTACGGAATTTATCGTTTTGTGTTGTTAATTTTGGTGTATCTTTAATAATAGTAACCTGTAAATTTTTCAAAAAAATCCGCTGGTTTCTTGCTGGTTCTTCCCAGGAGTAAGGTATTTTCTGATCCAGTGGTAAATTAAGCATAAAATGGACTTTAAATAAGGATTATTTATTAGATAAGGTTTATGGTTTTTATTAAATATAGATAGATATATTGAAAAGAAATGTTTCTATTTCTAAGAGGCTTAAGGGGGCTGTCTCAAAGTGCAATCTGGCACCAGTAAAATTGTAAATTGCAATTTTAAGTGTTGATTTACCACGTGCTCGATGATAAAGGGAGACGTAAGAGAATCTGTAGGTAAGACACAAGATATTTCAAGGATATGTGAAGTTCGACAACACGCACTGAAGCAGCGTAGACTAATTGTTCCTTGGTCCTCTCAGAAATGAGAGGAGGCCTATGACTTGTGCCAAGCCGCTCCAGCCATAGGAAGTATAAAGAGCGTAACAACTCCTGTTCCGACGAGAAGTCCGATTGGATTACCACTACCATCTTACGTATATCTAATTCTGCCAACCAACATCAATGCATTTACTAGTATGTGGATAATATTTTGTGTTTTTTTTTATAGAATAAGGGTGACAAACAAGTAGACAGTCCACCTGATGGAAAGTGGATACTTTGAACCATAGACATCTACGTTTATCTTTAATTAAAAATCAAAACGCAGATGCGTTGCCAGCCCTGAGGATGAGATGGAATGTCTCCTTTCCAGTAAAACGGGTCTCCGGTTCTCTACACTTACCATACGAAACACAGCAGCATTAAGCTGCTATTTTACGCTGGTATTCTGTGAGAGCGTGGTATTTTACTCCGGTCGAACCGACCCATTCGTGCTGCAACCACAATATAACTGCAGCAACTCTACCACGTAAATATTATTTTGAATGGAAAATAAAATATGTATCTATATAAAAATAAGTAAATAGGATATTTAACCCTTTATAGGGCAGAAGCGAAATTAGTATGCTAGCTGTAACCACCCGGCAAGGTTGACTCTAAGGCTCACAATTCAATATTTCTTGAATTAGTAATCGACCTTATTGTATAAATGAATAGTCCCTGAACGTGGGCAAGCAACAAGACAAACCACCAAAGTGAAGTCAGTCACATTTCTTTTGTAAGGTGCGACATATTAGTGGTCACGTTTGTGCCTTCTGTCTTATAAGTGTTTACGATTTGGAGAAGTAGCTGTTTCGTATATTATTAAAAAAAGTAGTAAAATGTGATATTTACGTTTTCCATAGTAATTAAATAAATAATTTAGTTATTTTCCTTCAATTTGGTATATAAATCTTAATCCCAACTTGTATCTGTAAAGTACAATAACGATTTGAACTCAACAGGTACTAAAAACCGATTTGTAGGTCAGTATTTGAACATGCGCATATTTCAGATCCTCAATTATTTATTTTACGTATTTGGGGCTATTACACTAAACTTTTGCAAAGTGGAATTATCACTTGATGCTAGAAACTAGTTGGTTAATTTAGATATTGTTGCACTAAGATGATATTATGTGTCAAAGTGTAGATATGGAGAACGGTGAGGTTTGTGCGTTAGATGCAACCTAACTGAATCGTCACAGTTATGTATTTTCTAATTGTTTTAGATGTTTATTGTAGTATTAGATTTATAGAACATGCTCTACGATCAGCTAGTTAGTTTGATCGAGGGCATAGATGACATCTAAGCCGAAAAATTAGATATTGAAGGGGACTTAGACACTAAGGATGAACTACCTTTGAACGTCATGTCAGGGAGATTAGCGGCTGCGGGACTGATTAATGACTGTTACAGGTTCCTAAAACTAAGTTTGTTTATTACCTTGACTGGTGATTTGTGAGATTTTTATTTATAAGACTATTGATTACTAAAAATTATAATTCCTAAGACTAGAGTCCTAACGCTATTGTTGATTTCATAGTACACAATAAGTAATATATTATATAAAAATAATAAATATTATATGGAAAATTACTTACAAATAACAGTAGTTTTTCATAGATCTTTAGAAGAGTTTTTAATCCTATATTATTTAGAAGATGTTTTTCTAGTTTTACGACACAAAAGAGTTATTTTTGTGAATCTCTTTGATACATTTCATGGTACATGGTAAGTCAGAATAATTAATAATTTAAGAATTTTTAAAATAAAAAATAAAATAAATTGTAATTTCAAATAAAAACTATTACTAAACTGTTTTGGTTTTATTTTCCCCCCTAAACGGTCACAGTTTCAAACAAAACCACTAAAGCTTGTTCCTTAATGGTCTTGGTTTCATATGAAAACGCCCACTACAGCCAAACCCGAGTAAATTAACTAGGGAATATCACAGTAATTCTATTTTTTTATTTTATATCTCTATACACCCCTAACCCTAACCCAATACCAAAAATTCAAATTCAACAAAAAAAGATCTGCCCTATAAAGGGTTAAATCTTTAGACATTTTTTCAGATTTTTCTAAGCAATACTCTTTTGTAGCTTTTCAATCGACTTCCAAGTAAGGTGGAGGTTCTCAATTCGACTGTATTTTTTGTGTATGTTACTTCACTTTGACTACATGGATGATGTTTTCATTTTATTTATATTGAAGTCGGTGGTACAAAGTTTTTAATTTTACCAATTGTATTTAGAATAGATTAATAAAATAAACACAAACTAAAGAATATAAAATTTATACATTTTAATAATGGTGTTTAGCTTTTAATTGATGTGGAGGAATTGGATGACCGTGTACGAGACACTGATAAACTGTTTTATGATATGGCACGGGCACTGAGGATAGTGTTTAACGTTCGTCACCGACAGTCTATTAATGTCCCCTGCTGAACATGAGCCCTCCCCACAGATTGCCTCGTAGGGGGGATGTACCACAGTTGCCACGCCTGGCAAGCGGCTAGGCAACCGTAGTTTTTTTTAATCGTTATTAAGAAGACACTTCTACCTATCTCTTAAGTATTGAGGGTAGTGGATATACCTACACAGCTACTAGTATTTACTGTACTACCGTTATACAAATGAAATTTATTAAAAATATGTACAAAAAGAAAGCGTGTTTATTTATTATATTATTTATCAGCTATATTATGGTTGTAACACGAATGGGTCGGCTAGACCGGGGTAGGACCACGCTCTCACAGAATACCAGCGTAAAATAGCGGCTTAATGCCGCTGTGTTACGTATGGTGAGTGTAGAGATCCGGAGATCCTTTTTTACTGGAAACGAGGCATTCCATCTAAGTCCTCAGGGGTGACAACGCATCTGCATTTTGATTATTAATCGAGGATAAATGTAGATGTCTATGGGCCACAGCAACCACTTACCATCAGGTGGACTGTGTGCTCATTTGTCACCTTATTCTATAAAAAAATATCTATAGGTAGTCTTTACTAAACTGATACTCTATGTGTAAGCTTGCAGTCATCAGTTTCGATAAAAGCACCACGGACATTGTCTCAGATTTCCCCACATTAAGGTTTACCTGTGACGTGGGCGGACAGACGCGCACAATGGATGCAGCGATTGTGAAGGCGTCGAGCCGTACGCGGATAATGGTCGGACAACGGGCGATCCGCTTAGCGCGGATAAATCGGATAACGCCGATATCTTAGAGCTGATATATCCGCGCTTGTGCCCAGGTGTGATGGGGTGTGGTAAAAGCGGCAAGCGCGTGTAGGAAAACAAACTGCTCAAGTTGAATACTTCACCTGATGGTATGTGACTACTGCCCCCCATGAACATCTGCAACACCACCAACAATAAGGTTATAAGTAAGATTTAATAAATGAAAGAGAGTTTTTACAGACCAGTCATTTATTTTTTCAAACTGCTAAAAAGTTGTTAATTTAATAGTGGAAGAGCATTATTTTTGTGTTCAATTATCTGTATTTTGACCATTAAATAAGCTGATTTTATGTTTATATTGGCGCTGGAGAGAAGCGATATGCATCGGTCTTATTATCTTATCTTATTATCTTATATCTTTCCTTCGTACAGTTTACAAATAACTGCGTCCTTCCAGTCCTGAGGCATCTTTTCACTGTTTCGAACTCTCAAGGCAAGACTTGAACTTGTTGACAATATGTTTTCCACTGTGTTTGTATATTTAAGGAGTTTATGGAGATTTTGAGATGCTTCACTGCCTTCACAAAGTCTTCGAAAGTTGTTGGGCAATTCTTCAAGCGAGCTTATATCATAGGATATGTTAGCACTGAACGCATTTGTATTCACAACATCATTAAAGTGTTTAATACAACATTTTTATCCGTAACTCGATTCTATGTGTATTTCAAATAAATTGGAGCTGTTTTTCTGACACAGCATTACAAATAGTACATAAAAAAACTGCAAGCTCATGTTCCAAATTAATATGTATAGTTATTTATGAAAACCGTTTTCCTATGATAGATTTTGGATTTATTCGATCTTTTTGTTAGCAATTATCACTTTCCAGCGTAACTCCTATAACTTGTACCAAGTAAAAACCAGTGGTCGTGTCAAAGAAGTGTGTCAATGGGACTTCCAAATAATCCAATGGCAGATCTGTTTTGTGTGACATCTTTAAAACCTTATAACGTGTGACAGAATCATTATGCTCGACGGGTCCCAATGTCGGGCGAGTGTTAAACGGGCGAGTCTATCGTTTTGTATTATTTGCGTTGACACCGGGACACCTCCGAGAAGGATATTTACACCAGAATTAGTTTAAAAGCTTTCTTAGGAACGGCTATAATCCGGTGATATCTTGATTATTTTTGATATATTATAAATACGATCTTTCAAGATGTATATTAGATATGTTTGAAGGTTTGTTTAATTCTGCATTATTTCAAATTAATCTGGTGATTGTTAATTTTGCAGTTTGTTTCTGTCTTAGACAATCAAAGAAAAAAATAGATGGAGCGCTGCGTATATTTTAAGTGATGCCAAAACCGTGCCAAAAAGTCTACCACGTAGAAAAGTTTATTTTTACGTGGTAGAGCCATGGTGCAGTTATATTAGTAGTATAGCTGTAGCATGAAATGGGTCGGCTCGACCGGGGAAGGACCACGCTCTCACAGAATACCAGCGTCAAATAGTAGTTTAATACTGCTGTGTTTCGTATGGTGAGTGTAGAGAACCGGAAACCCTTTTTACTGGAAACGAGGCATTCCATCTTAATCCTCACGGATGACAACGCATCTGCATTTTGATTTGTAATCGTGGATAGATGTAGATGTCTATGGGCCACAGCAACCACTTACCATCAGGTGGACTGCGTGCTCGTGTCATCTTATCCTAAAAAAATCTTGACACGCACTCACACATGTTTTCTCTGTCTTTCTTGTTGCTCGCAAATTATTTTAGATGAAAATGTGTGAGTGCGCCTTTTTTCAATATGTTGAGCATGGATTTGGCCTGGTCAGCGTCACTTGTACGCACCTCTCCGTTTTTATTTCTTTGTGGGTCTGAAGTTTCTACGCTATCAAAAATTTACGACATTATTTAATAAATTTAATAAAGTAGACCGCGCGTCAACGTGTAACAAAAACCCTGTGGTTCCCCTTAACTGCGTTATCAGAATCAGTATCCAAGCGTATAGCAATAATTTTTAAAAAAAAAAACATTTAAAAAAATAATTTTAACTAAAAAAATAATTTGCAAATTGTATGTGGTTTTATTAGCTCTGCATTGGCCGAGGAGTAAGAGGATTGTCAAAGACCCCGGATTACCGAAATTCGTGTGAGTTAGAGGAAATAAAACAACGTGCAACTTGCAAATTTATTTTCATTAAAATCATTTTTTTAAATGTGTTTTTTTTTTAAAATATTTCTATATGCTTGGGTACTGATTCTGATAACACACTTAACTGGAACCACAGGGTTTTTGTTACATATTGTATAATATGAAGATATGGTAGGATATAAGGCATCTTCTTAATAACGATTAAAAATAAAAAATAAAATGCCGTTGCAACCCGCTTGTTAGCTATAGCAAAATCCCTCCTACGATGCAATTTATGGGGGAGGTCTACCGCCACTACGCGGTTAACTATAAAATATTATATATTAACAGAAACAGAAACTTTTTTATTAAATGTAGATTATAAATAATACTTATTAAAAGTTACTTTTTTAATTTATCACTGGTTCGAAAATAAACCTCTGTCCTGCGAAGAACCAGCAAGAAACCCAGCGGGACTATTTTTTTAAATATCAGCTTACAATCATGTACCGACGTTACAATTAACAACACAAAACAAATTAGAAATAGCTTGGTAGCATTCACCCCTCCCAGGGGATATTATCATCCATAACATACATTTTAACAAAATTGAAAACGTACAAAACCATATTTTAAGATACCTGCAATTCTATTCTAGAAGCTACCTGATAATTATGCGCATTGTAAAAAAATATACTTTCCCTATACGAGCCAAAAAATAGCAAATGTGCCGAATGTCCAGAGTTGCTTTATATAATAACTGCGCACACAGTCAGTTCTACGAAGGATACTAATTTTCTGCACGTCCCTAGAAGCAAATTGAATCACGCGGTAAATTTTTTATTACATAGGATATGGGTGACCAACGAGCACACAGTCCACCTGATGGTAAGTGTTTACTGTGGCCCATAGACATCTACATCTATCCTCGATTACAAATTGAAATGCAGAAGCGTTGTTACTCGTGAGGACTATGATGGAATGCCTCGTTTCCAGTAAAAGTCTTCTGTTCTCTACACTCACCATACGGAATACAGCAGCATTGTGCTGCTATTTTACGCTGTTATTCTGTGAGAGCGTAGTCCTTCTCCGGTCTAGCCTACCCATTAGTACTACAACTATACTACTTATATATCAGCACTTGAAAATTAAATTTCTTAAAATTTATTTTCGAAAGTCATTTTTTATCTGTGCAAAATCGTTACTACATGTCAATTTTATAGAACTAAACGGATGTCATAGAAATTAAAAATAACGATGTAAAGGTTTTTCCTTTATAAAAAAGTTTATTATATGTAAAAAACGAAATAATGTAAAAGGCTAGAACAAACTTAGAACGAAAAAAGAAACGTGTCTCAAGTTATGGTAATCATAAATATTTTTTTTATAGAGGACACGGTTCGCCTCATTGATTTATATATTTCACCTGATGTTAAGTGACTACCGCCGCCCATGATCAACTGCAACACCAGGGGAATTGCAGGTGCGTTGCCAGCCTTTTAGAAAGGAGTAAGGTCTATTCTTGAAGGTCCCCAGGTCGTATCGGTTCGGAGAAATGGTGGTAAACTATTCCACAGAGAGGTCGTACGCGGAAGAAAACTCCTTGTGAAACGTACAGTGGTGGACCGCCAAGCATCCAGATGGTGTGCATGATATCGGGAGGTTTGCCGCGTAGTGCGTACATGAAATTTGGCAGCTGGGATTAATCCAAACAATTCCTCAGAGCACTCCCCGTGGTAGATGCGAAATAAAATACAAAGACATGCAACATCTCTTCGCAGCGCCAGTGAATCGAGCCGATCGGAAAGCACTCGGTCGTCGACGATTCAAATGAGACGAAATAAATGAGAGCTGCATGGCATTTTCCATGCGCACCTTGTTTGATGGATTCTCTTTTGCCGCCATTTCTATTCATACACGTAATCTATACTGAGCGCACAATTCACGTGGCCTAAAACGCAGATGCGTTGTCACCCCTGAGGACTAAGATGGGATACCTTGTTTCGAGTAAAAAATGGTTCCCGGATCTTTACACTCACCAAACGAAACACAGCAGTATTAAGTTGTGTTTTTACGCTGGTATGCTGTGAGAGCGTGGTTCTTCCCCGGTCGAGCCGACGCATAGTGCTACAACCATTTATTACTCAGTCACATAGGCTAACTGCAACTTTAAAGTTTTTGGTACGCGTCATTAGCTTTTGTTGAAAATTCTAATGAAGTTTTCGACGTGTGGTTTAACTATTGAACTTAACTGTGACATACAGTACGATTAATGCAAGGGAGCTTGTACGAGTACGCGCATGTAGGGTGTTTGCGGACCCTATAGGTTTATGGTTTTAATGCCTACCCTATGCCGAGTATAAGCTTTAAGTAAACATAAACATTATTTTAGTAACCCGATGAGCTTAGTGCGAAATCTCCCACAAGCGATTAGTTCTACCCCGTAAATTCAAAACCAATATTTTTTGGGTTTTGTTATCAATGTTTTTAAAAAATTGAACTCTATGCCCCAGTCATAAGAGCGTTAGTGTTTAATTATAACTGTAATATAGTATAATTGTAATAGTGTGTTTAAGCATTGTTCGACTTAGGGTATTATTACCAGTATTAAAAAGGAATAAGACTGTTTTTTGCTTATATCAACGAATTTCAGTAGTATTTTTTCAGTTAAATTTGTTATCTTATTATTAAAAACAGTAAGGTTCATTTCGCAGCAGCACCGATTCATTAATAATGCACAAATTACAGTTCGATATATTAATACCAGTAATATGTAGTTTGACACGCGGGGAGTCCATTACTTGTTTATTAATTTGTAAAACCGGCCTAAGCTAACAGGAACAGAAGTTAGTTTAGTAAACGTAACTTTGCCAAATACAGATAGTTTTTAGACGTTAACTCGACAAGAGATTGGTTTTCTACACACTGGAAGTGTTTCTCATGTATAAATTGTACAAGAATGTACATGCAGACTAGAAACAACTGCTTGTAGGGTACATAAATACTTATTCTATGCGGGATTCGAATCGTGAAACGTTTAACTACTGATATCAGGTAACAACATACAAAGAAACATAGTATCGTATGTCACGATGCCTTGTGTTTGCGTTTGCATTGCCTTAAAAAGGGGGGATAGTTGCTACGCTCGGCAAGTGTGTTGGCAACCGCAGTTTTTTTAGTTGTCATCAAGAATCGGCTACATTTTTATTTAGATCCTTTCATTCCAGATAATAAGCAAAAACGTGTCAAATATAGTAACTTATTTCACCTAACACCGCGCGCTTTCTTTGTACTGAACAAAAATTCTAATGCAGCAGAGAAGAAAGCGCTAAACAATCGGCAATTCGGCAATCCTCGCTTTAAGGGGCCATGCTTGCAGAGAGTGAAAAACCAAATTTATGTTGCAGAAGTAAACGGAAGAGTTGGAAAGAGACGTACTAGGAAAAGTTTACCGACCAAATTGACGACATATTGAAAATGGGCCAAATTAAGAGTGATGGAGGATAGAGAGGTGTGTCAGGATCGTGCAAATGGTCTGTAAAAGTCTGTAAACTCTGCCTACTCCTCTGGGTAACAGGCGTGAGTGATTATGTATTTATGTATGTAAACAGAAACTTTTTTATTCAATATAGATTATAAATAATAATAGTTTTAAGAAAATTAAAGATACGCATAACTTAAATACACGTAACAAAAATAAATTATACCTACCACAGTCGCGAACAAAAATGTTAAATACAAGCCCCTACTATATGGCAATAAAAGTATATAATAAATTACCACAGGAAATAAAAAATATATCAGAATTAACCAAATTTAAATCAAGACTCGGTAAATATTTAAAACAAAACCCCTTCTACTCAGTAGAAGAGTATTTAGATAAAAAATAACACTATTATATATTTTTATATCTTTTATAGCTTTTAATTTTATTTTATTTTATGTATGTTAATAGTATATAAGCAGTGCCCTTGTCAAATTTGCAGTGCCTGAAAAGGGCGTCTAAGTTGTAAGCACATTTTTAATTTAATACCAATTATGTACACTTAGATTGCAAATAAATGATTTGATTTGATTTGATTTGAAATAATAACTATTGAAAGTCACTCTTTTGTTTAATTACCACTGGTTCGGAAAAAACCTCTGTCCTGGGAAGAACCAGCAAGAAACCCAGAGGGAATTTTAAAAAAAATAGCTTACAATCATGTTTGTTACACAATTAATCAACACAAAACAAATTAGAAATAGCTTAGGCGATCAATTGTCAATATATTTTCTAATATATAAATTACGTGTCACGTTGTTTGTCCGCGATGGACTCTTAAACTACTTAACCGATTTTAATCAAATTTGCACACCGTGTTCAGTTTGGCCCAACTTGAGAGATAGGACAGTTTTTTGCCCACGAGTGACCCGCAATCTTTTTGCGAATTTAAGGATTTTTTATAGTATACGACAAAGGGTCGTCGAAAAGGGCAGAACAACGTCTGCCTGGCAAGCTAGTATTCTAATATAATCAAATCATGTTCAGAAACACGGACACAATTATGAAATCAAAATTAGCTATTTGTGTGTTATTGTGTTTGTGTTATTAGTGCTCGTTTCGTCTGTGTTTCGAACCTAAGCCCCTCAATAGTTACTCACTGTGCGTGATGAAATAGTCAGGCCCTGTGACTTGATTATGCAGTCTGTATATTGAGGGCACTACTTAAGATAAAATTCGATTCTAGGGGATTCAATTAATATCTGTTTTACAAGTTTCGCTATTCAAGAGCACCCCTGTCCATTTGCTTAAGCGCCCACCCCCACGTTCAACCCCACCGCGCTGTCACACGTCAATCAAGATCGCGACCAGATTTCCTCGCCCCGGCATTAATCTCGGCTGCTGCCCTCACTTTTACTCATTATCCATGTCAGGTCATGTTAAAATAAAGAAAAATGAAAAGAATATGTTTTTTTTTAATTTGTGACGGTTAGGCTACATAGTGTAGGATCCATCCATGATAATTAAAATGATTTGTGAGCCTTCGCCATGTAGCGGCGGTGCATAAATATCCACTAACCCTGTCATCCAGAGGTGACAGTGGGAAATAAATCAGGAGGACATAGGCAGCAGCAGTCATCCTTATAACGAAGTATAATAAAAAACTGCGATTAAGCAGCCTTTAAAGGACTATAATTAGAGCTGTATATGGTATTTATTGATTTAAACTCACATATCAAGTACAGGGTCAAAAGGCGGACTTAACTTGAACTTACTGGGTGATCGCTTTTCTACACAGTAAGCCAGTCCTCGGGAGCTGGTTATAATTCCTCGACGCATATTGTTCTGCAATAAAGACCATAACAGCTGGTGTGCCACAGGGCAGCTGTCTGTCACCAGCCCTGTACGCGGCGTACACAAATGACATCCCTACCCTGGCAGGACATTTGCACGAGTGGGAGGATGACGTCGAATTAGCGCTTTTTTGCGGATGACAGCGCATACTTCACGTCGTCCAGACGAGCCCATATTGCAGCTGCCAGGATGTAACGTCTGCTGGACCTGCTGCCACCATGGTTGGATGAGTGGAGGATGGCCGTCAATGTTAGCAAGACGACCGCTCTACTCACTCGCCGCTATAGAAATCTACCACCACCGCTAACCCTCGGAGGTCAGGAGATCGCATATGAGAAGGCCGTGACCTACCTTGGATGTCGGATTGACAGGATGTTGCGTATGACTGCGCACGTCGACTCTGCTATACGCAAAGCTCGATGTGCGCGGGCAATGCTCCGCCCTGTCCTGACATCCAAGTTACCGACAAAGTCGAAGTTAACTATCTATAAAACATACATAAGACCCCTGCTAACATACGCTGCTCCGGCCTGGTATGCACTCCTGAGCGATCATCAGAAGCGGCGACTTCAGGCCCAGCAGAGTTTGTCATTACGAACCATAGTCGGAGCGGGTCGCTACGTCCGTAACGACGTTATAGCGGCCAACTTGAAGATGGAGAGCCTGCATGAATTCGTGGTCCGGCTGGCGCGCGGTATGTTTGACCGTGCCGACAACGGACCACATGAACACCTCAACGGCTTCGCGCCGTTGCATGCAAGGCCGCCGGACGGGCGACCCTATCCAAGAGAACTCCTCCCTATATAGATTAGGGAGTTTGAGTAAATCCCACAATGCCGCAGAAAGGCCAAGTTAGACAAAAGGTAGGTTATCTCGTAATTTGTGTTAAACACAAATTACGAGATAACCTACCTTAATGAAGAATTTAACCGACCGCGACAATAGTCGTCAAAACAACGCCTTTACCATCAAGGCGCCCAGGACCGGCACACTGTAGTGTGCCGTGAGGAACATCCGGGTAAAGGGGTACACCCCGAGGCCCGAGACCTGCACGGCATTATGCCATGCAGAGGACAACAACGACAACAACGACGACGACGCATATGTTCTCTACAATACTCTGTCTTTCTGTACGTGTTCGAAAACTATCCAAAAAGAAAAAAAAGTATCTGGCACTTAATGCTAAAAGTATTTTCTGCCAGTCAACCTTAGGGATAGGGGGATAGAACTATGGAGGCGGTTACAAGGAAATTTAATATGTATAAATACACACATACATGTAAACATATACACAAATATATATGCTATAAGAAAATATAATATCATCATCATCATCATCAGTACAGCCCTTCACAAGTCCACTGCTGAACATAGGCCTCCCCTAAGGAATGCCACGAAGCACGGTCCTGAGCCATCTACATCAGTCGACTTCCTGCATGTCTTACCAGGTCGTCACTCCATCTAGTGGAAATATAATATAATATAAGAAAAATAAAGATACATAATATACTGATTAAACTAATATACATAGATTATTAATAGTTGATTAATATAATGATGGAGTTATGAAGCAATTTATGAGCCCAAACAGCAAGTAGGTTATCTTAATTCTTAGAGGTTTCTTATAATATATTTTTTATGTTAAAGAAGAGCGGGCAAACGTGCATGCTGCTCAAATGATCGTAAATAGAAACAATTACAACACCAGTAGAATTGCAGACGTTGCCAGCCTTTTAAAACCAACCTGGGGACCTTCAAGAAAAGAGCTTACTCCTTTCTAAAGGGCCGGCAACGCACCTGCTTAACATCAGGTGAGCCACATGCTCGTTTGCCCCTTCTTCTATAAAAAAAAGGAGTAAGATTCTTTCTAGAAGGTTTCTTAGCTATATCGGTTCGGAAAATTGTAGGTAATAGCTAATTTCACAAGGCATTCGTGCGAGATAACTTCTAAAAAATCGCAAAATAGTCGATGGAAACGCGTTCGTGGTGTTGCCATAAAATGAATGAAACGTTATAGTACTCTAAAATTTAAAGTAGGTAGGTATATAAATATAAATTCCAGTCTCTGGTTTACGAAGACTACAACAAATAGATTAAAACAAAAAAAAAACGTGTTTATATATTTTTGTATACACATACATATATATATACGAGTGCATACTAGCTGGTACCCGTTCGCTACACTGGGCGCACAATAATATTTTATTGCGGAACCTAGATTTATAATATCAAGAATTTTTTATTTCGTTCTTAGTGAGAGTCTACATTGCGAAATGAGTAACTATACAAAACTACTCTTACGGATTTTATCGCGTTTTATTTATATTAATTTTAATATCCGACGTTTCGGGTGCTTTTCAGCACCCATGGTCACGGGGGACTGAGGTGACTGACGTCCCGATGTCAAAGTTAACCCGGAGTACTTTCAGCTTTTTAATTATTGTTTTTGGTCCAATCTACGCAGAATGAACTAACTGTATTTTGAAGTCTTAGAATAGAATAGAATAGAATATTGATTTATTTGCATAGAATGTAGGTAATTTACAAAAAGGGTGTACATATGACATAGTACATAAAAGATCCGTACATTCTACCATTTTGGCATGCAAATATTAAATTAAAATTTATTTCTATACTACACTAGTAAATAATTATTAATAGATTTAATATGATAATTATGATTATAAATAGTTATTACATTATTATTACTCATATTTATTACATTATAAATTATTAATACTAACAGATTATACAAAACAATTAATTTACTGAACGTTATTTTATATGGGTATCATCTAAAAAGTCCGATACTGAGTAATAGCACCTTTACAATAACAAAGAAGTAAGACTCTTTTTAAATATTCTTATCGGTTGATTTTTTACAAAATTAGGAATTTTATTATAAATAACTGGTGCCATGCCCATAACACTTTTTTTTTAATAAAGCTGTTTGAAATCTTCCTGTGTACAATAAGTCTTTATATTGCGTTCTCGTAGGTACAGTTCGTACTCGAGTTTCATTTAAGGTAGGAAATAAATGATGATTAATTTTGACAAATAACGCTACTTCAAGAATATACAGACACGGAAAAGTTAATAATTTATGAGCTTTAAAAATGGGGACACAACTATCGGTAGTCTTTAAATTAAAGATTGCTCTTATACAGCGCTTTTGGGCTTTGAAAATGATTTCTCTATCGCCACAGTTGCCCTAAAATATAATACTATATCTTAAAATGGAAACCACCAGACCATGGTAAGCGACTAATACCGTTTTGATACTGACCTTTTTTGTCAGGTTATAGAGTGCATAAGCAGACACACTTAGTTTCTTACAGACATCATCTGCTTGGGCCTTCCATGTCAATTGGCTATCTATTAAAATACCTAAAAATTTTGCGACATCTACTCTTTCTACTGTTTGACTATTATAATTTACATTTAGATCTTGCAGTGCAATGCTTGGGTTTAGTTTTAGTTTTATTAATTATAGGATCCCAAGCAGGTGGTAGTACCAGCCTCCTTCTCTATTGAAATTAGAATGTTTTATAATTTCAATAGCCTCACGTATCATCCTTGGTAGGAATCGATGTTCTTTCGCGAGGATTTGTGGTCTATCAAATCTGATGTAATGGTTGGGGCCATCTAGAATATGATCGCAAACTACAAACTTCCCGGAACGTTGATGCTTCACGTCAGATATGTGATCTTTAACGCGGGTTCTAATTGATCTCTTTGTTTGCCCTATATATAGATTAGGACTACACAGGACTAACTAGAAATTTCTAAACCGATTTGGTATCTACATATACATTTGACATTTTATGTTTGACTTATCGCTTTACATAACTATAGAACTATTGTAAAAATATTTTGAAAAGAGCAACTACTGAGTTTCTTACTTTCTTCCATGATTCTTCTCAGTAGAATCAGAACCCCTGGACATGGAAAAGAATAAATTGGGGAAAACAGTGATTATATGACTACTCAAAAGTGTATTTTTAATGCCTACTTGAATAAAACATATTTGAAGTTTGAATTTCAAACGAGTGAAGGCAAATTTAGTTTAATTAACGTAGATTAATTCAATCACAAGAAGAACATAATATACACAATTTTATTTACATATTTACATTTCATTTTTACGTAGGCACACTATACCTATCTGACAACGCATCTACTTTATTAATCTTCTGAAGAATCATTAATTTTATCAAAGGATGCCGAACTTTCCTTTGTCGGTCTTTCGGCGTGTACTTACAAATAGTAGTATTTATTTTAATTCCAGTCATTCTCAGTTGAGCTTTGCTTCGAGTCTAATGTATTAATTGTTTTTACTCTAATCCTTGTTGTTCTCGGAGTGATAAGTTTACAATTTGACATGAGTGATGAAGAGTAGACAATTTGACATGTGCCGTGTAGTGGCGGTTAAGAATATCCACTACCCCATATCTTCCCGTGGGTGTCGTAAGAGGCGACAGAGGGAGACAGGCAGGAGATGGGCAGCAGCGTCTTCCTGATGACAACTGTGACGTAATAAAAAACTGCGGTTGCCAACCCGCTCGCCAAGCGTGGCAACTATGGCAAATACCCCCCAATGAATAAATACACAAACAGACGGCCCCCAGTCCCCGGCGGCCCCGCTATTCCTGGCTACGGTGGCGACCATGGTAACGGCGGGGCAGGGGGTGCTAAGAATCTCCGGTGGAGGTTCGGTTGCCACCTACGACGACTCGACCTGGCAACATATAACGCACGCACCCTGAGGACTGACGAGAAGATACTGGAGCTGGAAGAAGAGGTAGACAAGTTGCGCTGGCATATTATTGGATTATCCGAGGTCCGAAGAGAGGGGGAGGACACGGCAATCCTCGAGTCCGGCAACTTGTTCTATCACCGGGAGGGCGACCATCTGTCCCAAGGAGGTGTCGGATTTATCGTCCACAAATCTCTCGTCAACAACGTTGTAAAGATTGGGAGTGTGTCGACGAGGGTCGCGTACCTGATACTCAGAATCACCAAACGGTATTCGCTGAAGGTCATTCAGGTTTACGCACCAACCTCGGCACATCCCGATGAGGAGGTGGAGGAAATGTATGAGGATATTTCCAGAGCCATACATTCCTCCAAAACCTACTACACGGTGTTGATGGGAGACTTCAACGCAAAACTGGGCACAAGAGAAAGCGGTGAGCTGAAGGTAGGGAAATTTGGAGTAGGGCAACGGAACCGAAGGGGCCAGCAGCTGGCCGACTTTATGGAGAAAGAGGGACTCTTTATGATGAACTCTTTCTTCCAGAAGCGGCCCCACAGGAAGTGGACCTGGTCGAGCCCCGACGGTTCGACATAAAATGAGATTGACTTCATTATGACGACCAGACGCCAACTGTTCAGTGATGTCTCAGTGATCGCAAGGGTGAAAACTGGCAGCGATCACCGAATGGTTAGAGGCACACTGAACCTAAACGTTAAGTTGGAGAGGTCTCGTCTAATGAAGTCAACGCTCCGTCCCCCTCGTGCTCTAATCCAGAATCCCGAAACCTTTCAGCTCGAGTTACGTAACCGCTTCCAGTGCCTAGAAGATTGCAATGCAGTGGACGATATGAACGACAAGCTCGTGGAAACTGTCCATGCGGTCGGAGCTAAGTTCTGTAAGACCCGCCGCAGAAGAACACAAAAACTCTCCGATCACACTCTTAATCTCATGGCTGTTAGACGGGAGATGAGGCTGCAATCGTCAACAGATTTGACAGCATACAGGCAACTGAACAGACAGATCTCCAAATGCATACGGCGAGACTTACGCAACTTTAATACTTCTCGTATTAAAGAAGCGATCGAGCGGAACCAGGGCTCCAAAGTCTTTGCCAGAGATCTGTCTGCCAGAAAGAGCCAACTGTCAAGGCTGAAGACTGAGTGTGGCAACGTCGTTTCCGGGACACCTGAGATTTTGAGTGAGATTGAGAGGTTCTATGGGCAGCTGTACACATCATCGTTGGAGCCACACGCAAGTGTGAGTAACGATCCAAGAGCAAGTCTTATCCGACACTATTCCGATGATATCCCGGACGTCAGTCTAAGCGAGATTAGAATGGCTCTCCAGCACCTTAAAAACGGCAGGGCCCCAGGCGAGGATGGAATTACAGCGGAGCTTCTGAAAGCGGGTGGAACACCGGTACTTGAAGTCCTTCAGAAGCTCTTCAATTCCGTCCTCCATGGTGGCACTACTCCAGAGGCGTGGAGCAGAAGTGCGATGGTCTTGTTCTTTAAGAAAGGCGACAACGCTCTCTTAAAGAACTACAGACCGATTTCCCTCTGAGCCGCGTCTACGTGCTGTTTTCGAGAGTCATTACGAATCGTCTCGCACGCAGACTTGACGACTTCCAACCTCCCGAACAAGCCGGTTTCCGAAAAGGGTTCAGTACCATAGACCACATATATACTTTGCGGCAGATTGTACAGAAGACTGAAGAGTACAATCTGCCACTTTGTCTGGCGTATGTGGACTATGAGAAAGCCTTTGATTCCGTCGAAATTTGGGCGGTGCTACAGTCCCTTCAGCGGTGCCAAGTTGACTGTCGGTATATCGAAGTGCTGAAGTGTTTGTACAGTAGGGCTACGATGGCTATCCGAGTACAGAACCAGAGCTCGAAACCTATCCAACTGCAGAGAGGTGTAAGACAGGGTGACGTTATATCCCCGAAACTCTTCACCGCTGCATTGGAAGACGTTTTCAAGCTACTGAACTGGAAAGGAAAGAACTGAACGGTATTGACATCAATGGCGAGTACATCACTCACCTTCGATTTGCCGACGATATAGTCCTTATGGCAGAATCGCTGGAGGACTTAAGCACTATGCTCAATGACCTCAATAGTGCCTCCCAACGGATAGGTCTTAAGATGAACATGGACAAAACAAAGATCATGTTCAATGTCCATGTCACACCTATGCCGGTGGTTGTTGGGAGCACTATGCTCGAAGTTGTTGACGAATACGTTTACCTGGGACAAATAGTCCGACTAGGTAAGTCCAACTTCGACCGAGAGGTCAATCGACGGATTCAACTCGGCTGGGCAGCGTTCGGGAAATTACGGCATATCTTTTCGTCAGGTATACCTCAATCTCTAAAAACTAGATTGTACAACCAGTGCGTGTTGCCAGTGATGACTTACGGATCTGAGACGTGGTCCTTCACTGCTGGCCGTATGAGGACGCTTAAGGTCGCTCAGCGAGCTATGGAGAGGGCTATGCTCGGAGTTTCTCTGCGTGATAGACTCAGAAATGAGGATATCCGCAGTAAAACCAGAGTGACCGACATAGCCCAACGGATTAGTAAGCTGAAGTGGCAATGGGCCGGCCATATAGCTCGAAGAACCGATAACCGATGGGGAAGAAAGGTTCTCGAGTGGCAGCCTCGTACCGGTAGGCGTAGTGTAGGGCGACCCCCCACTAGATGGAGTGACGACCTGGTAAGACATGCAGGAAGTCGATGGATGCAGGTGGCTCAGGACCGTGCTTTGTGGCATTACTTGGGGGAGGCCTATGTTCAGCAGTGGACTTGTGAAGGGCTGTAATGATGATGATGAATGATGATGAAGAGTTGAATAGTTCTAGTTGGAGTAGTGAGAGTTGGAGTTACAGATTTAAAAGACCTAAAAGTAAATTTGATGAGTTTTTCGACATAATTCATGCATCCCAAATTGCTTTGTGTAAATTATGCCAACATAAAAAGGTTGAAATATAAATGAAAAACAGAAACACTTCAGGCTTAAGGAAGCATCTAATATCTTTCCACAAAAAGGAATCACAAATATTTCTTCCTGAAAAACCAAAATTAAGTGGAGATATCACAAGCTTTTTAGTAATCACCGGAAAAAGTGGACAGGTAAGAAAAATATACTTATCACACAATTACATAACACATATATTATGTAACTAGCGGCCGCCTGCGACTTCGTTCGCCTACATTATCTGATTTCCTATGAGATTTTGAAATTTTCTCGCTGCAAAAGTCTTACCTAAGTATAAAGAGGCTATATAGGTAAAGCTTAACTATGCAAGTATTTATTATTTAAAACTAATAAAGTAAATGTCGATCTTCATATCTATACTTTAAAAATATAGGACTTGCATGTAACCATTTTACCCCAATTTCACCCCCCTTAGGGTTAGGATTTCGTAAAACAGCTTATTCAGGATTTTATTATTGAAAAATTATAACTTTAATGCCGATTTTCGTGTCTCTAACTTCAAAATGTAGAACTTTCATACAAACTTCCAACTCCCATTTCACTCCCTTAGGGATAGATTTTCTCAAAACCGTTTCTTAACTGATCTCTATGCCATAAAAGGAACCTACCTTACAAACTTCAAGTTTGTATGTTTTATAGTTCCTGAGATATCGTTATAGTCAGTCAGTGAATTGTAGTTATATATATATATATATATATATATATATATATATATATATATATATATATATATATATATATATATATATATATATATATATATGATTATAGTGTTAAATATGTATTTATAATTCACTCATATTTTCATTTGTTTTTATAATCGGCTAGACACATGATTTACTGTTTTATTTCAGTCTGAAAATAACAGTGACAACATCACGACAGCTACAGTTGATTGGATGGTTAAAAAACAAGTATCTTACCTTCTCATTTTTCGATGACGAAGCTACACAAGTATATTTTCGATCAATTTGCCCAAATATTTTTTATTTTATTTATTTTATTCTTTATTGCATCCTTAACAAAAGAATACAAAGGGCGGACTTAATGCCTTGAGTCATTCTCTACCAGTCAACCCATGGAGTGGTGAGAATTTGACGTAGGTGTGGCAATATAGAATAAGATAACACCATACAAATGATAATTAACTACATAATATATATATATATATATATATATATATATATATATATATATATATATATATATATATATATATATATATATATATACAAACTACTAATAAATAAACTATACATATATGATCTATCCTTACTTATATACAAATACATAAATAAATGAATATACATACAAGTAAACATATTTAAATACATACATAATTAGTATATACAAATGACTATGAATATATACGTCTGTTTGGCAATACATATTAAATAGATGAGTCATGTAGAATGCGTTGTCTTTAATAAATGATCACGGACCAACTTTTTAAAAGCGTACTTATTGGGAGCTTTTCTGATGTCATCGGGCAAGGAGTTCCAAAGGCGTGTAGCCTGAACTATGAAGGAGTTACCATAGAACTCAGTGAAGTGAACTGGAGTACAGATTTTGTTGTTAGAAGAAGAGCGTAGGATCCTATCATGAGATGAGGAAAGATAATGAAATTTACTCTTAAGATAAGAAGGCGAAGATGGATCATTTAATATGGAAAAAAGTACAAGTAATATTCTGGAGTTGCGCCTCTGCCGGATTGTAAGCCAATTTAGCTTAGATCTGTATAGCGAAATATGATCATACTTACGTAGCCCAAAGATAAATCTTATACAGTTATTGAGGAGGCGTTCCAGCTTGTTCAGAAGATCTTTGGACAGGTCTGGGTAACACACATCTGCGTAATCAATTATGGGTAATATAAGTGAATGAACAAGCATGATCTTAGATTATGTGGGGAGAAAATGCTTTAAACGATACAGAGAGCATAACGTGGCAGTGACTTTACGACTCACATCTGAAACCTGAGTTCTCCAATTCAGCGTGCTGTCGATGTGAAGGCCAAGATTTCTAACAGAATTACTGAATGGAATTGTAGTATTATCATAGTAAATAGGAGGTAAGTCTGTCAGATTAATCTTAGCCAGCATTCTTGAGCTACCCACCAGTATAGCTTGGCATTTCAAAGGATTGACCAAAACCCCATAACGAGTGGACCAATCCTTGATAGCTGCTAAGTTGCCTTTAAGGTTTTTGATCCCATTATGGATATCCCCAATCTCAGTTTGCACATAAAGCTGAAGGTCATCGGCATACAAATGGTACGAGCAGTCGATGATGGAGGTAATAAAGTTTATAAAAATTGAAAACATTATAGGAGAAAGAATACCGCCTTGCGGCACACCAGCATCCACATCAGCCCACGCTGAGGACAGTTGCCCCACACTGACTGACTGCTGTCGACCGCGAAGATAAGATGTAAACAAAAAATACATAAGTTTCTAATAATCTTTAAACTTCCATCAACGAAACTTGGTGGAAAAAAAAATATGTTACATTACCGCATACCATTATCTTTATAATACAGTCAAGTTAATGTCATTAATTTGTTTTTTATATGTTTTGACTAAGTTTTAGCACATGTAAGCTTATTAAATGTAAACGTTTATTAAGAAACAGACTATTGAATAAAACTAAATTTACGGATTTTTTCGCGTTTATTTCATTACTTTTACTTATTTTTAATTCCCGACGTTTCGGGTGCTTTACAGCACCCATGGTCACGGGGGGGGGGAGACTGAGATGTTTGACATCCCAATGTCATAGTTAGTCCGGCTACCTTCAGTTTTTGAATATTAATTTTTGGTCCGATTTACGCAAAACGAGCTTATAGTATCATGAAGTCTTGCAGCGGTATGCTTAAGTTTGGGTTTAATTTTGTTAATTATAGGATCCCAAGCATGTGGCAGCACCCATCCATCTTCTCTATTGAAATTTGGATGTTTTTTAATTTCAATAGCCTCGCGTATCGTCCTTGGTAGGAATCGGTGTTCTTTTGCGAGGATTTGTGGTTTATCAAATCGAATGTAATGGTGGTGACGATCTTGGACATGTTCGCAGACTGTAGAATTCCCGGAGCGTCGGTGCTTCACGTCAGCTATATGTTCTTTCACGCGGGTTTTTATGGATCTTTTTCTATGGCTATGTTAATGAAAGCTCAAAATGTGCCTACTCTGTTAAGTTGTTCTAAGATCTAAAGTAACGTTTAATAAACAATAGGCTAATAGGTAATTGCGAGACTTGCGAGACTCTTGCTGCAAGACTAAGACCAAGAACAAAACTGAGAGCGCAAGACCAAGAACAAGACCGGGTGTCTCGTCTTGTTCTTGCATGTGGGCAACACTACTTCCAATATATATATGTATATACATATATATATATATATATATATATAATATATGACTGCCTCGTTGGTCTAGTGGTTGTAGTAGTGCGACCGCTGATCATGAGGTCCTGGGTTCGAATCCCGGGTCGGGCCAAAAAATCAGTTGTTGAGTTTTTCTGTCAAGAAATTCACAGTAGCTGCCCGGAGTCAGGAAGTTGGCGGTGTCTCACCCCCGTGTCTCGGAAAGCACGTAAAGCCGTTGGTCCTGCGCCTGATCTCTCTCCCGGTCGTGTCAGTTTACCATCCCATCGGATAACGAGACTGAGGGAATAGAGAGTGCACCTGTGCTATGGCTTGGGCTATGGGCACTAATATCCTGTCCTGCGCCGATGGCTAGCCTCTGTTGAGGCAGGCCGCCGTGGTCGAAATTCGATCTCGAGGACGTTATTATTATTATTATTAATATAATATAAAAATATCAGCGGGGAGCAGCATCGTTCTCATAGTAATAGATAATAGATATAGAAAGATAATTCCCCTATGAGGGACGCTTATGTTCGGGAGTGGAGTTTAATAGGCTTTAATAGGTGGATGAATGTGGTAACAAATAACAGAGACCAGATCACGAAGTGCACGTCTGAGCACTCGCGAATTCATTCCGAGCCACCACCGCAAAGTTAGAGCGTGATTCATGTGAACAAGACCGCCATTTGTTGTCAAAAAGGGGCCTTATTACATATCGATATTCTGACAATAATATTCTGTTCTTAAAGATTTTCCGCCGATTTTTATTTTGTTATCATTTTTAATATTTTTTATAGAATAAGGATGACAAACGAGCACACAGTCCACCTGATGATAAGTGGATGCTGTGGCCCGTAGACATGTACATCTATCCTCGACTAGCACAGCTCGCTTAGCGGGGCGCACGAATTATCGTGATTGTGATGCGTGTTGATATAAAATATCAAGTTTTTTTTTATCGGACTATCGTAAAATTCATTCTTACTGAGCGTATATATTTATAATATATATTTATCTTCAACGATGTACTTGTGAAGGACTGTAATGGTGAACATTGTAATAATATGTGTAGGAATATCCACCAGGCATATAATCCCGATGTCGTAAGAGGCGACAGAGGGAAAAAAATCAGGAGATGAACAGCACCGTCCTTTTAATAGTAACTAGAAAAAAAAACTGCAAATGCCAGCCCACCTACTTAGCGTAGTAATTATAGTAAGCCCCCCTTGTGAGGCATTCTATGGGGAGGCCCTTGTTCTACAGTAGACTTTGATAGGCTGTAATGAATAAATGAATGAATGAATGAAAATGAAATAGAAACTAACAGTAGAACGCGATAGTAACAAATTTCTATGACACGTAATAATTCCTCATGGCAGTACCAGCGTAAGACCGCACTGTAAAACCTTCACATATACTCATCACGCGTTGACATACGAGGTGCTCCTCTAATGGCTGCGGTGTGCTGCGCGAGTCTGTATCGCCCTTTGTGTTAGAGCCTGCGGTTGCTGATTTTAAACATCTGCCTGGAAGTTGTGAAAAGGAAGTTTCCTGAACTTGCATTAGTACTTTATTTTAGCACTATGTTAATAGTATTTTTGACGTAAATATGTCTTTAAATTTGCTTCCGTAGGCGAGCCAATTCAGAAGACCGATGATTACAAAAACGGGGGATACAGTTTGGTGTTGCAGCTACACGTTTATCATCTACTTCTAAAATTTAATTATAGTTATTCCATTTCACGATGAAGTTTTGACTTCGGTTGTTGTTAGCCGTGCACATACACATTGGGTGCGTTTGGCAGAAAAAAGCGCTAGCAAGCGCTTATAAGCGCTAAAATAGTTTTCGGCCAGGACACGATTGCTACTTCAATAGCGCTGACACAATCCGCCATTTTGCTTATTTAATTTGTTTGTTTTGAAGTAGAGTTTATAAGTTGTTTTGTGCAATATTAGTTTTAAGTAATATAATGACATGAATAGACATATACATGCTATTAAAAACTCATGATTGGTAAGTTTTTAATATGCATACTTTACAAACATATATTTAAATTAGGTTAGGTTCCCCGGTTAAAACTAACATCGTGTCCTGGAGGAAAATAGCTACTTACGATTTGACAGCGCTTACCGCTTACGATCGCCATTTTGTTTACAAGCGCTTGCTAGCGCTTTTTTCTGCCAAACGCACCCATTGTGTTAGTGTGCGTAGACCTCGGCGCGCTCAGTCACGATCGCAAGTCGAACGAATCGCAGTTACACAGACAAACGCGCCTGTCGGTATACGTCACTACTACAATCAAGGCGAAACCTTCATCGTGAAAGAGAATAACTATATTTGAATTTTTGAAGTAGATGAAAGATGTGTAGCTGCAACACCAAACTGTGTCCCCCGTTTTTGTAATCGTCAGTCTTCTATATATACACCATTCGATAGCTAAAGGATCAAAAAATTCGTTACTTAAAGTGAGGGCTGTGACGAATCGGAGGCGGAGGTGGGAGTGCCGCTATTTTAGGTCGTTTCGTTATCGTTATGGTCGTTTCGTTTCGTTATGTACGTATTCAGGTAAAATACGCGGCCGTGTCTACGAAACAGTCACATTTAAAGAAAACAAAATTTATGTGTCGAGCACATGCCAGATGATACTAGTAGCGTCTGCAGTCCATGGACTTCTGTAAGCAACTTTAAACTTAAAAGGTTAGAGTTAGAGATGCGTTGTCACTTCCAACTTATACGTGGTAAAGCCACGCTGCAGTTATATGGTTGTAGCATGAATGGGTCGTCTCGACCGGGAAAGAACATCGCTCTCACAGAATACCAGCTTGAAATAGTAGCTTAATACTGCTGTGTTTCGTATGGTGAGTGTAGAAAACCGGAGACCCTTTTTTATTGGAAACGAGACATTACATCTTAGTCTTCAGGGGTGACAACGCATCTGCGTTTTAGTTCTTAATTGAGGGTAAATGTAGATGTCATGGCCCCATCCACTTACCATCAGGTGGACTGTGTGCTCGTTTGTCACCCTTATTCTATTGTGGCAGTGCCATTTTAAGAAAGAAATATTTATTTGGTCATTTCTTAACTAGACTAAATTAATAAATAAATATAAAAAAAGCGAATAGCGAACTATAGGTAAAAATTTATTTTGGGAAATGGTCCAAACAGGGCTGCTCAGGAAATGCTCAGATGTGTCATGCTAGCCCTGCTTTTCAGTGGTAACTTTAAGTAAATTACATACCTACATTAGACATATATATATATATATATGTATAATTATAAAAACAATGATATACTAATAGAAGAGTTTTTGAAAATACGAGTAAATATAGGCTTCTACTTTTATTTGAAATTATCCCAAATTGAATGTGATTTATCGGGTAGAACATTTTTGCCTACCGATAGACTTTTAAAAATGTGTGCGTATACAGTAAAATTACTTAAAATAATGCGTTACCACGCATTTTGAATTTAAAAGATAAAATGGACGGAACATTTGACAATTTTTTTAAATTAATTTTCCTTCACATTTTGCCTATTGTACATATTCTGACCCTTCTTTGCAAATTTGGCCGGTTATTGCTAAATAACTCTCTATATGGGGCACATAATATAATATACACTTAAGTAAAGGGTCCGCCATCTAACTTTTTTTTCAACTAGTGCTTATTTCGTGAATGGCAACACTTAGCTCATGTCTAATTTGACAGATAATTAGTTTTATCCTTCCGCTGAACAAATATGGTTGTGTATACGCTTGAACAACGCTGGGAAATATTGCGACATTACTTTGAAAATCATGGTAATGTTGCAGAATGTGTGCGAAAATTGCGTACGGATTTTGGAAGAAATGAAGCACTGTCAGCTCCGTATGTTCGTTACCTTGTGAAAAAAGTAAAAGAAACTGGCATCCTCATCGATAAACCAACGCGTGAAAAGCCAAAAACAGTGCGTACACCGGAGAATATTGCTGCTGTGGCCGAAAGTGTGCGTGAAACGCCATCAACATCAGTTCACCGTCGTTCTCAACAATTGAACATTTCGGAGACACCATTGAGACGAATTTTGCGTAAAGACCTTGGTATGACGCCGTACAAAATCCAATTGGTTCAGGAGTTGAAGCCAACTGACCATCCAATGCGTTTTCGCTTCGCTAAGTGGGCCTGCGATCGACTTGCAGAAGATGCGGATTTTGCCAAAAAAATCATCTTTTCAGATGAAGCTCGTTTCGAACTTGGCGGGTATGTAAACAAGCACAATTGTCGCATTTGGGGCACAGAAAACCCGCACGCATTCATCGAAAAGCCGGTGCACCCAAAACGAGTCACTGTTTGGTGCGGATTTTGGTCCAGAGGCATAATTGGGCCATTTTTCTTCGAAAATGAGCAAGGTGTGGCCGTTACAGTCAATGGCGATCGTTATCGGGCCATGTTGAACGAATTTTTGTTCACAGAAATTGAAGAGGAGGATATTGGCAACATTTGGTTTCAACAGGACGGCGCAACGTGCCACACAGCTGACGTTACACTTGATGTTTTGCGCCCTGTTTTTGAAAATCGCATTATCAGCCGCAGAGCTGATGTCGTTTGGCCACCTCGGATGCCTTTGAACGGACCTGCGATGAACCTTGTGAAGCTAGATGGCTTGCAGGATATGAAGACTGCAGACGATATCTGTTCGGGAGCGAATGGTTGGGGTATTATATGACGTTGATGAAGCTTGAAGTTTCCGAAGGTTGTTGGTTGCGTTTTCAGATCACGTCGGGGTCACCACTGTGGCTGAAGTAGGAAAAGGGGAGATCTCCCGCCGGGCAAGGTGTTGTGCCCGGGGAGCGGCCAACACTCCGAGTGATAGTTCGGAGAAGTTCTATATATACTGTCTATGATTCGGAATTTTAGTAGCGCGATTTAGGCTTCGGTGTGTTTCGGTGTGCTAGTGGCGCGACGACAGCGCCGCTACATCCCAGAAAAAGTAATTAAAAGAATAGGAATTTAGTACTGACACGGCAAGTGCCGTGTTATCGTACAATTTTAATTGATATAGTACTCGTACATAGATTCGCAAACTATATAACAAATTATGAATGACATCTTTACCGAACCGATAGTGTCCGAATCATCATCACCATAATAAAAAATAAATAAAATCTATTACACTTTAGAAGCACAGTATGTTTGTCCACAGGTTTTTACCTACCGTTAAAGAAAAGTATGAGAGATAGAAAATCGAGCATAATAATAGCATTTGATTCAAATATTAAACACTTTGAACGTGTTCACACTGAGCAGTGACAATTTTGAGGATTTAGATGCAGTATTTTGCTGAACGATTCACTTCGAGTATCTGCGGCCGCGTGTAAAACTCGAAATTGCTTTTTCTATACTTCCATTTGAACAAAGGAAGACGGAGGATTGTATTATGTTTGCGTGTGGTGCAAGTTAAGAGCGATCTTCCCGCTTACTTTTAGTTAAAATTAATATTAAAAAAACTGAAGGTAGCCGGACTAACTATGACATTGGGACGTCAAACATCTCAGTCCCCCCCCGTGACCATGGGTGCTGTAAAGCACCCGAAACGTCGGGATAATAATAAAAATAAATTAAAGTAATTAAACGCGATAAAATCCGTAAATAATAGTTTTATTCAATGTGTAGTGTTCGCGTAAATTTAAGAAATCATTACTTACTTAAAAATTAACACACAAAATGTGCGCACAGTAAAATTGTAGTTTGTCGATTGCCGACATTTAGAAATAGTTATTCATATCGTTTTTTTTTCTGTTTTTTTAAACTGGAGTAAATGAGTATAATGACGACCGCAAAGATATGCTTCAGAATTTTCTATTCATTAGGTTTTTATAAAATTAGCCTACAATAATTTCTAAAAGACAGATGTTTAGCTCTATCAAAGATAGTAATTTGAACTAAATTATAAAAAGATAAAAAGGAAAAAGTCGTAACATAGCGGATAAAAAATCGGTTATTCGCAAGTAACACTTACACAGCCTTTTGTAATATCATCATTATCATTACTGACTATTACAAGGCCACTGCTGAACATAGGCCTCCCTCCAGGAACACCACACATGCTGACTTCACCTCCATCCATCAACTACCAGTGTAACCAATGTGATATTGCGCTATCAGCCCCCACTTTGATTTAATCGTTTATAACAATTGGTCGCACTAAAATTACATTACAAAATCGAGCATAATATTTTCTCCACTATTACTCGCTGCATCTTTTATATTGAAGCAAGTGATAAAAACGATGATAATATAGCGCGTAACTACGGAAGTCTAGTGGCCATCGCCGCCGAATGTCCCATTGTGGGTGTCCTGATCACAATGAAAGAGGTGGACTGCACCGCGTCGTACGTGTGCAGGAATATTTGCAATAAGCCACGCTCATGCAGACGGAAACTACCCGATCTGAATATCAAATATATTATGTCTCTGTAAGTTACATAGCCAGTATACATATGATAGCACAGATAGAAAATATATCCATATACAGAGCCTATAAAAAACCACTACTGAAATGAAGCTTCTTCCTGCCTATAAATTGCCTCATAAAGCGGATTTTGCCATTGTTGCCACGCTCGGCAGGCGGATTGGCACCGCAGTTTTTATATTTTTATTTTTTTATTTTATGGATTAAGGATGACAAACGAACTAAGTATATTTTGATATTAGATTGGCCATTAGTTTACGAGAAAATCTCATTCAGTGTCACGTCGTATAACTTATTTTTTTTTATTGGATAGGGTGACAAACGAGCACCCAGTCCACCTGATAGTAAGTGGATGCTGTGGCCAGTAGACATCTACATTTATCTTCGATTAAGAATCGAAATACAAATGCGTTGCCAACCCTGAGGACCGAGATGGAATGCCTCGTATCCAGTAAAAAGGGTCTCCGGTTATCTACACTAACCATACGAAACACAACAGATACAAGTTGCTATTTCACGCTGGTATTCTGTGAGAGCGTGGTTCTACCACAATGATCTTATATGTAAAATATAAGATCATTGTTCTACCCCGCTTGAGCCGACCCATCGACCCATTCGTGCTGCTACAATAATACAGCTGCAGCTTGGCTCTACCTCGTAAAAATTATAATATTTATTAATTATATTACAATTTGACGGCTCCGTGGCGCAGTGGCTTAGCAATGAGTTACAGCGTTAAGGGCCGCGGGTTCGAATCCCGCACGGACCAAGTATTTGTACGGCCTAGAAGTAATTGTTTCGGGTCTGGATGTTCGTCCTAGTGAAATTTATGTTTGTAAATTGCCCCCACGATACAGGAGAAAGTCCTTGTGTGGAGGTAACGCTTATATTAAAAAAAATAATTTTGAATTAATCTCTGGAAGTGGCTGATACGCATTTCCTGTTTCAGTCTCTAACTGTCGCCCACGGGATGATATGGGGTAGTGGAAAGTCCACTGCTGGATACAGGCCTTCTTAAAGATTGCCTCATAAGTGGGATATTTACCACAGTTGCCACGCTTGGCACGCGGATTGGCAGATTCATTATTCGAGCTGTCATCAGAGAGATGCTCCTGTTTGAGTTTCACTCTGTTGCCTTGGAGAATGAAAATAAACCAGGAACGTCCCATACAATCCCGTGGGTGTCATAAGAGGCGACAGAGGGAAATAAACCAGGAGATTGGCAGATGCATTTTCCTAACAACTAAAAAAAAACTGCCGTTGCCCAACCGCTTGCCAAGCGTGGCGACTGTAGCAATAGTTCCTCCCCTAAGGCAATATGTGGGGGAGGCGAGTTCAGCAGTGGACTTTAATAGGCTGTAAGGGTACGCTAACATGATATTTAATTTATGGAGGGATACAATCAGCTCAGGGTAAGGAGAGAACTTAGACTTGTTTCATATATTTTTATGGTTCTTAGGGGTAGGATTATTAATGAGAATATGTTAAAGAAGATTAATATTTGTGTTCCGGCTAGGTATATATGGCGGCGGCGTCAGCCAGACCTACTGGCCGTCCTTAGATGTCGCACAACTTACTGCGAGAAGCACTGCTGACGCGAGCGTTACGAACATTAAATCTGATCGACAGAGAAACAGATTTATTAATTTGTACTCTGAACAAATTCACAAAACATGCTTTATGGATAATTAGGCATAAGTTAATATAGGTAATATCGGTTGGTAAATAGTGCTTTATCTATCGCATTGGGTAGAAACCTGTAATGATTTGCTGCTGCATCTGCTTTGCTGGAAAGCGCCCGAAACGTCGGGAATTAAAACTAAAAGTAATTGAAAGTAAAATAAACGCGATAAAATCCGTAATAGTAGTTTTAATCAAGAAACCTGTAATGTACCTAACATTACAGGTTTCTTGATTAAAACTACTTTTACGGATTTATAAGTTGGATGTAAATAAATAAATAAATTAAAAAAAATTAATACGAGGTGTAAACTTTGCTGAGTTTTCTTATAAACACACTGGTTATCCAAGATGAGCAGGAATTGTTTTTTTTTACGGATGCGACGTGAGATGGCGGTTCTCAATGCATCTTTCATCTCCCGCAATGTCCCATTGAAACGTATTTAACTGCATGCCTGGTAATTTCATGTGCGATTAACCTTAACCCTGCGCCGGCGGGCCCGGCAGACCGCAGGCCGCGGCTAACTAACCGTGCTTGAAGGGTTACGGGGCCTCTGTGATCATTTTGCTAGTTTCATTTTTGCTATTCGTGCCTAGCCAAGCGATGTCCAGATTATAGGTCATGCTAATGATTGCTTCATCATGGATTCTTTGTTTTAATGCTTTTGTTTTGCTGGTCGTATTTTTTTAACATAGAATGAGTGTGATAAGCGAGCACACAGTCCAGATCGTAAGTAGATGCTGTGGCTCATCGACGTCTACTCAATTAAGAATAAAAATACGGATACGTTGTCATACTTGAGGACTAAATGAAATGCCTCGTTTCCAGTATAAAAGGTCTCTGGTTCTCTACACTCACCATACGAAACACAGCATCGAGCTGCTATTTTATGCTGGTATTCTGTCAGGGTCCTACCTCGGTCGTACCGAACCATTCGTGCTGCAGCGTAGCCCTATCACGTAAGAGCAATTTGTTCGCCGCGCTGTTCCAGTGCGTGAGAACGGGCTGCACAAGTCCTCGAAATATTTTATTCTTTTGATATGCAGTCGAGCAAGTCGTGCACTTAAAACTCTAATTAACAATTGCATTGGTGCCGCTAGGGACAGAACTCGGGTTGTTTGCTTATTGGAAAATTAACGGAAGCCGCTAATCCCTTGAGATAACAGGGCTCAAGAAGAATTTATAATAAGTCCAAATATTAAAACAGAAATTTAAAAAAAAAAACAGACCACGTAAATTTTCACTAAAAAGAAAAAAGTTTTATATACTATGTCAATTCCACAACTAAAATCATTAGTCAAATAGACGCACATAAATATATACATATACTAAAAAAAAAAACGGAGCCGTGGTAGCTCGGATGGTTAACGCTCGCTGTAAATATAACAGAACGCGAGTAAACCCGGGTTCGATCCCCACCGGCACCAATGAAATTGTTAATTGCAATTTTAAGTGCTGATTTACCACGTGCTCAGCGGTGAAGGAAAACATCGTGAGGAAACCTGCATGTCTGAGGAATAAGAAAAAAAATATTTTGAAGACATGTGAAGTTCGCCAACACGCATTGGGGCAGCGCGGTAGACACTTCCTTGCCCTAAAACCCTCTCAGAAATGAGGGGAGGCTCTGCCCAGCAGTGGGTCGTATATAGGCTGTAACTTTTACTCAAAAAACGTTATGCACCTTCTGATGGAGTCGGTTAAATATTAAAATAAGCAATTTCATAGATAACGTGAGGGATCGATATCGGCTACCTCGATTACTGTGAAATATAAAACAAGCGGTTATCCCTGAGTTTCCACATTTCTTTAAGGAATATATTATTAACTCTTATCTAATTTAAACATAAGCTATTGTTGTACATCGTCTGCACAATCAGTTAAACTTATCGCAAACCATCACTAAGCCTTTCAACACTGACTCGTTATCTCCGGAAACAACGTAACTTACCTGGAAGCATCAGCGCAAATATTTCGCAACAATTTATCATAGACAACAACTACCGAATGATGCACTCTTCTCAGGCCATAGACAATCCAAACAAAGGCCTATTGCGATTGTTAAATTTCGCAATCCCCACGAAGAATGAAGAGTTCAATCGTCTCTAACTCGAAACAGCGAAATAATAAAATGCGCTGCAGTAACTGCCGACGCTGAATACAATATGCCGTTTAGCATTTGTGAATTTGAAAGTAAAATTTTCGATGCTACTGTGTCGGCAACATAGTATTAAAGTGCGTTTGCTTGTAAGTGGGATAGCTGCAAGCGATCGTCGAACTTATGTGAGTGGTGTAACCCTTCCATCGTCTCCGGGGGTCTTCCGCGCCCGCTCTGGTAAGTTAGTGCGTCAGACAATGCCCCATACGTCACGATCCTCACTTTACGGTCGCAAGGTATCGCTAGCGGTCGGACACATCGCTTAGCGCGAATGATTTGTGAACAGCTATAACCCTAAGATGAGCTTCGGTTCCGAGACGGCCGCGTTAAATGTCACTTTTTGTCATGAAAACGCCTTTTAACAATATTGCAGCCCGCCATAATTTTAAACGATTTTATTAAATATTGTCAGATGTCAGATTTAAATACGTGATTGATTATGATGATATTCTTCCAATCATCGAAGTGGTAGAGCTATGCTGCAGCTATGTTATAGTTGTAGCACAAATGGGTCGGCTCGACCGGAGAAGGATTGCACTCTCACAGAATACCAGCCTAAAATAGCAGCTTAATTCTCTTGTGTTTCGTATTGTGATTGTAGAGAATCGGAGATCTTTTTTTACTGGAAATGAGGCATTCCATCTTAGTCCTCAGAAATAAAAATGAATCTGCATATTGATTCTTAATCGAAGATAAATGTAGATGTCTATGGGCCACAATGTCCAATTACCATCAGAAGGACAATTTGTCAGTGGCAAAGGACAGTTTGACAATGTTTTCCGGGTTTGGCCTGGTTTTGACCATTTATTTGATTATTGTCTGGAAGAAATTGTTATTAGCAATAAGACCAGCCATACTTCTTTTGTATATATAATCTGTAATAAATAATAATGATTCTGCATCCGAACATTTTGGATAATATCGCTTGTTATATGGATTACAGGTTAATTTTAAACCAGTAAATAAACCATTAAAAGTTAAAGTTAAAAAGTTACGGCCTATATACCTACCCACCCCTTATTTCTGAGAGAGGTTTATGACAAATAAGTGTCCGCTGCGCGGCCTCCACGCGTGTTGGCAAGTTTCACAAATCTTCGAAATAATTTTTTGTCTTATTTCTCAGACATGCAGGTTTTCTCACGATGTTTTCCTTTACCGCCGAGCACGTGGTAATCAGCACTTAATATTGCAATAAACACGTTGGATTCGGCGGGGATCGGACCCGGTTTGCTCGCGTACTGTGAAATTTACAGCGGGCGCTAACCATCTGAGCTACCACGGCTCTTAAAGCGAAATCATTATGTAAATATACTAAAAAGCAATTTCATAAAGCACAGTCAATTTAATAATTTCAATAGTTTTTAGCATATTGCTCCTTATATCTGTCAGGACATTATGAATAATGCCCTATAAATCAATTCGTCGATAAAATATATACTTGAACCGGTTTGTTCAATGAAAAAAGTAATTTTAATAATTTCCACACCGATATAACTTATTTTCCATATGTCAACACTCACTACCTGTAGACCACACCCTCTGAAGATTTTATATGATCCAAACAAAGATAGCGCTACTCCCTCCCCACCCCCTATCGATCGGGGGTCTCCACCCCCAGTGGAGGGTATTACAGAACAGAAGGCTTCGTGGGTGAGCGCACGATACGAACATTACACTCGGAGGAGATTCGGGCTACGTGAGCCACTTAGGTGTTAGAACATAATAGACGTCTGTACTCTGTAGGTATCTATGGAGAGAGATGATAAGCTTTAGTCTATGTTGATAGATTAAAGTAAACTTGGCGCGTTTACTTAACGTTGCGTCAAATTTTGTTGTTGTTTTTGTTGTATTTAAAACTCTAACTTAACTTATGTAAACCCTCTCAGAAATGATAGGTGGCCTATGATCAGCAGTGGGACGTATATTATAGGCTGTAACTTTTTTAATTTTATTTATAGAAATTGAAAATTGATGACCATATGCCTTGTGTGTGGATTATTAAGCCGTGATACGGAGTTGAGAAGTAGCAGTAGTATATATATTTATATATATATATATATATATATATATATATATATGTATATCATTATTGAATTTTTTTGAGCGTGATGGTCGTGATTTACCGAAATGATGAGAACTATTGTTGTTACTACTCGTATAGTGAAAAACAAGACTGGGGATATATCTCGTAAGGCTAATTACAGTCCTATATCCTTAGCAACTGTATTGGCAAAGATACTTGACGGTTTGCTGGAACGACGACTTAACAACTAGGTATATACAACTAAATGATCCTCAATTTGGTTTTACACTACCTAGGCCTGTCGACAGAGAGTGCTATAATGACGCTGAAGGATACTGTCAAATATTACACCCAGAGACAAACACCAGTGTATGCTACATTTCTAGATCTCTCCAAAGCATTTGACCTGGTTAATTATGACATACTATGGACAAAAATGCATGAAATATCCGTTCCAGCTGAACTTATCACCACTTTAAAATATTGGTACGGTCATCAAGTTAACCAGGTTAGATGGTCTGGCGAGTTATCCGACGAATATGTATTGGAATGCGGGGTGAGGCAGAGGGGGGGGGGTTGTCTTCGCCTGTGCTGTTCAGTCTCTACGTAAACGGGCTCATTGGTGCACTCAGTGAAACAAGGTTGGATGCTCTGTTGATGGTCATATGATTAATAATATAAGTTATGCCGATGACATGGTGTTGCTGAGTCCATCGGTGAGTGCGTTGCGTAGACTGTTATCTGTGTGTGAAACATACGCTGCTGAACATGGGCTCATCTATAACACCAAGAAAAGTGAGTTATTGGTGTTTCGTGTTAACAGTAAGAAACCCTTGACTGTGCCGCCAGTAAAACTCCTTGGTGTGCCATTAAGTAGAGTTTGTCAATTTAAATATTTGGGACACATTATTAACGAATATCTGACAGACAACAATGATATAGAGAGAGAGCGACGCGCATTGGCGGTTCTATGCAATATGCTTGCCCGCAGGTTTGCTAGGTGTACAAATGTCATAAAATTAACCCTCTTTAAGGCGTACTGTCAAACATTTTACACCTACAGCCTGTGGTGTGACTACACGCAGAGCACCTACAATGCGTTTCGAATTTAGTATAATAATGCCTTCAGGATGCTAATGGGCCTTCCTAGACACTGTAGTGCTTCAAGCATGTTTGCTGAAACAGGTGTTGATGATTTTTATCTTCTGTGTTTCGTATGGTGAGTGTAGAGAACCGGAAACTTACTTATACTGAATTTGCTGAGATTGCATCTCAGTCCTCAGGGGTGACAACGCATATGTATTTTGATACTTAATCAAGGATAAATGCAGATGTCTATAGGCCACAGCATCCATTTACCATCAAGTGGACTCACCTTTATTCTGTAAAAAAAAACTGTAGTAGTATGGCAGTATAAAGGTCAGCTCAAATGGTAAAAGGCCACGTTCTAGTAAAATATTAGCGTAAACTACTCACCTTAGTCCTCATATGTGAAAACGAATTAAATTTTGATTTTTAGTCGAGGATAGGTGTGGTAGTTAATGGGCCATAATATCAAATAAATTAAAATGCGTCACATTATATACAAGAGATGGTGATACTAGTGACTAAAAAAATTTCTTTTATTAACTTTTCTACCCAATATTGATTTTTAAAGATATTGTACCTAAATACATGATGTGTTTTAATATTACTAAAATTAATCTTAACATTACCTACACAAAAAAATTAAATCTTAATCATACTTACCTACTCCTGTTTGAAAATAAAGTAAAACCTCATTAATCATCGTCTTACTTAAAATGATCTACTGCAAACTGTATTTAGAAATTAAGCATTTGGTCGACCACTACCCCATATCGTCCCGGGGGTGTGTAAGGGGACATGGGAAGAGTTCGAAAAAAATCGCTTGCAAGTGGCAATTATGGACCCCCAAGTGAGGCAAGGGAGGCCTATGTTCAGCACAGTGGACTTTTGTAGGCTGTAACGGCAATTGGTCTTATCATGAAAGATGATTTATTGATAGCCTTTTTTTCTTTCTTTTTTAACATGGGGAAATGCCTACGCATACCCGCCTCGCGGGGGCAAGGACGGTTATGTCGGACTCGACCGACTAAAACCATGGTGTTCTACCTTCGTCGCATATTGGCAGGGCTACGGGAACGCTTTCGCACACATCCGCGGCTAAGGCTATCATTTATTGATAGCCTTAGACTTAAATTGATAACATATATAATGATTATATAATTTTAATATTAGTGCAAATAATTTTCAAAATGTTTTTCCTCATACAATATCAAATTCTTCATTTTTAGAACATTCTATAAAGCCCCGAAAGTCAAAGCGTATACGTTTATTATTAACCTCATGTCATTCCGTAATTGTTTTTTTTTTTTGGGTGCCATCATTAAAAATAGATTATGCTAAGCCCCCAAGACGTCTTATCGTTAATAATCGATACTACAAATTTCTCACCAGCCGAAAACGTTGCGAGAAACTTGTGAGTTAAAATTTTGTAAGTACTTACAAAAGTACTTGAAGAGTTAATCCATCTTTCTAGAAACTTTTCAATAAAGACGAATTTGGTGAGATCATTAAAATACAGGAGTATTTTACGTATTGTAAAATATGCTCGACATACTTTATACTTCCATCAGTTGAAAATATTTCATTGAATTAACTTGGCTGTCACACATTTAAAAAAGAAGTATAGTCGTGAGGGTAATATGGTTATCGGTATAATATGGTCACTCGTTTATTACGCAACAAGTAAAGCCTTGTTTGCAATGATAGTTATATGATACGATAGCTCTGCATCAGTCAATCAAATAATAAAGGGTCAAAAGGGTCCTGCTTTATCGACGAAATTTTGACAGTTGACACTATATTAGAAGCATAGTTGTAGCACGAATGGGTCGGCACGACCAGGGAAGGACCACGCTCTCACAGTATACCAGCATAAAATAGAAGCTTAATACTGCTGTGTTTCGTATGGTGTGTGTAGAAAACCGGAGACCCTTTTTACTGTAAACGAGGCATTCCATCTTAGTCTTCACGGGTGACAACGAATCTGCATCTTGATTCGTAATCGAGGATAGATGTAGATGTCTATGGGCCACAACAACTACTTACCATCAGGTGGACTGTGTGCTCGTTTGTCACCCTTATTCTATAAAAAAAGCAACCATCATTTTCATCATCATCATTATCAATTCATTATGTGCTATGGGTTCCGTTAAAGGTGACTTTAGGAAATTTTAAAACTATGAGAGCACCGTATGCTATAAAAAAAGAGGAAATATTTTAGTCGATTTTAGTATTGTTTATTATATATAGTTAGTTTTTTAAAATTAATTTTTCGAAGTGTTTTTAATTATTGCGTAAGTCTGCGTGCTATTATTTACTTAATATATTAGTTATGGTATACAACTTTGTGTTTTTGTATCTCTCCTCCTCCTAGTTTTTGTTTTATAGGGAGGTAAAGCTTATTACCCTCACGTACCTTATTTAAGTAAAGTTTTTTGAAATAATACTGCTGTAAAGCTCTCGAAACGTCGGGTAAAAAAGTTAAATATACGCGATAAATTCCGAAAATTATTAGTCCGTATAAGAAATTATTAAAGTTTTTTGGTTCATGATTTCACGTATTATATTTACATGAATACATTTACATTATTTTTAAGGATTTTATTATTAAAACACCAGATGCAACAGTTCTCGTGTAATAAAACAAGTTGAATGCGATAGTAGTTTTATTCAGCATGTTTTTGTGGTTTAAATTTAACTATATTAATAGCTTTCGTAGTATTTCTCTAAAAGAAAAAAATGAACTATTTAAATTCTTGAATTATGAAATTATTGTATACTCGTAAAGTACGTGAGGATAATACGGTCACCTTAATTCGATTACTGATGAAGAGGTATCGTATCACACAGTACCTAATATGCAAACAAGCTTTGATAATATTAGGAATAAGTACTTCGAAAAATGAACTAAAAAAGATGAACTATAGAACACCATACTAAAATCGACTAAAATATTTACCTACTATAATGTTAACTGTCAAAATGGTGTCAATAAAGCAGCACCCTTTTGACCCTTTATTATTTGATTGACTGATAAAGATAATTGATAGAATCAGACGTTACTTTACGGAAATCGATTATAAAATCCAATCCAATAAAAATATCAATTAATTTGCAACCTTCCGCTAACTAAATACAATGATGTGTCTTACCTGGATTGAAGAGCACCTCCCGCCCTCTCTCAATTGCGTGCACTAATCACTAGCTATAGTACCACAGAGTCATCTATGCAAACAAGGCTGTAGTTTTTGAGTTATAAGAAAGTGACCATATGAACCGGATGACCATATTACCCTCACTCACTTACACAAGTCTAAGATAGGAAGTCTGCAGTTTGTGATCATATCCTAGACGGCCCCAACCATTACATCAGATTTGATAGACCACAAATCCTCGCGAAAAAACACTGATTCCTACCAAGGATGATACGTGAGGCTATTGAAATTAAAAAACATCCTAATTTCAATAGAGAAGGAGGCTGGGTACTACCACCTGCTTGGGATCCTATAATCAATAAAATTAAAACTAAACCCAAGCATACCACTGCAAGACCTCAGGACATAGTCAGTTCATTTTGCATAGATCGGACCATAAACAATAATTAAAAAAGCTGAAGGTACTCCGGGTTTAACAATGACATCGGGACGTCAGTCATCTCAGTCCCCCGTGACCATGGGTGCTGGAAAGCGCCCGAAACGTCGGGAATTAAAAATAAAAATAAAAAGTAAAAATAAACGCGATAAAATCCGTAAAAGTAGTTTTAATCATAAGCTAATAATATTAACAATAAGTACTAAACATCATTGAAATATAAAATGTAGCAACGTGGGGAAAAGTAATAAAGAGACTTTATTATTATTATTATTACGTGTCACTCACAACAATGAGGCTCAAATCAATCCACGACTTTTTCTGCCACCAGGACGGCGCCACTTGGACCTCTCTTGTTGTAGAGATAACTTGCCTTTTAATCGTCACTCTTCGCAGGCAGTTTGACGATTGAAGTTCTAGCACTTTTGACACTGCTACCCGTCACTGCTCTCGCTACTTTACAATGGACTAGCGCAAACGAGATGAATATACCGCAAACTAGCGCATAGACAGGCTTATAATCCCTCAGATCTTCCTGGCATATCCCATAATTGACTCTTACGGCACTCACAGAACATAATCAGGTGATGGACTCTTCCGCCGCTACCACATACACTCTTTTGGCCAAATACTCAAAGGTACGCTCAGTTTATACGTGGTACATACTGCAGTTATATTAGTAGTACAGTTGCAGCACGGGTCGGCTCGACCGGGGAATGACCACGCTCTCACAGAATACCAGCGAAAAATAGTAGCTTAATACTGCTGTGTTTTGTATGGTGAGTGTAGAGAACCGGAGACCCTTTTTACTGGAAACGAGGCAATCCACCTAAGTCCTCACGGGTGACAACGAATCTGCATTTGGAATCGTAAACGAGGATGGATGTAGATGTCTATGGGCCACAACAACCAAATTACCATCAGGTGGACTGTGTGCTCGTTTGTCACCCTATCCTATAATATTTATTATATCGTTAAATGTCGTTTCGTCACAGTCTTCGACTTAAGCTTCGATCAACAATACCAACTAGATGTCGGGTCGGCGCAAGAAATCTATCTCAGTAAATAAGAGCGCACATGAGACGTGAGCTCGCACAAGACTTAAGAGCGTTTTTAAATTGATAAGCGTTTGAGTGAATATTTGGGCATTAAAACACTACGATTTTACTCACTATTGTAATACACATTCTGGTCTGGTCGATAAAGAAAAGTATAATTTCATCTGAAAGACATTAAGTTCGCATCCTCTGATATCTTTCGTCGACTCTTACGACAACCGCGGGACGAAATCTATAATATAGTGAGTGGGGGTAATATGGTCATCCGGTTCATATGGTCACTTTCTTATAACTCAAAAACTACAGCCTTGTTTGCATAGATGACTCTGTGGTACTATAGCTAGTGATTAGTGCACGCAATTGAGAGAGGGCGGGAGGTGCTCTTCAATCCAGGTAAGACACATCATTGTATTTAGTTAGCGGAAGGTTGCAAATTAATTGATATTTTTATTAGATTGGATTTTATAATCGATTTCCGCAAAGTAACGTCTGATTCTATCAATTATCTTTATCAGTCAATCAAATAATAAAGGGTCAAAAGGGTGCTGCTTTATTGACACCATTTTGACAGTTAACATTATAGTAGGTAAATATTTTAGTCGATTTTAATATGGTGTTCTATAGTTCATCTTTTTAAGTTCATTTTTTGAAGTACTTATTCCTAATATTATCAAAGCTTGTTTGCATATTAGGTACTGTGTGATACGATACCTCTTCATCAGTAATCGAATTAAGGTGACCGTATTATCCTCACGTACTTTACGAGTATACAATAATTTCATAATTCAAGAATTTAAATAGTTCATTTTTTCTTTTAGAGAAAAACTACGAAAGCTATGTTAATATAGTTAAATTTAAACCACAAAAACATACTGAATAAAAGTATTATCGCATTCAACTTCTTTTATTACACGAGAACTGTTGCATCTGGTGTTTTAATAATAAAATCCTTAAAAATAATGTAAATGGTATTCATGTAAATATAATACGTGAAATCATGAACCAAAAAACTTTACTTAAATAAGGTACGTGAGGGTAATAAGCTTTACCTCCCTATAAAACAAAAACTAGGAGGAGGAGAGATACAAAAACACAAAGTTGTATACCATAACTAATATATTAAGTAAATAATAGCAAACAGACTTACGCAATAATTAAAAACACTTCGAAAAATTAATTTTAAAAAACTAACTATATATAATAAACAATACTAAAATCGACTAAAATATTTCCTCTTTTTTATAGCATACGGTGCAAGTCACCTTTAACGGAACCCATAGCACATAATGAATTGATGATGATGATGATGAAAATGATGGTCGCTTTTTTTATAGAATAAGGGTGACAAACGAGCACACAGTCCACCTGATGGTAAGTGGTTGTTGTGGCCCATAGACATCTACATCTATCCTCGATTACGAATCAAGATGCAGATTCGTTGTCACCCGTGAATACTAAGATGGAATGCCTCGTTTACAGTAAAAAGGGTCTCCGGTTCTCTACACACACCATACGAAATACAGCAGTATTAAGCTACTATTTTATGCTGGTATACTGTGAGAGCGTGGTCCTTCCCCGGTCGAGCCGACCAATTCGTGCTACAACTATGCTTCTAATATAGTGTACTGTCAAAATTTAACGTCGATAAACTGAGCAGTACCCTTTTGACCCTTTATTATTTGATTGACTGATGCAGAGCTATCGTATCATACAACTATCATTGCAAATAAGGCTTTACTTGTTGCGTAATAAACAAGTGACCATATTATACGGATAACCATATTACCCTCACGACTGTACTTCTTTTTTAAATGTGTGACCAAGCTAATTCAATGAAATATTTTCAACTGATGGAAGTATAAAGTATGTCGAGCATATTTTACAATACGTAAAATACTCCTGTATTTTAATGATCACCTCACGTATCATCCTTGGTAGGAATCGGTGTTCTTTCGCGAGGATTTGTGGTCTATCAAATCTGATGTAATGGTTGGGGCCGTCTAGGATATGATCACAAACTGCAGACTTCCTATCTTAGACTTGTGATCATATCCTAGACGGCCCCAACCATTACATCAGATTTGATAGACCACAAATCCTCGCGAAAGAACACCGATTCCTACCAAGGATGATACGTGAGGCTATTGAAATTAAAAAACATCCTAATTTCAATAGAGAAGGAGGCTGGGTACTACCACTTGCTTGGGATCCTATAATCAATAAAATTAAAACTAAACCCAAGCATACCACTGCAAGACCTCAGGACATAGTCAGTTCATTTTGCATAGATCGGACCATAAACAATAATTAAAAAAGCTGAAGGTACTCCGGGTTTAACAATGACATCGGGACGTCAGTCATCTCAGTCCCCCGTGACCATGGGTGCTGGAAAGCGCCCGAAACGTCGGGAATTAAAAATAAAAATAAAAAGTAAAAATAAACGCGATAAAATCCGTAAAAGTAGTTTTAATCATGTGCAATGTTCGCGTAAATATAAGAAATATTATTAGCTTATTTTATATGAGTGTACTAATAGAGTTATTGTTTGTACGGTTGATTGTGTATATTTTTAGAGATATGGATCCCATTTTGAGTAAAGGCCTCCTCCGTCTGCTTCCACAATTCTCTATTTTCACTTTTACTCATCGAGTCTTTTCCTGCATACTGTATTATGTCATCAGAGTGATAAATATATTTTAGAAATACAGAATATGCGATGAGCTTTTTTGAACTATTACCCGTTATAGCCGATCTTAAATATACAAGGGGGGATATTAGTCATAACTGCGACGCTTGGCAGACGTTTGGGCAACTGTAGTATTTTATTTTTATTTTTAGTTGTTTTATAAGACCCTGTTGCGCATCTCCTTGTTTGTTTTCCTCTGTCGTTTGTTATGACACCCACGGGACGATATGGGGTGGTTACATAGTGGTAAGTGGTGGTACAGGTCGACATAGTGTAACTGTTTTTACACTATGTCGACTCCACATAGTAGAGCTAGGTATATAAACAATATCTAATATTTTATGCAAGAATTAAATTGTTCTAAAACAACGAAATAAAGCTGCAAGAATTAATTCCGCAAAAGTTCGTAAGTAAATTTAGCGGGCAGATGGAGTAATCAAGTCGAAAGCCGGGATAAAACCACCCCGGAGAGTCGGCTGCGCGAAAAATGCAAATTGCGCTAGAATCCCGGGAAACAACAGGATCGCGACAATGTCGCTATCTCTTTACCCATTACGTATACACGGTTTCTATGCTCAAAGTAATACAAAATACATGTTGCGGTAGAGTTATGCAGAAGTACGACTGTAATTGACGACCAGGGGAGTACTAAACTCTCAGAGGGTACCAACGTAAAATAGCAGCATAATACTCCTGTTTCGTATAAGAAGGAACGAGAACCAGATATAATTTTTCGGTGGAAGAATATCTACTTTCCCACATCATACCGTGAGTGTCTCAAAAGGTGACAGTCTTATAACGAATAAAAATGAAACTGCGGTTGCCAATCCGCTTGCCAAGCGACTATGACATTTATCCCCACTGGCAATCTAAGGGGGGGTTCTATGTTCAGTAGTAGACTTTAATTGCTGTAACGGATAGCTTTTTAGTCTTCAGGGATGATAACGCATCCGCTTTTGGTTTGTCGAGGATAGATGTAGGGGTCTCAAGATCCGTTCATCATTATGTCGATTGCGAGCATGTCTATCGTCTTTTTTCTGTAGAAGAGCAAAAATCTGGAGCTATTTGTTGGCCCTAGGGACGATAAATGACATGGGTAAGGGAACATGAATTGACTGTGTAAATTTCTATATTTTCCTTTGATCAAGACAGGATGACATGAAATCAGTCGAATAGATTTTCTTATCTAGCTACTTTGACCATATTATAATGGCGATGTAGAATATCCGCCATATTATCGCCCCGTGGGCGCGGTGCGCGTGGGGCTAGAAGAATGCCTCTAACACGATCCTCAGCCACCTGTTGACTCCGTTTCTTCGACTTGATTCGTTTCTTCGATTGACTCCGTTCAGCTACCTTTGAAATATAACTCTCTCGGAGTTTCTCAGCGTGATAGAATTCTAAATGAGGATATCCGCACTAGAAGCAGAGTAACTGGCATAGCCCTTCTGATCAGTAAGCTGAAGTGACAATATGGCAGCATTACAACTCGAAGAACCGGGAACCGACGTGGAAGAAAGGTCTTCTTCGATAGGCATTCGTTTGCCGGTGAGCGATATGTAGGGCGCCTCCCACTAGATGGAGTGACGACCGGTTAAGACATGCGTCTCGTATATATTTTGACTTATATGTTTTGACTACCTCGTTGGTATAGTGGTTGTAGTAGTGCGACTGCTGGTCATGAGGTGCTGGGTTCGAATCCAGGGTCGGGCCAAAAAAATCATTTATTGAGTTTTTCCGTCAAGAAATCTTCAGTAAGTTCCGTCGAGAAATTTTCAGTAGCTGCCCGGAGAAGTAGGCAGTATCTCAACCCCGTGCCTCGGAAAGCACGTAAAAGTCGTTGGTCTTGCGCCTGATCTCTCTCCGGTTGTGTCAGTTTACAGTCCCATCGGATTATGAGAGTGAGGGAATAGAGAGTGCACCTGTGCTTGCGCATACACTTGGGCACTATAATCCTGTCTTGCGCCGATGATTATTCTCCGTTGAAGCTGGCCGATGAGACCGAAATTCGGTCTGGAGGACATTATTATTATACATTTTATTGCTCATAAACATAATATAGTTCACTTTACAACTGAAAAATGGTTTATCCTCTAATACGAATGACAGGATAGAGAGTCTACTTAATCCAAGGCGCTTTACCCTCAAATAATTTTTAATACTTTGCTAGATAAGTTACTACATCAAATATATAACTTAACTTTATATTAAAACGTTTCCCATACAAAACTTTTCTTCTGTATTGTGGAGGCGTATTACATATATAAATTGCTTTTGTTAAAACATCAAGTTTCAAAATATATTTTGAACCTGCGGCCCTCGCCGCTACAACTCATTGCTTGGTTATTGCGTCACGAAGTCGCTACAGTTTAAAGTTAAATAGATATGGGCCGCGGCGGTGCCCGTGTCCTGGATGGGGCTGCGGCGGTTTTTGGTGGGGGCTGGGGGGGAATTAGTTATGGTGAGTCACAATATGTTTTGATATTTAATAATATTGAATTACAATTGAATAATGAAGTCCGTCTTATAATAACGCTTATAAAAATGTGAATATATTACGATTAACATATTTTTATTGTTGATTACCATAATAAGTAACAGTTAAATTCATAATGCATTTAATGTTATTGTAATAAAGATGCTTATATGAAAGGGAAGTATGTTCCTAATGTAAATCCCTAGGTATTAATGTATATTGACCGAAAAAAAAATAATATCTATTTAATTGTTATGAAGATGTGGCGATGATTTTATTTAAACTATCCCATATTTAAAAAAAAAAAAGTATAGTTAGTAACAATTTACAAAAGTCTTATTGTTAAATCCTTAGCTCAATTTTAAGAGTGTAGAGTCTCGAATGTAGAGTGGACGGACATTCTATTCCACGAGAGTAAAAATATTATAAAATTTCTTCAGCGATTTCTTTTCCACATTATATCTTTGAGTTACACCTAAAATAATTTAATTACATCCATAGTTAAATCTCATCTCCTTTAAAAGATTTAATATTGTCGTGATTCGCATTGTCGGTGTATACATTGTTATTTGATTACTTTTGATGATATTTTCTAGAAATTTTGAAATAACTAAGCATAAACTTTTATGAAGAGTGTAAGGTAAGGTAAGGAAGTTCGACGTGCTTCATAAACCCATACTATTATTGCAGGATATTGGGTCAATGATGAGAATTCATCGTGTAGGGGAGGGTAGGAGGGGTGTGAAACAGGAGATGGGCAGCAGCATCGTCCTAGTAACAACAAAAAATAATAAAATTTGCGATTGTCAACCCGTCGGATATTGTGTCAAATATCCCCCCATATGAGGAAATTTTTGGGGTGCAGTTCAGCAGTGGACTATTTGATAGACTGCAATGAATGTCTTACTAAGCTATATATAGCTGCTATGTTATATATTCATTACAGTATTATTGTAGGACGAATGGATCGGCACGACCGGGGAAGGACCACGCTTTCACAGAATACCAGCGCACACACTTGTAATGCTATTTTAGCAGCTTAATGCTGCTGTGTTTCGTATGGCGAGTGTAGAAATTCGGTGATCCTTTTTTACTGGAAACGTGGCATTTCATCTTGGTCCTCAGGGATGATAACGTATCTGTATTTTGATTCTTAATCGAGGATAAATGTAGATGTCTATGTCCACTTAGCATCAGGTGGACTGTTTGTCACTCGTGTGCCTTTATTTTATAAAAAAATAAAAAGAATAAGCACATTTTTATTAAGTCACTTTCTTGTTTGTTTGTCTGCCATTCCAGATGGATTCTTGCAACTTAATTTAGAGCACTTCCCGTTGAGCTAGGGACGTGACATTTTGAACATATCTCGGAATCGGATGACTATGTAGGAATATAATAAACGTGATATATTAACGTTTTAATGCAAAATTAAAAAAAATAATCATTTATTAAGGCCTACAAATATTTTTTTATACAACATTGGATGACAAACGAGCACACTGTTCAACTGATAGTAAGTGAATGTTGTGGATGTGGTGTGGAAAAAAGTTCGTTAAATCACTTCAATTTTATATTTAAAAAAAGTAAGTGCCTTGTATAAAGAATACCTACAATTAAAACGTAAAAGCGGTTGCCTTAAAATTTCACTGATATATATTCTACAATATTTATGATCATTGCGTTTCGAATATTTCTATTAAGTATTAATAAAACGGTTTTACTAAAGCATAATAAACGTAGCATCGAAAATGGCCGATTTGTATCACAGCGAAGTATTACTATGAATACACGTAATCTGCGGGAATATAGGAGTAACAAGACTCACAATCTGAGCGCGTGTTGGTTGGGGGGCTACGGGAGACTGGGGGGACCCTGGGGGGATCAGAGGTGGGGTACCTGTGTAGCGTTACAGCCGCCTGGGTGTGGTTTGCCGTTCAATAACTTAATACTCTGGAAAGGTTTTCAATGCTGAAATCTCGCTCAAGTGTAGTGCGACTGCCCCGTTTTGGTGTTTGGTTACTTTGATGGTTAACACAAGAAAAAATATTTCTAATTGAGAATATACCTATTACCTATATTTATTAATTTTATGTACTAGTCAATCATATCATAGGTATAATTGTGTGCAGAAATATATGGACGTTCAAATGTTTAAAAAAATATGGAGACAATATAGTTTAGTAATTTAGTTTTTAAATAGTAGGTAGATATTCATATACAGATAATTAATGATTTTGTTTATGCATTAAAAGCATATTGGTATTAACGTTTCCGACACAACTGTAGAACAATTATTTCTATGATAATATCTATCGATAACAAATAAGTAATGTTCGCGAGCGGTTTGTAAAGGTCGCAGACGTTTGCTGGGAACGCATAGCATTAACTAATTAGGTGTACTAACATCGATCGGTAGCGCACATCGGGCAAATAAAAGCATGTAATCCACCCGGATGAATATATGGCGGCTATTAATTGCAGGTTTGCAGGTGAGCGGCGGAGCGCGGTGTGCGTGACGGATCATGGCGGAGCGGGGCGCCGCGGCCCCCGCGCGTTAAACGCCGCCGGGCGGGTAAGCGATCGGCCCCCGGCGGCACGACGGGCGGGTCTCGTCGCCGATTGGCCGGTGAGGAGCAGGGCTCCCGCGCCCGCGCGCCTCCACCAATGGGGGCGCGGTCTGGCGGCCGAGAGCGGCGCGCCACTCGGGCGCGCACATTCGTTCCGATGCGCGGGTCGTGGGACGAGTGCACGACGGCGGCGCTGCACGCGCGCATCCTGGAGGCGCACCGCGGGCCCGGCGCGGCCGAGCCGCCCGCCTGCGAGCCCGCGCTCGAGCTGGCCGCGCCCACGCCGCTGCTGCCGTGCCCACGCTCTCCTTCAGCGCTGCGCAAGTCGCCACCGTCTGCGAGACCCTCGAGGAGAGCGGCGACGTGGAGCGGCTCGCGCGCTTCCTCTGGTCGCTTCCCGTCGCCCACCCCAACGTGGCCGAGCTGGAGCGCTGCGAAGCTGTACTCCGTGCGCGTGCCGTCGTCGCCTTCCACGCTGGCCGGCACCGGGAGCTTTACTCCATCCTCGAGCGACACCGTTTCCAGCGCTCCAGCCATGCAAAGCTGCAGGCGCTCTGGCTAGAAGCGCACTACCAGGAGGCCGAGCGTCTCCGTGGACGCCCGCTCGGCCCCGTCGACAAGTACAGGGTGCGGAAGAAGTTTCCACTGCCGCGGACGATCTGGGACGGCGAGCAGAAGACGCATTGCTTCAAGGAGCGGACGCGCTCGTTGCTCAGAGAATGGTACCTTCAAGATCCCTACCCGAACCCGACGAAGAAGAGGGAGCTGGCGGCGGCGACGGGACTGACGCCGACGCAGGTCGGCAACTGGTTCAAGAATCGACGCCAGAGGGACAGAGCGGCGGCCGCGAAGAACAGATCAGCGCTGCTCGGCCGAGGGTTCGCCTCGTCGTCCACCTACGACGAGGACTCGGCCGACTCGGAGATCAACGTCGACGAGGAGTAGCGACCGCATAGACTGATAGTGTAAATATGATCGCGGTGTCCAGGCACGAAGGATTCGCGCAAGTGTTTCCAGAACACAAGTGATTTACGTTGCAATATAGACGGTTATGTCAGTAGTTAGCTTTATGTTTCCGTGCGTATGTGATGTCGAGGCATTGTACATCAGTTCACTAGGCTATCGTTATGTTTGGAAGTGTGAAGGGAGTGAAATTAAAGTCGACATTGCTTCGTATCAGGTATGTACCTATGAAATTTGTACTGAGAAATGCCCTTCCGTTATAACAAACCCGTGAGTGTTAAACCGTTAAAAGCTTTTGCGAAATACCATAACAATTCGAGGTACGACAGGGTTCATTTAATATATCGGGCCGTATACTCTCTCACCCATTCGCAGTGGGCTAGGCTACTTATTTATAATTACATTGGTTTATTTAATATACCTAGGTAAGATTTAGATCATTATGCGTTTCTACGAGATGCATTTTATATATCCTATTTTACCAATAAAATGAAGAATTTATTTATCATATCAGCTTTTAGTTGTAAAAATTGATTAACGATGTAGATAGTTATGTTCTTATTATAGACTTTATTAAGGTATAATAAAGGTTTGTACCTGAAAATGAACGACCGCTTGCCAGTTGTCTTAATTTATTTGTTTTAGGACAACAGCAATAAGTTTTTAAGTAATTTATTATAACTTTAGAATTTGTACTCTGGTGACAGAACGCTGCAATAGGGTAAGATAATTGTCACCAAGTTTTTTGACAACGCTTCACGTTTGTAGGCCTATTTAAACAATACCAAATCAAATGCGTTAAGAGTCTAAAACCTTTGCCTTTTATCAATTATTAACAGTTTAAACATATTATAAATAGTTTTTTGTTTCTTAATTAACATACAAAAACGGCGAGAAAAAAATTTATTATATGATACCTTTACCTCTTAGATGAATTGAGTTTAGTATTTGTTTTTTTTAAAAGTTAAAATGTATCTATTGGAAAGGTATTTAATAGTTCTGTTTCTGAATAACATCCAATGACTTGCGATAATAATATTATTAAAATATGTAATCTTAAAATATTAGATACAAATCTATTTAGCTTTATTTCATTCTCTTGTTTATGCACATCATACTCTAAAAATAAAAGAAACGATTGTTTATTATGTTACGGGGGGAAAATTTTACGCTTATAATATCTACGATATATTATTTATTGCTAATCTAATATTAGATTTTGAAGAAATAAATAAAATAAATATTTTAATAAATAGAGAACCAGGCGCTAACGTAAACTCCAAACAAAAATTGTATTAAAACATATATTGTAATATTACGCTTTCGCATAAAATTTCAAGAGAAAATAGTAGTTATAGTTTTGCTAGAAAGCTTCTCTAAGCATTTCCTATTAAAATTATAAATTTATTAAAATAAATCGTGCGCATAAATTCGAGAAAAAGTAGACGCGGATTTTCCCGCCGTGCTCCAATTTATATTATTTCTTTTACATATATCAAAATATATGTCGCTAATATTTGCATAAAATGTGTATAATTAACTAACCCTATTGCAGCAATTTATTTTTAAATTTCGTCCTCAAAGTCTGAGAAGTTTTTGAAAATATTTCCGTTATACTGAATCTCAATTAATACATAGTAATTTTGTTCCTTCTCTAACAGTTTGTTCTCTAATTTGTCTGTGAATTTATATACTAGAAATGGTCTAGATTAATTAGTTAGGAATAGTACTCGCGAGAGTTGTAAAAATGTATAAACAAACACAAATTGTAAATATGATATCGACTTACATTACAGTCATTAAAGTGAAATTGTTAATAAAATTATATTCGTAAACTATCCTTTTGTATTATTTCAGCTCTAGGCCGTTTTTAAAATTAAGGTGTCTTCATTTTTACAATTTTTATATTGCATTGTCGTAAATTCTACGGAAATATTTACATTAAAAGGAAACTTAATTATTATTTTTGCAATTACATGTTCAAATATTTGATTATAGTTTTACATTTAAACAATAGCATTAAAACATTTTTAAATACAACCCAGTTGGTGAGAGTGCAAATAATTACATGATTCAGAGTAAATGCAGAAAATCTACTTAGATTTTCTTCTCAAATTAGTTTTAAAAAAATATTATTTTTTATTTACTCCTGTTCCTGCCAAAAATTATGATGAGATTCAGGGATTTTGTAAATATTATACATGACACGAACATGAAAAACTTTTTCGCTGTTTTCCACTAACGGTAAATTTTATTTTAGAAATGATATAATGTTAAAAATCTGTTTTTTTAATTAGCAACGGAAATAAAAAATATTGAAATATTTTCTCTTGATGAATAAAAATACTAGTTTTTCAATAATAATTACCTATATATCTAATTTATAATTCAAATCGACGATGCTTACAATGAGAATGTTTTTTTTTTTAATTTATATTTTACTAGCTTGCCAGGCAAAAGTTGTTCTGCCCTTTTCGACGACCCTTTGTCATGTCCTATTAAAAATCCTTAAATTAGCAAAAAAATTGTGGCTTACTCATGGGCAAAAAAAACTATCCTATCTCTCAAGTTGGACCAAACTGCATACGGTGTGCAAATTTGATTAAAATCAGTTAACTGGTTTAGGAGTTCATCGCGGAAAAACAACGTGACACGAAATTTATATATATATATATATATATATATATATATATATATATATATATATATATATTTTTTATTAAGATGACAAGGATAACAATGAAGTAAATACTCGCTGAATGGCTATACTTAGCCTTTGAGCAAGAAAAGAACGAGCCCTCTTGTCACCAGCAGCGATGATAAGTCGAATGTTTTACTGTTGACACAAAGATGTCAACAGTAATATAATAAGGTAACAGTAGTATAAAAATATAGGATCAAGGCTACAAACGATCACACAGTTCTCATGATGGTAAATGATTGCTGTATCCCATAGACTTTTACATTTATCCTCAATTAAAAATCAAAATGCAAAAACGCTGCCACCCCTGAGGCCAAAGATGGAACATCTCTTTTCCAGTAAAAAAGGATCTCCGGTTCTCTACACTCACCATACGAAACACAGCAGTATTTTACTCTGGTATTTCGTGAGAGCGTGGCACTCCCCGGTCGAGCCGACCCATTCTTGCTATAACTATACTACTCATATAGCTGCAGCGTGGCCCTACCTGTGTACTGGAATCTTACCTTGCAAGTATCCCGACATGCAATTGGACTCTTCCCTTTGAAATAAAGGTCGACACCGATTAGCTGCTGCAGGAAAGTCTGAAGATTATACCGTGTTAGTAGTAGTTAAAGACATGACCTAAGGGAGCCGTGGTCGCGGTAACTCACCTTAAATTTCGTGATACATTGCTTATATTTTTTTAAATTGTAAACTGTAGTGACAAAGGTAAACGAACTTACAGCCTACCTGATAGTAAGTAGTTACTGCAGTTATTGGACACCTGCAATCAATTTCGAATGAAATAGGCTATAGATACATTGTTAGCATGCATTAAAATGCCTTTTTTACCCGAGTGGATGACAGCAAGTCAGCGTTATGCTTTTTATGAATACCTGTGCATGAATATTCGATTATTCATACCCTTGATGCATCCCGACGGGTGATGAATGTAAACCAATGAGGTGCTATCCGATTTATCTGCTTGTTCATGCTGTTATAGGTTAGTTTTTGGTTTGTTTGAGAATTAGACAATCTGAAAATTGTCTACGTAGGAACTCTACATATTTTCTCGGGTTTTCTTTCTTTTTTTAAGGAGTAACGGTGACAAACGGGAACACAGTTCACCTGATGGCATGTCCATGCTATGGCTCATAGACACGTACATCTAATATCGATTAGGCATTTTCACTCTTCAGGATTAAGATTGAATGTCTCGATGCCTTTAAAAATAGTTTTAGGTTCTTTACACTTTCCATATGAAACACGACAGCATTCAACTGATATTTTACGCTGGCATTTTGTAACAGCGAGGTCCTTCCCCGGTCGAGTTGACAAATTGGCGCTGCAGCCTCAGTGTAGCTGCAGCGTGACTCTATCATGTTGTTGTATTGCTCTATGTTGCTCTATCATGTCAAGTATTGATTTCATTCACAATGGGTGCGTTTGGCAGAAAAAAGCGCTAGCAAGCGCTTGTAAGCAAAATGGCGATCGTAAGCGGTAAGCGCTGTCAAATCGTAAGTAGCTATTTTCCTCCAGGACACGATGTTAGTTTTAACCGGGGGAACCTAACCTAATTTAAATATATGTTTGTAAAGTATTCATATTAAAAACTTACCAATCATGAATTTTTAATAACATGTATATGTCTATTCATGTCATTATATTACTTAAAACTAATATTGCACAAAACAACTTATAATTTCTACTTCAAAACAAACAAAATAAATAAGCAAAATGGCGGATTGTGTCAGCGCTACTGAAGTAGCAATCGTGTCCTGGCCGAAAACTATTTTAGCGCTTGTAAGCGCTAGCTAGCGCTTTTTTCTGCCAAACGCACCAATTATAATATAATTCTTTATAATTTGTAGACATGTATTGTCTTTTATTAGTAATTGTTAACAGTCGATTAATGCAAAGTTTTTTTAACGATAATGCTCTTGTCGTCAGACCCAACTTCTCGGGCGGGTGCATAACAATTCAACAAAGATTCTTCTGATTGAGTATATATATTATATTGTATACCATTACATAATAGATAGATAAATATAATAATAAACAAAACTAAAAGATACCCACCGAAATCTAACTTATCTCTTTTATAGGTGGTCACGAATGGGTCGGCACGGCCGGGAAAAGATTATGCTCTCGAAGAATACCAGCATAAAATTGCAGCTTTATGCTGCTGTGTTGCGTATGCTGAGTGTAGACAACTGGAGACCAATTTTACTGGAAATGAAGCATTCAATCTTAGTTCTCAGGGTTGAAAACACTATTTGATTCCTACTTGAGGATACACGTAATTTTTAATGGACCACAACATCCATTTACTGTCAGTCGGAATATGCTCGTTTTTGTCATCCTTATTTTATAAGAATATCTTTAAAGTAAAAGTATATTATATGTTTCGTATTGCTTGGCACAGTTCTTATCTCAAACTGAGAGAGTTTCAGAGCAAAGAAAATTTTAATGCTTTTAAAAAGAACACTAGTAGTTCAGTTTACACCAAAACCGAAAACATTATGTACGCTTTAACTACAACATCTTTTGGTCCTTCGAGCCGGATTCTGTTAACATTAGTAATATTCTTTAACCACTCCTGGTAAACATGAAACGCTGGTGTTAGGAGTGGTTTACGACAGTAGTTGAATATCGGATTCAAACCCACGACCTTTTGAGTTCGGAGTCCGCACTCGCCAATTAGGCTACAGCCATTTAATGCGTGTTTGCGTATTTCGCATGTTTTCACATTTTTTTTTCAGACATGTTGGCTTACGGTGTTTCTAACACTGCTAAGTGCGTGGTAAATCACCACTTAAAATGCGGGCATTAATTTTAATGATACTGTTGAGGGCTGCACTCAGGTGTCTCGTGTCTTGTGAAATTTAAATTTATAAGTAATTTGACGTGGAGCAGCCTCAGAGGTGCTCTGTAAATTTCATATGCGTAATATAAGTAAGTCAGATTGGGTTTGATCCCCGCCGGCATCAATGAAATTGTTAACTGCAGTTTGAAGTGCAAATTTACCACGTGCTCGGTGGTGTAGGAAAACACCGTGAGGAAACCTGCATAAGTGAGAAATAAAAAAACAGAGACGTGAAATCCGGAGTTTTTTTCGGCTTCTTCTCACAAGATCCCGCAGTGGGGACTTGTTGAAGCGATCGCGTAACATTAAATATTTTGTCTTCAACTCTCACTTTGATATTCTTTTAAGCAAACACATTTTCAGTCAATACAATATTGTACATTATAACACACTTGTAGTCAGTATACAAGAAAAACATTTTTTAGATTGTGTCATACTTCGGAGAGCAAAGCATTAACAAAAATTCTCAATGTTCAATACTTTCGAACGGTCCGTCCTGATTTGAAAACAACAATCCATTAGACGCAAGAACACCTGTAATGGTCGCGAATTCCTTTCCTCGACGAAGACCCGAATTGCCACCGACTTATTAGGTACTTGCTCGCTTTCAAGAATACCTCCCAAGTGATTGAATAATGAGTTCCTTATAATTCAACGCTTAAGGAAATGAGCGGTCCGTACTCAGGTCGGATTGATTACGCATACATATTATACGTTTTAAAAAGGTACTTAAAAATTCGCTTGGTTCTGTTAATCTGGTCAGAGTAAAATTGGTGCGTAGTTGTTTTTTATTTCGACTTTTATTAAATACCGAAAGTGTCTTACTTAGTAGAAAGTAAATATTTTAAGTTAGTAGTTTGTTTGGACTTTAATAATACATTTTTATGCATTGTTATTTCTGTCTGTGAATTTTGTATCATTATATTACACAAATTAACTGCACAACGTGTCGCAACAAACTTATTTCTGAAGTCCAGTCTTTCTTAAGTGTTTCGAACTGGGGGCGATTAAATGTAGCCAAGTTTAATCCCTAGAAGACAAAAGTTTAGGCGTTTACTGCAAAAAAAATCCATTTGTCTTATCTTAGCTATTTTAGGGCACTCCTTTTGCCTCTGCTCGATATCGAAATTCATGGCGTCAATATATCGATTCACGTTTAGTCCCGCGGTCATCTAAGAGAGAAGACCAAATTGACTTCTAAAAAACTTGGCGTGCGCTGTAAAGCGGGCAGTATTTTATACTGGCATACTGCTTACAATCCTACAAGTAGTAAGTTCGGTCTAACACGGAATACTGTTTTCATATGTGGGTTAGCCCAGTGCTAACTCCTATCACTTGATCGCATCCAGTGAAGAGCGCCTTAATCGTTGACGACCGAGTTCTTTCTATAATAAAGTTCTATAAATAAAGTTTTGACAAAAACTAAGGCCTGAGCGATTTAAATTTCTAATTTAAAGTCTTCCATTATATTTTCATGACATATTTTATGCAATTCTTACCGGTCGTGTTTGTAATACTGTTCTGAGAAATTGTTTTTTTAACATGATTCATTCCAGTCGCCATTTCAGTGATTAAATTACATTTTTAATAGGTAACTTAAATACAAAAATTGATATAACTTCAACGGTTATTTTACCAATTAAACAACATACTTTTATATTTTTTATAGAATAAGTTAATAAACGAACACACAGTCTACCTGATGGTGAGTGGATGTTGTGACTCATAGAAATAATACTTTAAAAACATAAAAACACGTGGAGGCCGAAATCACGTATGTGCACAGCGGTCAGGCCCAGTACGACATATGTAATATGCTGTTACAGAGGACTAAGATGGAATGCCATGTTTTCAATAGAGAGGTCTTCTGTCTCTACAGAAATTATACGAAACACAGTGTTATTCCATGATAGTGTAGTCCTGATCAAGTGACACATTCGTGCTACAACCATCATATGACTGGCGTGATTTTACCACGTATATTTTTTTAAATGTTTTAGTGTATTATTAAATTATAAGCACGCTAATGTTTAAGAATTCGTCTTTTAACGTTGTGTTGTGTGTTGTGAACAACTCAAAGTAATAAATATCATCTATGGAATACTAAACACGACTTGGTTGCGCACAAGATGCACGAATATACTTTTTGCTGTTCGCCATCGTTGGATATTACGTGGTTTAAATGTCAAATGGTAGATGACAATCTTGCGTCAATTTTACAAGGTTCATAATTGATAAACGAACCAAAGAAACGAACTCCCTTTTCTAAGTACATTTTGTTATTAGATTGGCCATTGGTTTAGGAGAAAATCTCACTCAATGTCACTTCGTATAACTTAAATCATTTTTTTTATAGGAAAGGGTGACAAACGAGCACACAGTCCACCTGATGGTAAATGTTTGCTGTGATCCATAGACATTTACATCTATCCTCGATAACGAATCAAAATGTAGGTGCGTTGTCACCCGTGAGGACTAAGATGGAATGCCTCGTTTCCAGTTAAAAGGGTCTCCAGATATTTATACCCACCATACAAAACACAACAGCATTAAGCTACTATTTTACGCTGGTATTCTGTGAGAGCGTGGTCCTTCCCAGGTCGAGCGGACTCATTCGTGCTACAACTATACTTCTAATATAACTGTGTGATCAGAAAGATGAAGCTGCCCATTTTGTGTTTTAATTACCCTCTTTCGCCATCCCCAGGATGATAAGGGGTAGTGGATATTTTTACATCGCCACTACACTGCTTAGAGCACACGTTTATTGAATTGTCCCAGGATGATGAGAGAGAAACAGCTATTATATTGAGATAAATATATAAATTTAAAAATTTAAATGAATATTTATACCTGAATATTACTATTCAATATATAACACCTGAATATAAACATTCATAAATATTCAATGAATATTTATATTCAGGTGCTGTAAGAATAATGCTGCAACTCATCTCCCGGTTTAGTTTCTCTTTGTCGCCACACACGGGACGACATTCAGTAACGGAAGCTGTTACAGCCACTACATGGAAATATATATAGATATGGGTAATTAGAAGTTTTGAGTCACACATAAATAAAACAATAATAGTCTCTCAAAATAATTTGACTCACCCTTATTCTATAAAAACACATATAGAAGACTTATATATTTGGCTATATTTTGGAAATGCAACCACATACCTATCCACGTTTCAACTCCTGCTTACGCACATTTGCACGCACAGCATTTAAACGTCAAACAAACACTGGCCCGTTTTTGTTCTTGGTTGAGTTATCTACATTTTTTTGGATTTGGCTCAGTATCATTCATCATCATTACAGTCCTTCACAAGTCCACTGCTGAGCATAGGAACATCACAAAGCACGGTCCTGAGCTACCTGTATAATTTATTTCCATCTAGGCTGCCACTCGAGAACCTTTCTTCCCCATCGTTTATTAGTTCTTATAGCTATATTAGAGAGTAAACTGTTAAAATCATAAACAATAAATTCGCTCAAATCTTTTTGCGTTAATTCTATTTTTGTTACGGATGATGAACTTTAACTGGTGATAAAAACAATTTACATGTGACTTCACGTCAAAAATTATTAAAATTAATACGAGTATAATATTTTATGAGATACTTATGTTTTAAACAATCTCTTGTCTTCTTATGTTTAGGTAATTATGTTTATCTTATGTTTTAAAAAATATAACATTCGACGTTCAAACATTTATGAGCAACCAGGAGCGCAGAACTTTATCTCTACATTCACAATAAGCTGCTATTTTATTTACCATCAGGTAGGTTGCAAGTCCGTACGTCACTTGAGTTCCATTAAAAAAAAAGTTTATGAAAGTTGCGGACATTGACCCAAATTTTCTCTGCGTACATAAACGAGTATGTATCCACTAAGTAACGTATGTATAGTGATCGTGTAAGGTATTTATTTCGATATAGTGTAGGTATTAATTGTTAGCGTTAACACGTATTATGTTTGACATTTGCCCATGGTTAATAACTTGTAATTATGAGTGGAGCGAAGTTGTGGGTTTTGTAATACATTGTACATTGAGATTACGCTTTGTTTGACACGCAACACTATTACTGTTGTCAAAATTTCATTAAATCGTTGAAGCTTAAGGAATCTGGCTTTGTTTTATTAAAGCGTGATTTTTCAGTTTTTCTACAGTCGCAAACACAGCTACATTAATGAAATTAATACTGTTGTCAACATTGAATTAAATCGCCGAAGTTTAAATTTCTGAATTTGTTTTATAATAACGTGATTTTTAAATTTTTCTATAGTCTAAAACCCAGCGACTTTAATGAAATTAATACTGTTGTCAAAATTGAAATAAATAGCTGACTTTTAAGGATCTTGTCTTGTTTTATTATACCTAGGTTGACATTTTAATTTTTCTATAGGCGCAAAATCAGCGGTATTAATGAAATTAATACTGCTGTCAACATTGAAATAAATAGCTGAAGCTTAAAGTACTGACTTTGTTTTATCATAGCGTGATGTTTAATTATTCTATAGTCGCAAACACCAGCGACTTTAATGAAATTAATAGTTACTGTTGTCAAAATTTAAATAAATAGCTGACCTTTAAGGATCTTGTTTTGTTTTATTACGGCTTAATTTTTTAATTTTTCTATAGTCGCGGACAACGACATTGATGAAAATAATAGTTTTGATACGATAATAATTGTTTTAGCAGTACGGGCTTATTAAATAAAAGATAATTTTTGAATACATATCGTATATATTACGGCTAAAAGCCGAAGTGGGGATACACTAAGGTTTATTTTGTGTACTGTATTGTTAAATTTGCTAAAAATGCGAAAGCAAATTTCAAATAATAAGAGGTGCAGCTCAGGTGGCCCAAGGCCTGCGCACATTAATCAAATTCATAAATCGTATAGGTTAGACATAAGTTTCAGATGAGATTACTTTTCAATTGGATGGACCGTTTAGAAAATGAGAGAATACAATATATTGATCTTCAAACTGGTCTCAATAGAATTATTCTTTACGTTAGAAAATTTCCTAGATAACCTATTACAATACTATTGCGTATTTCCTATCGAAACAGAAACATAAACTTTTATTTATGTTTCTGTTTCGATTTCGAACTTTTATTCTAAATATTATACTTATTGAAATTGAAAGTCACTTTTGGTAATCTACCACTGGTTCAGTAAACACCTCTGTCCTGAGAAGAACCAGCAAGAAACCTAACGGGATTTCCGATAAAGAACCGCTTACAATCGTGTATGTCACAATTAACAACATAAAACAAATTAGAATTAGCTTGGTAGCGATCATCTTTCCCAGGGGCTATAATCATCCATAAATTCCTTAACATTATAATAACTCTTTTAAAAAAACTTAGTTTAATAAAGTTTTTGAACTTTATGCGGGTCAAATTTTGTATATTTTCTGGAATTTTGTCGTAAAAGCGCATAAATATACACCAACATTACGAGCGTAGGTATACTTCACATCTCCTACATCCTTATAAAGCCAGAAAAAAGGCCTGACGTATTCTCAAGCCTTATTTCAGCTATATAATATTATATAACTTATTTCAACGAAAACAAATAACAAGAATACAGTATCTTCATTCTTTCATCCCCTCCGGTTGTTGGTTTTTCAAGCTATGTTATCGGTCCATTATGACTTCAGCTTACTGTGATGCTCTACGTTACATCGGTAGCTTTAGTTCTTCCGCGGATATATATTTGGTGGATATTCTTGTTATAAATATTATTATATTATTCATGAAATCAACTCGGTAATGTAGTGGCTGGTATTTTCCATGTGTAACTAGTGTAAGTAAAACGCCTCCAGGATACAGGATAAAATTCTAATGTAGAGGTAATGATTTTTTATGAATAAAAAGATAATAAATTTGTTCTATAAATTTACTTATGAGAATATGCACTCGAAATTATTCATCTTAAATAACTGCTTTTAAAAGTTAATAACGAAGAGATTTTAACTGATCTGAAAAATCCAACGTAACGGTTAGAAGTAACATTTTGTTGGTAGTCTGGTATGGGCGGTACATCAAATAAGTAAATATGCAAGATGCATGTAGTTCAAAGTTTTTGCTTAATCAATGCATCGGGAGCAGCGGTGGATTAATTAACGAAGTGGACCGCTAATTTAAATGTAATTCTATACAACTGTATACGGACCGACGGCTCAAGAGAAATTGTGTTGTAATGCCGACTGTACCTACTTACACGATTTGTGCCTAGTACTACGTAGTACTATTATTTATTCTGTGCTAGTACATTGTTGGTTTCTAAATACAGAGTGTATGTATATGTCGCTGGTTTATGATTAAATCAGGTTTTTAAAAAAAATCTAGGCTTTTGATAAAGAACCGTAAGAAGGTAGATTTATTCCGAATAAATGTGGGTTTTTTGATTAAAAACCTGAACTTGTTTAGGTTTATGATAAAATTTTAGCTTAAAATTAAGGTTAGGTTAGGTTAGGTTGTTTTTATCACATAACGAAATAAGACTAGATTTTTGATCAAAGAACTGGATTTGTTTAGGTTAATGATAAGATTTTTTTTTCTTAAAGAATATTAACAATGCTATAAACATTACTAATATTCCCCTTAACCACTCGTGGTAAGCTTAAATTGCTTGTGTTACGAGTGGTTCACTCCAACGTGGTTGAAGCAAAGAAGAGAGCATGGCTAGATTTACTAGCAACTAAGGCTGGTGATTCTAGCGGTACGAATGATGATTTTGAAAGAAAAAAGGCAGTCTTTAGACATCTAAATAAAAGAGTAAAAGAAGTAGTTGAAAGGAAAAAGCAAGAAAGAACGGATAAGAATGATAGAAGAATATCGGATAACTTCCAGGCAAATATTAAAATGTTCTGGAAACTCGTAAGAACTGCCAGGGGACGTTCAAAACAGCCTATAATGAATGCTATAAGAGATGAGAATGGCTATATTCTGAATGATGAAGTTTTGAGTTTAAAGAGATGGAAGGAATATTTTGAAAGCATGTTTATGAGTGAGGAGACAACGTATGAACTGAATGAAATAGGAACTCCGAAAGAAGAGAAAGGAGGTAGCGAGATAAGTATAGATGAAATAATGAAAGCAATGAAAATCATGAAAGCAGACAAGGCTGCCAGTTATGATAGAGTTTCACTCGAAATGCTAAGGGCTGGAGAGGAAGTGGTGGCAGGCCTGCTGCACACCTTGTTTAATGTATGCTAGGAACTGAAGCGGGTACTGGGAGACTGGTACAAAGCCGTGATAGTCCCAGTATATAAGGGAAAAGGGTCGCAGCAGGACTGTAAAAACTACCGCGGCATCAGCCTCCTTAGCATCGTGGGAAAATTGTATGCCAAGGTACTAATTGAAAGGGTCATGAAAGAAACCGGTGGAAAAATTTGGGATGTGCAAGCGGGATTTAGAAAGGGAATGGGATGTACAGATCAAGTCTTCTCCATGCGCATGATCGCGGAGAAGTTTTTGGCCAAAAACCAAAAGGTTTTTTGTGCGTTCATGGACTTGGAGAAGGCCTATGACAGAGTGGATAGGAATGTGCTATGGCAAACACTGAACTCATTTGGGTTGAGCGCTGGCTTGATACAGGCATTGGAATCTCTTTATAGGGACTCTAGTGCTTGTGTTAGGATCAACGGGGTCTACTCCGACTGGTTTGGCATCCATAAAGGTGTCAGACAGGGCTGTGTGGCTTCCCCGTGGTTGTTCAACCTATTTATGGACAGTTGTTTGCAAAATTTGAAAGTTGAAGAATGCGGATTAAGAATGGGTGAGTTAACCATCAAATGCCTTTTGTACGCCGATGATCAAGTTATTCTTGCGTCGTCGGCGGCTGAGTTGCAAATGATGGTTACATTAATGAACAGATCATTAAAAGAAAGGGGTATGAAAGTGAACGCAAGTAAGACGAAAATTATGAGTTTTGAAAGAGATAAAAGTAAAACGATATGTGAAATAAGAATAGAAGGGGGAGTTGATCGAGCAAGTAGATGAGTTTGTATATTTGGGTTGCGTATTTAGCAGGGATGGGAGATATGATAAGGATATAGAACGACGAGTGAACGCAGGAAACAGAGTAAATGGGGCCCTGCACTCTATTGTGAAGAGTCAAAATGTGTCAAAAAAAGGCACGTATGGCAATTCACAATGCTGTGTTGGTGGCCCTACTTTAACGTATGGTAGTGAAAGTTGGGTGTGGCAGAAGAAGCACGAGAGTAGAATAAATGCAGTAGAAATGCGGTCGTTAAGGAGTATGTTAGGGCTGAATCTGAATGACAGGGTGAAGAATTGTGTGAAAAGAGAAGAGTGTGATTAAGAAAGGAATGCTTCGGTGGTTTGGTCATGTGGAAAGAATGGATGAGGAAAGAGTGACAAAGAAAATTTATGTTGCAGAAGTGAATGGCAGAGTCGGAAAGGGACGTCCTAGGCGAAAATTTATCGACCAAATTGGCGATTTATTGAAAACGGGCCAAATTAGAAGTACCCTTAAACGACGAGCATGCATGCGTAGCTGTATGGATGTGGAGGAGGCGAGAGAGGTGTGTCAGGATCGTGCCAAATGAAAGTCTGTAGTCTCTGCCTACCCCTCTGGGTGACAGGCGTTAGTGTTTATTATTATGTATTAAGGTTCACTCCAGTAGTCGAATGGCGGATTCTAACCCACGACCTTTTTGAGTTCGCGGTCCGCGCCCTGCCATTAGGCTACTGTCGCTTCTAATTATAATGATTAAGTAATAACTTTGTCTTCTTTCGGTTCTTGATCAAAAGCCTAATTTTTCGATCAAAAACCTGATTTTATCATGAACCTGCGATATATACATATATAGTTATATTAGCATTTTTCATTGGTAGTATCTGTTTTCGTATATTATATTGTTTTAGTACGTAATACAACAAAATTGCTAATCACAGTGTTTTTAAGTCTTGGTGTTTAAGGTGTTATTTTTTATATTATTCTAAGCCAGCGCTCAACTAGGATCCCACCTGATGGTAGTGGTGATGTAGGATGTAGCCTAAGATGGAGAAGCGCAAACACAATGACATCAAAAACTGTAACTAACTAAGTAAATATTTATGTTCTGACGTACATATATGAAATAAGTAAATTATCATCAATACGAAGAACGCGGTTACCTAAATTTAATATTTAACTAAAATTACAGGGAAAATATAGAGGAGCCATGGTAACTTGAGCGCTAAGTACTTGCTGTGAGTCCCCGCCGGCACTGACGAAATTGTTAATTGTAATTATAGGTGCTAATTTACTGATATTATACTTGTTTTACTATGAAGCAAACATCACGACGAAGCCTGCATGTCTGAGAAAGTGAGAATAACATTTCGAAGACTTGCCAAGTCTGCCAACATGTATTGGAGCAGCGCGGCGTAAGAAGAATAAGAAGACAAAAGTGAGAGCAGGGCTGTGCCCAGCAGTGGGACGAATATAGGCTGTAACTTTTTTATAAAAAATAATATAACACTAAATACGTCCAATCTTAAGTTGCTCAACTTTACACCGTACTGGTTATTTATCTCACTCTTTCGCCCTCATGACCATCAGACTCTGGAACGACATTCCTCTTGACATTAAAAAAAGCTCCCAACAAATTTGTCTTTAAAAATCAAGTCCGTAAGTATATGATTCAATCGTTGCAAGTTTGAATTAACTCAGCTCTCTTTTTCGTATATATTTCATATTTGTTCTGACCTATTGTATATATAGATACTTATGTATTTACTATATATATACTATATACTTTTTTACTATATATATATATATATACTATAGATACTTATGTATTTAATTCCTAAAGTTTTTTTTAATTTTTTTAAATTACTTATAAGGTTTTGACGTAATTGGTATATAAAGAGAACAGAGAGGATTTATTTTATAGAAGAGTTTCTTAATGTCATATTACAATTTTATTAATTATATTGAGGTATTGTACTGATTTATTAAGAACTTAGTTACTTAATAAATCAGTATAATATATTTTAAAATGCCAATTTAACAATAGGACTGGCTACTGATGCCGGTGGTTTCAGTAGAGAGTAAAAAAGTCTTCTGTAGCCAGGGGATCTGCAAGTGCAGAGAAGGCTGTTTCTAAAAGTACTTTTTGAAGGTATCTTATTACATGTGAAATTATTGAAATTGTGTGAAATTATAAGTAAGTGATTGGTAAGTAAGCGAAAGGTTAGGAAATTATTATCAAGGTTCTTATGTTATATGTTATTTTACTTTAAAATATTATTTTTCAAATTACACACAATGTGAAGAACAAGCACGTTAATTGTAAGTAATATAAGAGGGAAAGAGGGCCAGGTAGAGACTATGAACTTCCATTAGGCACGATCCATACCTAGGTGACAAAGTATGAAGACTTAGACGAAATGCCTCATCATCATCATTCATCATCATTACAACCTTTCACAAGTTGGCTGTTGAAAATAGGCCTCTCCCAAGTAGTGCCACAAAGCACGGTCCTGAGCCACCTGCATCTATCAACTTCCTGCATGTCTTACCAAGTCGTCACTCCATCTAGTGGGGAGTCCGGGGGTACCGGTTCGAGGCTGCCACTCGAGAACCTTTTTTCAGCTTACTAATCCGTTGGGCTATGTCGGTTACTCTGGTTCGACTGCGGATATACTCATTTCTGAGTTTATTACGCAGAGAAACCCCAAGCATAGCCCTCTCCATAACTCGCTGAGTGACCTTGAACGTCCTCATACAGCCAGCAGTGAAGGACCACGTCTCAGATCCGTAAGTGGCACTGGCAACACGCACTGTTTGTACAATCTAGTTTTCAGAGTTGAGGTATGCCCCAAGGAATGCCACAAAGCACGGCCCTGGGCCACCTGCATCCATCGACTTCCTGCATGTGTTACCAGGTCATCACTCCATCTAGTAGGGGATCGACCTACACTTCGCCTACCGGTACGAGGCTGCAACTCAAAAACCTTTTTCCGCCATCGGTTGATAAGCGGCAATCCAAATCGACTGAACAGGAGCAGAACTAACGGCTTTACGTGGTTTCTGAGGCACGGTAGTGAAAAAACGCCATCTACCAGGCTCTGGACTGCTATCAAGAATAAGTTAGTAGAAAAACTCAAAAACTGATTTTTGATACGACGCGGGATTTGAACCCGTAATCACATGATCGGTTAGCAATAACCCCTACGACCTTAGCTGTATTTTATTGAGCTCAAGGGGTTCTTTGCATATCATTTAGATATGAATTACCATTAAAATATCTGTCTGTCTGTCTTTCCGAGCTAGGCTTCGGAGTGTGATGCAACTTCACGAACAGATAGCGAAAAACTAAGTGATTTTTTTTTGTGAAAATGGAAATTTGATAAAATAAAGATCGAACCCAGGAAAAGAAAGGACGTGTTGCTAGTTTTCAAATAAAATGTAATGCTTACTTATAAGTGTAAACACAATAAGGAAGGTCACGTTGTGTGTTAGTGTAATGACAAATAAAACCGACCCATAAAAATTTTATACTTCGCATATCCCCCGCCAATTAGTGTCATGTTAAGAAAGAGGTATAAAGAATGTTTTAATTACAGCGCCTGCTCAAAGTATTCTATAATTGCTTTATTTACCTTTATTGTAACGTTTAGAGTTCAAGTATAAAAGTTTGCTTAATATGTTACCTACTATAATTGAAATACAAAAATGGAATTCAAGATGGAATTCGTTATACAAGTGTTTTTTCGGTAATAATCCTGTTTTATTTTAGAAGCTTGTTTTAAATTAGATAGTAATTAACGTTAACGTGTGGTTATTATATATGACATTAGCATTTGAAGATATCAAACAGCAGTAGAAATTCTGCAGCTGTATCCTTTTGTCGTTAAAATAAAACATAATATAATAAACACACTCATAGTATATAAAATAAAAATGAAAAGATTGACAAGCAACTTCTATTTATTTAAGGACCACGCTGCAATTATATTACGGTTGTAGCACGAATAAGTCGATTTGACCTGGGAAGGACCACGTCCTTTTACAGAATACCAGCGTGATATAGCAGTTTAATTCTGCTGTGTTTCGTATGGTTTACGTAGAGAACAGGAGTCCTTTTTTACAGGAATAAGACATTTTATACGTGGTAGAGCCACACTGAAACTACATTATGGTTGAAGAATGAATAGGTCGGCTCGACGGGGGAAGGACCACGCTCTCACAGAATACCAGCCTAAAATAGCAATTTAATACTGCTGTGTTTCGTACGGTGACTGTTAGAGATCCGGAGACCGTTTTTTTTACTGGAAACGAGGCATTCCATCTTAGTGCTCAGGGGTGACAACGCATCTGCATTTTGATTCTTAATCGAGGATAAATGTAGATGTCTATGGACCACAGCATCCACTTAGTATTAAGTGGATTTTATGATCATTTGTTACCCGAAATTTATAAAAAAACAAATGTATCAGAGACCATCCGATCGTAAGAAGATCTGTGGCTCGTATACACCTACATCTTCCCCAGTTAAGAATCAAATGCAGTTGCGTCGATACTCCTGAGGATTATTAACATGGGAGACGATTAAAAGATCGGTGCCAAACGCGATACAGTATTACGCTGCTATTTTACACCGGTATTTTGTAGGATTGTGGTCTTTCCCCGGTCGAGCCGACCCATTCATGTTACAGCCACATTATAACTTTGGTGTTGCTTTACCACGCAATATTAAAGTTAAATAATTATCTACCAAATCCTACCCAATGATATAAATTTATTCAGATACTTATATTTCTAACAAATACAAGTCTTATTTCTGTTTATGTTTGCATATTACTAAATCACTAATTATTAATTAATCGTTGCCCGTCAAGTATCAATAGTAATATAATACCTACCAATGCACATAACTGCTTGTATATCTAAATGTCTCATTTGAGAATTTATAAAATGATTAACAATTTTTACAGCTATTGACGCTACGAGCAAGCAATTAATAACTTAACTGTATGAGTTTTAAGCATCAAAACTTATTCATAATCCGAATTATCAAAAATTCATCGGTAAGCGGTCAAGCTGTCAAAATCGGACGCGATCGATTCTTTTTTTTTATTCATAGAGCTTAGTCAACAAAAACTAAGGTCGTAGATCTCGACATGTTAATTGCAACTTAAATAAATTAACGGATATATCGCTAGCTAATGAAGCTATAACGGACAGGCGTCTTTATTTTAGTACATGTGAATGTAGATGACTGATTATGATAAATATTGTACAAGAAAAACCTTTTTAGCTTGAGTTGTTACTGAAATTGTGTTAGCAGATGTTTTTTTTATTAGAGTTAAATATGACGTGCAAAGTTCACTACATGTAATTATAAAAATGTGTGTTTTATTCAAAGGTGTTCCGAGTGTAGAATAAATGCAGTAGAAATGCGGTCGTTAAAGAAGGTGATAAATTGTGTGATGAGAGAAGAGTGTGGTATGCAAGATGATGTTGTGACAAGGATTAAGAAAGGAATGCTTCGGTGGTTTGGTCATGTAAAAAGAATGAATGAGAAAAGAGTGGCAAAGCAAATTTGTGTTGCAGAAGTTAACGACAGATTCAGAAAGGGACATCCTAGGCGCAAGTTTGTCGACCAAATTGGCAATATATTGAAAATGGGCTAAATTAAGAGTAGCCTCAACCGACGAGCATGTATGCGTAGGTATATGGATGTGGGGGAGTCGAGAGAGTTGTGTCAGAATCGTGCCAAATGGAAGTCTATAGTCTCTGCCTACAACTCTTGGTGACAGGCCTTTATATGCATGTAATTGTGGTGTTTATGTATATATAATTTATTGTATTAAATTTTGTATCCTAGAGTATTTTCACGCAAATGTTCTATCTGTATGAACATTTGCGTGAAAATGCTAAGTGAGGTTATTTATTGAAAAAAATATAAGGGATTTAAATTAATATAAGGGTTTTAAAATTTAAACAAGCGTGTTTAATGAATAAATACAAATTTAAAAAGCAACGAACTATCGTATGTTTTCATTTACAAAAGAAAGAAAAAATGTAAACCTTTTTTATCTGTAGGCCTATTGGTGTTTTCGTAGACAATTCCCGCCGCGCCGTCGCGTCGCGTCGCTGTCACGCGCATAGACAGTTTGTAGCCGCTCAAGTCATTTAGTCCGTAGAAAAAAGAACTTATTTGTTTTTATTAGTCGACAAAACAACGAAATAGATGTAAACGATTAGTTAATAGACGATATTAAGGTATGTGAAGGAAAACATTGTGAGGAAACGTGCATGTCTGAACCACTTACCATCATGTGGACTGTGTGCTCGTTTGTCACCCTATCCTATAAAAAAACACATCAACGAATGCATCTAGCTTGGTCAGAAATAGGTCAGAAGATGGTACGAATCTAGACTGGCTTCTAAGCAGAAAAAAGGACTTTACTGCCTAGATAATATGGTCAAAAGTAAAGTTACATCCTACGAGTATATGCGTCCCACGGCTTTTAATGACCTGGCGGCTCTGAAGGCCCTTTCTGGGGGTTATAAATGCCGCGCTGCTCCAATGCGTATTGACAGACTTCACATGTCTTCGAAATATTGTTATTCCATATACATACAGGTTTCCTCACGATGTTTTCCATCAATTTGGCATGCCGTATTTTGCATTCTCTATTCTGTGTTTGTCTGTCACGTTGGTCAAGAAGCTTTGGTCTAATCCTAGGTCAGGCCAAGATCAGTTAATAGGTTTTTCTGTCAAGAAATTCTCAGTATCAGCTCAGCAGGAAGTTAGTTTAACCCCCGTGACATGGAAAGCACTAAAACCGTTGGCTCTCCGCCTGATCTCTCTTTTTTATAGGATGAGGGTGACAAACGAGCACACAGTCCACCTGATGGTAAGTGGATGCTGTGGCCCATAGACATCTACATTTAACTTTGATTAAGAATCAAAATGCAGATGCATTCTCACCCTTGAGGACTAAGATGGAATGCCTCCATTACAGTAACACGGGTCTCCGGTTCTCTACGCTCACCATACGAAACACAGCAGCATTAAGCTGCTATGTTACGCTGGTATTCTGTGAGAGCGTGGACTTTCCCCGATCAAGCCGACCCGTGCTATAACTATACTACTAATATAACCGCAGCATAGCTCTACCGCGTATAAATTGAGAAGTGTGGAACCTCATAGATGGTTTTGGCCATAAGAGTGTATGTGGTAGCGGCGGAAGAGAGTCCATCTGCTCATTATATCCTGTGAGTGCCGTAACAGGCAATTATGGGATATACCAGGAAGATCTGAGGGCTCTCTCGATTAGAATTTTCGAATATGAAAATCGAAAGTGAATAAATAAAAATAAATTCATATTACAACCATAAGAGCTGCAGCGTGGCTCTACCACGTATGACTCTCCGTTCGTGCTGGTTTACCGACGTATCGGGCTATGAGAATAAGAAATGAGAGAGTGCACCTGTGCTTTTGTGTGTGGGGGGGCACACTCGTGCACTTTACGAGACTATTCCCACGCGACAGAAATTCGGCTTATAGGTCATCTTTAACGTACAAAAACTTTACTAACATAATTTCATTGGTGCGGGCAGGTTTCGAATTCGAGTTGCTAGTGCATTGCGTTTTCGACAAGGCTTATTCTCTAATCTGCCAAGGCTCGCTTTATTTTATTGAAATATAAATATTTTTAATTTTGGGTGAAATGTGCAAAGGCAGAAGTTCAGACTTAGAGAAAAGCAAAGGCAAAGGCTTTTCTCTGAGTGCAAGCTACGTATTATATTCGATATTATTTTTTACTTCCATAGTTTGAATTTTGTTGGTAGTACTTGTTTTAATACTAAATCACCTTTAAAATACCTTTTTTATGGACAAGGGTGACAAACGAGCATGGTAGATGGCAAGTAGTTGCTGTGGCCCATAGACATCTACATCTGTCCTCGATTACGAATCAAAATGCAGATGCGTTGTCACCGTGAGGACTAAGATGGAATGCTACGTTTCCAGTAAAATGGGTCTCTGGTTCACCATACGAAACACAACAGCGCTGAGCTGCTATTTTATTTGGTATTCTGTGAGAGCGTGGTCCTTCCCCAGTCGATCTGACCATTCATGCTACAACCACAATATAGCTGTAGCATGGCTCTACCACGTAAAAAATGAAGTGACAGACTCTCTTAGGCTACGGTTTCCTATTAAATGCTATACGCGACGTTCGACTTCAGCGTAAACGATCCGATCGGCGTCTGAACCCCAGGCACAGCGTCAGCGGTCAATACATATTTTACAAACGGACGACGCGACGTCTAGACTTTCGATCGAGCAACAATTAAGTAGCCGACAGTGCTCACGTGTGGTTGTGTGGCATATTTGTACATAAAATGAATATAAATTCAATACTTTTGGGGGCGCTTGTGTTACTTGAAGAAGAGGCACAAGATGACCGTATACGAAGAAAAAGAAATGCAACAAGGCACCGATTATTTATGAAGAGATATGAAGAAGGATGTTTCCAGCTATTGATAATAAAGCACTTAAAAGACAGCAATTCTAAATTTACTGAATATTTTCGTATTAATCGGGAACAATTTAAATATAATAGTAATAAAGTAACTCGTCTTTTTCTTTATTAAATTTTGTCATTTTGTACTGACGCTAGACACGACCTTCACGCTGCAATGGTTCGAAATAACTAGAGTGTAGAGACGCAGCGCAAAGCGTCTTAACGCCGCCTACGACGTCCATACGCCGACATCAGCTTGTGAAAGAGACCACAACAGTACATTTCTATAGTACGCATCGTAACGCGGCGTACGGCGTACGTGTAAGCGGCCGATGGCGTTTATAGGAGACCACCGCCTTACGCCGCATCAACACGATAAAAGATCAATAAAAATAATTTCTCAATAAATATTAATTTAATTACCTATAACGAGCTATCCAATATAGTGTAAAAAACAATTTGCTACAACTATACTACTAATATAGCTGCAGCACGGCTACTTTATGTTTTTTTTACCATAATCCTCTTTATAGCACGCAGTAAACTTCACAGGACGCGACTAAACTGTAGCGAATACGTCATTAATTGCAATTTTAAGTGCTGATTTACCACGAGCTCGGCGGTGGGGGAAAACGTCGTAATGAAATTTGCATGTAAGAAAAATAAAAAATAAAAACCATTTCTAAGACACGTGAAGTACGCCAATATTTGGGCAGCGGACAGGCACTTCCTTGTAAAACCTTAGAAATTAGTGGGACGTATAGACTGTAACTTTAGTTTTCTTTTTTATTTTATAGATATAAAAATAAATTGATATTATTCACCAAAATAAAGGTTTTTATTTGAAATATTTGTGTTTTATTAAAATGTGAATTTCACTAAAAATTGCAGCTCCTTTTTAGCTGATTTAAAAAGGAATAGGTTCTGAATTCCAGTGTATTATTTGTATGTTGTATGCACGTTATCGTTAACTATGAACCGATTTGCATTAGGCGTGGATATAAACTTGTCTGTTAGTTATTATACATTTATATTGGCAACACTGATTATAGAATCTATGGTCTGAGTGTCTTTGGCGGATTTTAATATGCGTAATATCCACTGACCTCTATATATACAACTACAATATAGGTCAGTGGTAATAATATCTCAATAATGTATAATGTGTGATTTTGATGTAATAATTTTAAGCTAATAAAAGTTGTTAAGGCGATTAATAAAACTATGTATATGTAATAAAGGAGGAAGTTTCTTTAACCAATAACATTAACCTTGGCGAAAAAAATTCCACCTCTTATGGTGGAAAATACGGGATAAAGTTTTAAATGTAACTGTGTAGACGACTTGCTAGTGATTACCTACCTTTACAGACTGTAAAATTCCACTGCTGGACATACGCCTCCCCCCATAGATTGCCTCATAGGGTGCATACCATAGTCGACACGCATGGCGAGCGGGTTTTCAACCGCAGTTTTTTATTATTTTGTGTTTTTATCAGGAAGACGCTGCTGCCTACACGTTTCATTTTCCCCTGTCCCCTCTTACGACACCCACGGCACTGCGTAAAAAATGATATTGCAATTGTAGGTATGTATTAAACACCATAATCTTCATTACAGCCCGTCAAAAGTCCACTGCTGAACAAAGGCCTCCTCCAAAGAATGCCACAAAACACAGTTCTGAGCCTGCATGCCTTGCCAGGTTGTCAATCCATCTAGTGGAGGTACGTCCTAATTTCTCTATCGGCACGAGGCTGCCACTCTTGATTCTTCGAGCTATTTGGCTGGGCTGTTGTCACTTCAGCTTACTGTAGGTAAGTATATATTTATAAGTAAGTATACATATATATATATATATATATATATATATATATATGGTATAGTATAGTATATAATTTAATTTCTCAGTAAGCGAATTATTGTTAATTCTTTATGAAAAATAAGGTTCTTAAACCACAAGTATTAAGTATGTTCCTATAATTCAAATCATTGTGATGTAAAGAATCTGGAATTCTAATTATTCTGATGTCATATGAAGACTAAAAGACACGGTACGAGAGTGATGCTATTACAAATTAGTTGCACAAAAATTATAATTTTTTTAGATGTGGTAGGGTAGGGTCACGCTGCGGCTATATTATGGATGTAGCACGAAAGGGTCGGCTCGACCTTGGTAGCACGTCCACAGAATCTAGTATTGCGTGATAGAAACTTAACGCTGCTGTGTTTCGTATGGTGAGTATAGAGAACCGGAGACTCTTTTTACTGGACACGAGGCAATCTATCTTAGTCTTCAGGGGTGACAACCTTTTGATTCTTAGTTGCGGATAGATGTAGATGTCTACAGGCCACAGTAGCCAGTTACTATCAGATGGGTTGTATGATTGTTTGTCACCCTTATTCAATAAAATAAAATAAAATATCTTTACTATAGTCGGTCTTTTAAAGTAGTTCAACTTGAGCGCATTTCACGTAATTTTCCTTACGTCTAATGCACTTGGAAATACCTCTGGTTACTCTTTTAGATACTTCGTTAAGTTTTTAGCGAGTGAGGTAGGATAAATTTGGGAAAACCTCTTTTGAATTAGAAAGCCGAATGTTCTGACAAACGTACGCGCTGTCGCAGAGCTAGAGAAGGTTTCAATTCCTGACTTCTGTTGCTTGACACACTAAGTTAATAATACTTATGGGAAAAAACTGTTACACATACTCGGAACTTCATCCTCTAGTATCACAGTAGCATTATGACGCGTAAGGCGGGAAAACGAGGCGGCCATTTGTTTGTGCGAGCTTCGCGGATGACCTCATTCCGTCGGAGTTGGTCTCCAAGGCACCATACTGTCGACTGTCACTTTTTTCCGAATTAAAGTTATATTCATGTTTCATTAATTACAGCCTATCAAAGTCTTTCACAAAACATAAGGCTCGTCATAGAATTCCTCATAAACTTATTTGCCATATTTGCCATGCTTGGCAGGCGGTTGCCAAAACCGCAGTTTTTTCAACAGACTTCAAAAAATGGAGGAGATTTTCAATTCGACTCTATTTATTTTTTATGTGTGTGGTCTCAGATTTTTTTCTATGTGAATTGTATTTAATAACTATTTATTTATTTGAAAGCTGATGCTTTCCATGTGGTCCAATATGAATTTGATCAAGATCTGACCAGTACCTACTTATTCTTAATAATGCGTATTTAATTGATTTCAACTACATTACTGGTATTCTCATTTAATTTTTATTGAAGTCGGTTGTATAATTTTTTTTTTAATTTTAACACTTGTTTCACACTCTAGTATCACAGTAGCATTATGATACGATAGACAGAAACACGAGGCGACCATTTGTTTCTTCATTCTTGATGCGCGTTGTCATTTTGTCGGAGTTGGCCTTCAAAATACCGTACAGTCGACTATCACTTTATCACGGAATGAAAGTTATATTCATACATTAGATACAGCCTATCAAAGTCTTCTGGAGAACGTAGGCCTCTCCTTGAAAGCCTCATAGCTGGTAACCATAGTTGCCAGGTAGCCGGATTGTCAACCGCAGTTTTTTCTTGTTGATAGAAATAGAAACTTTTTTATTCAATATAGATAAAAAATAATACTTACTAAAAGTCATTCATATGTTTAATTTCCCACTGGTTTGGAAAATACCTCTGTCCTGGGAAGAACCGGCAGTAAACTCAGCGGAACATTTAAAAAAAATAACTGCTTATAATCTATACATATAGTTGTGTCTGTATTTCTAATATTTTCTGGACAAAACAAGTCCAAGTGACTAAATAAAGAGCACTGAAGCCAAATTAGTGGTTTTAAGAATTTTTATCTGTCTATCTGTCTGTGTATTCACAATTCACGCAAAAACTACTGGACAGATTTCCATGAAATTTTGTGTATAAGTGTAAGTATTTTCCTTCCTTTAGATGTTAATTTCTATTTCATAGGATTGATGTATTTAACTTCTTAGATATGCGGGTAATTAAAAGTGAATAATATAACAATAATTAACTACACAAGAGAAATTAGAAATAGCTTGGTATCGATGAAGTCTTTAATATTATATTAACTCTTTTTGTACAATCTTTGTGTAATAAAATTTTTGTTGTAAAAGCGTATACATCACCCCAAAAATAAGTTACCAACTGTGGTGTCGAGTAACTGGTACTACTAACTTGAGTTACTACTTTGAGTACATTACATGCACATACATTTTCTTTAATTTGATGAAAGTTGCTTCTGCCTCATCCCATGGTATATTTCCCTTTGTCGTCTCGTACGGCACCCACGAGAAGATATGGCCTAGTGAATATTGAATACTGTGAATATTGTAAATAGTGAATATTCTTAAACTGCCACTACACGGTATATATATATATATATATATATATGTATGTATATATATATATATATATATATATATATATATATATATATATATATATATATATAGTTATGTAGCCATGTTTAATCACCAGATAGTAAACGTTTTTTTAATGTCGGCATCAGATTTCGCTCTCACAAATTGACATCAACCTACCCGGAACGTCTTTCTAGTAATCGTTAAGTTTGTGAGCCATCCGTCTTGAATAACACTTACGGAGAGGAAGTTGGTCATGAATGATAATTTACTCTGTGATCTGACCCAGCTCTCGCTCAAGTGCTGCATATGTAATTTATCGGTTTTGCCAAATAAGTTTCTTTTGTGTGTTTTTTTACGATATCGTGTAATATACATACAAAAAAGAACACAGTCGAATTGTAAACTTCCTCGTAATCTACTTACAAAATTATTTAGTAAATAAAAAAGCAGACGTTAGGCAAAAAATAAATGATTATGTGCCAGGTTCACCCCCAAAATAAGACGTGTTTAACGTAATTATTTTTGTGTTACGACGGGGAAATGATTAATTCGAGTGGGAACATCCATCATGGCGACACGGCCACTTGGGCACGCAAAACTGTTGTATATTATTTATTGGACGCACAAAAATAAAACTTGTAATTATTATACTAATTAATTATTGCGCAGAAAAAAGCATGTTGAAGTCTCGGAGACGGTAGGTCAGAGTTATACTCTGAACGAAACGAAACTTTAAAGCAAACAATCTTAAAGATTCATACTATGCGAGTAAACTGAGCTTGAACTCCGAAACTACTAGCATTGTTACTTGCAATTTTATATGTGATTTACGAATACCACGTGCTAGGTTTTAAAAGAAAATGTCTTATAATAACCTTCATGCCTCTATCTGAGAAATTATCAACATTAGCTGACTCAGCAGACGTTGATTTGCCATTTTCGGTAGATAGCTCAAAATAAATTTTAGATACCTTTAGAAAAATGAGCTAAATATAAAATACATTTCTGGTGTATTTGACCGTATAATTGCGGTGTAAGAACATCCAATACAATATTTCGCTCCGTGGGTGTTGTAAGATGACAGAGAGAATTAACTAGGAGACGGTCAGCAACGTCTTTTCAACAATAACTAAAAAAATAAAAAAATGCGATTGCCAATTTGTCTGCCACTCGTCGCATCTATGCATGCAAATATTCCCCTTTATGAAGCAATCTTTTGGGAAGCTGTGTTCATCAGTGGATTTTTAATAGGCTGTATTCTGTGAGAGCGTGGTTTCTCCCCAGTCGAGACGACCCATTCGTCCCACAACCATAATATAGCTGCAGCGTGGCTCTACCACGTGTGTGTATGTGAATGGGTTTCTAGATGTTTTGTACCCGGTAGGTGGCGCTCTTGTCCAGAGAAGAGAAGAAAAAAGAAGAAGAGAAGATCCAGAAATCTCCCGGGTGTAAGCCGGAGGGAGTGACTAGCTAGAATTATATATAGATAATAAGTTACTAACTTGACTAATAGCGCAACCAGCGTAAAATAGCAGCTCAATACTGCTGTGTTTCGTATGGTGAGTGTAGAGAACTGAAGACCCTTTCTACTGGAGACGAGGCATTCCATCCATATTCTTCAGGGTGAAAACGCATCTGCGTTTTGATTCTTAATCGAGAATAAATGTAAATGTCTATGGGCCACAACATCCACTGACCATCGGGTGGACCGTGTGCTCGTTTGTCACCCAATGCTTTAAAAAAACTTATCAGCTTCCATGAATCATTGGGTTTGGGGGCGAGCAGGTGTAGGCAAAGGGGGGTGGGGGGTTGCGTTGGGGGCACCTTTTTTTGTTTTTTTTTTTTTTTTTTTTGGGCGTTTCTTTTTTTTTTTTTTTTTGTAGAGTTTTTTTTTTTATTATACTATTAATTAATGTTGGTAAGTTTTTAATATAAAACTTTTTGTTTATCCTGGACAAAACAAATACATATCAACGCGATTGACGCTTCCTTGTCATTGAACATTCTTATGAGTCAATGGTGACCTGTGTTTAGTTGTGGGGTGTATACAGTCTGTAAATTTCTAACTTTGTCGTTGAAGCCTTATACTTATCAAAAGATAGACAAAACGTTATCAAGTACGGATGGAATACTAAGCTATAATCGAAAAGTCATTTCAGGATTTAGGGATGACTCTTTATATGTAGTTGAGCCACGCTGCAGCTATATGACATTTATAGCATGAATTGGTAGATTCGACCGGGGAATGGCTCTTCCCGAAAACTCTCACAGAAAACCAGCATAAAATAGCAGCTTAATGTCACTGTATTTTGTATGGGAGTGTAGAGAAATAAAGACACTTTTTACTGAAAACGAGGGATTCCATTTTACTCCCCAGGGGTGGTAAATTATTTGCATTTTGATCCTAAATTGAGCAAAGATGTAGATATCTATAGCCACAGCATACCTATATACTTATTTTATAAAATAAATTACAATAAATAAAAAAGACTCAGTGTTACTAACCCAATATCACACGTAGGACCGTAAAACCCTTCAATTTGGCTAAAAGTTCAATATTCTACGCAGATTCTCGACTGCGTTCAAGAAAATAACTTAGCAGAACTTTTTAAAAGTGCACGTTTGATAGACCATGTAAGGATGCAATTTGTACATTTTAACGGTCACGATTATTTTTGCGAACATGAAATACCAAAGTATTTTTTAAAGCGACATTGTACATCCTACCAACATCGAATATGCTGACCTTAGAGTATACATGAGTATAGCTTGCAAGGCATATTTATGTAATTCAAAATTTTTGTGTTAATTTTGTAAATAATAATTTTGTAAAATATCAAGTCTATAAGTTTTTACTCCGTTCACATGCTACACTCTATTTTTTTCCAGGTGGTAAAAAAGGTCATCCAGTATATAAAAATCAATTATTATTTAGTCTCGCTAAAACTCAAAACTGACTTGACAGATCCTGATGAAATTTTTTCTGTGTCCCAGGATGATATAGATTCACAATTGCACCCGGTAGGTGGAGCTGTTGTCGAGATCCAGAAATCACTCGTGGGAAGCTGGAGCGGATCGCTACACACATGTCTTCGAAATATTTTTTTCTTATTCCTTAGACAAGCAGGTTTCCTCACGATGTTTTCCTTCACCGCCGAGCACGTAGTAAATAAACACTTAAAATTGCAATTAACATTTTCATTGGTGCCGGCGGGGATCGAACCCGGGTTACTCGCGTTCTGTTATATTTACAGCGAGCGTTAACCATCTGAGCTACCACGACTCATATCGTCTCGTAAAGAGGAAATAGTAGAGGAAATGCTATTGAAATCTCATGGCTACCACAGCGTCAAATTGGAAACTTCGTCCCTTTTTAAGGTAGCTAAAATGCTGTTGAATTGTTTTTAATTAAAGCAATGAACTTGGTTAATGTGGATTTAGTGGATGTGTTCAAGGCGAGAGTGAATAGACTTTTGTTCAGTCAGTGTGCTTCACCATCTTCGGCTGCATCACCACTTACAGTATAGTAGTCAAAGGCAATAAAATAGTAAAAAAAAAATAAAGATTAAAATGTTGTTACTTATATTGTATTAGGGATATTCAACATTTCTTTAATACGTACCTACTTATTTCATAATACGCCGCCACCGTCGCCCTTGTTTACCATACGACCTCACTTTGTTCACTGCGAAAACATTTACAGGGTTAAGAGGCCTACTTAGACTAACTCACTGTGTTCCTAACTGGAAGTTGATATTACGGTTGAAGTCTCCTCAATCCAGGGGTGGAGGTTGTCGGTACTCAATAAAGTTGTTTTCAGAGGCAACACTCGTTCACACCGAGAGCTGCACCCCTGACATTTAGGTGTGGTGCAAGTTACAAGCGAATTGTATAATAAAATTAAATCGACTGAACGTACTTTATAGCTTTATATAATTTCCTATAACCTAAAAAGTTACGTGTATAGGGTAGACTGGGTACGGTTGAAACGGGGGACGCTTGAAACAAAGCGTATATCTCGACACCGTGCATGATATGGTTCAGGGGTATAAGGAGAGAACGGAGCGGGTGACCAGTTGAAACACGAATTTAAGTGTTGCATCGCTCTTCGCGCGCTGTGTTTATGTATAGAAGGCCTCATTGTGTTTTTTGACGAAAAAGTAAGTATTTTTTGTTCGTACATTTTTGCAATTATTATGGTTTTATTAAAGTTAGAATATTGAGTGTTTTGTATCGTTTTAATTGAAGTTTGTAGAATATGGCTGTATTAATCATACAATTTATTCAAATCTGTTATCATTCTAACTGTGAACCGTTTTCTACCAAGAAAGGGGGTTGGGGACAGTTGAAACATTTTTTGTGGGTACAGTTGAAACAGTTTATTTATTTAAATTTCTTGTTTCTTAGATGCGAAGGGTACGCCAAAGGAAGACTACGAAAAGTCAGGCCGACGTATCAAAGTATAAACAAACCTATGAAGATGTAAAAGCCGAATCTTTGTTAGAAAAACCGGCAGAAAAGAATGGACTAAACAATTATTCCCTGTTGAGGTATGTACGTAAACGAGATGCGACTGGTGACGATGAAAATCAAGAAATGGATTTTAAGGCTCATAATCGAAAGTTTAAGCATGAACAAGAGCGTGAGCTATCTAAATATTTAATAGATATGCAGAAATTGTATAATAATAATTTTGGCCTAACTAAAACTGATGTTAAGAAACTACGAACTAACCGTCAAGTACAACTTATCACGGCCTGGTTTCGCATGTTTATGAGAAGAAATCCGGAGCTGTCAGTGCGTGCAGCACAGGCTACATGTTATTCTGGGGCGACTAGCTTAAAAAGAAATAACGTAGATGCCTTCTACGACATTTGGCTACTATGATAGACCGTTATAAATTTCAATCCCAAAATATATATATGCTTGACTTGAATATTAATAAAAATATTTGAGATGTTCAACTGTGCCATTATGAGTCGTAAAATGTCAAAACACGATCAATAAAACATGCTCATTTATTATATTTCGTGGTAGAGCCATGCTGCAGTTATATTAGTAGTATAGTTGTAGGAGGGTGTTTAGGGAAGGGGTTTGTCACCCTATTTTGTATTATTTGCATGTGTTTCAATTGACCCCAGGAACTGTTTCAACCGACCCTGGCGTGGGGACGGTTGAAACAAATTACACTTTTTTTTAAATGCGATTTTTCTTATAAAATACAGTACAGTGATCTTAAATAACATTGCCTATTACTAAACAGATATATGGTCCTTTATTTAATATATTTCGGTCATCGCTCACTTAACAAATCCCGATGCAATTGACGATAAAATGTTTCAACTGTACCTAGTCTATCCTACTAATTATTGTTTTCTTGTTGAAATGGACGCACAAAGCTATTTTCGGAAATAATATTTGTTATCAGCTTCCTATTTTCGAGACGATGAGTCTATAACCGTTGCTACTGCTGAGCGTGTTACTTTCTAGTTAGGGTGATTTGTAGTAATCTTCACACTCGAAAAACCGATTAGCGATTGCACACCTCTGTAATAATACTGGTGTGTTGATTTCAAGTTTCACATATTAAGAATAATTACGAAATAAAAAAGTTTTCACTTTAGAAAAATATTATTAAAATACAGAAATATATTAGAACTAGATTCTTTCTCCGAGGGACCAAATATAAATTAAAAATTTGTGTTTAATTTGGTTTTAAACAATTTGGTTTTATACTTAATGCAAATTTCGTTGTATATAGTAGGATATTTAAATTTGACGATCGCTTGTTTTTATATTTGCGTTGGGTGGGCAGGGTTAGTGCCATCACTCCATTTAAAACTAAACTTTAAATCTTTCTTAAGAGAAACACCTTGGAAAAGTTCAAGAAAAAAGTACAGAGTAGTTTATAAAAAGATTAAAGTTTGTATAAAAAGTAGTGTTGTGAATGTGTCATTCGCACTAAGTGGAGCTTTAAACCAAATTTTCTAAGGATAAAGTCAAGAAAAGATAGTAAGCGACGTGCAGTCATCAAACAATATAATTTGCTGGGAATAAATTATAGGACCAAGGCGTTCGCTAACACCCAGAACTAACATCATCTAGTTGCCCCGAATTTAATCAAACATTTTGACCTATTTCTTAGTTATTTAAGTAGCGATTGCTCATGTTCTTTTTTTAAAGTTGAAGCCTTAAATATTCCTGAATGAAATCAATTTTATTAATTTCACTATTATGTATGAAAAGAAGATTTCATAGTTATTTCTCAAAAATTGCAACCCACGTCATGCTTGTAGCTTGTACCATCCAAAAAGCCCGTGTTCAATTAAACGCTATTTGTCAAAGCGGTCGAAAAGTGTTGGGCGACACCTCGCGACGCTCACTATATTTTCTTTCATTATTGACGTGGCGATTTCCCGCGGGAGCCGCGTCATTCATTGGTTTCCGGTTTCTGTATTTGGACATGGGCTTTACACTAATTACTTAGCCTATATCAAACACAATGTCGCTTATTTGGTTGTAATTCCAGTAGATTGGAGTTTACTAATACTTTATGTACATATAATATTTTAAATGCGCTGAAATTCCGTGTTATACTGTGCTAATATGTACTGTAATAAATTAATCTAAAAATTATTTAAAATAAAAAAATATAACTCGATAACATACTTTCTTTATTATTAGAAACTATTCTGGAGGTTAAATTTTAAAAATAATAAATGTGTGAGAGCGGATGTTCAACTTGCTCCCTTGCTTACGCAATTGATCATTATCAGGAATGAGACCGTGTACTGCACTACACATTCAGTATAGAGCAAATACAGTTCAACCTATAGAATACTATAATACACAATAGAATGGCTGTCAACCTTATTTTGTACGAGGGTAGGCGTCGCCGGGAGCACAGACACAAGCAGTTACGTCGTATTAGCACTACTACAAACCCGATTCGCTGTGTTGAGAGACAGATTTTAATACATATTTATTTGTAAATAGCGTGCAATTTGCATGCGAAATTTGTCAAACACATCTCGTGTTGACATTTATACGTGTGAATTGACGTGTTAGTGTCATTTTAGTGGCCACATGGGCTTCGCACACTCCCCCGTACTATTATGTATGTATTATAGTATTCAATGGTTCAACCAGCCTTAATACGAGTATGGTCCCGCCACAATCACACACTGGAGCGTTACACCAAACGACATCAAAGTATGCAAACAAACAGCATCACTACTAATGTAATCCAGGGCAGCTTATCAGCAACACGATAGTCCATCGCCTACACTAGTAGAATATTTTAACCGCCATAGTAACGAGACTAAGACTTGTAGAATTACCGACTCATCCCTCTTAGTCGCCTGCGCTATACGCTATATTTTTTTATTAAATTCCTTTTTTACCCTCATTCTCAACAGTACTGTGTATTGTATTTCAATCTATGGAACGGTTATTGATGCTTTAATCTAAACTTTTACCGTATAAACAATAAAAAGAAAACAAGAAAGAAAAACGCAGTGACACTAAAATTCCTTGCCATATTGTAGAATTTGTTTTTTTTTTTTTTGATTTGACGTTTATGTATCTAAACTTATTAATTTTTGTTTTTTAAATAGAATAAAGGTTAGACGTACATAAACACACAGTCCTCCTCATGGTGAGACTAAGATAGAGTTCCAGTAAAAAGGGACACTCACCGAAGGAAATACAGCATTATTTTGCTGTTTCATGCTTGTATTCTGTGAGAGGATTCTCGTACTTCAGTCGAGACGGCTGCAGCTATACTAACAGTTGCAGCATGACTTTACCATGTAAAATATAAAAACTCTATTTTTTAAAATCTTTTTTTTTCTAAAAGGTGGGTTTTCGCGGCATTCTTCGTCTTAGGGCCGTCTCCTCTCCTTTTCTTTTTCCGGTGGTTTGTGTTTTTCGAAAGGCACTTTCATTATTCGGGATAGCGTTTCCTACTATCTTATCTACTGACTACTGCTCCTTACTTCAAAGACACTGGACCAGACTGCCATTCTCCAGTAAAAAAAAAACTCATTACTTTTAAATTTTTATTGAAAGCCCGCAACTAAGTAAAAACTTCAGGTTAAAAGGGCTTAGGACGTTATTTAACTTAAATACTCTATGCCCACATAATATATTTTATGTACGTAGCAGCCCGGAATTAGCCGCCCGGAATTAGCTAGTCTTCGTTGAGACTGACCGCCGTGACCGATATTCGGATTGGAGGACGTTGTTATTATAATATTTTGTGAAGATTACACTATAGTAATTACCTCTAATAAAATTATGAAAATTTTAGGTAGATAATTAGGTCAAATAAAACAGTTTAAATAACAACACCATTTGTCAATGTTTCCAACGTTAAAAGAAAATCCGAATCAAGAGATTTAAGTGCTGTCGTATTTACAAGGGCAGATATGCGAGGTAATATGGAGCAAGGGGCGCCTACCCCAGTGGCCCAAAGCCCGGGGCACCGTCGCAGGATATTGCGCGCCGGGACTTATTACCGACTGTATCAATTTGCCGTTTTATTTGGCACGGGATGTCGTTTTCATATTTGGTTAATAGCAACGAATTCATATTTTTAAGTCGCAGTGTACTACTGATGTGTTCAACGTCTATATTTGAATATAGTACGTGAGGGTAATACGGTTATCCAGTTAATATTGTCACTTTCTTATAACTCAAAAACTACAGCCTTGAATAAAACTAAACATACGGATTCTATTGCGTTTAATTTACTTATTTTAACTTATTTTTAATTCCCGACGTTTCGAGTGCTTTACAGCACCCATGGTCACGGGGGTGACCATACTATTCGGCTTTGGCCTTGAAACGTGGAGATAGTGTTATACGTGGTAGAGCCATGCTGCAGTTATATTAGTAGTATAGTTGTAGCACGAATGGGTCGGCTCGACCGGGGAAGGACCACGCTCTCACAGAATACCAGCGTGAAATAGTAGCTTAATGCTGCTGTATTTCGTATGGCGAGTGTAGAGAACTGGAGACCCTTTTTACTGGAAATGAGGCATTCCATCTTAGTCCTCAAGGATGACAATCTGCATTTTGTTTTGTAATTGAGGATACATGTAGATGTCTATGGGCCGCAGCAACCACTTACCATCAGGTGGACTGTGTGCTCGTTTGTCACGCTATCCTATAAAAAAACATAGTATGTTACAATTTCCGATTTGCAAAATCGGACCCATTACAATAACTTCCGACTGGAATGAGACTGTGTGAGTCGCTTGTACTATAGACTATAGTTTTAGTTTCTTTTGCCACTTTTATTTATCGCTGTTTAAATTTTTTTTTGTTACAACAATAGGCTAATCAAATAAATGTTAGCTGCAATTAATTTAAGAACAATAATTATATTAACCAGTGAATCACTTATAATATTATAGCTTTTAGTTGATAGTTAATTACATAAGCGAGAAAATGTTGAAAACAAATACATAATATCCAAACAAGTGTGGAATAAATGAAGCTACAATATAAAATAGAATATAAAAACACCTTTTTACTGAAGCGTATCTCTAAAATAGTACATTATGAACACATGCTTTATCATTTACGGGTTAAAATAGTTATTTATTTGATTTATTGCCGTTATAAACCATTTTCTCGAGTAAAATGACTAAATGTACTGTTTATGCGGCAATAATGCCATATATGATAATAAAAGTGTGAAGTGAAAATGTATAATTATGCTTAATTATGGTGATTCCTTCATAAAACAGTGGTGATTTATACGCAAACATTGAATTATCGACGCTTTGATAAAATGGACTAAAAAGTGCACAATGAAGCTTCTGCAGCTGGACCTTGGCATTGCAATTGAATGTGGTTCATGAATTTATTGCCATTATTTTATTCATTTGTAGCTATCCGTCAAACGCCATCTTAGGCGTTAATAAATTATTACAAGAAAAAAAATATTAGGATGCAACTAATTGTGATCTTTATTTTTTTTTAAATGGTAGGTATTTAATTTTCTGAACTGTAAATATGGAAGAATCGGGAAATAAAATCGTAATAAATAAAAAAAATTGTAGTATATTTTATTTGTACATATTTTAAAGAACCATACACAATATAAGATTATTTTGATACCTAATGTGTTTTTAAGTTTAACCTGCAATTTAAAAACACAGCTCCATTTTAAACAAGTTTTATAAAATTCCGATTTGGTATTTTATAAAGCTATAAAAGTCCGGACATGGAAACAATGGCATTATAAGGAAATTCTTTGCCCTTGTATAGAATTTTATAAGCCTTTCGTTCATTAGGGACATGGGATGGCGCACTCGTAACACCGGTGTGAATTTTCTATACAACACGACCGCTAATGTATAACACGAATGAAGGGTTGGCATTTTACTTAATAGTCTTGGAACTGTCTCTTATTGAATACTTTATTACTTACAAAGTGATCATATTATCAAGTTTAAGTAAAGTGACGTTTATATAGCTTATGTATAATTATTCACCACCTAGGAGCGATGATTAGTATTCATGGATTAAATTATGTCATAATTTCAAACATGTCCCGAGTGACTAATATACGTAGCCATAATTAATTTTCGTTGTACAAATTATACAACAACAAATGGTTTATCTTTTTTAATGTACGCAGGTGAAATTAAATTTTAAACAATTCGAAATAAAATTTATTATCTGTGTATAATAAAAATTCTACTCGCTTCTTCACTTAGATTTAAAGAAATCAACTTACGATTATTTATGATATCGTAAGTTGATTTCTTTATGATATGATTAATATTTCACATAGTTACTACGCTTGGCGGGCACGAGTTGCAAGCAAGATGCTGCGGCTGTATCTTGTTTCTTAACCCTGTGTCGCCTCTTGCAGCACTCACGGGATGATATGGGGTAGTGAATTATCTCACACTGGCAGTACTTTGTATGTAGGTTAATATTATTCGATTAAAATATGTCTTTAAGTGTACGGTGATAAGGTGGAAGGTCATATTTTTTAATTTTCCTATTTTATTGTATTGTAACGAAATTATTTAACACTAGCTATGTGAAAGTCACAATAAATCCGGTTACATATAATTTATACATACACATTTTTGTAGCAAAGTTTGGCAATAATAATACTTAGTACTAAAAATTGTGTTTAATAAAGGTTAAATTATATCAGGCATACTTACGGTTAAATCACCTAAGCTTAAAGAAAAAAATATTTCAATTATTTACAATGTTAAACTTTAGTATACCGATAAGTAATTAGCGGTTCCTTGGGTGTAACACGCTCGCTTATTAAGTTATAATTGATCTTCGCATAAAAACGCATTTTTAGTTCAACTAGGCAAAGGATCTACGGACATGCAGCCATCTGCGACCTTTCCTCGCATAATTCCGCAATAAAAGCTATTACGCGGCCCGATGTAAAAAGTTTTCGATTATTCTGACATCGTTTTCTGTAATTTAAGGATACAGCGTTTCCGTTTATGCACTATGTTATTGCTTTCGATGGAAGATTTGCGACTCACTGACTGTTTGATACGAATAGCAGTTTAAAATTTGTATTCGTACTTATTACAACGAATATGTCGTGTTTTGTTGAGATCTTTGTAAATGATAGAGTACAAAGATATCATCAACATTACAGCCCTTCACACGTCCATATAGGCTACCTTATAAAGTGCGTTGTTTATATTAAATATTTCTTATATTTATAAAAAAAGCTTTTTTCTGAGCCACTTGTATCCATTGACTTTCTACATCTCTCTCCAGGTCAACACTCCGTGTACTTTGGGGAGAGGGTCGTGACATGGAAATAAAGCAGGACATAGGCAGCAGTATCTTCCTGATAACAATATAAAATAATAAAACACTTCGGCTGCCAACCGACTTGCCAAACGTGCCAACTATAACAAATGCTTCCTACTTCTACATTGTGGAATCGTTTAACACCCGAAATTTTTCCAGACCGATACGACTTAGGAACTTTCAAGAAACTAGCTCACTCCTTTTGAAAAACCCGATAACTCACCTGAAATTTCTCTGTGGTTGTCATGGGTGGCGGCAGAGACTTACCATCATGTGAGCCACATGCTCATTGCCCCCTCTTCTATTAAAAAACCTCTATGAGGCTATGTATTACGGAGGCTTGCATTGAAGTCTTAAAAAGTTGTAATGAAAAAGCAACTCGAAAGTCGTGGGTTCGAATCCGCCATGCGACCAATGTCGTGAATCACGACTAACATAAGCTTACCTGTAATGATTAACGAGAGAATTAGTAGTGATAATGTCGTACTAATATTATTTTTTTTAATAATGTAAGAATTTAAACACTATTTTATAGTCATTGGTTCTTAATACTTATACAAAATTCTAAAAAATTCAAATGTCTGAATGAGTGTTAATAACTGTCTCTACCGGGTAATTTGTATTCGCTTAGTCTGTAATCTGAGCTAAATACGCTGCTCCTCTTTCATAAGACCATTAGGGTGATAAACAAGCACACAGTGGTGGACTGTGTGCTGGTAAGTAGTTGGTATTAGGTAGTAGTTAGTATATGGTAAGTAGTTGCTGTGGCCCATAAACATATCAATTTATCGTCGATGACGAATCAAAATAGAGATGCGAGGTCTGACTCGTGAGAACTAAGACGGAATATCTCATTTACAGTAGGTTCTTCTGTTCCCTACACTAACCATATAAAAAACAGCATGGTTAAGCAGCTATTTTACGCTGGTATTCTGTGAGAGCGTGGTCCTTCCCCGGTCAAGCTGACCCATTCGAGCTACTACTCAGTAATTAAGCTGCAGCAAGGCTCTACCACGTAAAATTACTCCTATTTACAAATATATGCTACTTCATACGTTTTTACAAATAAACGTTTTTCGTTATATTCAATTTATAAATTCGAACTGGTGGACGCAAACACGCAAGCACGCATGCACATAAAAAAACATCTTTTAAAAACATGAGTATCGGACTTCAGGGATCAGAAAACAAAAATTAACATTTGGATTTACAAAAAATCTGACTCATAATAAAACCTTAAGGTGGGAAGTAAATAATTTACAAATGTGAATTTGTAACTGCGCATATTATCATCAAGCAAGGAACTTGTCGTAGTGAGCGAGCTCCCTCTAGGTTCGTTTCCGCCGCGCCGGAAGTGCGCCCGGCGCCGGAAATACATGAGATTGGACAAAAATTGTCGCCATTCGTGCCCGCCATCATTCGGTTACCTACGATCGATTGCACCATCTTGTTACTGATAGTCTTTTTTTATTATATAACAACGTTTCGCGCTCCGGATTTTCGCCACATTAGGATTTTTTTTAATTATGTCAAAGCGTTGAAAATCTTCCAAACTCTTAACAATTATTTGTTGGCCATATAAATATTTATTTTGTGCAGGAGTCGAACCCGTAAAAAATTCAAACCCTTCAGCGCCGCAGTCAATTGCTTAGTCTCTACACTGCACTGATGTCGAGTCTGTTTGTACTGATATATCGTGAAAGTGTACCTTAGACATATTTTAGGTGTTAATTTGTACATTGAGTTAGTGTCATGCTGATATAGAGGCAATTTCTTAATTATTCATCATCATCGTCGTCATTACTGCCCTTCACAAGTCCACTGCTGAACATAGGCCTCCCCCAAGGAATCCCACAAAGCACGGTCCCGAGCCACCTACATCCATCGACTTCCTGCATGCCTTACCAGGTTCTCACTCCATCTAGAGGGGGGTTGCCCTACACTTCGCCTACTGCTTTTTTTCCGCATCATTTGTTGGTTTTTCGAGTTATATGTCCGGCCCATTGCCACTTCAGCTTACTAATTCGTTGGGCTATGTCGGTCACTTTGGTTATACTGCGGATATCCTCATTTCTAAGTTTATCACGCAGAGAAACTCCGAGTATAGCCCTCTCCATAGCTAGCTGGGAGACCTTGAGCGTCCTCATACGGCCAGCAGTGAAAGACCACGTCTCAGTTTCATAAGTCATCACTTGGTACACGCACTGGTTGTACAGTCTCGTTTCCAGTTTCTTAATTATAGGTCTTTTCCTTTTTTCTCTGAAGTGACACGAACACGAACAATGATTGGTAAGTGGCTACTGTGATTCGTGTAGGTATATCTGCAGCAAATTTCAAGCAAAGAAGGCTACAAATGATTCACTTCTGAGGATAAAATGTGATGCCTCATAGCATTATTTTGTAACGATATCAAAAGAAGATAAGATTTAAGGTTGCAAATTCTAATATATATATATATATATATATATATATATATATATATATATATATATATATATATATATATATATATATATATATATATATATATATATTTACGTGGTGGACCCACGCTGCAGCTATATTATTTGTAGCACGAATGGGTCGGATCAACCGATATAGGACCACGCTCTCACAGAATAGTACCAGCGTAAAATAGCACCTAAAGGCTGTTGTGTTTCGTATGGTGAATGTAGAGAACTGGAGCCCTTTTTCTGTAAACGAGGCATTTGCGTTTTGATTTTTAATCGACAATAAATGTAGATTTTTATGGGCCACAGCTTCCACTTACCATCAGGGGGACTGTGTGCTCATTTGTCACCCCTTATTCTATATTTAAAAAAAAAACAAACCAGTCAATTTGTACTCCACCTTAATGTCCTATCTACCATCAAAATTATCGTTCAGAAATGTATTAAATATACAATCGTGAACATTATGGAATAGGTATAGAATGAGCCAATGTTACCATTATAAACACTTTTCCTTCCTTCATTTATTCATTGCAACCTGTCACAAGTCCTCTGCCGAGCATATGCCTACCCCATACATTGGATACCTCATTGTTGTTGAGCAGGTGGGCAATCGCATCTTTTGTTTTATTTCCATCTGTCGTGTCTTACGACACCCACCGATTTATATGCCATGGTGGATTTACATGGCATGGTGGATTTATATGGCATGGTGGATTTACATGGCATGGTGGATTTACATGGCATGGTGGATTTATATGGCATGGTGGATTTTATAATTCACTACTACACGACAGAAGTTAAACAATCGTATTTACGTGGTAGAGCTACGCTGCAACTAAATTATAGCTGTAACATGAATAGGTCGGCTCGACCGGGGTAGGAGCACGCTCTCACAGTACACCAACGTAAAATAGCAGCTCCATGCTGCTGTGTTTAGAATGGTGAGTGTAGGGAACCGGAGACCGTTTTTACTGGAAACGAGCTATTTCATCTTAGTCCTCACGGGTGACAACGCATTCGCATGATTCTTAATCGAGGATAAATGTAGATGTCTATGGGCCACAAAATCCACTTACCATCAGGTAGACTATGTGCTCGTTTCTTATTTTATATTAAAAATATAAAAAAAACTTTTAATTTAAAGAGGATTATTTTTTCTGCTTTGAACCTAGTCAGTCTCACGCCGCAGTCAGTCTTTATTTTAATATAATAGTAGGTAGTTTCGACTATATTTAATTACGCCAACTAATTCAAATCGCAAATCTGAAAAAGAAAGGATACTTTAATATATATTAGAATTTGCAACTCTAAATCTTGTCTTCTTTCGATATCATTACCTAACTTTATAAAAGTTAGGGAAGGTACTAGGTTACTTAGAGAACTGATGACATGAACCACTAATAAAGTATGCACAAGATGATTTTTTTACGAATTAAAATACGAATTAAGTAAATTACATAAATTTTTGAGGCAAATGTGATATGTTAGTGACCTTCATTTACGCTGCTAAATCGACAGCGGTTAGCGCATTAAGATAATGGAGTTTCGGGCTTTTTACATCGTTCCGCGGGCCGTACAAGGCCGGCGATGTAACGACCTGACTTTTTGGTAGCTAGTGATGTGGCATGCGAAGTTTACGTTTTATGTAATTTTTTTTAAATTAAGAGTGAAAAACGAGAATGCAGTCCACTTGAAGGTAAGTGGATGTTAAGGCCAAAAGACACCCGCATCTATCCTTGATTAAAATATAAATGCATTGTCATCTCTATGTACCTACTGAGACATTATGCTACATTAGCAGTAAAATGCAGTGGCGAAGCTACAGCTCCAAACTAGGGCAAGCCCAAGATATAAATTGATAAAAATATAGATTGTTGTTTTTAGCAGTTTTATAAAAATACACCAATCTTCATCTGTCTCCACGCTTCAGTTTCATATTCAGTGCTGTCAAGGATGTATTTAATAAAGCACACAGAAGGCATATTACTGCTAGATAGATTTTATTTTTATTACTTATCAGCAATTGCATAGCTTTCGGTTTCAAGAAGGCCGTTTGAGTTTGTTTAAGCGAAAGAAAAAAATATTTACATGCAATACAATACATGAACAAAAGTAAAACATGAACAAAGTACAAACTATGTACAAAAAAATATTTACATTCTAATGGATAAAAGATAAGATAAGATAAGTGGAATCGTCTCGCTTTCTTAAAGAAAGTAATTACGTCCACGTAAAATGTTGGTGAACGTTTTAATTGTACCAATAACTGTTTTTTTAATTGCGATAATTGATAAGTCTGAAATACACTCTTGACCTTGTATATTATCTCAACAAAGTTTAAAGATTTTACCTTTTACTCGCCGATTAGCACTTTAACACACTTCAATTCATCAAAAGAACACTCTTTCTCTCCATTTTCATTAATTTAAAAAAAAAGCATAAATTTTAAACTCGCAATACATTCGCTCAAGCTCAACATACAATGCACAAAGTCCTTTTTGACACAATGTAAACATTGAAATGTGAAACACTGAATCACTAAACATTGAAAAGTGACGTGAACTTGCTAACATATCGTCGTCTCGTCGGCGTAGCGCCTCCTCTCTCGACTAACTTCATACCTAACGTGATCATACGTCCCACTTTAGGCGGGACGTTCCCGATTTAAAGGTTGTGTCGCGCTATCCCCAAAATACGTAAAAATGTCACGCTTTGACAAACAAAAGCGTGACAATCATGTAAACCTTGTCACCCGTGCCATCATTATGACACCGCCCGTACCAGGTTTGCATAGCTTGTCTAGTTACGTGATTATTCTGAAAAGCTACACTTTTGAATTTAAAGTTACGAAGTGACAATTTTTAATTAATCTACAATAAATTATCAAATAACATAAAATATTTCCAATTAGTATTTATTTGATGTTCAGAATTCACTTTTAATCATAAGACTCAAACAACTATGTGTTTTATTTATAAAACTATACTAAAGGGTTCTAGATTGAATTTTGGTAACGGCGTAAGTATAATACTAACATATACAATAAGTGTAATACTACTGCTACTGAGAATTTTATGACGGAAAAACCCCATAAATGATTCTTGACCCGACTTGGGTTTCGAACTTGGGACCACATAATCAGCAATTGCGTTTACGACCATTAGACCAAGAAGGCAGTCAAAAGTGTTAGAACTATAATAATTTTAAAAGCGTCCCGCTCTGAGGAAAAAATTAATGGTCACTATAAAGCCGGGCTTTTTATCTCCATACTAATTGCTATATAAACATTTCGTAGTTATATTTCATTATAGAACATTTTGCCACATGTTAGAAAGGGAGCGATCGCCTTCTCGAAAGCCCGGTAAAAAGCCCACGTGTGCAAGGGAGACAACCAATGGCTCAATTCAACTCTCCTTATATGTATGACAGCAGTATTCGTAAGGCTACGAGGTCGAACAGAGTGCGCGTGTAATTTTAAATAGTTTGAAATAGTTTACGCGTTATTTTATTACTTCATATAATTGATTGATTCATCTTAATGAGGCAAGCCGGGCTTTTGGGCTTGTATAGAGGCTTCGCCACTGGTAAAATGGTATGCGGTTCTCGTCATATACCATAAGAACACAGGAGTATTATGCTTAGTGTTGCCCAAAATCGGTCTTGGTCTTGCAGTCTTGGTCTCGTTCTTGCATTTTTGCAAGACCAAGACCAAGAACAAGACCGCCTAATTTTAGCAAGACGAAGACCAAGACTGACCGTGCAAGATTTGAGCAGGAATAAGACTAAGCCTGCGAGACTTTTACGTCTTGCAGTTAGGAATGAGTGTCGTTTCAGGGAGTATAGGACTTCGGGTATACGCTTAGGGACTCTATGAGACGCAAAAAACATATAAAAAAATTTGAAAATTGGACTTATGCACGTTACGAACAATACCATAAACATACATAGCGGATGAAAATATCCATTAAAAGAAAAAAACAGTGCATCCCTAGTTTTGACCATCGGCTCTTTGATAGTGCGCGGCGTCTTGTTGTCGGCATCATCAAAGGTCGAATAATGACGTGTTAAAGAAATTTTGCAGCTATTTGGAAGTACAAGGTCAAGATACACGCGCCGGCGGCTTCTATTGATATCGCATTCGATCGTCGCCGCCGCGCCGCACGCACTACATTTGACACTGTTTGAATGCTGCCACAGAGTACATGTTCCAAAGAATAAAATAAGTTTTCGGGTGCTCAGAATGGACACGAATACATTATGCTGATCTCGCAAGGAATATTGTAATTAGATAATGGTAAGGATAGGTAGATACCATAATAATTTATTCTAGTAAGTAATTATTATAATATTAACTACATGGGTTTATAATAATTACTTACTATTATTATTATTACCTAATAGATAAACATGTTCAATAAGTTCACTGCAAATCTCGATTTTTGGAAGTGTGTGTTTTTGAACACAAAGTGTTCGAATATGTTGTCACCCATTTAATAAATATTGTAGACACTTTTAACACACTTGAAACGTGTAAACATTTTGTAAACATTTTGTACAATGCTAATCGAATAATATAAAAAGTGTGCATATTAAATAAAAAGCGTAAAATAAGATCTATGTACTTTTTAGGAGCCCGAGTATCTCTTAGAGAACCGTTTAAAGAAATTGATTGCATCTAATTGATGTAAATAATAGTGATTTGCACAATTTTAATAGTAGAAATAAAAATAAAATCACAATACCTGCTTTCCGGTTACACAAAGTATATGCGTTCTTGGGTAGCGATATACGCTTTTATAATAAGATTCCAAAAGAAATGTTAGATCCTTCACCTTTTCAATTTAAGTCAGACAAAAATGCTTGGAACTGACCTCTCGTACTACACAGGACTAACTAGAAATTTCTAAACCGATTTGGTATCTACATATACATTTGACATTTTATGTTTGGCTTATCGCTTTACATAATTATAGAAATATTTTGAAAAGAGCAACTACTGAGTTTCTTACTTTCTTCCATGATTCTTCTCAGTAGAATCAGAACCCTGGACATGGAAAAGAAAAAATTGGGGAAAACAGTAATTATATAACTATTCAAAAGTGTATTTTTAATGCCTACTTGAATAAAACATATTTGAAGTTTGATTTCAAACGAGTGAAGGCAAATTTAGTTTAATTAACGTAGATTAATTCAATCACAAGAAGAACATAATATACACAATTTTATTTACATATTTACATTTCATTTTTACGTAGGCACACTATACCTATCTGGCAACGCATCTACTTTATTAATCTTCTGAAGAATTATTAATTTAATCAAAGGATGCCGAACTTTCCTTTGTCGGTCTTTCAGCGTGTACTTACAAATAGTAGTATTTATTTTAATTCCAGTCATTCCCAATTGAGCTTTGCTTCGAGTCTAATGTATTAATTGTTTTTACTCTAATCCTTGTTGTTCTCGGAGTGATAAGTTTACAATTTGACATGAGTGACGAAGAATCGAATAGTTCTAGTCGGAGTAGTGAGAGTTGGAGTTACAGATCTAAAAGACCTAAAAGTAAATTTGATGAGTTTTTCGACATAATTCATGCATCCCAAATTGCTTTGTCTTTTCTTTGCTGTTGCCGTGTAGTGGCGGTTAAGATTATCCACTACCCCATATCTTCCCGTGGGTGTCGTAAAAGGCGACAGAGGGAAACAGGCAGGAGGTGGGCAGCAGCATCTTCCTGATAACAGCAACTGTACGACAAAACGCTCGCCAAGCGTGGCAACTATGGCAATATACCCCCCATTAACAATTACACAAATAGACGGCCCCCAATCCCCGGCGGCCCCGCTATTCCTGGCTACGGTGGCGACCATGGTAACGGCGGGGCAGGGGGTGCTAAGAATCTCCGTTGGAGGTTCGGTTGCCACCTACGACGACTGGACCTGGCAATATTTAACGTACGCACCCTGAGGACTGACGAGAAGATCCTGGAGCTGGAAGAAGAGATAGACAAGTTGCGCTGGAATATTATAGGATTATCCGAGGTCCGAAGAGAGGGGGAGGACACGGTGATTCTCGAATCCGGCAACTTGTTCTATCACCGGGAGGGCGACCATCTGTCCCAAGGAGGTGTCGGATTTATCGTCCACAAGTCTCTCGTCAACAACGTTGTAAAGATTGGGAGTGTGTCGACGAGGGTCGCGGACCTGATACTCAGAATCATCAAACGGTATGAAGGTCACACAGGTTTACGCACCAACCTCGGCACATCCCGATGAGGAGGTGGAGCAAATGTATGAGGATATTTCCAAAGCCATACATTCCTCCAAAACCCACTACACGGTGTTGATGGGAGACTTCAACGCAAAACTAGGCACAAGAGAAAACGGTGAGCTGAAGTTAGGGAAATTTGGAGTAGGGCAACGGAAACGAAGGGGCCAGCAGCTGGCCGACTTTATATGAAAAGAGGGACTCTTTATGATGAACTCTTTCTTCCAGAAGCGGCCCCACAGGAAGTGGACCTGGTCGAGCCCCGACGGTTCGACAAAAAATGAGATTGACTTCATTATGACGACCAGACGCCAACTGTTCAGTGATGTCTCAGTGATCGCAAGGGTGAAAACTGGCAGCGATCACCGAATGGTTAGAGGCACACTGAACCTAAACGTTAAGTTGGAGAGGTTTCGTCTAATGAAGCCAACGCTCCGTCCCCCTCGTGCTCTAATCCAGAATCCCGAAAACTTTCAGCTCGAGTTACATAACCGCTTTCAGTGCCTACAAGATTGCAATGCAGTGGACGATATGAATGACAAGCTCGTGGAAACTGTCCATGCGGTCGAAGTTAAGTTCTGCAAGACCCGCCGCAGAAGAACACAAAAACTCTCCGATCACACTCTTAATCTCATGGCTGTTAGACGGGAGATGAGGCTGCAATCGTCAACAGATTTGACAGCATACAGGCAACTGAACAGACAGATCTCCAAATGCATGCGGCGAGACTTACGCAACTATAATACTTCTCGTATTAAAGAAGCGATCAAGCGGAACCAGGGCTCCAAAGTCTTTGTCAGAGATTTGTCTGCCAGTAAGAGCCAACTGTCAAAGCTGAAGACTGAGTGTGGCAGCATCGTTTCCGGGACACCTGAGATTTTGAGTGAGATTGAGAGGTTCTATGGGCAGCTGTACACATCATCGTTGGAGCCACACGCAAGTGTGAGTAACGATCCAAGAGCAAGTCTTATCCGACACTATTCCGATGATATCCCGGACGTCAGTCTAAGCGAGATTAGAATGGCTCTCCAGCACCTTAAAAACGGCAGGGCCCCAGGCGAGGATGGAATTACAGCGGAGCTTCTGAAAGCGGGTGGAACACCGGTACTTGAAGTCCTTCATAAGCTCTTCAATTCCGTCCTCCATGGTGGCACTACTCCAGAGGTGTGGAGCAGAAGTGCGGTGGTCTTGGTCTTCAGGAAAGGTGACAACACCCTCTTGAAGAACTACAGACCGATTTCCCTTCTGAGCCGCGTCTACGTGCTGTTTTCGAGTCATTACGAATCGTCGCACGAATCGGACTTCCAGAACAAGCCGGTTTCCGAAAAGGCTTCTGTACCATAGACTACATACATACCCTGAGGCAGATTGTACAGAAGACTGAAGAGTACAATCTGCCACTTTGCCTGGCGTATGTGGACTATGAGAAAGCCATTGATTCCGTGCTACAGTCCCTTCAGCGATGCCAAGTTGGCTGTCGGTTTATCGAAGTGCTGAAGTTTTTGTACGGTAGGGCTACGATGGCTATCCGAGTACAGAATCAGAGCTCGAAACCTATCCAACTGCAGAGAGGTGTAAGACAGGGTGACGTTATATCCCCGAACCTCTTCACCGCTGCATTGGAAGACGTTTTCAAGCCACTGGACTGGAAAGGATACGGTATAACATCAATGGTGAGTACATCACTCCCCTTCGATTTGCCGACGATATAGTCCTTATGGCAGAATCGCTGGAGGACTTAAGAACTATGCTCAATGACCTCAATAGTGCCTAATGATTTCTTAAATTTACGCGAACACTACACATTGAATAAAACTATTATTTACGGATTTTATCGCGTTTAATTACTTTAATTTATTTTTATTATTATCCCGACGTTTCGGGTGCTTTACAGCACCCATGGTCACGGGGGGGACTGAGATGTTTGACGTCCCAATGTCATAGTTAGTCCGGCTACCTTCAGTTTTTTTAATATTAATTTTTGGTCCGATTTACGCAAAACGAGCTTATAGTATCATGAAGTTGTGCATTGGTATGCTTGGATTTGGGTTTAATTTTGTTAATTATAGGATCCCAAGCAGATGGTATCACCCACCCATCTTCTCTATTGAAATTTGGATGTTTTTTAATTTCTATAGCCTCGCGTATCATCCTTGGTAGGAATCGGTGTTCTTTTGCGAGAATTTGTGGTTTATCAAATCTAATGTAATGGTGGGGACGATCTTGAACATGTTCGCAGACTGCAGACTTCCCGGAGCGTCGGTGCTTCACATCAGCTATATGTTCCTTCACGCGGGTTTTTATAGATCTCTTTGTTTGACCTATGTAAGAGAGACCACATTCCCATGACCATGGGTGCTGTAAAGCACCCGAAACGTCGGGATAATATTAAAAATAAATTAAAGTAATTAAACGCGATAAAATCCGTAAATAATAGTTTTATTCAATAGTGCCTCCCAACGGATAAGTCTTAAGATGAACATGGACAAAACAAAGATCATGTTTAATGTCCATGTTACACCTATGCCGGTAGTTGTTGGGAGCACTATGCTCGAAGTTGTTGACGAGTACGTTTACCTGGGACAAATAGTCCGACTAGGTCAGTCCAACTTCGACCGAGAGGTCAATCGACGGATTCAACTCGGCTGGGCAGCGTTTGGGAAATTACGACATATCTTCTCGTCAGTTATACCTTAATCTCTAAAATCTAGATTGTACAACCAATGCGTGTTGCCAGTGATGACTTACGGATCTGAGACGTGGTCCTTCACTGCTGGCCGTATGGGGACGCTCAAGGTCGCTCAGCGAGCTATGGAGAGGGCTATTCTCGGAGTTTCTCTGCGTGATAGACTCAGAAATGAAGATATCCGCAGTAAAACCAGAGTGACCGACATAGCCCAACGGATTAGTAAGCTGAAGTGGCAATGGGCCGGCCATATAGCTCGAAGAACCGACAACCGATGGGGAAGAAAGGTTCTCGAGTGGCAGCCTCGTACCGGTAGGCGTAGCGTAGGGCGACCCCTCACTAGATGGAGTGATGACCTGGTAAGATATGCAGGAAGTCGATGGATGCAGGTGGCTCAGGACCGTGCTTTGTGGCATTAATTGGGGGAGGCCTATGTTCAGCAGTGGACTTGTGAAGGGCTGTAATGATGATGAATGAATGAAATTGCTTTGTGCAAATTATGCCAACATAAAAAGGTTGAAATAAAAATGAAAAACAAAAACACTTCAGGCTTAAGGAAGCATCTAATATCTTTCCCTAGAAAGGAATCACAAATATTTCTTCCTGAAAAACCAAAATTAAGTGGAGATATCACAAGCTTTTTAATAACCACCGGAAAAAAGTGGACAGGTAAGAAAAAATATACTTATCACACAATTACATAACATATATATTATGTAACTAGCGGCCGCCCTCGACTTCGTCCGCGTACAATATCTGATTTCCTATGAGATTTTGAAATTTTCTCGCTGCAAAAGTCTTACCTAAGTATAAAGAGGCTATATACTCGTGGTAAAGCTTAACTATGCAAGTATTTATTATTTAAAACTAATAAAGTATATGTTGATCTTCATATCTATACTTTAAAAATATAGGACTTGCATGTAACCATTTTACCCCAATTTCACCCCCTTAGGGTTAGGATTTCGTAAAACAGCTTATTCAGGATTTTATTATTGAAAACTTATAACTTTAATGCCGATTTTCGTGTCTCTAACTTCAAAAACGTAGGACTTTCATACAAACTTCCAACTCCCATTTCACTCCCTTAGGGATAGATTTTCTCAAAACCGTTTCTTAACTGATATCTATGCCATAAAAGGAACCTACCTTACAAACTTCAAGTTTGTATGTTTTATAGTTCCTGAGATATCGTTATAGTCAGTCAGTGAGCGGTAGTTATATATATATATATATTTTAGTGTTAAATATGTATTTATAATTCACTCATATTTTCATTTGTTTTTATAATCGGCTAGACACATGATTTACTGTTTTATTTCAGTCTGAAAATATCAGTGACAACATCACGATAGCTACAGTTGATTGGATGGTTAAAAAATATCTTCCCTTCTCATTTTTGGATGACGAAGCTACACAAGTATATTTTCGATCAATTTGCCCAAATATGGTGTTTCCTAAAAGGTCCACACTTAGAAGAAAGGTCAAAGAACGGTTTGAAGATCTTCAATTGAATTAATATGTTACATTACTCATATACTCCTATGTCATTGTATCATTCAATCTCTTGCTCGATAAAATTGAATCCATGGTAAAAAAATTAGATGAGAAACCTAATCGATCCGAAGTGGATGAAAGGCTCATTCTGGGTTTTCAAGCACCTCGAGACAAAATGCTTAAACATTATAAAAAGAGCAACTGGATTTATTGTACCTCTTGTATTTTAGACCCAAGGCATAAGACTCAGACTTTTGACATGACATTATGGGGGAAGCAAATTGAAACAGAAAGCCTGCGCAAATTTAATGAACTTTATAAAGAATATAAAAGTCTACACTCAGTGAATACATCTCTAGAATCACCAAGAAATGAAAAGAAAGTATGTGAATATGATAGACATGAAGACGTAATAGACTTTGAGAAATTGTATGCATGTCCCTCGACGTCATCTGGATGTGGATCTTTTCATCAAGGCTTAGTTATAGACGAGTTTGAGGAGTACCTAAGTAAACCCAGAGCCGCCAGTTCGGAAGACATTTTAGAGTGGTGGAGGACGCATGAGATAGAATATCCGACTTTATCGAAGATGGCCCGTGATTTTCTTTCAATACCTGCAACTTCAGTACCTGCTGAGAGATTATGTTCTAAAGCATTGTTAGTAATTAGAAAACATAGAAATAGGTTAAGTGATGAGGCAGCCAGATGGTTACTTTATATTAATTCTTGGTCAAAAGAATTAATATAAAGTAACAGTAATGTCAAAGCTGTTGTGTACTGTTATGTAATTTAATGTGTATTGTATTTTATTTTTTTATTTAAATAAATGGTAAATTGTAGAACTCTTTTATTCCATTTCATATAAGGGTCTATCAATCTCTTTCTAGACAGATAATGTTCTTTATAATACAGTCAAGTTAATGTCATTAATTTGTTTTTTATATATTTTGACTAAGTTTTAGCACATGTAAGCTTATTAAATGTAAACGTTTATTAAGAAATAGACTAACTCCCGTGGCCGTGAGACTTGGTAGACAGCTCAGTTGGTTAGAGCATCGGCACGGATCGCTCAGGTCGTGGGTTCAAACCCCATCCGGTATTAGTTGATTTTTCGAATTTCTCATTAAATGTTATGTAAATGGATATGTTAATTCAAGCTCAAATTGTGCCTACTCTGTTAAGTTGTTCTAAGATCTAAAGTAACGTTTAATAAATAACAATAGGCTAATAGGTAATTGCGAGACTTGCGAGACTCTTGCTGCAAGACCAAGACCAAGAACAAGACTGAGAGCGCAATACCAAGACCAAGAACAAGACCAGGTGTATTGGCGCAAGACCAAGACCAAGACTGGCTAAGTCTCGTCTTGTTCTTGCATTTGGGCAACACTAATTATGTTGCTATTCTAGCTGGTATTTTGTCAGAGCTGTTCTGTAGTACAGATAAATTCATACTACAGCGTGGCTCTACGTCATAAAAAAAACAAATAGACAGTTTTACTAATGGTGAATGGTAATTGATAATTTTAGCCAATAAAGAATTTTATTAATGAAAAGAAAACAGAATAAGTGCCCTGTTTATTTAATAAATCTTTTTTGTACGTGGTAGAGCTACGCTGCAACTATATTATAGTTGCAGTACAAATAAGTCGGCTTGAACAGGAAAGGACAACGATAAGGCAGAATATCAGCGTAAAATAGCCGTTTAATGCTGCTATGTTTGGTATGGCGGGTGTAGAGAACCGGAGACCTCAGGGGTAACAACTGATCTACATTGTGATTCTTAATAGAGAATAGATGTTGGTGACTACAGGCAACAGCATCCACTTACCATCAGGTTTCACGGGGTGTTCGTTTTTCACCTGTATTATTCTATGAAAAATGAGAGCCAGTATTTAGTAGAAATCTTTTTCCGAGTCAATCCATTCGTCGGTGATTGTTTTAGGTGTCTTTAGTCTGTAGAGTAATATATTGTGTGATTTGGTTGAATGTGTGCTCTTTTGTCACCCTTATTGTATAAAAGTAAATTTTCCAATGTTTTTTTTAACATTTATAGACTGTCAGTTCTTCATGGTAAAAAAAGAAAAGTATATATACTGTCCTCCTGCTAGACACAGGTGCTGATTTCTGAGAGGGATCGGGAGCAAGCAGACCGCCGCACTACTCCAATACGTTTTGGCTGACTTCACATGTGCACGAAATTCTTTTACTTCTAAGACATGCGTGTATTTTCACGAAGTTTCGTTCACCGCCATCTTTGTATTAAATCAGCATTTAAACTTGCAATTAACAATTCCATTGGCGCCGGTAAGGTAGTGAGTTGCTCGCGTACTGTGAAATTCACAACGAGCGCTTAGCTGCATTTAAGCCTCTTCTAAAACTCTCTTAAAAATGGGGGAAGTCCCTTCTCAATACTTGGTATTTAAACTGATACTTTACTTTTTCTTAAAGACCGAAACTAAAATACAACCTAACTTCCGAAATGTTGGTACCGTCCTCTGTAGTTTTTATCATAGTTTGAAAATTTTGCAGCTGTTTGTTCCGTATTTCTTCATGATAAATGCTTAGCTTTTTCTCAAATGCAAACACTTTGTTTGCCATATTGGAGACCATATTATTTTAACCGTGTAAACTTATATTGAGTTTTTCCGTTAAATCACACAGCAAGACTAAAATACACCTTCATTCATAATTTTTTAATTAAGGGTACGTTTTATTATTCTGCTCCAACAGTATTATTTCATGGCGTAAAAAAAAACTTTTCCTCTATTAAGCCATCGCACCGAGGTATGTAAAAGGACGTAGTTATACTCATCGATTTAAAAGTCTTCTGGAAGACTCCCAAGTTCTTCCAGAAGACTTTTAAATCTTCTGTGGTTCAATTCTCATGCTCGTATATAATTGACAATATCGATAACTGTCTTCATTACTCTATTTCTGGATTTTATTTTATTTTTTATTTTTAGTGTTTTACGACTTTGCGATAGCACATCACTACACGTGGCATTGAGCGGCTGGTAAATGCGTAACATAATTACGATTGCATTAGATAATTATTGCATTACTGAAATCAAAACTATTATCTGTTTATACGTAACAAGTGCTTAATTTGAGTTCGGAAAATAATCATCCAACCTGTGTTTATCCACTTTTTTTCATCTTCATTTTTCAGCCAAATTTATAAATTGTTTGAATGTTTGAATTAAAAAATAAATATGTATGTTTCATATTATATCCCTATTTTAATTTCGTAAGAAAATCTCTCACTTCGTTCGGACCTGTAAAGCTGACTATGGAAATTGCCTCAAAAACTTATTGGCTTTATTATGGATATGTAGTGGAATCCACCTCATTTATGTTAGACGAAAATACTCAAACAGGCGACACAAAGCAGCGTTAAAAATGCAGAGACGCCCAGGTGCTGTGAATTTTACTAGCTGATGACAACATATAGTACAGCGTTCACAAAATCATATATGGATTAGTAAATAAGGATTCAGTTTTATAAAATACATAAAATACAAGAATTTACAAAAAGAAATATCGGTCTTACATTTTTACTTAATACTGGAAGAAAATGGAACATTTTAATTTAAGCAAAACATCTAGTTAGCAGATATTATTTAATTTTAAGTTCTTAATAAATGTTAAGCATTAAATTACTCTATTGGGTTGTTTCGCCGCTAATTTATGGAAAAAATCTTATTATGAGAAATATTATTTTTTCTTTAATCTTGTTTGTAAAGAGCTGTAGCTTTTTCGATTGTTAATCATTACAACAAATGTTTTTAAACCATTCTCTAATATAACTAAGACCCACCCTATTGAGCTCGGTGGTGAAGGAAAAAATCGTGAGGAAACTTGCATGTTTGAGAAATAAGAAAAAAATTTTTTTTAAGACATGTGAAGTTCACCAACACGCATTGGTGCAGCGCGGCGGACATTTCCTTGCTCTAAATCCCTTTCAGAAATGATGGGAGGCCTATGCCCAGTTGTGGGATGTATATATGCAGTAACTTTAACTTTTAACTTTAACCCTGGTGTGAAGATGTGATAGGTTCCTAGATAGTAAACATGTTAGCCTAGAAAATATGTTATCAAACTTTCCTTGACAAGTCCCGAATTCAGGTCGGGGAAGGCTTTCCAAGATCTTGATATATTTCTTCTTAATATTGCTCCGGATGTTTATTCTTAATATATTCTTTCTTAAGGCGACACCGTGAAAAAATGCACCTCCTTTCATCGAATAATATAGGACTATGACACCACTAACGAAAGTGGGATTTTGATATAGGTAAATTCATGTCTTTATCTTGAATTTGATTGCTCAAAAAGACGATTGTATAATTTTGACTTGATCATAATTATTTGCGAAAACACCTCTAAAAAATCACTATAATTGAAATTACAACGAAATCATTTGATCTACATGCTTGGGAATCACTTAAATATATTCATAACATCAATATTCATAATTTACTTGTTCATTATTTTGATAACTTAAATCAATAATTTTAAAACAAAATATTTTAAGATTCTGACAATTTCTAAGCGCTTTTAATCGTCGCCGGCGCTACGCAATTTTAGACCTTATGACGGCGTTTCTTCAAGTTTTTGTAGAAATTATGTATTCACTCGGATCAGTACGGCGATAGCGTTTTCGATGTGTCGTCTTAATATATAATTCTTCTTTCTGCCAACTGTACTTTGTACTACAAGATTCAAGATTTAATTTCCCTTTGGAGAAGTTTACGTAAACCTTGAGAAGAATAGTGTGCGAAATACTAATGACGTTCTTTATGCGGAAAACGATTTTATAAGTACGCCATGACAAAGAATCATATTCTTAGACATATTTTTTGTATAAAATGACTAGCTGATTCATTAGGATTAATTTTTATGGGTTTTAATTTTTAGCGCGGAACTCTATTGCGCGGAATTCTTTTCCTAAAATAAAAGTAGCCTAAGTTACTCCTTATAACATTAGTTATCTACCAGTGAAAGTCCCGTCAAAATCGGTCTAACCATTTCGGAGATTAACCGGAGCAAACAGACAGACAAAAAAATTTTGAAATTGTTATTTTTTTTTTCGTTATAAGTAGATACCATATATACCTTCATATGCATATAATAAAAAGCTGTTATTTTGACATTACAAACAGACACTTTAATTTTATTTATTTGTATAGATATAGATAAGCGGATACTGTGACCCATAGGATATCTACATCTAGATTTAGAATCATAATACTAAATAATCTATATAAATAAATAAAATTGAAGTTTTGGCGGGAACTTGGCCGTCGACGGATGGTCGCTCCTGTTTTGTCGCTTGAATAATGGTTTGAAGTAGATTCGTAAAAGTGATGCGATTTTGTGGACGCGCGTGTGAACTATTAGAGAAAACGACGAAACAAGTGGTTTGATGTTGATATAAACCTCAAGTTACTTTGATCGCTTGGGCGCCTTATAAACTTGAGTGGCTGTCGTCATCAACTGTCCGTTGGGTTGAGCTGTCGTCAAAATCTCCCACAAACCTCGCAATGTGACGCATCAGCATAATGTGAAGAAAAAATATATCAAAAAGAAGATTCCGAAAGAAATAATAGGCTCAGAAGGGCTAGAACCCAGAGCCGTAAAGCCAGTTAAATAAAAAGGTTGAAGTTTCTGTTTGTAATATCAAAATAACAGCTGTTTACTAAATGCACAAGAAAATATATATATAACATATAGGTACTCATAACAAAAAAAAACTATTTAAAAAAAATCTGTCTGTATGTTAGTTCCGACTAATCGCAGAAATGGCTGGACCGATTTTGACGGGACTTGCACTAGCAGATAGCTGATGTTAAGTATATATTAAGTAGTAACTTAAGCTACCTTTATTTTAGAAAAAGAAATAGAGTTCCGCGCAAGAAAAAAACGAATCCAATCGTAACTTCAAGGCGAATAAATTCGTAGTTTCAATACATAGAAATATAAAAAAGTTCAATATAAAAGCCTGGTAATAGAATCTAAAGTAATGTCCTATATACTCGTATCTGTCTGTCCTAATGCGTGCTGGCGAACTTTACAAGTCGTCGTTTTTTTTTTTACTTTTGTCTAGTCTAGCATGTAGGATTTTCTCACAATATTTATTTTAACACGCTTCTATCAGCTTCGCGTGTATCTATCTATTTATCTATGTAAAGGAATCCTTTAATGTACTCGTAATTGTCACCAACTTGTATACTAACGAATTACTTGAAAATTTGCACACGTATCAATGACCGGTCACTATACAGTAATTTAATAACTTTATTTCAGAATCCTAGTTAGAATCACTAGGGTAAAACTAAATATATTTATCAGTATCATCACAGCTCATTACCAATTCGTGTTGTTTAAGTTTTTTAAAACTCTTTTATTATTTAGCACCGAGCACGTGGTAAAAATTGCAATAAACAATTTAATTGATGGTAGTAAACTAACTGTCTGATTACGCTACAAGGTTGCAGGTTCGAAACTCGAAGGGAACGAATTTATTTATTTATTTATACTTTCATGCACAAAGTAGTACATATGGCGGACTTAATGCCATAGGGCATTCTCTCCCAGTCGACCATTAGGCTAAACAGAGATAGACATTTTGCAGGCGGTGCAACACACACACGCACACACACACACACACACGCACGCTCGCACGCACGCACGCCGCACGCACGCACGCACGCGCACGCACGCACGCACGCACGCACGCACGCACGCACGCACGCACGCACGCACGCACGCACGCACGCACGCACGCACGCACGCACGCACGCACGCACGCACGCACGCACGCACGCACGCAAGCACGCACGCACGCACGCACGCACGCACGCACGCACGCACGCACGCACGCACGCACGCACGCACGCACGCACGCACGCACGCACGCACGCACGCACGCACGCACGCACGCACGCACGCACGCACGCACGCACTCACGCACACACACACACACACACTCACACACACACACACACACACACACACACACACTCACACACACACACATACACACATATATATATAACACTAGTATATATTGAATAAAACTATTATTTACGGATTTTATCGCGTTTAATTACTTTAATTTATTTTTATTATTATCCCGACGTGTCGGGTGCTTTACAGCGCCCATGGTCACGGGGGGGACTGAGATGTTTGACGTCCCAATGTCATAGTTAGTCCGGCTACCTTCAGTTTTTTAATATTAATTTTTGGTCCGATTTACGCAAAACGAGCTTATAGTATCATGAAGTCTTGCAGTGGTATGCTTGGGTTTGGGTTTAATTTTGTTGATTATAGGATCCCAAGCAGATGGTAGCACCCAACCATCTTCTCTATTGAAATTTGGATGTTTTTTAATTTCAATAGCCTCGCGTATCATCCTTGGTAGGAATCGGTGTTCTTTTGCGAGAATTTGTGGTTTATCAAATCTAATGTAATGGTGGGGACGATCTTGAACATGTTCGCAGACTGCAGACTTCCCGGAGCGTCGGTGCTTCACATCAGCTATATGTTCCTTCACGCGGGTTTTTATAGATCTCTTTGTTTGACCTATGTAAGAGAGACCACATTCACAATCTAGTTTGTACACACCTGCATCTTGTAAAGGAATATTACATTTGATGGATGGTAAAAATTGACTAATCTTCTTCAGCGGCTTGTAGTATGTCTTAATGGACGCTCGCTTCAAGATGTAGCCAATCTTGTCCGTGACTCCTCCAACATATGGTAGTAGAGCAGGTGCGCGCTCGACTGTTGCCGGCTTCACTCGTTCACTGTGACGTAGGCGCGGGACCCGAAGCTTGTTGTCTTGCAATACTTGCTTGACGTGCTGAAGCTCCGCGGCCAGATGTTTTCTGTCACAGATCCCTCGTGCTCTCTGAAACAAAGATTTACCCACGGTAGCTAACTGTGAAGGATGATGGTGAGATTCACCATTTAGATATCGGTTGGTATGGGTCTTTTTCCTATACACAGTGTGACCAATAGTGTTATCAGGATTTCGGATGACTAAAACATCTAGGAAAGCTAAAGAATTATTTGCCTCTAACTCCATTGTGAATTGTATTTTAGAGTTTATGGAGTTAAGGTGGTCTAAAAATGCAGTTACTTTGTCAGATGGTAAAATTGTGAAAGTGTCATCTACGTACCGCTTGTAGAACCTTGGATTTACAGGAGCAGTAAGAAGGGCTTTCTCCTCAAAGTCCTCCATGAATATGTCGGCGACTATGGGAGACACAGGTGAGCCCATCGCCACACCATCTACTTGCTTGTAGAACTCCTCCTTCCACAATAGATAGCCAGATGTGAGGCAATGTTCAAGTAGTATTGCATATTCTTGAGGCATGTTATTTTCTTCTAGCTTCCTAGTTACAATTGAGATGCAGTCCACAATAGGTAGGCATGTAAATAGTGACTGAACATCAAAACTGACCATAGTTTCATTGTTAGCGAGATGTAGGTCTTTTATCTCACTCACAAAATGGTATGAATCCTTTGTGTGTGCTCTGGTATGTCCTCTCAGTGGTGATAGTATTTTTGCTAAGTATTGTGCCAGCTTATAAGTTGGTGAATCGATCTGGCTCACTATGGGACGTAGTGGAGCGTTTGGTTTGTGTATCTTCGGTAACCCATACAACCTCGGTGGTTTGGCACATGATGGTATTAGCGAATTCAAATTAATATTAAAAAAACTGAAGGTAGCCGGACTAACTATGACATTGGGACGTCAAACATCTCAGTCCCCCCCGTGACCATGGGCGCTGTAAAGCACCCGAAACGTCGGGATAATAATAAAAATAAATTAAAGTAATTAAACGCGATAAAATCCGTAAATAATAGTTTTATTCAATGTGTAGTGTTCGCGTAAATTTAAGAAATCACTTGTATATACTTAGATACATACACTATATACACATACATACATAAATTTATGTATATATACATAATATGTACGTATAAATTATATTATCTATGTTAAAACAAATTAATGTTTGTATAAAAATAATTAAATAATTGTCCAAAGTCTAGATGTTTATTCATGTGTAATTTGTGTATGGCGAACGCCTCCACCTTAATGTAAGGTTACTCCCCCCCCACTAGATGGATGCAGGTGGCTCATGATTGTGCTTTGTATTACAAAGCACAATCATGAGCAACAGTTACAAAGTTTGTAACATTCCTTGGGGGAGACCTATGTTCAGCAGTGGACTTGTGAAGGGCTGTAATGATGATGAACGATGAACACCTCCACGATACAGGAGAAAAGCCTACTGTGGTATGGTAATGTTATTAAATAAAAAATATTAGTTCAGATAGCAATCAATCTCGGGTTGTTTGCTTATTACAAATTCAAAGTTAGCACTTCTGTTCTGAATCACTATTAAAATGCCGCTATGTATTTCATTCATTTATCACCTATAGCTCAAATAAATTCTACTGCTGAACTTAGGCCTCTTCCATAGATTGCCTTATATTCTATTCTTGAGTTGTTATAAAAAAAAAACGCTGCCGCCCATCACCTGCTTCTGTTTCCCTATGTCGCCTCTTACTTGTACGTACGGCAAGATATGGAGAACTAGTGGATTTTCTTTCGCACTGCACGCCAAAGCGAGAGAGCCTTGGTAGCTCAGATGGTTGACGCTCGCTGTAAATATAACAGAACGCGTGTAACCCGGGTTCGATCCCTGCCGGCATCAATGAAATTTTTAATTGCAATTTTAAGTGCTGATTTACCACGTGCTCGGCGGAAAACATCATGAGGAAACCTGCATGTCTGAAGAATAAGACAGAAAAAAATATATTTCGAAGACATGTGAAGTTCGCAACACGCATTAGGGCAGCGCGGGGGACACTTCCTTGCCCTAAAACCCTCTCAGAAATGAGGGAAGGCCTGTGCCCAGCAGTGGGACGTATATACGCTGTAACTTTAACTTTTTTAACTGCACGCCAAAATAGGTAGAGCATCTATGAATCAAAATTAATTCATTTTCAGAGTCAGACCGACTGTCCGCCACGGCATGCGTCTATAGATACCTAGATAATGTCAGTCTATAAATCCATAATAATGTTATGTCCAACACTTTTGTAACATACTTCAGTTATCATCGACCAATTGTCACAGTAATACCGTCATAAGCAACATTGAATACAGAAGGTACAGAAAATTACAGCCATATTAGAAATATTACGGAAGTCACTGATTAAATGAATTGAGTTATTTCAATTAAAAAAACAAAATTGAATTTTTAATTTTTGTGAGTGATGAATATAAATGTTTATTAAATTAACAGTCATCTTTTTCTTGAAAAAATCTTATTATTTTATTTTATATTATACCATATTTATTTTTTGTCGTAAATTATCCTTTTATGCATATTGCCTATACAAAATAATTTCAATGTTTCCCGGCGGCCCGGCGTCAGGCGTCCCGCAAAGGCTCACAATATTTATTTTTATTCATGTACGCTTTCCTTATCAATAATAACATACGAAAAAATAATATAATAATCATGTTGTGCCATTGCACAATAAACATCTCATCCTTACCACGTTGTCACAGAGTACTAATTTGAAACAACATAATAATTCTGTTTCGTATGGTGAGTGTAGAGAACCGGAGAACCTCTTTGGTAATGAGGCATTCATTGAAATAATACTAGTTTTTACGGAATTTATCGCGTATATTTAACTTTTTAATACCCGACGCGCGACGTTTCGAACGCTTTACAGCACTCATGGTCACGGGCGGGACTGAGATGTTCAACGTCCAGATGTCTTAGTTAACCGCGGTTACCATAGATTAAAATTTAACTTTTGTTCCGATCTATGCAGTATGAACTTATGGTATCTTGAAGTCTTGCAGTTGTATGCTTGAGTTGGGATTTAATTTTATTTATTATAGGAACCCAAGCAGATGGTAGCACCCAGCCATCTTTTCTATTGAAATTAGGATGTTTTTTAATTTCAATAGCCTCGCGAATCATCCTTGGAAGGAATCGGTGTTCTTTAGCGAGGATCTGCGGTCTATCAAATCTGATGTAGTGACGGGGGCGATCCTGTACGTGTTCACAGACTGCAGACTTCCCGGAGCGTCGATTCTTCACATCAGCTATATGTTCTTTAACGCGGGTTTTTATTGATCTTTTAGTTTGTCCTATGTAGGAGAGACCACATTCACAATCAAGCTTGTACACTCCTGCATCTTGCAGAGGGACATTACACTTGACCGATGGTAAAAACTGACCAATCTTCTTCAGCGGCTTGAAGTATGTTTTGATGGAAGCGCGCTTCAAGATGTAGCCAATCTTGTCAGTGACTCCTCTAACATATGGCAGTACAGCAGGTACTCGCTCGACTGTGGCCGGCTTCACTCGTTCACTGTGACGTAGGCGCGGGACTCGAAGCTTGTTGTCATGCAAAACTTGCTTGACATGGTGGAGCTCTGCAGCCAGGTGTTTACTGTCACAGATCCCTCGTGCTCTCTGAAACAAAGATTTACCCACGGTAGCTAACTGTGAAGGATGGTGGTGAGAATCACCGTTTAAATATCTATCTGTATGGGTCTTTTTTTCTATACACAGTATGGCTCAAGGTGTTATCAGGATTCCGAATTACTAACACATCTAGAAAAGCTAAGGAATTGTTTGCCTCTAACTCCATTGTGAACTGAATTTTAGAATTTATAGAGTTAAGATGGTCTAAAAATGCAGTTACTTTATCTAAAGGTAGAATTGTGAAAGTGTCGTTTACGTACCGCTTGTAGAACCTTGGATTTATGGGAGAACTAAGCAGGGCTTTCTCCTCAAAGTCTTCCATGAATATGTCGGCGACAATGGGAGATACAGGTGAGCCCATCGCCACACCATCTACTTGCTTGTAGAACTCCTCCTTCCACAGTAGGTAGCCAGATGTAAGGCAGTGTCTGAGTAATACTGCATATTCTACGGGCATGTTGTTTTCTTCCAGCTTTCTAGTTACAATTGAGATGCAGTCTTCAACAGGTAAGCATGTAAACAATGACTGCACATCAAAACTGACCATAGTTTCATTGTCTGCCAGATGTAGGTCTTTAATCTCGCTGACAAAATGGTAGGAATCCTTTATGTGTGCTCTTGTATGTCCCCTGAGTGGTGAGAGTATTTTCGCTAAGTGTTGAGCCAATCTGTAAGTTGGTGAATCGATTTGGCTCACTATGGGACGTAATGGAGCATTGGGCTTGTGTATTTTTGGTAACCCATACAATTTTGGTGATTTGGCGCACGTAGGTATTATTCATTTTACGTCCAGATTTAACTTTTCGGAGTGTTTCTTTATGAGGTCACTAGTTGTTTTTAGTGTGCTATTTGTTGGGTCGTTTGTAACCTTTTTATAAGTACTTACATCCGACAAAAGTTCTTGTATTTTAGAATTATAATCTGACGTATCCATGACTACCGTGGCGTACCGTGGCGTGATTCTCACCACCATCCTTCACAGTTAGCTACCGTGGGTAAATCTTTGTTTCAGAGAGCACGAGGGATCTGTGACAGTAAACACCTGGCTGCAGAGCTCCACCATGTCAAGCAAGCTTTGCATGATAACAAGCTTCGAGTCCCGCGCCTACGTCACAGTGAACGAGTGAAGCCGGCCACAGTCGAGCGTGTACCTGCTGTACTGCCATATGTTAGAGGAGTCACTGACAAGATTGGCTACATCGTGAAGCACGCTTCCATCAAAACATACTTCAAGCCGCTGAAGAAGATTGGTCAGTTTTTACCATCGGTCAAGTGTAATGTCCCTCTGCAAGATGCAGGAGTGTACAAGCTTGATTGTGAATGTGGTCTCTCCTACATAGGACAAACTAAAAGATCAATAAAAACCCGCGTTAAAGAACATATAGCTGATGTGAAGAATCGACGCTCCGGGAAGTCTGCAGTCTGTGAACACGTACAGGATCGCCCCCGTCACTACATCAGATTTGATAGACCGCAGATCCTCGCTAAAGAACACCGATTCCTTCCAAGGATGATTCGCGAGGCTATTGAAATTAAAAAACATCCTAATTTCAATAGAGAAGATGGCTGGGTGCTACCATCTGCTTGGGATCCTATAATAAATAAAATTAAATCCCAACCCAAGCATACAACTGCAAGACTTCAAGATACCATAAGTTCATACTGCATAGATCGGAACAAAAGTTAAATTTTAATCTATGGTAACCGCGGTTAACTATGACATATGGACGTTGAACATCTCAGTCCTGCCCGTGACCATGAGTGCTGTAAAGCGTTCGAAACGTCGGGTATTTAAAAAAGTTAAATATACGCGATAAATTCCGTAAAAACTAGTATTATTTCAATGTGTAGTGTTCGCGTAAATATAAGAAATCATAATGAGGCATTCATTTTAGTCCCCAGGGGTGGTAACGAATCTGCATCTAAATCAAGGATAGATGTAGATGTCTACATCATGTATGGGCCGCAGCATCCGCTTACCATTATGAGAACTATGTTTTTTTATAGGATAGGGTGACAAACGAGCACACAGTCCACCTGGTAAGTGGTTGCTGCGGCCTCGAGTGAGGACTAAGATGGAATGCCTCGTTTCCAGTAAAAAGGGTCGCCGGTCCTCTAAACTCACCATACGAAACACTGCAGCATTAAGCTACTATTTGACGCTGGTATTCTGTGAGAGCGTGGTCCTTCCCCGGTTGAGCCAACCTCTTCGTGCTACAACTATACTAGTAATATAACTGCAGCATGGCTCTGTATAAAAACATGTGCGCGCTTGTTATTCGTATTCTATATAAGAGTGAATTAAAGTAAAAACTTCATACAAGCGTCTCGCATGCACACTAACACTTGGTTCACCTACAGTAACGGAGAAAATAACGCGATATTTGGATATTAACGAATTGTCAACCGAACAAAAACGTAATCGATTTTCAAGAACAGGTAAGTTCGTGAAGTTTTTCAATTCGCGCCCCGCCACGAAAGTTTGCGGCGAGAGATTGAAACAATAACAGGGGTTGAAACGTGAAATCCCTTGAGAGTACGCCCGGTTTCACCCCCGTCTAACCCCCACCGCCTACACATCTCACATTGTATTGATTCGATTTGGCGAACTCGATGCGAGCGGTGTATTGGACGAGAATTGATGGTTATTCGGTTATGGACTTTCAATTTTATTTTCGAGTTCGGTGGGAAGTGGACGGTGCGATACGTACTTATTTGAACTGATATATTCAAAAGTTTGAAAGTGAGTTTAACTTAAAGTACTCTTTCGTATCTCTTCGCGATTGTATTGCATAGTTGATATAGTTGCCGTATCAAATTAGTAGTACAGATTGTGATGCAGTCTAAAATAGTCTTCCCTAAGTGTTCACATAATAAATGGATGATTTGATTAACAAAAAAAGTTATAATAATGTTCTTAAAACAATATTTTATATAAAATAAGGGTGATAAACGAGCACACAGTTCACCTGATGGTGAATGGATTCTAAGCCCCATAGACATCTACATCTATCCTTAATTTAAAATCAAAATTCAGATGCGTTACGTTATTTTCTTTTTTAAAAAGGGTCTCCAACTCTCTAAACTTACCATACGAAACACAGCAACATTAAGCTGCTTCTTAAAGCGTGGTAAATGTAAAAAAGAAAGTAAAGTTACAGCCTATATACGTCCCACTGCTGAGCACAGGCCTCCTCTCATTTATGAGAGGGTTTTTAGGGCGGGGAAGTGTCCGCCGCGCTGCCCCAATGCGTGTTGGCGAACTTCACATGTCTTAGAAATATTTTTATTTTATTCCTCAGATATGCAGGTTTCCTCACGATGTTTTCCTTCACCGCCGAGCACGTCGTAAATCAGCACTTAAAATTGCAATTAACAACTTCATTGGTGCCGGCGGGGATCGAACCCGGGTTACTCGCGTTCTGTTATATTACAGCGAGCGTTAACCATCTGAGCTACCACGGCTCTCAAGCAAGGTAAGTGTGGTCTCAGCGTGGCTCTACCACGTAGAAAATTTTGAATTAATGAATTAATGACTTATTCGTACACACAACACAATGCATAATATAAAGAAATTATAATCACATAGCAAACAAAAGAAAAATTACAATATACTAAAATACATGGGGTTGCCACAACGAAACGTCGTTCGACTTAGCATGATGCAGCAGTGCTGCCACGGCCACAGCGCTGTTGTTCTGTTGGTGCCTAAGTCATAAAGGTAATAAAGGTTTCGCTCATGGCTAGTCTTAATGAAGACCTGTACAGCACAGGATTATAGTGCACGAGTGTGTGTGCAAACACTGGTACACTCTCTACTTTCTTACTCTCAAAGTCCGATGGGGGAGCAATCCGATATAACCGGAGAGTTTATGCGCAGGACCAACAGCTTTACATGCTTTTCGAGGCACGGGGTTGAAACACCGCTAACTTTCTGCTCCAAACTATTACAAATAATTTTTTTACATATAAATCCAATACTTGATTTAGGCACTGGATAAAAAGACGCAATTGTAAAAAAATGTTATACACCTAGATCATGTACAATTAGTATTTGGAGTAGATATTTGTCTGAGCTTTAGCTCTTAGCATCTAAATTTACTTCTTCCAAGAATTCACAGTTTTTATTGTTAGAGCAGTTTTAAGAATATAATTAAAACTACAGTATATAATATATTCCTTATCTTATTATATCAAATTTTAAAATGTTGATTACAATCTCAAAAATCTTTCATTATTAATTTAATACATTATTTGACTAAAGAAAATAATATAAACTCACAAAGACCAATAAAAACATGGAGGATGCAATTATAAACCAATAAAAACATAATTTGTTTAAAAATGATCCGTCATGTTAGACTTGCTTGATTTCACAACCATGATAGTAAAGGACAGGAGATGTATAGAGCGAGATGGCCGATAGTTTATAGAACAAAAAGAGGCCTGCCATTATACGGAAGCACTCCGAGAACCCCTCATTATGTTGTTGAGACGCAATGGGTATCTGCTGATGAGGCTAGGCGCCCACCCAATGCATTGTCGGTTGTTAGACCCGTAGATAATAAAAATGAAGTGGTTAAGTTGCTATGGCCACAACGCGATAGCTTTTACGAATAAAAAAAACAACTAGCAGCTAAAAATATCTTACAGCAGCCAGACTACATTTTTAATAAAAAAGGTGACATTTACGAAAAAATGCAAGTATTACTACTAAAACAATATATTCTTAAAAAATCTGTTTCTCTTAAAAACTCTTAATGTTTTTTGTTTACAAATATGTATAACATACGATCACACAGTTTATTTTATTGTAATAAGGTACTGCCTTTTGATTCTTATTTAAGAATATGTATGTACATTTTTATACGTGATAGATGCTGCAGTTATATTAGTAGTATAGTTGTAGCACGAATGTGTCGACTCGACCGGGGCTGGAAGTTTAAACAATTTTGATTTGTAATCGAAAAAGATGTATATGTCTATGGGCTACAGCAACCACTTTGCGCTTGTTTGTCGCCCTATCTTATAAACAAATAAGAATCAAAAGGCTAATGCATTGTTGTTTCTGAGGACTGAGATAACTGAGATGGAATACATCAAAAGAAATCTTTGGATGTTATGATAATGATTGGCTAACAAACATACTGAACGAAAGAATAATGTTTCCCTGCCGTAAATAAAAAAATAAAAAAATGGTTTTTAAAGTAATAAATAATCGATTAATTTAAAAATAGTATTTGTGCTGTGTAGAATATACACACAAGGACATAGATTAACGATCTCCACCAGAACAGACACGGCCCCGAACGTCGACGGCTAAAATGAACACTAACTTCTTTTTGACGTGTGTGGCATTATAAAAGAACCTTACAATGTTACTTGAAAACGACTATACACACGCTTGTCTCTTGTAATGCTATGAACTTAGAACTTATCCCCCACCTGCTGCTTAATAAGTAGGTGTTAAGTTATTTTGATATTAATCACAATGTGTTTTTAAGTCATCAACGTGGCAATAAATACTTACACTTCGTAAACTGTAGACTTTTTATTTTTTTAGGGTTCCTCTACTAATGTAAATTAAAAAAATCTAAAAATCTATTGATGTGCAATTAGCGAAACAAAAACGTTGTCGATAAATTCATTTAGTCTATGATGTAAAATTTACGCCTTTTATTAATCCGTTTCGTAACACTTATCAATAATATTTTATATCAACGAAAGTTTATGGAAGCTTTATCTGACATCTTACTACAAAACGTAGTCGAATAATGCAGAATTTCGTACTGTCGTTGTATAATTTAAAGTATAGCGTGAAAAGTTATCTATAAAATCTACTTCAATTCAGCCGGTATATTTCTGCCAAACTACATTTAGTATGGGTTTCAGAAAGAATAATAATCGACACTGGGTTTGTTTCACGCAACGTACACAGAGGGCACTTCTACGATAGTTTTTTTTAATGGAATAAGGGTGCCAAATGAGCACACAGGCCACCAGATAGTAAGTGGATGCTGTAGTCTATAGACATCTTCATTTATCCTTGCAGATGCGTTATCACCCCTGAGGACGAAGAATGCTTCGTTTCAAGTAAAAAAGGTCACCGGTTATCGACACTCATTATGCGAAACACAGCAGCCTTAAGTTGCCATTTTACGCTGGTATTCTGAGAGAACGTAGCCCTACCCCGGTCGAGCTAACCCATTCGTGTTACAACTGTTAGGGTAAAGATACCAAAGAGTGCGCAGTTTTGACAGATTTATTTTTAAAATAATCAACTTTTGAGTTCAGTCTTCAATTTTACTTATAATTAGGCTTTGGTTCTTTAGGAACACTTTTTTTACTCTTATTATTAATTCACATCCATTAATATTTGATAATTAATAAAAACAAGGACGTGTCTCACGCGCACTCTTAAGGTACAATGACTTAAAGAGTGCGCATCCATGGCTCTTAGTACTAGTTAAGAGTACGCATGAGGGTAATGGAAGCTTTGTCCATGGTGGAACATCTACTTTAACCAACCCAACGTCACACTTAAAAACTCCGAATCCTAGATAGTCAGAGCACTCATCGTGCCACCAAGCCCCACACTGACTACATTGGATCCAGTCTTCATCTGGAGGTTCTACGTAGACTTCGGCACAAAGGGGGGCATCGAACTACTTCTGTACCCGTACTTGTTTCCAGCAGTGTCGGTCTATTTGGTGTCGTAGATTTATTTTTATTTGATGTCTTCTTGGCCTTTTTTTCTTTTTCTTTTTGTTCTGCTTCTATTTGATTTTTATAAGGAGAACTGGTAAGGATTTCTGATTTCTTACGTTTTTGTTTCTTTTTTTCTGAATGTTTGACTTTGGTAATGGTAAGATGTCTTCTGGTCTAAGAAAAGATGATTTGGACGATTTGCTACAGCATGGCTCTACCACGTATAGTAGTATAGTGATATATAACATTGGTACGACCGCCTTTTCTTTTGTATCTAGATCACAACTTTGTCAAGATAGAAAACAGTCGTGAAAATCCTGGGCGAGTCGTTAATCAGCATATAAAATTATGATTACAAATGCTTGCACATTGCTCATGTAACGTGTGTCTGCGAAGACTTAGTATTGATATTATTAGTTTATTATAATCATTAGTTTTTAAAGTTCGCGAAAAGAATATTTGAAATGAAATATAATATCACTTGGTTTCAAAAACAATTTACTTAATCGTTCGAATAATAATAAGTCTGGTCCTATTTTTTTAAAATGTTTTTAGGCATATAAATTAATTACAATAAATAACTAAATAAAAACGAGTATATTGATTGTTGCTAACATAACGTCATACATAATACCGCTACAATTGGAATGTTGTTTTTCTAGTAAATTAGAACATACGAGTGTACTTACTCTCATATTTGGCGTAGTATAAAGAGACCAAATATAACCACTTGACATATCTTCCACTCATGAATTACACGCAACATCGTTAAATAGATTTGTTTCTTTTTGCCTTATTTGAAAATTTAATTAGAAAAAGCGAGACAAGTATACTGACTCAACTTATGTAGAATTGTAGGTTCCCTCTATTCATACGTTATACATTACTCTAAGATGAAACTGATTTTAAAGAATAGCTGTCTTTGCGACTATGAATTTAGGTGTTACAATTATAATACTGCAAAGATAAAACGTTACCGAAAATCGATGGGTCATTGTACTTTTTTAGTTAAATCGTTTCTATTCTGAAATTTTCGAACAAATTTCGTTTCAATCACACAATCGGAAACTCAAATTAATGATGAATTGAAACATTTTTTTATAAAATACCTAAGGGTGACAAACAGGTACACCCTGATGGTAAATGAACGCCGTGGTCCATAAAAATCACTTTTATCCTCAAAAAATAATCAAAATACGGATGTATTGTCAACCCGAGGATAGAATGATGCATTCCATCTTAGTCCTCAGGGGAAAGTTTTCAATAATAAAGGTCTCTGGTTCTCTACACTTACCATAAGAAACACAGCAAAAATTCCCGGTCAAGCCAACCCGTCGGTGCTACAACCTCTGTATAAAATTATTTATTTATTTTATTTAAAAATAATACTAGTGACAGTATTCACAGGAAAGCTTGAAATACATGAAAGTAGTCGAATGATTGATTCAAACCCACTACCGGCTTTTGCCGCTTAAATACTAGTATAATAAAATGTATAAAAAATTTTTGCATTTTTCTAAAACGTAGTTTTATTGGGAAGGATATAATATAAAATCTATATTTAATACTATTTAAAAATTAGTTCAAAATTTTTTGTTGCTTTATTTTAAGTTATTGCATTTTGACATTTACTAATTAATTTCACGTGAACGGTATCGCGTGTCCGAACTAGTGATATGACTGTAGATAGGCGTGCTTTCTATATAACGAAAGTGATTTTTTTGTCCGTTCGAGTGTCGCTAATAGTGATGACCCTGGTTACAAATAGATCTCAAAGAAAATATAAATAATAAATATCACCATAAATATCAGCGGAAAATAGCAGCACGCTGATATTTATGAGAATATATAGGTACGAGAATCGGAGACCCTTTTTACTGATGGCAGAGTATTGTCTAGTTTGCCAACACTCATTGGGGCAGCGCGGCGGACACTTCCTTGCCCTAAAACCCTCTTAGAAAGAGCGGAGGCCAGTGCCCAGCAGTGGGACGTATATTATAGGATATAACTTTAACTTTATTGGAGGAAAAGAATGTGATAGATTCCCTTATTGTTATCTATTATTTGTTAAACTGTAAAACACATGTTTGTCTGTGGTAAGAAAAGGGCAGATCTCCCGCCGGGCCGCCTCCAGTGATCGCTTGTGATCGCCGGTGATCAGCCCGGGGTGCGGCGAATGCTCCTTATGTAGATACAGAGCTGTTCTATATACTATACTATCTAAGTACTTCGGAACTTTGATAGCGCTATTTAGACTTCGGTGCGTTTTCACTTGTGCCGCGACTACAGCGCTGCATGCAAGTACTTTTAGATCTCATTACTTTGAAGAAACAAATATACACTTCCAGGTAATATATAAGGAAGTTGTCGTTGCGAATAATTCTTCATTTGTATAACCTAAATGCTAAAAGTAAACGTAATTTCGCATTGAATACACAAAGATGATGTAACGCTTCCCCCCTCTCTCATAATAATAAATATATTAGATTAAATATAATCAATTCTCCTTTATAATAAAAATTATATATATGTGACTAGGATAAATAAAATATGTTTTGGTCTTTCTAAATGATCTTTCTAAAGGTTTAATAATAGGCCGTTTGTAATATTTTGTCGGGATCGTCTCAGTTAGAACCCTTATTTACGTTGTGTTTGTTAAGTAACTTAGTTCTTAGGTGTCTTTTGGAAGAATGAATATTCACTAGAGTAATTGAAAGCTGTTGGTTGCCTTATAAGCTAAGTGAACCCCGTTCACGAAGACAGGGCTCGAGAAAGGTTAAGAACATAAAACGTCCCAATTCCACTTGTATCAGGTTTACATTATTAACTTAATATTATTTATCCCTTCCCGCTCGGAAAAGGCTCAAAATATATTTATACAAAATACCCGATACAAGGGCTTCGCTCTCCTACATTTATTAAAAAAAAGTAGGGGAGGCACACGGCCCCACAAACGCCGTGCACGGTGAGCGCCAACCATTTTGATGCACTCACCCCGAAGGGAACGCTAATTCGGGAACTGGACCGTAGTCCACAGCAAAATAACTGGCGAACCAGTAAAAGAGGCTTGGCCCCTTGCTAGTGCGTAAGCAAAAACATCGACCGAAGTCGCGCATGTCAATGCGTGTAAACGCCAAATAGAATACGAACGAATCCAGCCACAGTGAATGTACGTCACATGGTTTAGGCAAATAAGCACACTGGCTGTAAACCCTCCGTGAGCGCCACCACCTGCCAGACCGCCGCTCCTGCAGACGTGATGTCATCACCACCAATTGCATGATCAGCACGGCTACTAGCCGCAGAGCGTGTCATAAGTCTACCGCTCACCTCAAGGGAATGGGGTCCCACGTTGTGCGGCTTTCGGCCGCAGCCTTGAGAGTCTCCTCAGATCCTCCCGCCAGCTACCACCCGCATGAGGTCGACACATATGCTCCACCAACCAATACAACGGCAGATATAGCCAAAAGGCAGTTATAAGATAAGAGTAATAATTCGCCATCAGAAAGGGTTTGTGTCACTGACGTTGAGTAAATGCATTTTCGATCATGTTTGTCTCACCCACCAACAAGTTGCCTTCAATCATTCAAGGGTGGGAAAGTTACAGAGATATAATATTATGTTGTTACATAAAACATCATGGAGGGCAGACAGTCTGCAGCCCCGTAATGAAGGGACCCGACTTGGGCAAAGCTACTCAGGTGTGAGTCAAACCAAGACGCAGAGAGCGCCATTGAGAATAGCGTCCTACCAAACAACCATCGCAGAGACGCAATCCTGCAGAGCGCAACAAGCATCAATACGAATATCGTCAGCTTACACCATCCCAAGGTCCCCCATACAACCCAGCAGACATCACCACCAGCATACCTCCATCGACCAGAACCACAAGAGTGCGTCGAATCAGGCGCAGCACACCCGCAGATCCATCACAAGACGCAATACCGCAAGTAGCAGTAAGCATCAATGCAACTATCATACGGATGGCGCCCCCTCACAACACACCCACATGACCCCTATCGATTTTGGTAACAAAGTTTTTATTGTTGTTATATAAAAAATATCACCAACGTATCATAGTAGCACGCTACTAAGACGCCAATGAACAAAACTCCACGTATCATAGCGCTAATGCACTAAGACATGAAGTTGAGTATGCCCGTTACACTTAAAAGTGCTACCAAACACACTCATCATCCCAATCCGAAAGATAGACGACGCATCGCTATGCGCTACGACGTCGCCCACAAACGGTATGGGTGTGCGATGTCCACGGGAAAGCCGTATTGCTACAACAAACCCGCTTACCACCGGCACTAAGATGTTATTTGTTTACCTCCATCGACCAGAACCACAAGATAGCGTCGAATCAGGCGCAGCACACCCGCAGATCCATCACAAGACGCAATACCGCAAGTAGCAGTAAGCATCAATGCAACTATCATACAGATGGCGCGCCCTCACAACACACCCACATGACCCCTATCGATTTTGGTAACAAAGTTTTTATTGTTGTTATATAAAAAATATCACCAACGTATCATAGTAGCACGCTACTAAGACGCCAGTGGACAAAACTCCACGTATCATAGCGCTAATGCACTAAGACATGAAGTTGAGTATGCCTGTTAGGCTTAAAAGTGCTACCAAACACACTCATCATCCCAATCCGAAAGATAGACGACGCATCGCTATGCGCTACGACGTCGCCCACAAACGGTATGGGTGTGCGATGTCCACGGGAAAGCCGTATTGCTACAACAAACCCGCTTACCACCGGCACTAAGATGTTATTTGTTTACCTCCATCGACCAGAACCACAAGATAGCGTCGAATCAGGCGCAGCACACCCGCAGATCCATCACAAGACGCAATACCGCAAGTAGCAGTAAGCATCAATGCAACTATCATACAGATGGCGCGCCCTCACAACACACCCACATGACCCCTATCGATTTTGGTAACAAAGTTTTTATTGTTGTTATATAAAAAATATTACCAACGTATCATAGTAGCACGCTACTAAGACGCCAGTGGACAAAACTCCACGTATCATAGCGCTAATGCACTAAGACATGAAGTTGAGTATGCCTGTTAGGCTTAAAAGTGCTACCAAACACACTCATCATCCCAATCCGAAAGATAGACGACGCATCGCTATGCGCTACGACGTCGCCACAAACGGTATGGGTGTGCGATGTCCACGGGAAAGCCGTATTGCTACAACAAACCCGCTTACCACCGGCATTAAGATGTTATTTGTTTACCTCCATCGACCAGAACCACAAGATAGCGTCGAATCAGGCGCAGCACACCCGCAGATCCATCACAAGACGCAATACCGCAAGTAGCAGTAAGCATCAATGCAACTATCATACAGATGGCGCGCCCTCACAACACCCACATGACCCCTATCGATTTTGGTAACAAAGTTTTTATTGTTGTTATTTAAAAAATATCACCAACGTATCATAGTAGCACACTTCTAATTATCTTATAAATGTTATTTATCTTTATTTTTATAATATTTTCGACTTGTATTTCTATTAATTATCTTATTTTAAATATTTTTCCAAGTTTTTAATAAATTTATTTATTATGGAAGACAATATTTTGCCTTTAATTTACTATGTTATTGGTCTAATATCTGAAATGTATTTATATTAACTTTATGGTTATTAATGTAATTTTATTGTTTAATATATATCTTTTAAGACTATTTTTGACGCCCCTTTATATTGAATTTAATTAATAATAATAATATTGGGCCGTCACAAAGATGACAAAGAACGCTTATATGATAAAAATACGCTTAACAGTTTAAAAAGTTACGTAGTAAGACACATCACTTTTATATCGACAAAAAATGTTCATATCGATAATCTACGCACAAACATGTGTACATTAGTGTCGTGCCTATCGATAAAGAAGTGGCTAAATGCACGTTATTTCACACATTACGAAGCTAAAGCTTTCGAAATAATTTCAGTATTTATCGGAACTAACGGCGTGGTTTATCGCGGGCACATCAGAAAATGATGACTTTCGGATTACATTCGTATCGAAACATGACGCTCGCCGATATGCTGTGACACAGGGCTGTTTCGTTCCTAAAGTATGTATATTTTTTGTTGACCTGTGACTGTTACTGATCAAAGCGCTGCTTACGAATAATCTGTCGGAAGCTCTTGATTGAATAAGAATTATTATTTACCACAAATTCTAAAATGTACTCGGCGTATTTTTAATAAAATAAGGTAGACAAACGAGCACACAGTTAATCGATGGTAATTGGATGCTGTAGCCTATAGACATCTCATCAGAGTCAAAATGTAGACGCGTTGTCTTCTCTAAAAACAAAAATGAAATGCTTCGTTTTCAGTAAAAAGGTTCACCGGTTCTTAACACTCATCATACGAAAAATTAAGCTACTGTTTTATGCTGGTATTCGGTGGTGAAAAAGTGCTGATGAGCATGATATGATATGATGGAGCAGGTACCCACTTGATGTACTTGTAATAAGATCGAAGATAGGTTAGTACAGAGTGTTTAGGCACAAAGACGATCACAACACGTTAAGACTCTGAAACAACAAACATTATCCTTTTATAAATTCAATTGTGTCCATATACACCTTTTAAATGTCACTTTACATGTACCTCTTGTGAAATAGAAATAATATAAGAACATCATTAGAAAATCGCCCAATCCCTAAAAAGTATATTAGATACATGATGCGTACTCGTAATAATGACCTAAATTTCTTATCTTCATTATCTGATCTCTCAATTTACATTTATTATTTCTTACAATATGTTTAGCTTGCCTTGTGATAATCCTAGATGATTACGATAAATGCTTGAAAATTACACGCTCTATTAAAATTATTATTTTATTGGTATTATAGTCATGTTTATGACTGACATAAAAAACAAAAGACGTGAGTATCCAAAGATTTAACGAAGAGCTATTTTACGAGCTATGTTGATAAGATAATGTAAAGTTTTATCAAAAATGTTTTTATCTATTAGAAGCCAGTACTTGACCACTATTCCACTAAATGATAAGTGATGACGTAGCCAAAGACAGAATAGTGCAATAATTTCACACACTGAACCTATATAAAATGTTCACAGTTCTTCTTGGCCGTATATCCCGATAGGCAGGCCGCGCGCGTTGTACAGTAAACTCAACGTACATGTCATTAATCACACACTGTTTTTTTGTGTGTAAATGCGATTTTTATTGTTCATGCGCGACTCGTGAGTCCATTTGTGTTAATGAGAGCCGCAAGGTGGCCTTTCAGATTAATTCAATGTCATTTCATAATAAAGTTTGTGATCAGTCTCCCTTCGGTTTTTTGCCACTCTCCCCTTCACAAAAGGCTCAGCTCTTTTTGTTTTCGAACGAAAAAGCGCGCGAAACCATCACTCAGTTGTGTTTTTGATTGCTCTGTTTTCGTTTAATCTTGGGTTTGTCTAAAGCCGATTAGTTTCGGATTGTTTGGTTTAGGAGAAAGTTTTGTTTTACCTAAGTCATTACAAATTAATTTTTGATTATTTTCTTAGTTTAATTTTTTTTTTAATTTTTAAACTGACAACTTCTGTAACGAATGGTCATTTACATTTATAAATTAAAATGGACCAACATAGTTTCGACGGTATCCTTATGTAGGGAACTTAGGTCGTGGGTTCGAATCCGCCATTCGACTACCGTCGTGAACCACTATTTAAATACGCATTTTAGGCTTACCTGCGGTAATTAACATAAGCTAATATTTTTTATTAAAAATGTATATGTATATTATATCAAAGAGCCACGTTGCAGTATTATGGTTGCTACATAAATGGTCGGCTCGAACGGGGAAGAACAATGCTCTCACAGAATACCAGTGTGAAATAGTAGCCGAATGCTGTTATATTTATGAAGGTGAGTGTAGCCGAAGACTTAAATTTTTTAATGCAGAATTCTGAACTGAATATAGGCCTCTTGCCTATGTTCAGTTGTAGACTTTTATGGTCTGTAATGGATAGATGAATAGACGGAAACTACGTTTTGTAATAATAGTACTGTTTTACGATTTAAGCGACAGTAGCCGCTTAAATCCGCCATTCGACTACTGGCGTGAACCACTCGTAACACAAGCAATTTAAGCTCACCAGGAGTGGTTAAGTGGAATATTAGTAATGTTTATAGCATTGTTAATATTCTTTTTAAAGAATTTTTTATATATATATATATATATATATATATATATATATATATATATAGAATTGGGTAAAAGTGACTATCGCCACCCATGAACAACTTCAACACTAGGGGAATTGCAGACGCGTTGCCGGCCTTTTAAAGAAGAGTAGGCTCTTTTCTTGAAGGTCTCTAAGTCATATCAGTCCGAACACGTCGCTGGTGGTAGTCGATTCCACAAGGAAGGTGTCCGAGAAAGAAAACTTCAAATACAACAAATAATAGGTCCTTACATATGAAATTGGCGTTTTGTACGGGAGGAATATAAAGTCAATTTTTTTTTGTAAAATATATTTAATTAATCAAAGTATGCACCGTTGTTATCTATGTATTTTTCCATCTCATAGGTAATTCATTGGTCCCTTAAAAAAAACCATGGGGACGAGAATCAATAAACTATTCGAAGGCGGTTTGGACTGCCGCATCGGAGTTGAATTTTTTTTCTTGTAAGAAGGTGTCCAAATTACGGGAAAAAATGCTAATCTGTTGGAGCAAGGTCAGGAGAGTACGGTGGATATCGCAGACATTCCAATTGTAGTTCATCTAACTTAGTGGTTGTTTGTTGTGCAGCGTGTGGTCTTGCGTTGTCGTGAAGTAGCAGTGGCCAAGAGCGATTGACCAATATCAGTTGTTTAGCAGCTAGTTCCCCTTTCACGTTTTGCAGTTACTGACATTAGATATCTGCCTGTATTTTAGAAATCTGTAGGGAACGACACCGGCGCTAGTCCACCAAATACTCACAAGTAACTTTTCTAAATCAATTTTCGTTTAGGGCAGGATTCGGCTGGGTCTCCAGGGTTCAGCCATTGCCACGCGTTTGCTGCCGATTATCGCACAGTATCCACTTTTCATCACAAGTAATGATTCAATTTAAAATACCTTCAATTTTGTGTAGGTAGAGCAAAGTCGCCGTGTAGTGGCGGTTAAGAATATCCACTACCCCATATCTTCCCGTGGGTGTCGTAAGAGGCGACAGAGGGAGACAGGCAGGAGATGGGCAGCAGCGTCTTCCTGATGACAACTGTGACGTAATAAAAAACTGCGGTTGCCAACCCGCTCGCCAAGCGTGGCAACTATGGCAAATACCCCCCAAATGAATAAATACACAAACAGACGGCCCCCAGTCCCCGGCGGCCCCGCTATTCCTGGCTACGGTGGCGACCATGGTAACGGCGGGGCAGGGGGTGCTAAGAATCTCCGGTGGAGGTTCGGTTGCCACCTACGACGACTCGACCTGGCAACATATAACGCACGCACCCTGAGGACTGACGAGAAGATACTGGAGCTGGAAGAAGAGGTAGACAAGTTGCGCTGGCATATTATTGGATTATCCGAGGTCCGAAGAGAGGGGGAGGACACGGCAATCCTCGAGTCCGGCAACTTGTTCTATCACCGGGAGGGCGATCATCTGTCCCAAGGAGGTGTCGGATTTATCGTCCACAAATCTCTCGTCAACAACGTTGTAAAGATTGGGAGTGTGTCGACGAGGGTCGCGTACCTGATACTCAGAATCACCAAACGGTATTCGCTGAAGGTCATTCAGGTTTACGCACCAACCTCGGCACATCCCGATGAGGAGGTGGAGGAAATGTATGAGGATATTTCCAGAGCCATACATTCCTCCAAAACCTACTACACGGTGTTGATGGGAGACTTCAACGCAAAACTGGGCACAAGAGAAAGCGGTGAGCTGAAGGTAGGGAAATTTGGAGTAGGGCAACGGAACCGAAGGGGCCAGCAGCTGGCCGACTTTATGGAGAAAGAGGGACTCTTTATGATGAACTCTTTCTTCCAGAAGCGGCCCCACAGGAAGTGGACCTGGTCGAGCCCCGACGGTTCGACAAAAAATGAGATTGACTTCATTATGACGACCAGACGCCAACTGTTCAGTGATGTCTCAGTGATCGCAAGGGTGAAAACTGGCAGCGATCACCGAATGGTTAGAGGCACACTGAACCTAAACGTTAAGTTGGAGAGGTCTCGTCTAATGAAGTCAACGCTCCGTCCCCCTCGTGCTCTAATCCAGAATCCCGAAACCTTTCAGCTCGAGTTACGTAACCGCTTCCAGTGCCTAGAAGATTGCAATACAGTGGACGATATGAACGACAAGCTCGTGGAAACTGTCCATGCGGTCGGAGCTAAGTTCTGCAAGACCCGCCGCAGAAGAACACAAAAACTCTCCGATCACACTCTTAATCTCATGGCTGTTAGACGGGAGATGAGGCTGCAATCGTCAACAGATTTGACAGCATACAGGCAACTGAACAGACAGATCTCCAAATGCATACGGCGAGACTTACGCAACTTTAATACTTCTCGTATTAAAGAAGCGATCGAGCGGAACCAGGGCTCCAAAGTCTTTGCCAGAGATCTGTCTGCCAGAAAGAGCCAACTGTCAAGGCTGAAGACTGAGTGTGGCAACATCGTTTCCGGGACACCTGAGATTTTGAGTGAGATTGAGAGGTTCTATGGGCAGCTGTACACATCATCGTTGGAGCCACACGCAAGTGTGAGTAACGATCCAAGAGCAAGTCTTATCCGACACTATTCCGATGATATCCCGGACGTCAGTCTAAGCGAGATTAGAATGGCTCTCCAGCACCTTAAAAACGGCAGGGCCCCAGGCGAGGATGGAATTACAGCGGAGCTTCTGAAAGCGGGTGGAACACCGGTACTTGAAGTCCTTTAGAAGCTCTTCAATTCCGTCCTCCATGGTGGCACTACTCCAGAGGCGTGGAGCAGAAGTGCGGTGGTCTTGTTCTTTAAGAAAGGCGACAACGCTCTCTTAAAGAACTACAGACCGATTTCCCTTCTGAGCCGCGTCTACGTGCTGTTTTCGAGAGTCATTACGAATCGTCTCGCACGCAGACTTGACGACTTCCAGCCTCCCGAACAAGCCGGTTTCCGAAAAGGCTTCAGTACCATAGACCACATACATACCCTGCGGCAGATTGTACAGAAGACTGAAGAGTACAATCTGCCACTTTGCCTGGCGTATGTGGACTATGAGAAAGCCTTTGATTCCGTCGAAATTTGGGCGGTGCTACAGTCCCTTCAGCGGTGCCAAGTTGACTGTCGGTATATCGAAGTGCTGAAGTGTTTGTACAGTAGGGCTACGATGGCTATCCGAGTACAGAACCAGAGCTCGAAACCTATCCAACTGCAGAGAGGTGTAAGACAGGGTGACGTTATATCCCCGAAACTCTTCACCGCTGCATTGGTAGACGTTTTCAAGCTACTGGACTGGAAAGGATACGGTATTGACATCAATGGCGAGTACATCACTCACCTTCGATTTGCCGACGATATAGTCCTTATGGCAGAATCGCTGGAGGACTTAAGCACTATGCTCAATGACCTCAATAGTGCCTCCCAACGGATAGGTCTTAAGATGAACATGGACAAAACAAAGATCATGTTCAATGTCCATGTCACACCTATGCCGGTAGTTGTTGGGAGCACTATGCTCGAAGTTGTTGACGAATACGTTTACCTGGGACAAATAGTCCGACTAGGTAAGTCCAACTTCGACCGAGAGGTCAATCGACGGATTCAACTCGGCTGGGCAGCGTTCGGGAAATTACGGCATATCTTTTCGTCAGGTATACCTCAATCTCTAAAAACTAGATTGTACAACCAGTGCGTGTTGCCAGTGATGACTTACGGATCTGAGACGTGGTCCTTCACTGCTGGCCGTATGAGGACGCTTAAGGTCGCTCAGCGAGCTATGGAGAGGGCTATGCTCGGAGTTTCTCTGCGTGATAGACTCAGAAATGAGGATATCCGCAGTAAAACCAGAGTGACCGACATAGCCCAACGGATTAGTAAGCTGAAGTGGCAATGGGCCGGCCATATAGCTCGAAGAACCGATAACCGATGGGGAAGAAAGGTTCTCGAGTGGCAGCCTCGTACCGGTAGGCGTAGTGTAGGGCGACCCCCCACTAGATGGAGTGACGACCTGGTAAGACATGCAGGAAGTCGATGGATGCAGGTGGCTCAGGACCGTGCTTTGTGGCATTACTTGGGGGAGGCCTATGTTCAGCAGTGGACTTGTGAAGGGCTGTAATGATGATGATGATGATGAGAGCAAAGTAACACAGCAGTCGACGAATGTTTGCAAGTTCGATTCACTCAATTCATGAGGTACCCATCGTTCAAGTTTTTTTACTCTCCCAATTTGCTTCAAGTGGATTAATACAGTTTTATCACTTACCCCGAAGCTTGCAGCTATCTCTGAAGTGCTTTGTGATGGATCCGCTTCCACAATAGCCTTAAATTCTTCATTTTTCAATTTGGTCTCCGGCCGTCCACGGGTTTGGTTCTGAAGATCGAAATTTCCAGAACGAAAACGTTGAAACCAAAAACTAGTATTGAGCGCCGTACACATTATTAATCCTTCAAGCTGTTTTTGCAGCACTGGTGCCACCGTAGAACTCGTACTCGTAAATATACCGATATTTCATGTTTTCCATTGTACGGTAATAAGCGACGCCAAAGAAAAAAATAATGAGGAAAAAACAAATCAATGACTGTTTTCCAAAATCAAATGTACCAGCTAAATGAATTTAAAAATTTAAATTTGGAATTCTTAACCAAAGAGGAGATATTTTAGATCAAAGTGGTCAGTACGACAAAACTCTAATTTCATATGTAAGGACCCAATAGTTTTCTTCTATAGTTCGTGCCAAATCGATTGAGAAAAACGGCCTAATACTAATGACCTACAAGTGTCAAAAGGCGTAACTTACAAAATCTCAATTTAGATATGATAACAATATTTTAATATTGATATTATTCACACTTGTAGGTCAGAACATATGTTTTGTATATTTTGTTTCTTAAATAATATTGTCAGTGGTTCCTATAAACATCTTAAAATCTTACGGTACATCGCCAAAACTGTGTTATATTTTATATTTCAATTTATGGTAAGTAACGCAGCAATTCCTTTAATAAGAGTTTCATATTTAAAAAAAATTTGAAGCAATATAATCACCATATTAAGCGTTTGTAAATTCATCTCTTTAAAATAAACAAAACACGCGTTACGTCAGTTCGTTCTAAAAAAAACGTGACAATGGTAGCCAGAGATGCCTCACTTTTTTTGGGCCGGCCCGTATGCACCGAATAAAAATAAAGTTCATATATAATACTGAAAATAAAGTTTTATCTTTTCAATAAGTACGTACTTATTCGGTGTCGTTATCACTCGAATCTTTATATGTGTTATAAATTAATGCTTTTTGTTGTCAAATGAATAAATTACTATATAACAATAGATGGTTTTTCTTCTACAGCGATCTTTTAGATAACTTTTTAATAATATTTAATGAATATATATCATATCAAACAATATAAAAAATAATAATAAAAAATCATTATATATAAAGTACTACATATAAAAAGTGCTTATATATTGAAGATTTGTAGCCCCTGGTTAAACGACCGAAAGGTCAATGTCCGTTTTTCTCAATCGATTTGGCACGAACTAAAGTAAAATGATCCAGATGGTATAGATGATATCGCAAGTTTTATCGCGATGTGCGATGGTGAAATTTAGCGTCTTGAATTAGTCTGAGAACTTGCTCGTTATGGTCAACAGTTTGGGTTTTGTTTCCGTTTTGGTTTGTAGAAGGAGGAGAAAAGTATATCTCGATTGCTCTACTATTTGCGGACACTTGTGCACCTCTGTACTCCAAAACATCATATGTTTTAGTTCTAGATTCTTAGAGAGAACTTGCTTTTCTTACAAACAAGTGACCACCCAGCTAAGAGTCCACTTGATGGTAAAAAGCTAATGCAGCCTATGCAACCAATTTCAAGCAAAGAATAATTGAGATCAAAAGCTTTACAGCTTGTAGGTGAATATTATACGACTTACAGAACATGAGCTTTTATTAAGTTTTCGAAACGGGGCACAATATATATCTTTATTTAAAACCATGAGCACGTCTGTTAGTAATCATGTATCTTCCGAATGACGACCGATTGAGGTCATATTCTCACAATATATTATTGGTTTTGTCGAGACGATGGTTCATAACAGGTACCGATAGATGGCAGTGTAGTCAAATTATGCACAAACTATATTTATTTACCAATATAACAAAATCTGGACACAATAGTTTTTAATAAATTTCATATTTTAATTGTAAAAACTCCGAAGTGAAAATCATCGCGCCATCTACCGGAAAGAACAGAAGTTCAGCTGGTTTACAAATCTAATTTTATTGAATCATCGAATTAAGAAAATTCAAATTCCAACAGGTTACACCGTCCTTATTGAATCACGTGTCACTTGACATGAAACTCTTAGCGAGACTTCAATTAAGGCGACGCCTTTCTCCGAATTCCGAGGATTAAGTAGGCTATTAAACGAAAGATTGAAGCTGTCGAAATTCCGGCGGGCGGTGGTGTGGCCACCATTAGTCGCGCGATAATCACCGCCGGCGCGGCGCCGCTGCTTCTGCCGAATCATCGTCGCCTGCCCACTCGTCATCACCAGTGGACCACAGACATAGTAATCCATAGACCAGAGGGCATTATCTTTTTTATAATACTAAAGTTACTAACACTTTTTTATAGAATAAGGGCGATAAACGAACACATAGCCCACGTTATGGTAAGTGAATGCTGTGGCCCGTAGACATCTTTATCCTTGGTTAAGAAGTAAAATGCAGATGTGTTGTCACCCGTGAGAACTAAGGTGAAATAATTCATTTCCAATAAAAAGGTTCTCCAGTTCTCTACATTTATAATACGAAACACAGCATCCTTAAGCTGCTATTTTACGCTGGTATTCTGTGAGAGCGTAGTCATTTCCTGGTCGAGTCGACCTATTCGTTCACCTTGATGGCAAGTGGATATATTTTTGAAGAGTACGCAGGAATTACATCACTTAATTGCTCCCTTGCCATTCCATCAACGAACAACCATACGCTCGACTAGTCCTCTTAGTTTCCGACTTATCACGCGTAATATGTACGTAGATTGTGAATATAGCAAAAGAGTGAAATTTTCAGCATCTGTTTTATCAGCTGATTTGAATTTGGGTGTCTTAATGGCAAGTTTGAATAGGCTTTAGTTAAGCTATTTTATGGTTGTAGCTAGGACAGATCGGAAGACCAAAATATCTCGACATAATTTTAAAAAGTCTGAAGTTTGGGGTTGTTGTCGGGAGAAACAAATATTACAAATAAAAATTTAAAATAAAAATATGTTTATTATAGTGAATATATATCTAGGCAACCAGAGATATTCTTTAATTTTTATTGGAAATGAGGTAACTACGTTTTGATTCTTACTTGGGGAAAAATGTAGATGGCTATGGGCCACAGCATCCAATTACCATCAGAACAGTGTGCTCGTCTGTCTCTCCTATACAATAAAGAAAGCTTGTCATTGCACTTTTCTATGATATTTCTCCGAGATGACTTCTACTTACTTCAAGTGGGTACTCTTACCAATGGAAACCTGACACCAACTTCAAAATATGAGGCTGCAGATATCGAATTTGAGTCTCAGTTTGTAATAAAAATAATAATATGAAAGTGATACTAAACCAGGTGTACTCCTAGGTAGAGGAGAAGCCCTTTTACCTAGTAAAGTAGTACAACCAGAGTTTTTTTTAATTTTACAAAAAAATACGAAGAAATTTTTTCTCCGACTTATTATTAATAGTGGGAATTTTATTATATACTAGCTGGCCCGGCAGACGTTGTTCTTTCCTTTCTGGTTGATTACGCGATGAGTTTAATTTTCACACACTTTATAAAGACTTATTTATTAAACGTAATACGTATAGGTAAATCCTCTTTATAACTAATGGAACCCCCCACAAACATTATGACCACAAAGTTATATATCCCTTCTTTTTAGTTTTCTGTGATCTACTCAGTGACTTGGATGCAATCTTTTTGATTGTTGTAAAAAGCTGTTGCGAACAAATTTATTATCATAAGCAGCGGAGTAGGAAATTTCAACTTACGTATTGATATTTTATGCCTTGATTATTGTTCACTTTTTTTCACACACCAATTTCTGTGCTGCAAAATAGCAGTACTTGTGTTGCTGTGTTTCCGTTTAAAGGATATAAGATAGGCAGTATAATTGTGAAGCATTTCATCTTAGTCCTGACAGGTGACAACTGTAGACTTCATTGTTTACAATGGATATTTAGTACGCAGTTGTAGCTTTGTTTGCTTGAAGTTGGCTGCCTTGATCCATGGACCGCAGTAGCCATCAGGTGGACTGTCATCAGGTCATCAAGTTCGATTGTCATTCCAGTATCATAAAAAAATGGTGACGACGTTTTTGAAGTAAGTGTACCCGCGACCAATCATTACAGAAGGGCAACTCTACAGCATATAGGTTACAGGGCAACAAACACAATAGCTTTATGACTTAAATTAACCAAAATAATTCAAATTCCAACTACGAGTAGGGATAAGCCATTATTATTTCATCTGTTTTATAGGAGAAGGGTAACAAATGAACAGTCCACCTGATGGTAAGTGGTTGCTGTGGCCCATAGACATCTACATGTATCCTCGATTACGAATCAAAACGCAGATGCATTGTCATCCGTGAGGACTAAGGTGGAATGTCTCGTTTTCAGTAAAAAGGGAATCCGGTTCTCTACACTTACCATACAAAACAGAGCAGTTAGCATTAAGCTGCTATTTTATGCTGGTATTCTGTGAGAGCGTGGTTCTTGCCCGGTCGAGCCGACCAATTCGTGCTTCAACTATACTACTAATATAGCTGTAGCGTGGCTCTATCACGTAACTATTCCATTACAATAAATAATAATAATAATATAGAAAAATAAACGTAGGTGTCTATTCCATTACAGCTTATAAAAGTCTGAATATTAGCTTCCGGTATAAATTGTCACATACGGGAGTTTTGCCATAGTTATCACCCTTGTCAGACAAACTGGCAACCGCAGTTTTGCCAATCTCATGTTTCAGTTTTCCTCTCTCGCTTCTTACGACACCTTCAACACAATAGGTGATAGTGGATATTCTTACACCGCTACTACACTATACGGTTAAGTATTAGTATCGTGTTTTTTGTAATTGAAATAGATCGACAAAAGCGCACAGTACCTCTAATAGAACGTAGATAATGTCATCTACTTCAATTCTCGATTAAGAATTACGAAAACAGATGCGTTGTGTCCTTCTGAGGGCAGATAACAATGGAACAGATACGAGTATTCTCTTCGAGAGTAGTCTCATCCTACCTATATCCTGAGTTCATTTATTAAACTTCATATGCACAATAATGTATACAGGCGGACCTAATGCACGACTCATTCTCTACCAGTCAAGTCCAGGTGATGCAGTACCAGTCCAGGTGGTGCAGAGATAAAAAGAAGTAGCTGTAAGAAGGAGCTAATTTAAATGAGATATAAATACACATATACGTAAGTACGTATACGTACAGACATACGTAACTAGTCGTTTTATCTTGTCCACAGGGGTGACAACACATCTACAGATTGATTCTTAATCGAGGATTAATGTATATGTCTATGGGTCACAGCATACACTTCAGGTAGACTTTGTGCTTATTTGTCACCCTTACTCTAAAAAAAGTATAGATTTCAAAAACTACTTGAAACGTCGAGAGTTTAAGAAAATTAAACGCGATAAAATAAGCAAATGACAAATTTATTTTATTCAAAAAGCTAATCGATGTTATTTTATTATTCATTTAAAAAGTTTAGACGTGTCTATGTTGTAATCAAAGTTACG